>OW052079.1:2400000-3600000 GCA_932526445.1 Phragmatobia fuliginosa
GTTTTAGACGCGAATTCTCGGGTTCAAATCCTGGGTGGGGGCAAAGAATGTTTTGGGTTTTTCTTAGGAAATTCCTAATAGCAGCCCGGAGTTTGTAAGTTTGGAGGTGATTTACGCCCGTGCCTCGGAGAGCACGTAAAGCCGTCAGTCCCGGTTGTCATGAACATCTATGGCAATCGTTATTGGGAAGTCAGTCCCCTTAAATTTACTGACAACTAGTTCAACTATTGAATTTAGGTTCTCCGTTACGGTTGCGGAGGTCCGATGCCAGTCGCTCCATGGAAAAATTGAAATTCAGTTAAAACCGGTTGAACTAGTAGCCGACCCCAAATAATATCGGGAATAAGGCTAGGAAGAACTTTTAGATGCGAATAACACCGCGGAGCTCCGTAAATCTATAATATGAAGGCCGTTCAAAAAAGCTTCCAATTTAACGGCGATTAGTAACAAAAAGGATTTGGGATTAAAAAGATTAAAAGTTACCCTGTTTTTGTGGTGATTAAAGAATTCTTTAACTTTTTATTCGCCCATCTTAAATGGGAGCTTACCATGATAATAAAAAATGGATTCAATTTATCGTGTGATGAAAAAGGGCTTAGGAACTTTTATAGGTTACTAGCTAATGGCTCCACTCGCGTTCTAGGAGAAATAGATGTTGGCTGTTTCTCAGACCTACCCGATATGCACACAAAATTTCATCCAAATCGGACCAGCCGTTTCGGAGGACTACCATAGTCCTAACTAACATTTATTTTTATTTATTTTAAGACTTTATGCACAAATGTGACAGAGGCGGACTTAATGCCTAGGGCATTTTCGTTCCTTATGGCGATGCAGAGTCAAACGTAGTAGATGCACAGTAATGAGAGATAAGTTTTTTAAATTAAAACATCATCACTGCTGGACATAAGCCTCTCCAATTGCACGCTACTTAGTTCGATCCTCGGCTACTCGCGTCCAGCTCCTGCCAGCCTGTCTTGCGCAAATCATCACTGCACCTGGCCTGTGGATGTCCCACATTACGTTTGCCGAGACGCAGTCTCCACTCAAGACGGTTGTGGAAGTGTCTCTCGCGCAAACTATTCAGTTTAGAAAAAAATGATAATAGAAACCTCAATATCATTTTGGAACACCTATCCATATATAGGTTTGATGAAAAAAGTTTTTTTGAGTTTCAGTTCCAAGTATGGGGACCCCCAAAATGTATTGTTTTTTTTTTCTATTTTTATGTGAAAATCTTAATGCGGTTCACTGAATACATCGACTGACCAAATTTCAACATAGAGCAAGAGCCCAGAGCCGCCAGACCTACGTCATTAGTGCAAAGCTGAAATTTTCAGGATTATTAGTACAATGTCTTGTTAAGATGTATGTGTACCCATTAGCTTGAAAGCGGGGCCGTTTCTGAGATAGCGCGAAGTACAGATAGATAAAAATATTACTTACCTACGTTAAAGGTGCAAAGCTAGTATTTACATATTTTTTCAAGAATATTATTTAAAATTAAAATTCATTACTGCTAGACACTTTCCGTGGGCCATTACTTCTGCCAGACGTCTTGAAAGTTGTGAAAAAATTAGGTAAACTACGTTATAGTAGCAAACCTAAATTTTATACATATTATCTAAGGTGCTATTTTAAGACCCTTTGTATGACCAATACACAAAGCGTGTAATAACCATTTAATATTTTACAATTATATTCTTGAAATAATACCAAAGATGATATACCTCAGCTTCCTAATTACTACAAATATATGTCTGGGGGGATGATAGGCCCTTCGGCCGCATACAAAAGGTCTTAAAATAGTACCTTAGATAATTGTATAAAATTTAGGTTTGCTACTATAACGTAGTTTACCTAATTTTTTCACAACTTTCAAGACGTCTGGCAGAAGTAATGGCCCACGGAAAGTGTCTGGCAGTAATGAATTTTAATTTTAAATAATATTCTTGAAAAAATATGTAAATACTAGCTTTGCACCTTTAACGTAGGTAAGTAATATTTTTATCTATCTGTACTTCGCGCTATCTCAGAAACGGCCCCGCTTTCAAGCTAATGGGTACACATACATCTTAACAAGACATTGTACTAATAATCCTGAAAATTTCAGCTTTGCAGTAATGACGTAGGTCTGGCGGCTCTGGGCTCTTGGTCCAACAGTATAGCTCTTATAGTTTCGGAATTTTTTTTTTTTTTTTAAAAAGACAACTCCCGCATTAGGAATATAAATTCCTGTGTCGCGGGGGACTTTACAAACATACAAGAAACGGACACAAAGAACACCCTGACTCAAAACAACAAATTGTGAATCACACAAAGTGTTGTCCTACGTGGGATTTGAACCCACGACACTTGGCGTAGTAGAAAGCGGCGTGGCGACCGCTTAAGCCACTAGGCCAACCGTGCAGTTTTTTGACCGCAATTGACTGTGATATACGGACGGACAGACAGACACACAAACAGACTAGACGAATCTAAGGGTTCCGTTTTTTGCCATTTGGCTTCTTCTTCTTCTTGCGGTGCCTCTCCACTACTGAAGGTTGGCCGTCAGCTCCGCATATCTCTTCTTGTCCCTCGCCAGACGAAACAGTTCTTCTACGTTGGCGATCCCGGTCCATTGTCTAACGTTACGAAGCCAAGACATTTTCCTTCTTCCGACGCGTCTTTTCCCCTCAATCTTTCCCATCATTATAGTCTGGAGAAGATGGTAACGCTCATGTCTTAATACATGTCCCAGATAGGCTACTTTTCTTCTCTTGATGTTTTTCATGAGTTCTCAGGATTTCTTGACACGCCGAAGTACTTCCTCATTCCTGACTCTTTGAACCCAGCTTATTCGAAGCATACGCCGGTAGAACCACATTTCTAAGGCCTCTAGTTTTAGGCGCATGTGCTCTTTAATCGTCCATGCCTCACAGCCATAGAATACAATTGGCCAGATGTAGCACTGAAGCATTCGTACTCTAAGATTGATGTCGAGTTTTTTGTTACAGAGTACCTTTTTCATTTTATTGAAAGACGCACGAGCTATTTCAATCCGGGCCTTGATCTCATTTTCGGACTCCCATGCTTCATTGACCCATGCGCCTAAGTACTTGTATCTCTGGACTCTTTCGAGCGATGCTCCTGCAACTGTTATGCGAGGATTAAGGGTTTGGTTTTGCGATATCACCATGTATTTTGTCTTTGATATGTTTATTGAAAGACCAGCCTTTAAACTACTTTCGTTAACAGCATTCACTATATTTTGCAAGTCTTCTGGTTTGGAAGCAATAAGAGCCGTGTCGTCAGCATATCTAAGGTTATTTATAACTTGGCCGTTTATTATGACACCCCACTCTTTATGTTCCAAAGCTTCAGACATTATAGCCTCCGAATATATGTTAAACAAAAGCGGCGACAATATGCAACCCTGTCTAACACTCCGACATATAGCCACTTCATCAGTTTCTTCTCCTTCCACTCTTACTATCCCTTTTTGATGCCAATACAGATTTTGTATGATTCGCACATCCTTGCCGTCAAGTCCAATGTCTATCAGATGTTGCAAAAGTACCTCGTGACGAACACGGTCAAAAGCTTTTTCATAGTCAATGAAGCATATAAAAATGTCTGTTTGCATATCTCTGCATTTCTGTACAAGGACGTTTAGCGCGAATAATGCTTCCCTTGAACCGACGCCTGATCTGAAGCCAAACTGATTTTCACTAAGTTGTTCATCACATTTAACTCTGATCCTTTCATGAATTATAGAAAGAAACAACTTTAAAACGTGACTCATTAGGCTTATGGTTCTGTAATCGGAGCATTTTTTGGCAGTGGGTTTTTTCGGAAGAGTCACAAAGGTAGATTTGAGCCATTCTTTTGGTAGGTCGCCAGAACTATATATGTTATTGAATAATTTGGTAAGAGAATCTACTAGATGTTCTTCAATCAGTTTTAGGATTTCTATCTGAATATTATCCGGTCCAGGAGATTTTCCAGTTTTCGCTTTTTTAAGAGCCTGGATAACCTCTGATTTTATAATGGGAGGTCCTGTATTATCTTCAAGAGGTTTGATATTTCCCCTATTTCCATCCTTAAACATGTCTTCAATGTAGATTCTCCATGCCCTCTTAATTGATTCTACATCGGAGATGAGCTTTCCATTGTCGTCAACTAACTGGTGTTGTTTTGGTCGTTTAAGTAGTCCAGTCATGTCTTTAATTTCTTTAAGGTTAAAGCTGTCGAATTTCCGAGATAGCTCTTCCAATTTTTGACATTTAGATTCATAGAATTTTGCACGCGTTTCTCGAATCCTCCGCCGAATCTCTTTATGGATTTTCATGTATTGTTCGGGGTCCTTCTGTTTAAGTAAACGGCGCTCATCCATAAGATCTAAGATGGTATCTGTCATCCATGCTTCCTTCTTCATAACTTGTTTAGGACCCAAATAGGTGTCGTTGATAGTTGAGACGGTTCTGTTGAGACTCTGTATGGTTTCTTCGACAGATGATTACTCCAGATTCTCTTGAGCCCATGCGTTTATCGCATTGTAAACTTTGGATCTTATTGATGGATTCTTAATCTTTAGTATGTCTGTCTTAGTAAATACTTTTCGATGTAGTTTTTTGAGCTGGCATCCAATTTTAGCTACCACTGGGTTATGATCTGAGTTAATATTGGCACCTGGGTATCATCATCATCATCAGCCTATATCAGTCCACTGCTGGATATAGGCCTCTCCCATTGCACACCACTTTGATCGATTTTGGGCTTCTCGCATCCAGCTCCTGCCAGCCATCTTGCGCAAATCATCACTCCACCTGGCCTGTGGGCGTCCTACACTACGTTTGCCGAGACGCGGTCTCCACTCCAGAACTCTTCTACCCCAACGGTCATCAGTTCTGCGGCTAATATGGCCAGCCCATTGCCACTTCAGCTTGCTAATCCGGTGGGCTATGTCGATGACTTTAGTTCTCTGACGGATAACTTCATTCCTGATACGATCCCTCAGAGAAACGCCGAGCATAGCCCTTTCCATTGCACGCTGAGCAACTTTGAGCTTGTGGACCAACCGCACCGTAAGTGTCCACGTTTCGGCTCCGTCTGTCATAACAGGTAGGACGCACTGTTTAAAAACTTTAGTTTTTAGGCACTGTGGGATCGACGATGAGAAGCACCTGGGTATGTCTGGGTTGATTTAACGCAGTTGCGAAATCTTCGATTTACGGTGATGTAGTCAATTTGGTTGCAGACCACGCGACTAGCAGTGTGTTGTGGCGACGTCCACGTGTACAAACGCCTGGGATGAAGTCTATACAGCGTGTTGGTAATCACAAATTCTTTTTCCTGACAGAAATCCACAAGCATTTGACCTCGATCGTTCCTTGTACCGAGCCCATGAGAGCCTGTAACTCCAGGTGTTTCCTCGGAACCTACTTTGGCATTGAAATCACCCATTATGATATTGATATCATGTCTTTGTGTGTATTGTAGGAGCGTTTCTATTTCATTATATAGTTCTTCCATTTGTTCTTGTGGCTTGTCAGCTGTTGGTGCATATACTTGTATGATGTTAATATTACAAGGTTTGCCTTCCAAACCTATCAACATGCTTCGGCTCGAGAGAGGTACAAACTTTTTCACAGCTTTGGCAGTTTGTGCATTATGTAACATAGCGACCCCATAGGGTTCTACACCAACATCGCTACCAGAGTGGTATAAGACACTTCCATCTGCTGTTACAATTCTATTCTTCTCCGGCCACTTAGTATCGCTTATCCCCATTATCCCAATGTCCAAACGCTTCATTTCTTTAATAACGTTGTCGAGTTTACCGTGTTGCTTCAGGCTCCTCACGTTCCATGTTGCTATCTTCAGTGGTTTTTGTATGTTTTTATCTCCGGAGATTCTTAGCACCCCTGTCCCATTTAAGGGACGCCGAAGACTCGGGGCCGTATCCTTTATTGTGCTTTTCATATTTATGATCAGAACTGACCGACTAGGAATTATACGCGGTGGTAGTTTCCCGGCACTCATTTTTGAGGTCACTTACACCTCAGGGCCGCTGTAACCTCATCCAACCAGTTTCCCAGTTGGGGGTTAGGTATACCGCCATCAACTCGGTCGCCAGAGCCTCGTCTGTTATCTAGCAGGGAGCACCCGATAACTGCTAAGTTATCGCCGCCGAAGCGCGTGCAGGTGAGGTTGATAATTGGGCCAGATATGTTGTTGGTTCCGTTCTCCCCTTACCCCCCTCTTTTTCTAATTAGGGTTCCGTAGCCATTTGGCTACGGAACCCTAATTAGAAAAAGAAGTGTAGGTTCTAGAACAAAGTCTATCTCTTATGACCGGAGCGGTACTACCCTCACACAGAAGATCAACCTAATATGACACGATTCGTGCTGTCCAATTACTTTAGCGAGTGTGGGATCAGAGGCTCAATGATGCAGAAGCATCTCACTAAGTCTCCATAGTGTGGGTCACCATGCTGCATTGTCTATACTGACAATGAGGATGGTTATCCCTACTCTTGAATTCGAACCATGCTTTCCATGAGGCAGAGTAGAGTCACTTTGGTAGGCTTAAGTACAAAAATTGGCCAAGTGCGCGTCAGGCCACGCACAGGAAAGGGTTCCTCAGTCACTACCAGACCTACCTACTCAGACCTACGTGGATTTAAAATCGTATCCAATGGATTATTTGTTATGCGTTAATTTTGTATGACGTTTTCCAAGTAAGCGCATTGTACAAGCTAAGCCTCTATAATTCCTGAACTAACAACGTCATCTAATCCGTTATAGTTTTCCTTTGAAGTTCATTAAATGGACCACCATCACGATTTTTTCCAGATTTTTTGAGCGAGTCCTTTAGTTTTTAGAGGGGGGGCGCCCTCTATTTACAAAATAGTGCCCTTTGAAGTGGAATTTCTCGCAAACGAATACCTAAATCAAAAAATCGTCTTAGAAACCCTATATTGTTTTTAAAAGACCTATCTAATGATACCCCACATGATCGGGTAGCACCGATATACCGGATAGATCACCACTTTATGTGTAGGGAAGGTACCCCAAATAAAAATATTTTTCGTGATTTTATTCAAGCACTTTGTCGACGTGATAAAAACACATATCCACGCAAAGTTTCATCTTTCTAGCACTAACCGTTTCGACGGTAAGTCAAGGACGGACGGACGGACATGGCGAAACTATAAGGGTTCCGAATCATGAACTTCGGAACCCTAAAAACTCATAGAGTGATTAGGTAAACATAGTGTAAGGCGTCCTGCCCCCCCGGCCAAGTTGCAAACGTTTTACGGTCTGCATTCGCGGACGCCTATAATCTCTTGTTTGGCTAATATTTTGTTTTGAGCACGTGACTGAGTTAGCCAATCAAACCAGAGAATAGAGGCATCAGCAACTTAGCTAGTCCCACTGGTTTGGCAGCCCAGAGATTTTGATTGCCTCTGTGGAGTGGGACTTTTATTCGCAGTAAACGGTGGCCTTAAGAAAATTATTATTACACAAAATAAATGCATTTCAACATATTGCAACAAAGCATTTTGTATGAACTAGAAACACGTACACAAGGTCGCTATATTTGCAATTTACTTATAAGATACTTTCAAGCGGAACTGAAATACTAATTGTACATTACATTACAACGATTAACAGGCGATAAACTATGTATTATTCAGGCCCACCGTAAGCGAGCGTTAAACGCGTGCACCGCACGGGCGGCTCGTTTAGGGGGGCGGCAAATCGGGTGACTCATCACGTAATTCAAGTTATTGTCATGATACTCACACATCTTAAGTACAAGAAATGTATTTGCATAGATAAAAATGCGACCGAATGGTGCCCAAATTTATTGTAATCAGTTAAGACCACCAGTCCCACTCGGTAACAATAAAAACAGTTTTTATAATATAGATTACTATAGGTTTTTATAACAAAATGAGGAAAATATTTTTTTTATTTTTTTTTTAAATGTTAGGATCTGAGACCGAACTGCGTATACTCCCCAAACGTAATCTGGGACCTTTGGTAAATAATTGATTTCTTTTCACTTCTTAATATTTGATGATTAATTTTTATGCTTGTAGTTACTCTACTGCAATATTTGCTTAAATTTATCTTTATCTTCTATATATAATTACAGTTTCTTATTTATCTTTTAGTAAATTCCTATTAACTATTCTACTATCTTTTCCTTTACATCTAATTTATCTACTATTCTTATCGATAGGCTATGTGAGGATCACATGTACACTTCAATATATATTAACAACTTTTATCGTTCTAGTCTAATTTTAGGAGTATTTTAGAATGTATCTTATATATACGTTTATTTATTTAATATTTATTTATGTAATATTATATTTCCACAGTTATATTTATTTTAGGAGTATTTTAGAATGTATCTTATATATACGTTTATTTATTTAATATTTATTTATGTAATATTATATTTCCACAGTTATATTTATTTTACTATACTATTCTTAGGAGCTATTTTGGGAACAGGTTACTCTACATTTCTATTATGTTATTTTATTTATGTATACTTATTATAGTTGTAGAGGTTTTATTTAATTGTTTATTTTTAGGAGACTATCTTAATTTCACTATATTATTTTTAGATAACTAATTTAGAATATAGACTATTTTATCTTTTTGTTATTTTATGTTTTTTTTTGTATCTTATAATTACTTTACTTCTATTTCGTGGCGCATGTACGTATATCATACATATATGGTATACGCCATTTCTTTTACTAATATTTAAATCATTAAACATTACCAATATGTTTTCAAATACAACACTTATCACCTAATAATATTTATGGCTTTTTTATTCAACATTATATATAACTAATTCTAATCTTATTTTAATTATGCTTCTTACATATTTAACAAAATATAAATTAAGCATAGTTCTTAAACCTATTGTGTTTTATTTTTACACCTAAGTGATATCAAGCCGCTGACATTTACAGACTTATATTTGAATTGGATTCCTTTTAAACTAAAGTACATCCAATTCCTTTATACTGAGCTTTAATTTTTGTGTATGTGTATTTTTGTTATTATAAAGACTTTTTTATGTGATGTTTCAGTTACAAATTTCTCATCCATTCTCCTAAATTTTTTGTATCTTTGTTCCGGTCTGTGTCTTATTTTGAAGTGTGGATAGATGTTGGATGCTCTCAGGTCGATGTAGTTGCTTTCCTGTGGGACACCTGCGGCAACCTTAGCAATATGCTACGGCCGTTCTTGCTAACGCGTCCCACTTTTTGCGGACTGGACACTGGTCATCATATACGGTGTGGGCGGCGTCACTTATCTTTGCCCTTATACAGTTTTTGCACGTCGGTGTTTGTGCTGTCAAAAATTGGTCACACTGTCCTTAAGTGTGGGCCTCCGCAATAATAGCAGAGGTCCACTGCCTCGGTGCATATTTTGCGCCCGTGCCCATATGCCAGGCATTTAGTGCATTGTACCAAAGGCGACTGGTCTTCTACACGGACGCGTTGTAAGTCTATGTAGACTCTGCCGACTGACACAAGCCTCTGGTATAGGGCGGGCGTCACTTTGAGCACCATGAGTGGCACTCATGTTGGTTCCGAGCCCTGCGCCTATACATGACCTCAGCTTGACCTATGTCAGTCGCCAGGTCTCCCAGTATATTTCCATTTTGCCTGTGTAAGGCGGCCTTGATTTCATCGTCGGTGTTATACGATAGCACGTTCTTGAAGATAACCAACGGGCTCTTGTTTTTCGCCTCTCGGGTTTGCACGCGATGATGAAACAGCGGGCCTAATATAATTGATTACAAACCGCATTGAATACAAGTTTGATACATTATCAAATAGGCTAGCAATTATTAGGTAAATAATTATTAATTTTCTTAGGTCAGATATGCATCCATTAGTTTGGTAAGAATTATAAAGTAAGTGAATAGAAATTGTATTTTTAAATCAAGTAACTGTAGCGAGCAGACCTTGTTAAGTTGAACACGTGCACGAGTCTCTTTACTTAGTTTAGATTGCAATGGAGTTGTACATTCAAATTATTTTAGTTCTAAAACATTTGTTGATAAATAAAATAGTGTTGAGTGTAGTGGTTACAAACGTACCTGTTTTGGACAACGAATGGTGGGGACCTCCATATTTGAGGGTGCTCAACGACACCAGTATCAGACCTTTTAGAATCAAATTCCATGATCAGGTGAGGGTTTAATTTAACAGTGTGGCCGATCTCCCATAACACATACAGTTTTCACATTTTGTGAAAGAAAGATTCTCATAGTATTTCACCAGTTTGAATGTGCAGAAAAATATCGGTTTTATTTTTCTCTTACAGATGATCAAGGACCTCAGGTATCGTTTGATAAATCACCGGCCATTCACTCCTCCTCTGCAAGGAGTGGGGTTCGAATATGGCTTTAACACCAACTATCTACACAGTTGGGTGGACTACTGGGTCAATGACTACAAGTTCAAGGAAAGAGAAGATATCCTAAACCAGTTCCCGCAATACAAGACGAATATCCAAGGGTTGGACATTTACTTTTTATGGGTTAAACCTCATGTAAGTAGAAAGTATCAAAAACTTTTTGACAGCTCTTCTGGTCTATTGCTCAACGATCAGAACGTCCTCATCTCCCATATTCCAGACACAGAGTGGAACCAAATCGTTAAGTCCGATGGCCTGACAAATCTGACGATCACATTTAAATACGCTGAGGTACTTATGCATATTTTAGAAGTCATATCTTGTTTTCAGGTTCCTCATAACATGACGGTAGTACCCTTGTTATTGCTACACGGATTCCCTGGCTCTGTCGTTGAGTTCTTCAAATCTATTCCGTTATTGACTTCTATATCGAGAGACAGAGATTTTGCTGTTGAAGTTATAGTTCCAAGTTTACCTGGATTTGGATTTTCTGAAGTAAGTATGAACTTTGATACCAATTGACCAACATTTGATTGGTGTTGTTCAGTCAAGGAACAAACTGCTACATGACATAAACAACACTCGTAATAAAATAAAAAACAGGTAGGAGCCATGCTAATTTCAGCAAGAATGGGTCGGCTCGAACGGGGCTGTACCAACCTTACACAGAAGACCATCCTAATAATGATAACATTCTCCCTGTAGTATTTCGTTGGTAAGAGTGTGTCCAGAGGCCCAATCATTCTGCATGATTCTCCTGAGGTCAGGCTAATACTAAACTAATAAATAATGCATTCATTTAACACATTTTGAACGAGAAAAAAATTGTGTGTACAATTTTATAATTTTAATTTGTTATGTCACGACCACCCTGGAATGATCACCTCTCCTGATCTATAATACTTATTCTTTCAAACTTTTGCTTATTCTCAATATGTAAAAGTGTTTATCGACATTTTACAGAGTGCTATTCGTCCAGGATTAGGTGCAACAGAAATGGCAGTGGTATTGAGAAATTTGATGCAAAGACTTGGCTTCAAAAAGTTTTACGTGCAGGGCGGTGACTATGGAACTTATATAGGATTCAGTATCGCTAATTTATACCCCAAGGTAACAAAAAATAGAAAGATCCACTGAGAAGACTTCTTGAAACTCTTAACGTTATGCTTGAAATAATTATTTCGGTTAAGGTGTTATATTCCTTTCGAAACATGTTTAACTTCATATATGTGTGTATAAGGTCCTTAATATTTTCTCCCCGCTTTCAGGAAACCTTAGGATATCATACGAACTTAGCTTTATCATTGAACATAAAGTCATTGGCGTTATGGGTGATCGGTTCTGTGTATCCACCATTGGTGATGAGTCCTGCAATTGTGGATAGAGTGTACCCAATTTTGAAGTTCTTAATTTGGTTGATATCAGAGTTGGGTTATTTCCATATACAGGCCACGAAACCTGATACTATTGGTAAGTTGGATTGAACTTTATTACCATCCATAAATCCAAGTGTCGAAAGAAGCGCTAGACTGGTTCTCCTCATAGCCTTCGGAATCGTCAGCAGTCAATCAAGGTGGAAGATTGTTCCTCTGGCTGGAGTGGTCTCGCTCCTCTTTCATTTCATTCACCTCTTCAGTGTTCCTATTATCTTTATGCTGATGACTTGCAACTATATTAACAATCCGATAAGTGTGATGTATCGTCCGCGGTCACGATAGTAAATACTGACCTGGCGGTCGTTAAACACTGGTCCGATATGTTTGGAGTATCGGTGCACCCGAACAAATGTCAGAGTATTATCATCGGAAGTAACCGACGTATGAGCCAGCTTGACCTGGACTCACTTTCACCACTGACCTACGATGGTATTGTTATACCATACTGCGAAAGTGTGAAGGACCTGGGATTATATATCGACACAACTCTTAGCTGGCGAAAACAAGTTGCATCTATGTGCCAGAAGGTCACGTTCTCGTTGCGGGCTCTCTCTAGGCATAAGAACTTTATTCCCAATAATAGACTATGGTAATGTGCTGCTTGGACCCGAATGCGGATCTGCTCAATAAGCTTGACCGTCTTCTCAATATTTGCATTTGATTCGTTTTTAATTTACGCAAACATGATCATGTGTTTGAGTATCGCTTTCATTTGAAGTGGCTTCCGATTCGCCGACGCGACGTAGAGAGACACGGGCGTTAACTACTGCTCAATTTCAGTATCTAGGTGCAAACCATACTAAAAATTTTAGATCTTCTAATAACTCACTTATTCATTGCCCCCACACACTGCTCTGATTTCCTCCACTCAACTTTCTTCGTACAATCTGTCCCATTATGGAACGAAATCCCTCTGAAGGTTAAGATGGCTAAAACTCGACAAAGTTTTAAACACCGGGTTAGGAAACATTTATTGTAGACCTTATCAGATTCACCATGATTTCATCTTACTCTCTTCTTCTAGAATTTATGTTGTGTATGTATTATATATGTATGTATATAACGTATATATTATAATTATATATAACGTATACACTGTTTGTATATATATATGTATACATATATTAGTATGTATTGGTATGTATGTCTATATACATGAATTTTTTATCAAATTATATTATCAGCTGTGTGCATCTAACTTGTTTTTGGCTCTGCATTACCCTAAGGTCGACTGGCAGAAAATGCCTAGGGCATTTATGTGTATAAAGTATAGATGAAAAACTTTTATTTCATCTTTTTTCCTCTTTTCTTATTTTAAATTATTATTAATTAAAATGAGGGACAAGGCAATTGCAAATATGTAATGCACCTGCCTTGTGTCTTACTGAACCAACTCAAAGTTGACTGGTAGATAATGCCATGTGGCATTAAGTCCGCCTCGTGCAATTGTATAAAGAAGGATTGCAAGAAGTATAAATGATATTTCTCTTGCATTTATACTTGGTTTCGTTTTACACGTATAACGAAGATATTTTTGCCAAAAATGACATTTTCGACAGGTGTCATATTCGACAGGATCATAACACTAAGACTAAACTTCATTTCTAAGGAAAGGCCAGCTAATCAGCTAAACAATAATAATTTCTTCCATATTTTTACTACTACACAAATATGAATTCATTTCTTATACATGAATGCCTTGATTCCAGGAGTGCCAGTATCTGATTCCCCAGCTGGTCTTCTGGCCTACATCCTACAAATAATTTCTACTGGTACTCGGAGGAAATACTTAATGAGAACTGACGGTGGCTTAGATGATCTGTACAGTCGTGATGAACTCCTAGATAATCTGATGATGTATTGGGTACCGAATAGTTTCACAACCTCTTGCAGAATTTATGCTGAAACGGCGAATGTTAGAAACTTGGAATTAGGCATTCTGAGGTAACTGTTCACTAATTTTTTTACCTCAGACAGAGTTTTGGTTTTTGTGGATAAAAATCATTACTAGGGATCCGATAGATTTAAACTTATAAAGCACCGTGAATGATTGTTCAGAACATTGTCGATATGGTTGGTGAATGTTTTTATTTGTACAGTGTCATACGAGCTACCCTTCATTATTTTGCAGTTGCACCTCTCCAAAATGAACACACATATCACAATACACCGACAGCCTTTAGCAGTCCAGCGCTGGGCATAGGCTTCTATTTGGAAACAAGGATTTGTCATACATTGCTGGTTAGACAGACAGTTTGAAATGGCGTTTACTTCAAGTTTTCTTTCTCTTTGCTGCTAATTGACTGCGATTGGCTGATTGTGATATATATAAATATATGTTTAAGAGAGACTAAAAGTAAATATTTTTGTGACTTAAAATTAAAGTCATCTTTAGAGATTATCAGGATGATATTTATGATATTTGGTGCTCTGTGTTAAGGTAGTACTGCTAACATATAGCCGACCCATTTATGCTGAAATCAGCGTGGCCCTACTATCTATAAATTGTATCTTTTATGTATCGTATCGCTGTATGCTTGTAGATAAAAAGATAGATAGATAACGCACACCATATTACAGGGTTACATGAATGAATAAAATAAATGTCGTGTGTACAAAGGGCGGCCTTATTGCCAAAAGCAATTTCTTCTTGTAATGCTTTGTATCAATACAAGAAGAAACAAATATTTGTGCGATCCACAAATATTTGTTCCGGAGTCTGGGTGTTTTCTATGTATAATATGTATGTATTTACGAAAAAAAAGTATGTTTATGTATTTATATCAGTTGTTTAGTACCCATAATACAAGCTCTGCTTAGTTTGGGACTAGATGATGTTGTGTGTAAGTTGTCCGAAATATTTAAATATAAATATCTAATTGAGCACGACATTTCTATAAATATACATCACACGAATCGGAAACTCTAACAAGTATTTTTATCGTTCCAGTAAACCCACGCCAGTTCCAACATGGACTGTCCATGCTAAAGACGAAATCTTCTATCAGTCTCCCATCATGCTGAAAGTCAAATATCCTAATTTATTGCACTCAACAGTACTGCCTAGTTATGGTCACTTCTTGGCTTTTGAGAACCCGGAGATATTCAGTGAAGATGTGCTGAAAGCATTGGCTGCATTTAGAGCATGGCATAATAAAGTGTAGCCCTTGGTTTTTTTTTAATTTTTTAAATTCCTGTGTCGCGGGGGACTTAACAAAACATACATGAAACGGACACCAAGAACAGCCAGACACAGAACAACAAATTGTTAATCACACAAAGTATTATCCTAAGTGGGATTTGAAGTAAAGGAAGTGACGTTGCGACCGCTTAAACCACTGGGCCAATACATAACTGTATATGTGTAGATGTATACTGTATATGTGTGTATGTATATGTATACTATATATGTATGTTTTAGGTCTTTATTTAGTAGAAGAAATGACTATTACTACTATACTTTTACTATTAGACAATATAGATAGGTATATAAAACATATTTATGAATAGATTAGACAATTGATATTATTACAATTATAGTTTTTTGTAAATATAATATACTAGCTGACCCGGCGAACTTCGTACCACCTTAGAATATTAATTCATAATAAAGTATTGTGTTTAGTTAATAACTGATAGTGACAAATCGACAGCAGCGTCAACTAACGGGCCCCGGCCGGTAACGCCACAATCGCTTTGTTCCTGCATTTTAAATCTGTAATATCTTCAAAAGTATTAATTTAAATTACATACTGTAAAGGGCCATATTCATCATCATCAACAGCCTTTAACAGTCCAATGCTGGACATAGGCCTCTCATTAGAAAGGAGGTTTTGGCCTTAGAAAGGAGGAAAGGAGGAGGGCCATATTAATCTATATTAAATACACAATGTATTTAAGGTACTTAATTGGATAAGGAACAATACTGTATTGCTTAAAATCGCTTCGTAAATAAGCCATTATTTCTCGTAAAAATAAAAAATTAAAACATATTTATTGTGAGTTACCCCTAAGAGATAGACATATACCAACGCGGACTTTTTTGTAGACCTTTTTAAGATGTACAATACTGTAGTACATTATTTTGATCTACCTCGTAGGGTACAGTCTATCTATTAGAGCAATGGCATCAAAATCCATTGCGTAGTTTTAAAGATCTACGTATTTATAATGACAGACAGAGAGCGAAAGCCTCTTTGTTTTATACTATGTAATGATTCACAAATATATATATATTATTGTTTTCAAAGACAACTCCCGCATTATGAATATAAATTCCTGTGTCGCGGGGGACTTTACAAACATACATGAAACGGACACAAAGAACACCCAGACTCAGAACAACAATTTGTGAATCACACAAAGTGTTGTCCTACGTGGGATTTGGACCCACGACACTTGGCGTAGTAGGAAGCGGCGTGGCGACCGCTTAAGCCACTAGGCCAACCGTGCAGTCAAGTATTATAATATATCACACTTTGCTACATGTGTATTATATAAAACAATAAAAAATAAGGTTACATATATATTTCGACAACCCTAACAAAAAAAAGAAATTGGTCATAACACTCATAACTTATAGACTCCACGAGATTTGTATGTGATATTTTTCTTGTAGATAGAGTAATAGTAGACCTCAATTCAGGTAAATAAACTTTTACAATTTCAGTGGATTACATGAAGAAAAACCATAAATAAAAAAAATATATATCTCTGGTTGTAACCAAATTACGAGATTAATAATTGTCTTTAAATTTAAAGCTCTTATTACACTTTCAAATAGCATAGCTCAATAATTTTAATTTGCTTTATTTTCAGCTCATTTCGTTTCATAACTTTATCCGGATACATATTTATAAAATGCCACAAATGTATTCTGATGTAACTACTTATGTTTGAATTTTCGGATTTGTACTCTAGTGTTCTAAATTATTATTATCGGTTCTTAGAATATGATAATAAAAAGAGGAGAGAATAAAAATAGCTCTTACGCCACATTATCGACATTATCGAGTTAGCACGCGGGCGATGAAATAGTTTGCCTGATACAATTTTATTACAAACCGCATTGAAAACAGGTTTGATACAACAACAAATAGGCAAGCAATTATTAGCTCTAGGTAATTACTTAGGGCCACAGCACACTAGATACTTTTAGAATTGGCGATCGGCGATTTTGCGACTGCATCGATGCTGCATCGTGTTAGGGCCACAGCACACTAGCTACTTTTAGCATCGGCGATTGGCAACTAGTCGCTTTTTAGAAGCTAAATACGGCGATCGAACGCTCTACACCGCACAATTAAAAACGCCAAACGCGGAGATTGAGTCGCTTTTTAGAAGCGCGACGCAGCAGCTGAACGCTACTCTCCGCACACATTCGGATGCCGGTAGCATCGATTTGGCATCTGAGCAGTCGCTAAAACGCGCGTTTCCGATACCGCGATCGAACGCAGGAAGTCGCTAAAACGCGATGCAGCATCGATGCTGTCCCCAAATCGCCGATCGCCGATGCTAAAAGTAGCTAGTGTGCGGTGGCCCTTAGAAGACTTCCTGCGTTCGATCACGGTATCAAAATCGTGTGTCATGGTGCATCATCCGCGACTTTCTGCGTTCGAACGCGGAAACGCGCATTTTAGCGACTGCTCAGATGCTGGATCGCGTCGGCTCTAATTTTTTGTAGGGTTGTCTATAATTTTTCGTATGTGTGTGTGGCAGTGCAGCTGCATTCTAATTCATGACAGGGGTGTAGTTTCGGTCGTGTCAAGCGGTGTTCGGCAGATGCCAAATCGACGCTACCGGCATCCGAGTGTGCGGAGAGTAGCGTTCAGCTGTATGTAGCTTCTAAAAAGCGACTAGTTGCCGATCGTCGATGCTAAAAGTAGCTAGTGTGCTGTGGCCCTTATTAATTTGTTTAGGTCAGTTATGCATCCATTAGTTTGGTAAGAATTATATCCTGCAACTGAATAAATAGTGTATTTCTAAATCAAGTCAATGTGGCTAGCAGGCCTTGTTAGGTAGAACACTGGCACGAGTGTCTTTACTTAGTTTAAATTGCAATGGAATTGAATATTCAACTTATTTTAGTTTTAACATATTTGTTGATAAATAAAATAGTGTTGAGTGTAGAGGTTACAAATGTACCTGTTTTGGACAACGAATGGTGGGGACCACCATATTTGAAACTGCTCAACGACACCAGTATCAGACCTTTTAGAATCAAATTCCATGATCAGGTGAGGGTTTAATTTAACAGTGTGGCCGATCTCCCATAACACATATATTTTTCACATTTTGTGAAAGAAAGATTCTCATAGTATTTCACCAGTTTGAATGTGCAGAAAAATATCGGTTTTATGTTTCTCGTACAGATGATCAAGGACCTCAGGTATCGTTTGATAAATCATCGGCCATTCACTCCTCCTCTGCAAGGAGTGGGGTTCGAATATGGGTTTAACACCAACTATCTACACAGTTGGGTGGACTACTGGGTCAATGACTACAAGTTCAAGGAAAGAGAAAATATTCTGAATCAGTTCCCGCAATACAAGACGAATATCCAGGGGTTGGACATTTACTTTTTATGGGTTAAACCTCATGTAAGTAGAAAAGTATCATAAACTTTCTGACAGCTCTTCTGGTCTATTGCTCAGCCATCAGAACGTCCTCATCAGTCCTATTTCAGACACAGAGTGGGACAACCAAATCGTAAAGCCCGAGGGCCTGACGAATCGGATGATCATATTTATCAAATTCGCAGAGGTACTTATTCACATTTTAGAAGTCATATCTTGTTTTCAGGTTCCTCATAACATGACGGTAGTACCCTTGTTATTGCTGCACGGATTCCCAGGCTCTGTCGTTGAGTTTTTCAAATCTATTCCGATATTGACTTCTGTATCGAGAGACAGAGATTTTGCCGTTGAAGTTATAGTTCCAAGTTTACCTGGATTTGGATTTTCTGAAGTAAGTATGAACTTTGATACAAATTGACCAACATTTTGATTGGTGTTGTCAGAGGCGAATAAAGGAACAAACTACTACATGAGAATAAAAACACTCGTAATAAAATAAAAAACAGGTAGTAGAGCCACGCTAATGGGCCGGCTCGAACGGGGCAGTACTACCCTAGCACAGAAGACCATCCTAATAATGATAGCATTCTCGGTATCGTATTTCGTTGATAAGAGTGTGTCCAGAGTATAATAATTCTGCATAATGATGCAGATGATCGAAAAACGGCTTCAGGAGAATGCTCCTGAAGCCGGGGGAATGAAGCAGAAACATCTAACCAGGCCGCCATGGTATGGGTCACCATTCACCATGCCGCATTGCCTACCTTCACAATGAGAATAGTAACCACTACTCCTGGATTCTACTCATGCTGTTCATTAGTCAGAGTAGAGTCATTTTAGTAGGTTTTAATATATAAAAATATAAACCATACAACATCACTTTAAACAAGCCAGTTACATATGATGGGATGGGAAAAACCCAACCCGGGTGTTTAATTGTTGACACCTCTGGATCACAATCAAGGAGAATGTAAATAAGTATTTCAATATTAAACTAATAAATAATGCATTCATTTAATAAATGCAAATTCCGAAGCGAAGTTTTGTTGATGTGTGCACAATTTTAATTTGTTATGTCGCGGTCACCCTGGGACGGTCACCTCTCCTGATATATAATACTTATTCTTTTAAACTTTTGTTTATTCGCAATATGTAAAAGTGTTTATCGACATTTTACAGAGTGCTATTCGTCCAGGATTAGGTGCGACAGAAATGGCAGTGGTATTGAGAAATTTGATGCAAAGACTTGGCTTCAAAAAGTTTTACGTGCAGGGCGGTGACTATGGAGCTTATGTAGGATTCAGTATTGCTAATTTATACCCCAAGGTAATAAAAAAATCGAAAGATCTACTGAGAAGGCTTCTTGAAACTCTTAATGTTTTGCTTGAAATAATTATTTCGGTCAAACCGTGTGGTGACGGATTAAGAATACAGAGTGTCACCACCCCTATTCATCCCGTGGGTGTCGTAAAAGGCGACTAAGGGATAAACTACGCAAGAGACAACATCAATGCAAAGAGAATCAAAACTTGAAACGAACCCTATACCAAACCCGTCTAGCCAGCGTGGTATAGTAGGCCAAAACCTCCTTTCTAAGGAGAGGCCTATGTCCAGCAGTGGACTGTTAAAGGCTGTTGATGATTTCGGTTAAAGCGTTCTATTCCTTTCAAAACGTGTTTAACTTCGTGTATGTGTGTCTAATATTTTCTTTCCGCTTTCAGGAAACCTTAGGATATCATACGAACTTAGCTTTATCACTGAACATAAAGTCATTGGCGTTATGGGTGATCGGTTCTGTTTATCCACCATTGGTGATGAGTCCTGCAGTTGTGGATAGAGTGTACCCAATTTTGAATTACCTAATTTGGTTGATATCAGAGTTGGGTTATTTCCACATACAGGCTACGAAACCTGATACTATTGGTAAGTTGGATTGAACTTTATTACCATCCATAAATCCATGTGTCAAAATAAGTGCTAGACTGGGTCTCCACTTACATTCGGGATCGTCAGTAGTCAATCAAGGTGGAAGATTGTTCCTCTGGCTGAAGTAATCTCGCTGCTGGCGTCCCCCGAAGCGGTAGTCTTTCACCTCTTCTATTTTTTATCTTCATTAACCTTATTACCTCTAGACTTCAGTGTTCCTACCATCTTTATGCTGATGACTTGCAACTATACTATCAATCCGATGTATCGTCCACGGTCTTGATAGTAAATAGTGACCTGGCGGTTCGCTTCCGATTCGCCGACGTAGAGAGACACGGGCCCAATTTCAGTATCTAGGTGCAAACCATACTAAAAATCTTAAATCTTCTAATAACTCACTGTCTTCTTCATTGCTTTGATAACCTCCACTCAACTTTCTTCGTACAAACTGTCCTATTATGGAACGTACTCCCTCTCGAGGTTAAAATGGTTAAAATTCGACAAAGTTTTAAACATCGGGTAAGAAAACATTTCTTGTAGACCTTATCAGATTCAACATGATTTCATCTTACTCTCTTCTTATAGAATGTATGTTGTGTATGTATTATATATGTATGAATATAACTTATATACTGTTTTTATATATATACATATGTATTTATTAGTATGTATTGATATGTATGTGTATATACATGAATCTTTTTTTTGTATCAAATTACATTATGAGCTGTATGCATCTACTTTGTTTTTGGCTCTACATCACCATAAGGTTGACTGGCAGAAAATGCCTACGGCATTAAGTCCACCTTTGTCACTGTTTATGTGCATAAAGTATAAATGAATCACTTTTTTTTCATCTTTTTTCCTCTTTTCTTACTACTACTACCAATAAATCATTATTATTAATTTAAATAAGGGACAAGGCAGTTGCATAATATGTAATGCACCTGCCTTGTCTCTTACTGAACAAACTCAAGGTTGACTGGTAGATAATGCCATATGGCATTAAGTCCGCCTCGTGCAATTGTATAAAGTAGGATTGCAAGAAGTATAAATGATATTTCTCTTGCATTTATATTTGGCTTCGTTTTACACGTTTAACGAAGATATTTTTGCCGTATACCATGTATGGCAAAAATATCTATGTCTACGTCATATATCTATGTCATATATCTATGTCATATTCGACAGGATCTTGATACTAAGACTAAATAGCATTTCTAAGGAAAGGCCAGTGCTCATCAGTGAACCAATTGTAATGTCTTCCATTCCGTGACTTCTCAATTTTTACTACTACACAAACATGAATTCATTTCTTATACATGAATGGCTTAATTCCAGGAGTGCCAGTATCAGATTCCCCAGCTGGTCTTCTAGCCTACGTCCTACAGCTATTTTCATCTGGTACTCGGAGGAAATACGTAAAGAGAACTGACGGTGGCTTGGATGATCTGTACAGTCGTGATGAACTCCTAGATAACCTGATGATGTATTGGGTACCGAATAGCTTCACGACCTCTTGCAGAATTTATGCTGAAACGGCGAATATTAGAAACTTGGAATTAGGCATTCTGAGGTAACTGTTAACTTATTTTTTTACCTGAGACAGAGTTTTAGTTTTTGTGCATAAAAATAATTACTAGGGATCTGATAGATTTAAACTTTTTAACTTTATAAAGCACCGTGAATGATTGCTCAGAGTATTGTCGATATGGTTGGTGAATGTTCTTATTTGTACAGTGTTATACTAGATACCCTTCATTATTTTGTAGTTGCACCTCTCAAAAATAAACACTCACATCACAATACATCGACTGCCTTTAGTAGTCCAGCGCTTCTATTTAGAAACAAGGATTTGTTATACATTGCTGGTTAGACAGTTTGAAATGGCGTTTACTTCAAGTCTTCTTTCTCTTTGCTGCTAATTGACTGCAATTGGTTGATTATGATATATATATATAAATATATGTTCATCATCATCATCATTATTTTAAATTACTCTCATCATCATCATCATCAACAACCTTTAACAGTCCACTGCTGGACATAGGCCTCTCCTTAGAAAGGAGGTTTTGGCCTACTGTACCACGCTGGCCAGACGGGTTTTGGTATAGGGTTCGTTTTAAGTTTTCCTTCTCTTTGCATTGATGTTGTCTTGCGTAGTTTTTTTTTATAATGCTGCCAAAATGACTCTGTTCAGCCTGATGGAAAGCTCAAGCAGAATCTACGAGTGGTGGCCACCGTCCTCATTACCAATGTGGACAATGCAACACGGTGACCCACACTATGGCGGCCTAGTCAGATGCTTCTGCACGCCCCGCTTGAAGGACCTGGGATCATAGTAGGAAGGAAACACATGAGCTGGTAGGGAGTTCCAGTTTTTGATTGCTCGGCACAGGAAGGAAGAGCCGAAGCGCTTAGTTCTAGTGCGTATTGGTTCCACTCTAAAGCGGTGACTCCCAAGGCCAGCACGCGTAGTCCTGTAGAGGAAAGGAGAAGGTGGGATCAGTTGGAAGAGCTCTTCAGAACACTCTCCATGGTAAAGGCGATAGAGGACTGCCATAGAGGCAACATCTCTTCGCAACTGCAAGGGCTCAAGGAACTCGGTGGCTTCGGGACTATCAATTATGCGGACTGCTCGCCTCTGCAACCTATCGAGAGCGTCAAGCAAGTACTGCGCGGATCCATCGCTTTTTAAAAGCTTAAAGTTTATCCATTAGTCGCCTTTTACGACACCCGCGGGATGAATGGGGGGGGTGACACTCTGTATTCTTAATCCGTCACCACACGGTCATTGTCTTTACAGATTATCAGGATGATATTCATGATAGTTGGTGCTCTGTGTGAAGGTAGTACACAGCGTGGTTCTACTATCTATAAATTGTATCTATTATGTATCGTATCGCTGTATGCTTGAAGATAAATAGATAGATAGATAACGCACACCATATTACAGGGTTACATGAATGAACAAAATAAATATCGTGTGTACAAAGGTCGACCTTATTGCCAAAAGCAATTTCTTCTTGTATTGATTTGTGTCTATAAATTATATATCACACCATTCGGAAACTTTAACTAGTACTTTTATCGTTCCAGTAAACCCACGCCAGTTCCAACATGGACTGTTCATGCTAAAGACGAAATCTTCTATCAGTCTCCCATCATGCTGAAGGTCAAATATCCTAATTTACTGCACTCAACAATACTGCCTAGTTATGGTCACTTCTTGGCTTTTGAGAACCCGGAGATATTCAGTGAAGATGTGCTGAAAGCGTTGGCTGCATTTAGAGCATGGCATAATAAAGTGTAGCCCTTGAAATTTTTGTTTTGTTTTTATTTAAGACAACTCCCGCATTAGGAATATTAAATTCCTGTGTCGCGGGGGACTTCACAAACATACATGAAACGGACACAAAGAACACCCAGACTTAGAACAACAAATTGTGAATCACACCAAGTATTATCCCACGTGGGATTTAAACCCACGACACTTGGCGCAGTAGGAAGTGGCGTGGCGACCGCTTAAGCCACTAGGCCAACTGTGCAGTTAATACTATATATGTATATGTTTTAGGCCTTTATTTAGTAGAAATTACTATTACTACTATACTTTTACATACTATTAGACAATGTAGATAGGTATATAAAACATATTTATAGATAGATTAGACAATTGATATTATTACAATTATATTTTTTTGTAAATATAATACATATAAAGAAAACACCCAAAGTTCGAAACAAACTTTTGTTAATTTACTGAAGTTACTATACTCTGTCTAATAATAAGTGTGAAAAGAATTCAGTGTCTCGTTTATGCAGCCTAACGGCCTGGCCACGAGTTTTGGTCTTAGCGAAAAGCGGAGCGGCGCCGGTGAGCGGTGCGTTTTGCACGCCACGAACCCTAGTAGCGAATAGTTGCAGCGGCGACGGTGGACGTATTTAGGTAGTCGAAACGTGTTAAAAATCATGGCGTTATAAAAATTATCCCCTGTCTGTTTAGAAACATTTTTTTTTAAATATGATAGAATGAGTGCACAAACTAAATAAAGATCGGTATTTAGATGGTGGATTTAGTGACCTATACGAAGGTCCTACCTATAAGAAGTAACTGATGTTTCCAAGTGTTTTGCTAAGTAGGTACTTACAGAGAGAAAAAACTTTAAAAGCTTGTCAACTACTTACATTGCGTATAAGACATACTAGTAGTTTCGTGTGTAGTTATATCTACAGACAAAACTACTGATATGTTTACTGTTTTGCTAATTAGGTACCTACTGGCAGAGAAAAAAATTAACTTTTAAAACTTGTCAACTATCCACCTACATTACGTAAACATACCAGTAGTTTTGTCAACATATCAGTGGCTTCGTTTGGTAGGTACCTAGGTTCTATGTTTTTGTGTTATCAATTTAAATTAAACGTAAGTACCATTATATTCCGGAAAACATTGTTTAATTTCTTCCCACAACCTTTTTATATTTATGTTGGGGATATTTTGACATCCATATAGGCGGTCTATTTAAATTTCTGTTATAAAAGCCTCGGTATCCATTACCGCCATAAAATCGTCTAAAATTTTTTGTTTTTATTTAACGCCGCTGAGTCCGTCACTCCTGCACCGCTGTCCACGCCGCTCTGTTTCGTGGCGTCGCACATACGAACTTGTGCCTTTGTTCCCGCCGCTCTCCATACCGCCCGCCGCTGTAGCAATTCGCTCGGCAAAAACCGCTAGCTTTTTCGCTATGAGCGGCGACTCGTGGCGTGCCTCGTACATTTCTATACTTTTGATATGACCGCTCGGCGTTTCGCTTTTCGCTGCCGCTCACAGCGGAAAGGTCGTGAATGGGCCGTAAGGGGCCATCTATTAATGTGATCTTTTTTTTGGCATTTTTTAACACCCCCTCGGTGATTATATCCTATATCACCTGTATTTTTTAGTACTCACTCAGAATTTTATTTTTATTAATATTATTAAAATACAGGTATATGTATCAACTAATTTTATTCTAAAAAATTCAAGACTACAATAATTACGATTAGAGGTAGAGTAGAAAGGTTACAGGTTGACTTACATAAAAATAATGAAAGAAATGCATGTGATATATTACTACACCCCTTCCCCCTTGTGATATTAGGTGATTTTTTGTGATCCCCTCCCCCCCTTCGAGCTTCACGTGATTAATGGACAGCCCCTGATTACAATAGCACATACTCTATCTGTTTAGTGTAAAGGGCGCTACACACAGCTAAGGTACTCCAATATTTTATATTAAGATACAATATCAGTGACATTTGCGCTAACAGTTGCAAAATAAGGAAACACAAGATGAAACACAAGATATTATAGTATGATAACCGTGTGTAGCGCCCTTTATACTCCCGACAGGTAGTTAAACTTCCGATTCGGTTAGCGGGTTTTTAGAACAATTATAAGACAACTTAACTAGTGTGCTCACGATTTGGAGGCTAGCAATGTCATGTATAATCATGTCTTAAAACTAATTACAATCTCTAAACGTCTAGACATTTATCAAAACAACTCTGAGAATTCTTATCTGTTCTGAGAGACATCAGTTGGCAATGCTGCGCCAGCGAGGTAGTCAGTAGGTACAAAGTCAGTTTTTAGGGTTTCGAAGTTTATGACTGAACCCTTATGTCATGTCCGTCCGTCCATCCTCGACTTAAGGTGGAAATACATTATCGGACAGCCGCGACAAATAAGTGTGCATAGTCTCGTCAGTCGGTCTTGTGCCAGATTTCTGTCGGACGTCCGAACGCTCAAGGTCAGTCAAAGGTCACGTCCACGACTTACGTCCGATAGTTTGCACAGCTCTGTGTATGTTCATACTCTAGATCACGGCTATTAGCTACGTCCGTCAGCCGCGTCCGATAATGTGTCTGCACCTTTACCAAACGGTATGCTGTGGCATATTATTAGATAGGTCTTTTAAAAACAATATAGGGTTCTAAGACGATTTTCAGATTTAGGTATCCGTTTGCGAGAAATTCCACTTGAAAGGGCACTTTTTAGTAAAAACAGGATGTTCCCCCCTCCTCTAAAAGCTTAACGGCTGGCTCAAAAAATCTGAGAAAAGGACAATGCCCATACCCCGTACCATATTGCGCCATAGATATATTAACACCAAAATTAATGTTTTATTTATGTGTATTATGTACTGACTTATAACCGTTTTTTAGATCGGCATTTAAAAAATTCATTTAATGGTGCTAAATAATTAGCAATTACCTACTTCCGTAAAACAATACATATCCATATGTCAAAAGTTCATTTCCGAAATATTGCACGTTCCGTGTCTGTTATTTCCGAGGTTTAACAATGAACATAAAAATCTTTGTTCGCCTTATTAGTTTTAGCCGTTGTATAAGTAAATAAGATTTTAAAGTAGGAAGTAAAATATGTAATTCTTTTACATCATTTTATTTTATATCTCACCATTTCATAAAGTAAACATTGTGTATTTTCGAAACTCAAAACACGTTCATGGCGATTCGGAACGCTTAATTACAGAACTGTCAGTGTTAATTTCTTTTTTGTTGTGATAACGTTTGGTCGATGTTATTCTTGCTGCGTTAGAGTTGATCTGGTAGTTTTATCGTTTATTTCATTCACTACGTCTATAATAAATATTGACAGTGTTAAAAAGAAAAAGAAAGAAAGACTTTGAAGTGCCGTGTCATGACAGTGACTGTTGCCGGCGTTCATGGTGCTTATCTAGTAAAAAATGGAGCGAAGTGACAGTGTGACTGTAGAGAGTAGTAGTCGGCGGTGTATCAACTGTGCGTTGGCGGTACCAAGGAACGCACTGATACATTCGGTGGGAAGTGTTCACGCTAGGATACGCGAAATATTGACATCATGGGTTACACCTACTTTGGTAAGTTTTTTCATTAAGCATTCATAAACGCATTCATCATATATTATATTTGGTAGTTGAGCCATTAGTATTCCAGTATATGCTTCTAGTATGACAAAACCACTCTGTACAATCTTTTTGATGGCTTTGAACATCTTTTATATGTCATAGCTGTGGAGGCTTCGCCTAAATTCCAGTTCTAGCCAAAAATGTAGCCAATAAGTTCAACTAACTGCAGTGGCGTAACAATACCTTCTGGGGCCCGTGGCAAATTGTTTTGATGGGGCCCTATCAGTAAAAATCGTCACGTTGTACTCAGATTCATTTTAATAAACTTCGAGATTTTTAACGTACTCAATTACACGTTGTATATGTCCCACTAATGACCATAGGCCTCCTCTCTTAGGCGAGAGGCAATGGTCTGTAGTGCCCAGGCTAGCATAATACGTATTGGAGACTTCACATTCATCCATAGAAGAGTTAGCGCTTTTTGGACTTCAACAAACCGAACTTTTACAGCAAAATCGGCATCATAACGTCCTGCCCATCTAGTAGGGTTTAATGTTATTGAAGTTTAAGACTCAATTTCTTCATTAGATACATAACTTGATAAAATATATAGAATAGCTTTTGATACTATGCCCAAAAATATTATAAATTTGTTGAACTGTTTCAAAAAAATGTTGCATATCAATAACCTCTTTCACTGCATCATTGAATGCTAGATTTAAATTATGAGCAGCATAGTGAACATATACGGCATTCGGCTCGACATTTTTATGAATTTTTGAACTCCACCATAGGTTACCATTGTGTCAGCACCATCATATCCTTGTCCTCGACACTTATTTAGTGGAATATATTTGTCATTTATGTATTTAATAATTTGCTTGGACATTGCTAAGGCAGTTTGATCCTTAACTTCATGAAATCCTAAAAATGTTTCTTTAATGACAAGTGTCTTTGGGATCCCATTACAATCTTTTTCGATCATACAATAACGGCAAAGTTCCCAAATTTGATCATTTTTAAATATCTTGAGTTGTATCGAATATGATAGAGTAGAATAGTGCGGCATTACTTCATTTATCAGTGAATTTTCTACTTTTAGAACCAGGACAGAAATTAGCTCATTTTGTATTTTTGGACTTAAATATTTTATCTCGCTCTATGGTTTACTTAACAATTTCACAAGTTTCACGTTTCACGCCACACTTGGAAACAAAATAGTAATGTTTTTTCTAGAAAAGATCTATTTTCACATATTTTAAGAAAGGGCCCTTAGGTTTACAATGTCCGTTTTCAATCAGGAACCTTTTGACTTGATCAGTTAGCTCATATTACGCTCATACGGTCATAAGTACGTAAAATTACTCGCCACGGGTAACGTGTACGTCTCTAAAAATGAATCAATATTTTTGTTTAGGTTGGTTGAAATGCATAACGATTAACTTGAAATTGTATTATGGTCTTTAGTTGTCTTACTTTGTATTTTAAGCAGAACTTATTAAAATATACCTTTCAAATATAATAAACTACTCAGGTACAGTTTAAAAAATATTTTTGAGTTCGCAGCCTCTTGGGCCGGGGCCCTCTTGGGTCAGGGGCCCGTGGCATTTTGCCAGCCCTGCCACCCTATTGTTACGCCACTGACTAACTGTCAAATATTTTTAGTGAGAGCTTGAAGTATGAAAGAGTTACTTATTAAAGTGCATAAATTGTTTTAGTGCATATATTTGCACATACATTTATGAACTATAATTATTTACTGTATGTATAGTTTATAAGGCTTTTGTCAACAAACACACATAACATGCATATGTCAGTGTATTGAATAATGAAATACAGTATAACAAGTTTTTCTTTTTTAGGTTACTCCGGATCATTTTATATGCCACAGTTGCTACTTGTTGATTCAAGAAGGAACAATTGGCAGCCCAGTAGTGGGCCATCAAAGTGTTTGTTTCAGTTGTGGTGTATCATTATTACGCACTCGTGGAAGAAGAACCTACCAAATAAGGCCTGATTCTTTACAACGAGATGTGATTTTGCAATCGACACCACTTCATCTTGTAAGTACAATATTGACACTATGGTATATGGTCTATACTCACAAGGTTTCAGAAAATAAAAGTTGTATTAAAATGTTAAAATGTTCTAAAAAGTACTATAAAAGTCTAATTGCAACAATTTATGTTTCGCGAGACTGAGGGCAGTACGATACCAAGATCACCGATGTACTTGCACCAGCCGTTATAGCAAAAGGTCAAATCAAATAAGGTGTGGTCTCACTAATGCAAATGAAATATGAACAATTAATATTCAATATATGTAAACTATTTTATATAGGATGAAATTGTAAATACTAGGATAGAAAGTAATTAATTAATATTGTGATAATAATATTAATAAATAAATAGATAATAATAAAATAATGGTGAAGTATTTATATAGAAAGAATTTATTGATACAATATTATGAAGATAGTTATTTTGTTGCATAGAATGTGTGTGTGTGTGTTTGTATGTGTTCCTCCTACAACACAAATGCAGTGAATGCTTAATCTATCTTATTTCTAGTATATTCCTAGAAATTAATGTAATTTTAATTATTTTAGGTCTCTAGACTTGAGAGAGCATGTGCTGCTTGCTGGAGGGCGGCGACTAGGATAGTCAACAGACAGCAGCAACATGATCTTCATAGGCCAACCGAAAATGAAGAAGTTTGAACAACTGATGAGCCGCCATCTAGAATTACCTCTTCTATATACAGACGAGCAGCGAGTACTGCTAATCACTGTATATACATGAACTGTACTGGACCCGAACGTCTAGTAATACCTCTCTCAATACTAAAAAAAAAAAGTATGTTTATGTATTTATATCAGTTGTCTAGTACCCATAACACAAGCTCTGCTTAGCTTGGGACTAGATGATGTTGTGTGTCAGATGTCCAAAATATTTATTTAAAAAAAAAAAATTTATTCAACTGAACATTATTCACATACAGAACAAAAAAAATATTCACGAAATTAATACTTTCAGATTAAACTCTTGACGGTACTGATGATTTATAATTAATTATATATAATTAATATATTTGATTATGAACCTAAAAGTAATTGATTTAACTGGCTATGTAAGAAAATAAATGTTTAATCAGACATTTCAAATTATTTATTTGTGTTACCTTGTTAGTATGTAAGTGATTTAGTTTAATTTAAGCAATCGAACTAAAACATGCAGCAACTTATTAAAAGCCTAAATAAGTAAAGGACTCAATTATAACCACTTAACTTAACCACTTAACCGTCTTAAGATCATATTCTTCAAGGTAAGCCGAGGCATAACTTAAAATACTATCTACCCATGCCTGTGTTAGTCACAATTACAACTCACAATGTAAAGGGGGCGAAGGAGTCCGGGCCCAACTTATCGTGCTCGTGTAGTATCTATAATATACAATTCGCTACTCAGCAATGCGGCGTTTATCTATATAATATACCTAATATACCTTTATCTACCAATATACCTGCGACATAGATATTTAGCTTTATCTATGTCGCAGGTATATTGTCAAAACCATTAGATTATAATCTACCGTAGTGAAATTATAATAACACTGCTAACCTAATTATAATTTTACTATTATAGTGATACTCTAATATCACGGCTCTTACAATTTACCTGCGGCATCTATAATAATCACGCTGATTCAAAATTACTAAAATGTTTTCATCAGGCGTTTTCCAACTTAAATAAGTCAATTTCTCTAAAATGCGGATAAACATTGACAAAATATTTTTGATGGTAAAAGGTTAGATAAAAACTAAACTCTTGACGGCAAATTTGGTTTGACGCAAGTTGGTACGGATCTCCATAGAAAAATGGGCATTGTCCTTTGTGATGGTGGTCCATATAATGAATTTTAAAAGAAATTTATAACGAATTAGATGATTTCGTTAGTTCAGGAGTTATAGAGGCTTAACTTTTAAAATTCGCTTTCTTGGAAAACATCATACAAAATTAACGCATTAATCTTCGATCAATAAATTGTGATCGAAGGCATTAATACGTAAACATAACAATTTATCTATTGGATACGATTTTAAATCCACGTACCATTATGGGTGACTGAGGAACCCTTTCCTGTGCGTGGCCTGACACGCACTTGGCCTTTTAGGGTTCCGTGGCCAAATGGCAGAAAACGGAACCCTTATAGATTCGTCATGTCTGTCTGTCCGTCCGTATGTCACAGCCACTTTTTTCCGAAACTATAAGTTATATTATTTACTATATTATATATTTATTATTATTTATATATTTATATAAATTATTGATATATTTATATTTATACTATATTATTACACGCTTTATATTAGCTTCACCTGTATGTTTGTTTGTATGTTTGTTTGTTTGTTTGTAACCGACTCCTTTGGGCGCGATTTTGACCCTATTTAAACGGCCAGATTTCGTTCAAACTTTGTAGATTTATCGAGGACCGATGACAATACACTAATTTGATAAAATTATTTCAATTTGCACAATAAGATTTTTGATAATTTATATAATTTTCATGTACCATGCGCGACTACAGCGCCACGTGACAGGTGTCGATTATGATTGAACAATATTGTCACCGTTGTCAAGCAACAAGTAAATATTGTGAAGAAAATTAATTAAATCTTCTGTTATTTTACTATATTAGACAATTTTGGACGGACGAAACCCCGTTTTTAATGTTATTGGCAATAATTTTACTATGGTAGTTAGTAAAATTATTGCCAATAACATTAAAAATGTTATTTTCCATGGGAAATGAGTCTACTGGTGACTAAAACGGGGTTTCGTGCAATCACCCACGACATCATTTTTCAACCGGAGACAGACGATGTCTAACAAATCAATTTAATTACAGCTAAACACAATTTATCATATTGAGAGTGCTTTGTGCGACTGTGTTTATTAAGAGAGGGAAATGCAAGCACATTGCAGCACTTATATACTTCATAAATAACGACAACAGTTTTACGAAGATCAGCCAAGAACAACAATGTAATATATGTACATCTCAATGATAACAATGGGGTAAGCCAAGTGCCCGTCAAATTTCCAAGGAAGAATATTCTAAAGGAAAGTACTTCCATGAAATGTTTCCCACAGTAAAGAAACATAAGTGTGAACCATTTCAGTTTAATGTCTCTGATTTGAAGGTAGATTCTGCATTAAAATTTGTCCTAGAAGCTGCTGCTAAAAAACTATGGTCATTTTATTATGAAGTAACACGTAGTAAGACTTGTCAATATCACTTGTTCGGCAATGAACACACCGTTAAGTCTCACTGTATACATTGACGACTGAAAATAATTACAGTTACTTATAGTTATCACGGAATTAATAGTAGATTAAAACAAACAACAGTTTAAATGAAAAACACAAGCCATTATAAATAAACCAATTTATAAACTAGAAAATAAATAATAGTTTTGAAAAAACTAAAAAACACGCTTTTTATAGAAAACCAAATTAAAAAATAGAAAATAAATTAAAAAGAAATTAAATTAAATAGTGTTAAAAATTTCAATAACTATAAATTAATAAGTGTAAATAAAGAAAAATGTATTTTATTTAAAAAAAAGCGTGGGGTGCTTTTTAAGATATTATCAAAATGATAATCACTACTCTTATCCTTCAATAAAATATTCATAACTATTGACACCATGCACCCCACGCTTTTTTACACGCTTTATATTAGCTTCACCTGTATGTTTGTATGTTTGTAACCGACTCCTTTGGGCGCGATTTTGACCCACTTTAAACGGCCAGATTTCGTTCAAACTTTGTAGATTTATCGAGGACTGATGACAATACATAAATTCAAAAAAAAAGATTAAAAAAAAAACTTTTTTAGTCTAGAAAAAAAAAATAGTTTTAAAAAACTAAACAAACACGCTTTTAAACTAAAAAGTAGAAAATAATTTTAATGTAACAAAGCGTGGGGTGCTTTCTGAAAATATTTCAATAACGTTGCGTCGCCCCACGCTTTGTTACATTAAAATTAAACACATCAAAAGTGTCTAGGGATCAAGCATTTTTATGCGGATTTCTTGAGATTGAGATGTGGCTTTGTAATAAATTTATGATTTTATAAATTTATATGGATCCTTTTTGGTGCATTTCATAATTTGAATCAGGAACTGTCAATCAAATTCGAGTAAAAGATGAAAATCAGCTGCCAATATTTTCCCTATAAAAACATACAACGCATTGAAGAAATTATTAGTGCTACTGTTTCCCTACTACTGATTAAAACCAACGTTATTATGGAGCGGCGACGTCATTTAAGCAGGGAAGAAATGCTCAGAGCCGTGGGAATGATAGAAGCTGGTTCCCGGCAACGTACTGTGGCTTTAGCTCTGAATACAAGTCAGAGTGTTATCAGTCGACTTTGGACACGTTACCGAAGCACTGGTACCGTGGCTGAGCGCCATGGAGGACGGTATCGCTGCACCACACGGAGACAAGACCGATACATTCAAATCTTAACTCGAAGAGCTCCAACAATAACCGCCATGATGTTAGCCGTGAGGCTTCATCACTCTTCAGGGAACTTAATTAGCGACCAAACAGTCAGAAACCGCTTGCATGAAGTGAACCTTCATTCCCGAAGACCGCTACGGGTACCACCTATAGCAATGCACAATCGTAGGATTCGATATCAATGGGCTCTTGAACACAGAAATTGGGCAGAAGAACAATGGCGTTTCGTGTGCTTTTCTGATGAGTCTCGTTTTGGTATGAGACCGGATACAAGACGTATACGACACTGGAGAACCCCTGGACGCCAACAGCGATTAAAATCCTGCCAGGAAGTCCATCCTTATAGTGGTGGAACCATCATGGTATGGGCGGGTATTTGGATCGGCGGAAGAACTGAGTTGATTTGGATCAGAGGCAACCTCAACGCTCAAATTTATGCTGAGACGATTGTATCAGACGTCATCGTTCCTCTACAAGTGCAAATCGGTCCCTTATTTCAGTTAATGCATGATAATGCACGACCGCACACCGCAAGAGTTGTAAGACAGACTCTCGCCGCAGCTAACATCAATGTCCTGCCCTGGCCTGCTCAGTCGCCAGACTTGAACCCGATTGAGCATGCATGGGATATGCTACAGAGAAGAGCTCTGCCGAATATGGAGGGTATCCAGTCGCAAGAAGACCTTTTTTTGTTGTTGCAACGAACATGGGCGGCCATTCCACAGCGTGATTTGGATGAACTCATTTTGAGTATGCCAAACCGATGTTCTTGTGTTGTTAGTGTTCGCGGTAGAAACACGGATTATTAATTGTTTAAGTTACCTAATAAAATTTTAAAGAAAACTGTTATTTCAGTCTTTTTTTCGAACTTTAATGTTAGTGGTTCAAATGTCAAAAATCCCTTTATTAGGAAAATGGCAAATTTCTTTACTAATGCAAAGGTGACTTGGTTTATCGTTACTGTGACAAACGAAAACACTTTATTTGATGAATCCTTAAAGAAATTTTTAATTAATATCAATCAGGAGAAAAGTTATTGCAAAAATATATGTTGATCCCTAGACACTTTTGATGTGTGTATTTTCTACTTTTTAGTTTAAAAGCGTGTTTGTTTAGTTTTTTAAAACTATATTTTTTTATATACTATAATCTATATTACTGTTGAAACTTGGTAAGTAGATGTATTATGTGAACCGCAGTAAGATTTTCACATAAAAATAGAAAAATAAAACAATAAATTTTGGGGGTCCCCACACTCAGAACTGAAACTCAAAATTTAGTTTTTCATAAAACCCATAAATCTATGCATAGGTCTTTAAAAATGATATTGAGGTTTCTCATAACATTTGTTTCTAAACTGAATAGTTTGCGCAAGAGACACTTACAAAGTGGTAAAATGTGTGTCCCCCACCCTATAACTTCTAAAATAAGAGAATGATAAAACTAAAAAAAATATATGATGTACATTATCATGCAAACTTCTGACAAAAATTGGTTTGAAAGAGATCTAGTGAGTAGTTTTTTTTTAATACGTGATAAATCGTAAACCGCAATTTACCTTTCATTCAATCAATGTACTATTATTAAAATATTAATCAACTTACAATGCACTACAAGAACTTTTATATGATGTTAATTGCTGCTACGGAACCCTTCATGGGTGAGTCCGAGTCGCACTTGGCCGCTTTTTTTATGCAACGTAGTGTAGGATGCCCTCAGGACAGATGGAGTATGTGAATGGTGTGCGGAAGATGGTTGGCTAGATCTGCATGCGAGTAGCCAAGAATCTAATGATGATAGTCAGCAAACTCGCAGACGTATCATCTGAAGGTGAGACCCAAACGCGATTTGAACAAGAATAATAAATAAATATTTCGGACATCGCCGTCTAGTCCCAAACTAAGCATAGCTTGTATTATGGGTACTAAATAACTGATATATATACATAAACTTACTTTTTTTTGTAAACACATACATATTGACTGCCTTGTTGGTCTAGTGGTTTGCGTATGCTGCTGCTGATCAAGAGGTCTCGGGTTCCATGCCCGCGTTGAACCAAATATTTGTCAGATTAACAAATATTTGTTTCAGAGTCTGGGTGTTTTCTATGTATTTACAAAAAAATGTATGTTTATGTATTTATATCAGTTGTTTAGTACCCATAATACAAGCTCTGCTTAGTTTGGGACTAGCTGAAGTTGTGTTTAAGACGTCCAAAATATTTATTTACTTATTTATATTATACCTACATAGAAAAACACCCAGACTCCTAAACAAATATTTTTGGATCACACAAATATTTGGCCTGACATCATCACATCATTACATCAATAGCCTTTAGCAGTCCACTGCTGGACATAAGCCCCTCTTTAGAAATAAGGTTTTGGCTTACAATACCACGTTGGCAATACTTTTCCTTCTTTTTGCACAAAAACTGTCCTCAGTTCAATTTTTTTCTTTCAGCATCTATGTTATAAATATACAGTGGTTACAGTGGTGTGTATTTCCGTTACCATACTGACATTAATAATGTTTATATTGCCAAAAATATTTACAATAATATTTATTTCAGTATCATGATAAATCCTTAGAATTTCCCGAACAAACATACAATTAAACGTAATATTGATCAACCCTGAACCGTGTTATCTGCGGGTCACATTATCATACTTTTGCTTAAATCGTTCTTCGGCAATAACAGTGTTATTGCAAAATAATGACACGACGAAAAATGGCACATGTAAAAAAAAAACTTTGCTGTTTAACTGCGACACAGCTTTTTTACCACGCTTTTATTAGCTTGGTTTGTATGTATGAATGTAATGGAAGCTATGAGCACAATTTTCACCAATTTCCAGAAGTTTTATAATTTGAAACTTTGCACACCTATCAAGGACTGATGACAATGCAATAATTCAATAACAGATTCCCAATATCCATATTAGGACTGGCGGTATATTGCTCTAAGTTAACAGGAAAAACCCTTTGCAAAAGTGAAGCTTTAGACGAACTGACTAGATTACGAAACAGTTCGTAAGGCAGTCTGGGCCCGGTTAAAATAAAATAATAGCAATCGTTAAGCTTAGTTGGAGGCCTATAAACAACTTCAAAACTTACAACGGCAAGATCATGTAGATGCAAGTCCTCAACCTTATACACGGCCAGCACGGGGACGTATGGTCTTCACCCTCTCCTGGGAGGAGTCCTATTGCTGGCAGTTTGCTCCCGTATTATGTCCTACTGCTGGCAGTTTGCTCCCGTATTATGTCCTACTGCTGGCAGTAGGTTGTTGATGATGAAAATGGAGTAAGCTATACCTAGCCAGTTTCTTAAGGTATAGTGGACAAAGACTAGACAGACAGTAACCTGTAATCCTGTATCCCTCCTCCTTTAATTAAAATCCGTTTCTTCCACGTCTACCTTTAATCAATTAAGGTCCGTTCACGGTGCGGTCACCTCACTAATTTGGTAAAAACAATGAAACAAATCAAGTCCGTAAAAAAACTAATACGATTGATGAAATTTCTTTTACGAATGCGTTAATTTCTCTTTTTCATTTACTACATTATTAACGATAAGCTTAGCTTTACACGTTATAAATAGACTGTTTAAACCGAAATTGCCACAGTTTTAATAGTTATTCATCGTATTGATAGCACTTAAAATGACGTTATTAAAATTGTGTATAACATGTTTCATATTGGTTGCAAAAACAGTTTCAATAAATGGTCAAGATGCAAAAATTAGTTTGGCATTTGTAATTGACAGTACTGCGTCAATGTTTGATGAAATGAATGAAGTAAAACAAAAAATTGATGAAGTATTTGATACGGCTATAAGAACAAACGATTCGCAAATTGAGAATATTATTTTGGTGACTTTCAATGATCCAGGTATGAAAAAGTATTTTTCCGATGTAATTTCCCAATCAAAAAATTTGACCTTTGAGACGTTTCAAAAATTTTTTTTACCTCAGAATTTCCTTATTTCAGAATTGATTTGGATTTCTATCTAATGACAATTCTTAATTGATTGATGTTGAGAAAATTGAGTTACCTAGTAAAAAGTTTTCTAGTTATATTATAATAAATTCACGTTTTCATTTTAACCCTGATGTGGTTGCATAGATAAAAAATCTGAAGTGAAAACAAAGAAAAATAATGCTTGAAGCGATCTACTTATCTATACTATAGTTATTATATATAAATACATAGGAATAATCATGAATAATTCACAGATGCTGAACTAAGAACTGTAACCAATAATCTAGAAGTACTCAAAAACGCTTTGGCCAGTATTGAAGTCAAAGGTGGAGCGGACTGCCCGGAATATGCATTAACAGGCCTCAAACTAGCTCTTGAAAACAGTCTACCATATTCAGTAGTATTTGTATTCACTGACGCTTCAGCTGCTGACTATACCATGTTTGAAGAAATCAAAAAACTTGCAGTGGAGAAAAATATTCGGGTAAATTAAAATTTAATGTGCTAGATGCTGAAAATTCTAATGTTTTACATTTTGGTTTTCTACGATCTAGTTTTAATAGCATAAATATCTACAAGATAAGGTACGTAAATTTGTTGACGGCCTTTGAAACCCTTTAGATTTGAGAGTGAGAATGGGAGAGAGTGAGGGCGTTGAGCAATGAGAAATTGACTCATTAAGTAAAAACCCAATGATAAAAAACTCCAGTAGAGTAGGGATTACACAGTTCAAGGATTTAAATAAATTTGAAAGAAAGGAATGTTATGTTACTTCCGCTTTCTTTCTAAGAAAGCTCCTGCACATGGTCTTACCTTGTGTCACGGCGAACTTTTCAAAAACAATTTGTGGATCACTCAAAGAGTTATCCCATGTAGGTCAAACTTGGCAACCACTGAAATTAATGGTTTCCGTGCAATGAAAATTATGTTATAGCCTATTTTTATTTGCATTTATAAATATTGATATACACAACAGAATAGATACATAAAGACATCAAATGCTAATGTTTTAAAAACTCTTCTTCTTCCTAGTCTTATTCCCAATATTATTTGGGGTCGGCTACTAGTTCAACCGGTTTTACCTGAATATCAGTTTTTCCACGGAGTAACTGGCATCGGACCTCCGCAACAATAAGGGAGAACTGAAATTCTAAGGTTGAACTAGTTGTCAGTATATTTGAGGGCACTGATTTCCCAATAACGATTGTCATAGATGTTCATGACAACCGGGACCGACGGCTTTGGTTAAGTTACTGAGACACGTGCGTGAATCACCGCCAAACACCCATATTCTGGGCTGCTATTAGGAATTTCCTGTGAGAAAAACCCAACAACACTTTCGACCTGACCCGGGATTTGAACCCGAGACGGTTTAATATATACGCTATCGATACGCTATCCACAAGACCAAAGAGGCCGTTTAATGTTTTAAAATCATTTCTTTTTATCGATAACTTTCTGTTTAAGAAGATAACAATAATATTTTGTTTGTTATTTCTTAGTAAGTAATTACTTATCTCTCTATTATCTTTATTTATCTCCTGTGTAATATTTTTTTAAATCATTCTCGTAATAACATGTAATTCGTTATCCGTGTAGTGACGAATTAAGCATACGGAGTATCAGATCCCCTTTACATCCCGTGGGTGTCGTAAGAGCCGCTGATTTTAGGACGAAAAGCTGATGGTCGTCTCGACCAGGGCATCAAAATGATAGCATTCGTCTTTCATTGGTGAGTTTGGGGCCGGCAGCTCTGCATTATTCTCCCGGCCTCTGCAGAAATATTTCACTAAGCAGCCATGGTGTGTATCACCTGTCTCCACTCACAATGAGGATGGTGGCCCCTACTTCTGGATTCAACTCCCGCTTTTCATCAAGCAGAGTAGAGTCACTTTGGTTGACTTAAATATCTATAAAAAAGCGGCCAAGTGCGAGTCGGACTCGCCCATGAAGGGTTCCGTATCAGCAAGTAACATCATTTATAAGTTCTTATAATAGTGTATTGATTGAATGAAAGGTAGATTGCGATTCACGATTTATGACGTATTAAAAAAAACTACTTTCTAGATCTCGTTCAAACCAATTTTCGTTGGAAGTTTGCATGGTAATGTACATCATATATTTTTTTTGTTTTATCACTCTCTTATTTTAGAAGTTACAGGGGGGGGGAGACACACACATTTTATCACTTTGGAAGTGTTTGACCAAGTTTCAACAGTATATCTCTTAAAGTTTCGGAAAAAAGTGGCTGTGCCATACGGACGGACAGACAGACAGACAGACAGACATCATGAATCTATAAGAGTTCCGTTTTTTGCCATTTGGCTACGGAACCCTATAAAGAGTATCACTGCAAAGAGCTGTATTTTTTTAATTCAAGGGTCAACTAATTGCATGATATGATAGACCCGGATCTCAACATTCCAGATATAGGTGCTATATATTTTTTTAAATCTCTTATCAAAGACACGCAATTATTCAATTGTTTTCTTTTACTCGTACACCAGATGATCAAACTTCTTAGAAGAATTGAGAGTGGCACCAATGCGTCACTAAAGTTTCAATGTGTGTTTTGGGTCTCTAATTTAAGGTTATCATATGGTGATATGTGTTTTGCGGTTATTGTGTTGATAAAAAGGGTGTTTCTTATAAAGCGTCAGTGCACTTGTATCTCTCGAAGTCTTGTTTTACAAATTCTGTTATCACTTGCTATCACCTGCCTGTCTTTATCCCAATTTATCCCTCGATTTTACTATATCACTACTTGTCGATTCACTGTTACTCCCTCTTATCCTCTTTATTATTTGAGGAACGGATGCCGTGTTCCTTTAATAGAAATAGAGACTCCTCTAAATTGGTGATTGTAACTGACAGTCAACGGCCCAAAGGTTGATGTTGAGCAGCTTTATATGTGCCAATTGGTGCGAGAATTTCTATATCGCGATGCAGGTGTAGTAGTTCGTTCGGTTCGGTTCGTTACAACGTAGTTTAGTGTATCGTCGATAGATGGGGCTGTTGTACATTTATTGTTGCGCTGTAGGTGGAAGTCGGTACATACCTTTTCTTTGATTCTTCATTTTCTTTAGTACTCTTTAATTGAGATAACTAACAATTGTCTCTATTTCTCGTTTTTGCTAGCTTTATGAAGTTCATCTTTTTATCCTCCTTATCTATTTTATGTTGTTTTTCAGATCTATTTTGTTTTAACCGGTGAATGTGGAAGTGTATATGATGATGACTATCAAGTATACTACAAATTGGCCTCTGCAACACAAGGAAGAGTTTTCAAAGAGCATAAAGGAAATATAAAAGATGTAAGTTTCATTATTTAAACCTTCTGAAAATTATTCGTGTGGTGAATGTTTAAGAATACTGAATATCACCAACTCAATTCATCCCACAAGTGTCGTAGGAAACGTCTAAGGGCAAAGCTACGCAGTACAACATCCCTGCAAGAAGAAGGAAAACTTGAATTAAACCCTAAATCAACTTGTCTGATTGTGGTGTAATATGCCAAAGCCTAAAAATAGAAAGTATATTTATTGATTACTTTCTCTCCTTGGCAAAAATTAAGAAAACTTATCTTTGCACCTACCATCTTATTTTTCACCTCGACAGGGTTGACTAGGAGATAATGTCTCATGGCATTACGTCCGCCTTTGTACAACAAGTGCAACAAGTTTTAAATAAAAAGTATAAAAGATATATTATGTTACAGATTATGCCATACGTGATTCAAAACATAAGAAGCAGAAGACATGTGTTGCCTCCTGTAAGGGTTCCTCAAGTATACAGCAAAAAGTTTTATGTAAGTAAACTCTTTGGTCACCACGCTATCCACTGCCTCGTTGGTCTAGTGGATAGCGTATGCGACTACTAATCAAGAGGTCTCGAGTTCAAATCCCGGGTCAGTCCAAAAAGTGTTTTTAGGTTTTCTTAGGAAATTCCTAATAGCAGCCCGGAGTTTGGAGATTTAACGGTGATTCACGTCCGTGCCTCGGAGAGCAGGTAAAGCCATCGGTCCCGGTTGTCATGAACATCTATGGCAATCATTATTGGGAAGTCGGTCCCCTTAAATTCACTGACAACTAGTTCAACCTTCGAATTTCCTTTGGGTCTGGTGCGAAAAGCATTCCCGCGTAAAAAAAAAAGGTGCTCGGTGGCCAAAGAGTTTTTTCTCCTTCCTAGGCTTATTCCCAATTTTATTTTGGGTCGGCTACTAGTTCAACCGGTTTTACCTGAATTTCAGTTTTTCCACGGAGCGAGTGGCATTGGACCTCCGCAACCCTAAGGGAGAACTGAAATTCGAAGATTGAACTAATTGTCAGTATATGTAAAACTCAATGGCTATTACAAAATTATTAGACCTAGCCCTAGTCTAGACCTAGTCTTTGGAAAGTATTGTCATGTCTTCTTACAAAAAGTACTGATCCGACTCCGTTGAAAAATTCTTCTTATTCTAGATTTTTTCTAAATGAAACAAGTTTTTTTTAAACAATAATATAAATTTTCGGACGTCCCTCACCCAACGCTATCTAGACCTAAAACTAAGCCGAGCTTGTATTATGAGTACTAGACAACTGAAACATTTACATAAACATACTTTTTTTCTTGTAAATACATACATAAATTATACATAGAAAACACCCAAACTCCGAAACAAATATTTGCGGAATATACAAACATTTGGTCCGACCCGGGAATCGAACCCGAGACCTCTTGATCAGCAGTCGCATATGCCAACCACCAGACTAACGAGGCACGAATTTATTTGTCTGATGCAGGATTTTAGGACCGATTGACACTAAAATTTTAATCAATTTTATTTTAATTTCAGTTCACGGTGTACGACAAAAATATGACGGTATACATAACAATCAGAGCTCGTGAACCAACAATTCAAATCACTGATTCCCAAGGGAGAAATGTGGAAACTGAACCCATCTTAAACCAGGGTCACGTAATGGTTAGTTAAGTTTTTTGGTTTATAATGGTAGGTAGTGATTCTTTTATTAACATCAAATTTAAACCGAGTAAAATTTGTAGTTGGATTATTTACTTTATGCAGATTAACTTAAAGTCAATTTTTTTATATCATGTATGTTCAGCTTAGAATCAACTAAAAGACATGCTTGTTTATAAGTAAAAAAACCTTTAACAAACATCTATCGAAGATTGCATCTTATTAACAATACAATTCTCGCTATAGGTATTCCACATGGTAATTTATATAATTGTGATTTTGATTGTTAAATCCACCGAAAATTAAAATGTCGGCATGTATTTTCATGACGTCTAATTTTAGTGTTATATATACGTTACCGCTATAATTAAAAAACAAATTTTTAGTTTGGTTTAGTTTATTCATGTTAACGACAGAATCACGGCCAATATCTTGGTTATTAGAATATAAGACTAAACAACTCACGCAAGAGAACAACACACCAAAAGGAACTGTAACTAGCCATACGTGGTGACCTAAACGTCTTTTTTAATAGTAGGCCTATGTCCAGCAGTGGACATTTGAAGGGTGAATTTTTTTCTCTCGCTTTTGTAAACTGTATGAATGTAATGTATGTATGTTTGTATGTATGTATGCATGAATCCTAACGGCTGGAATTTTGGAGATGATTCTGATGGTCAATTTACAAGGTATTAAATATTTATATAGTATTTAAATTAGACAAAATAATGCAAATCTTGAAGCTTTTATATATTCAAAAATCAAGGAAAACAACTATATCAAGGGATAGAAAAATATTTTCTAGGCAAATAGAAGCTCGGGCCTTCATAACTCGACTGGAAAAATGTACAAAATTATGTAAATACTTGTTCATATACTTCCAGGCCGTCAAACTTCAACCAAGCCAGTCCGGAGTATTTAGAGGAGAGGTTACCAGCATATCAGACATATCCTTACAAATTCTCGGCAGCAATACCATCAATTATGTTGACGAATTCTCTTTCTGAATAAAGGTAAATTGTTTATTGACTGGTTTCTAGGTGTTTCTTATTCAAATTTGTGTAAGTTTTTAGACATCAATGGTTTTCTGAAGAGGTTTCGTTTTTAGGGTTCCGTAGCCAAATGGCAAAAAACGGAACCCTTATAGATTCGTCATGTCTGTCTGTCTGTCCGTCCGTATGTCACAGCCACTTTATTCCGAAACCATAAGAACCATACTGTTGAAACTTGGTAAGTAGATGTAATCTGTGAACGGCATTATGATTATCACATAAAAACAGAAAAAAAACAACACGTTTTGGGGGTGCCCATACTTGGAACTGAAACTCAAAAATTTTTTTTTCATCAAACCCATATTGTAGTTTGCGCGAGAGACACTTCCAAAGTGGAAAAATGTGTCCCCCCCCCCGCCCCTGTAACTTCTAAAATAAGAGAGTGATAAAACCAAAAAAAATATATGTTGTACGTTACCATGCAAACTACCAACGAAAATTGGTTTGAACGAGATCTAGTAAGTAGTTTTTTTTTAATACGTCATAAATGGTAAACCGCAATTTCCCTTTCCTTCAATCAATACACTATTATAAGAACTTAAAAATGATGCTACTTGCTGCTACGGAACCCTTCATGGGCGAGTCCGACTCGCACTTGGCAGCTTTTTTATTGGATTTATTTAGCTAGTCATATCATCGACATTTACATCTTAGATTCACACATTTTAATTATCAATGGAACTTTGAGTTGCAAACTTATTTCAATTTGCAGTTTACAATTCAGATTCCTAAGCTGCAGCTGTCAAGAGCCACAAATGAGTTGCTATTTTTGATAACGAAAGGGTTCAATTTAACTTTAGAAATCAATGGTTTTAATGATTAATCTAACTGAAATAGGGTTTGAAAAGGTTTGCCTAAAGCGTAATACATAAGTCACTCACCAAGATAAAAGTATGTCATGTAAGATAAAAAAAATTACGAAATTGTATTAGGTATAAAAAAAATACTGAGAGTTAAAAAAATCCACTGGATAAATGACAAAAAGAAAGGAGTGGCCCATGAGGGGATCGAACCCGCGACCTTCGCGTTATTAGCACGACGCTCTAACCAACTGAGCTAATGGGCCGACGACTATGATGTGCAAAATACGATTCCCTTTTATCAGCTACAAGTTTTGACTTGAACCAAATGCCAAAAGAGTAATTGATGTATTCTGACCACAGATCAAAGAAATTCTGACGCATAGCAGTGCATGAGATGACTTATAGTCCATCCCATTTCCTTAAATCCACATTTTTTTCTCGCAAACTAATAACCTAATCAAAAAATCATCTTAAAAACCCTTTATTATTTTTTATAGACCTATCTAATGATACCCCACACGATAGGGTAGCCGCGAGAAAAAAAAAGCCTCCCCTCCCCTCTAAAAGCTAAGCGGCGGGCTCGCGCTTCCTTTGAAACCGTCGTACAAAATTAACGCATTAATACGTAAACATAACAATAATTATCTATTGGATACGAGCGTGACAAGCACTTGGCCGATTTTGCTTTTTTATATTTAAGCCTACCAAAGTGACTCTATTCTGCCTGATGGAAAGCATGAGTAGAATCCAGGAGTAAGGGTCTTCAGCCTTATTATAAGGGTAAGCAATGCAGCATGGTGACCCATACCATGTCAACCTGGTCAGATGTTTCTGCATCATTTTTCCGGCCTCTGGATACCGGGTGAGTGATGCAGAATAATTGGACCTACTGTTTTACACTTACCAACCATCCGGGGTGATGTGAGGGTAGTACTGCCGCGGTCGAGCTGCCACATTCGTGCTGAAATCAGCATGGCTCTACTACCTATGATTATGATTGATTGAACTAATACTATTTTAATATTTCAGGCAAAACTACACCATCGCGAGTATTGTATAACAAGAGAAAGAAAACTACTTACTGCTTACTAATTCTTTAACTATGTGCCTTAAAGAAATGTTATATTTAAGCATCTTCCTAATTGTTTTCTTGTTGAATATTTATGATTACTGTTAAATTATAATAAAATAAATATTAATTAATAAAGTTTTAATAATTACTATAGTAATAACTCAGTTATTAGTCTAAGGCGAGTCCTACCAGTAAACTTTAGTTTAAAGAGGTTTTTATATGTAGTAATTCCTGTACTATGAGTAATTACTCAGTAAAAAAGTTTGTTCTGTTTTGAATTATACGAGATGTATACAAGATATATAAATAAATACATAAATATTTCCGACGTCTTACACACAACATCATCTAGTCCCAAACTAAGCAGAGCTTGTATTAAGGGTACTAGACAACTGATATAAATACATAAACATACTTTTTTTTTGTAAATACATACATACAGACTCCGAAACAAATATTTGTGGATCACACAAATATTTGGTCTGACCCGGGATTCGAACCCGAGACCTTTTGATTAGCAGTATACGCTAACCACTAACCAACAAGGCAGTCAAGTATATATTGTATGTTGATGTTATACAAGAAATATGGCTATTACTCTTTACACTCACTTTTAATGGTTTAAAATGGAATATTTCTTCACATTTGAATGGGACGACATGGGAAGGAACCCTGAGAGAGAACTGAAATTCCAAGGTTGAACTAGTTGTCAGTGTTTTTGAGGGCACAGACTTCCAAATAACGATTGTCATAGATATGTTCGTGAATTAATTAATTTAAACATGTCTTGCCAATCATCTTGATCTATTGAGTATATAATTAATTTTACCCTGTTCCTAAATACAATTTTGAACTCAATCATAACAACTGATTTAGATATATCGCAGTTTTTATGTAATTTATATTTTTCAATGAAAATATTTTCGGTTAACTGACATACGATACACATTTTTCCACTTTGGAAGTGTCTCTAGCGAAAAACAATTCAGTTTAGAAAAAAATGATTTTAGAAACCTCAATATCATATTTTAAGACCTATTCATACACGTATGGATATGATGAAAAAAAAATTTTTGAGTTTCAATTCCAAGTATGGGGACAACCAAAACGTGTTGATTTTTTTCTATTTTTATATGAAAATATTAATGCGGTTCACAGAATACATCTACTGACTAAGTTTCAACAGTATAGCTCTTATAGTTTCGGAAAAAAGTGGCTGTGACATACAGACGGACAGACAGACATGACAATTCTATAAGGGTTCCGTTTTTTGCCATTCGGCTACGGAACCCTAAAAACGTAGTAATACGTATTATTATTATTATTATAGGAATCTCATAAGCATTCGGCGATACAGAAACTGCTTTATCTCCGGTTCCGGATAACAAATAAAAAGGCAACCTGTATTTTAACCAACATTTATTTTTAATAACTTCCTGACTAATATGTCATGGCTGACCTGTCAATATTATTTTATAAATATGGAGACTTTCAAATGAGTGGCAATCTATGCTTTGTTGCATGTGCTGCTCGCTACTGACTCGAATCCAGCCATGGCGTCGAGCACAAGTTGTGAGAATGCTTGAGGTGCTTCCATCGCCAAGAAGTGGCCATACTGTGTGAGGGCTGTGGCGTTCTGTATGTTGGTGTATTTCAATCGGAGGATCGCTTCAGATTGGTAAATCACTTCGTTTTGGGCATGCACAGTTCTGACAGGAACTGCAGTTGTTTTACTGGAACAAAGAAATCGTGAATATTTTTTTTCGTATATCCAAAACACAACGCCACCTAGTTATAAACTAAGCACAGATACTACTATGAAAGATAAATTCAGGGATGGAACATTTAAATACCTTTTTCGTGAAATACATGTCATGATTTTAGAACATTGCGTAAAAAAATATTTGTGCCCCGAATGTGAACATTTTCAAATGATGAACATTAAAAAACACAAAAACACACGTGCTAAGATATACACACATCAGCTTTGAGCTGTTTGTGTATTAAAATAATTATGTTATACACAACAACCATCAAACGCTAAAACGAAAATTCTCCAAATTTTAAAAATAATAATGATAATCACTTGGCCAACGTTATGTAGTTGTTCTGGATTCAGGATGAGAACCCACAATTTTCGTTTTAGTGTTTAGGACTAGTCACCACTAAACCAACAGTCTCATCTTTAATCATACTACCTCCAGTCATAATCAGCATTCGTACATGTTGAACTAGATGAACTAGATTAAAAAAATAAGGTTTCAATTGACACTTACGCATACAACGCTTCTCTTAAATTCCTAACATTGAAACTCTCAGCGTAAAGTCTAGCGGCTGTAGTAAATCTGTTCTTGATCCAGTAGATCATCAGATTGTCGAGTAACTCTTCATTGCTGAACTGGCTGGTACCACCTCTTGCAAGCAACATGAGGTAGTATGTGAGCAGAGAAATTGGTGAGTCGGTCAATGCAATTCCTGAAAGAAGAATACATATTATTTGTTTATGGTGCAAGGCATACGAGCAGATGGTTTAATTGATGGCATATTCCAATTGCTGTTCGTTCAGGCACCTGTAACTCAACAGTTATAAGTATGTTGATGCTCTTTGAATTACCCTCTTCAGTACTACAGGAAAAGGAGGATTTCGACTTCGGTAAGCTCATTTACCCTTTTTCAAAATAATTGCTTAACATCGACTTTCCTAAAGATGTGGCATCACTCTGCTATAAGATTGTCATAGATGTTCTTGACAAACGCAGAGGACAACTTAACGTGTTCTCCGACTACAGTCTTGAAATAACTTCTATTCTCCGAGCTGTCATTGGCGTTAGGTAGATAGCTTATGAAATATTACTCCTATTGTTTAAAAAGGGCTAAGCTTCTAATTGTATCGTCGTACGTGACTACGATGGAAATAAGTAAAACACATACCTAATGTATCAGGTTTGGTGGACTGCATGTGAAGGTATCCAGTCAATGAAAGCAGTCTCTTCATTTGAGCCACGAATGGAAACATTCTTGATTGGAGTGATGCATCCACAAGGTTGGTAGGGTTTACAGATCCCGCCCACCATGCGGCTAATGAAACTTCAGAGAGAGATAGTGGGAAGTTTGTGTGATAACCCAAAATCACCTGGAAGATAATAAAATTTGATTTAAATTTGATTTCGTAGATGCAGTTTTAAGCAAGGTCCTGAGAGAGAGGCATAATTTCTTATTCGAATTAAATTTGTAATCGATTTAGTTTGTGGTGTGGTGGTCAGAATTTTATCCTTACCTACTACTTTGTGAGTATGTATGTTTGTTAATAACTACTTTACAGTAATATAGCTTATATATAAGTATAACATACAGGCTACTTTTACTGCAATAATCGGAGCCGCGGGCGAAAGCTAGCTATTAATAAAATAAATAAATTTATTTTTTCGGACATTATAACAGAGCGCTATCTAGTCCCAAACTAAGCAGAGCTTGTATTATAGGTAACTAGACAACTGATATAAATACATAAACATACATATTTGTAAATAGATACTTATTATACATAGAAAAATACACAAACTCCGAAACAAATATTTGCGGACCACAAAAACCATTTGGTCCGACCCGGGAATCGAACCCGAGACCTCTTGATCAGCAGCTGCATACGCTGACCACTAGACCAACAAGGCAGCCAAAATATTAAAGATTACTTCTTCAAGTATACCTGTGTGACTCTACTATCTTGAAACTGCGTATTTAATCACTTCTCTTTTCTTTTTTTTATTATCTCCATAAATAATATATGTATTGTACTAATCTTACATTTGGATATAATGTAGCCATCATGGAACAGATGATAGATCCCCAATCTCCTCCTTGTACATAGAACTGATTGAAACCAAGTCTCTTCATCAAGTTCACCATGACTGTTCCTATTTCGGTTCCACCAAACTCTGGAATGGTTGCTGGCTAAACGAAAAACAAGGATTGAAATAAACTAATCACAAACTGAAACTTGCTATATTCATTCAAAATAATTAAAACTACTGTAGTATTCCTTCCAAATTTTCGGCCCACCGACGCACGCGCCCACTCGCTATCGTCGTTGACAGTCGATTGAACTGTGTCACGACCGTACGTGAGCTGGAGACAGCATTCTCATTCATTCACCGAAAGTACAGTGAGAAAATGAATCAATGACTGAGTGATAGATACACTACAAGTACTACGCATACATACATATTGATCGGTAGCCGCAAATGCTTATTGATCTAGCCAACAAGGTAGTTTTTGCTATCCCGTTTTAAATACTTACGTCAGAATATCCGAACCCTGGTAAACTGGGAGCAACAACTTCAAGTGCGATACCATTATGGCAGCCAGCTGTGAGCAATGGCAGTGCTCTGTAGAATTCACGAACAGACCCAGGGAAACCGTGCAGAAGCAACATGGGCACCACTTTGCACCCATCAGTTACCTTGAAACAGTGCATGAAAAAATATTAAAAATATAGAAGTTTGCAGTTTAACTACATTTAAATATGGGTGATTTTTCATTAACATTCCAGACCATCATCATTATAGGGTCACCATTCTCATTGTGAGGGCAGGCAATGCAGTATGGTGACCCATAGCATGGTGGACTGGTCAGCTAATGGAATGATTGGGCCTACGGTCTCACAGCCACTTTATTGCAATGCTGTCATTATTATATTAGTCTTCTGTGTGAAGGTAGTACTGTCCCAGTCGTGCTGAAATCAGCATGGCTCTACTACTTACCAACTAAACATATTTTATATTACACATAAGTTTAATTCTTCACTTACCTGTGGTTTAACATGAAGGAAGTGTATATCCAGTCCCTGAATATTTGTCAAGTAATGAGTGTACGTATTCAAAACGGCCTCTTGTTGTGTGAAATTATATTTATTATTCCAGTAATCGATCCAGTAATCCAGAATGTCAGGATTGAGTCCATATTCCCAATTAATGCCTTCGAGTCTGACGAATGGTCTACGTTTCTGACTTAAGCGACGTCTCAGATCAGCAACGACCTGCACGGTGTAAAATTTAATAAAAACCTAAATTAACCAAGACAAACATCGCCGGCCGGCTAAATCCAACGGTGTGGTACCCTGCGCCTGAATTAACAACAATCCATTTTCATTTCACGGATTTGTGGTGACGAATTAAGAATACAGAGTGTCACCACTCCTATTCATCCCGCGGGTGTCGTAAAAGGCGACTAAGAAATAAACTATGCAAGAGAACATAGATGCAAAGAAAAAGAAAACTTGAAACCAACCCTTTACCAACCCGTCTGGCCAGCGTGGTATAGTAGGCCAAAACTTCTTTTCTAAGGAGAGGCCTATGTCCAGCAGTGGAATGTTAAAGGATGATGATGATCTATATATGGCGAAATGTGTCTCGCACTTTAAACATTAATAACCACTAAATGTAACAACTACATTATACGCAAATAAAGATTATTATTATTATTATAACCTATGATGGTCGCTTTAGCCCAGACTTATTGAAAAAACTGCCCAAGCCTGAGATTATTATATAGTTAAGTACTTTTCATTTTGACTGGACTGTTGAAGGCTGTTGATGATGATGATTTTCATTTAGTACATCTAGTCCCAAACCATGCAGAGCTCTTGTATAATGGGTGGTATATACCTTATATAAATAAATATATATACTTTTTTTGTATTTGAGTATTTTTAAATATATAAAAACTCAAATTCCGAAACAAATGTTTGCAGATCTTACCAAAATTGATTCAACCCAATTTGATAACGACTTTGTGGACTCACATACATGAATTGTTCATTAAATTGATCAAATTTTTATTCAACATCAAAATAAATTCAAATCAGATCCCATAATGATAAACGTAAACTTAGTCAAAATATCAGCAAACCTTTGATTCGACGGCTTACCGATATTTTTCTTACAGATTTTCTTATTACATTAAAAAACATTCTTCCAAATCGAACCCAAAACACTTACCTCTTGATCAAACTTTACAGTAAAAGTTCGAATTGATGTGTCATTCTCAAATGGCGACGATGCCCACTTTACTTTGTCTCTGTCTTCAAGTGTGAGCTGTGAGCTAATCTCCCCCACCAATATGCTGCCGATCAAAAATATACCCAATAATGAATACATTTTTGTTTTCTGATCGTCGCGCAAGTGTTCGTTTTTGGCGCGATATCGGTTTTTATAATATGGCAAAGTAGCAACAATATGGGTACAGAAGTGCACCCGCCAAGTTTTAGAATTTTCAAGGTTACTATTTTATATCTTATCATAATAAGACTCAAAATATGTTTGAATCTGCAAAAATATGCTTCGAAAAAGAAAACTCGTTAGTAGGTATGCCTAAGCCAAAAATAAACTAAAGCTAAACTGCCTCGGTGGCGCAGTGGTAGTGTATGCGACTGTTATGCTTGAGGTCTCGGGTTCGATTCGGGTCGGGCAAAATGTTTGTGTGATTCGCAAATATTTGTTTCGGAGTTTGGGTGTGTATTTACAAAAAATACGTTTAAATATTTATATCAGGTGTCTAGTACCCTTGAGAATAGATGGCGCTTGTGTAAGATGTCCGATACACAAACAAGTACCTAAAAATCGATCAATTACAAGTCAATCTCTCGCAAGGAGAGTCTTGTACCTTTATCTCGTACCATCTATACATTTCACGCGTTTACCTGCTGCCATTATCAATATCTAGAAAAAAAAGCAAAAAAAAATGGTGTTTGGGAGCCCCCTTAAATATTAACTTAATTGTTTTGTAGTATTTGTGGCTATAGTGGCAATAAAAATACATTACATGTAAAAATTACAATTGTCTAAATATTACGGTTCATGAAATACAGCCTACCCCCTACTAAGTCAAATTTTTGTTTTGATCACGTGACTAAGTGACATTAGCCAATCCAACAAGAGAATAAGGACGTCAGCGATTGCAGAACTAAAATGTTTGCTACTTGCCCCCCCGGCTGGTGTCTGACTGACAGACAGCGGAGTATATGATGTATAATATAAGCTTTGATATATATAAACGTAGTGTAGGACGCCCACAGGCGAGGTGGAAGGACGACCTGCGTAAGATGGCTGGCAGGGGCTTGATGCGAGAAGCCCAAAATCGATCAAAGTGGTGTGCAATGGGCAAGGCCTACGTCCAGCAGTGGACTGCGACAGGCTGATTATGATGATATTATAACACAATGTTTTATTAAATACATTTTCGTTTTTGAGCCACCACTAAATTACTAGACTTGGCTCTACGTTTACTAGCATTTTATTATTCGATGTACCTTATTATTATACCTATCAAATACAGCTGGTCATCTGCAATAACTTTACTGACTGCTTATAGTCATGATATTTTTGTTTGAAAAATTACATCACAAAAATAATATTAGATTATTAAATAACATATTTGCAATGCAACCTTGAATTTAAAATTTAATAAAGTAAATAGTTTTGTTAATAACAATTTTAATCTCAGTAACTTAATGGGCTCATGTTTTCAATTGGTAACTCCACTTTTTACACACATTTTTTTTTGAAAACGAATCCAAAATTGGCTCACGTTGTACGGCTTGTGACTTGATCGGATCATGTCAAACAAATATGGTATATGTTATGGTAATTTTGATTCGTCACCATCATAAAATATTGTGCACTTGAATAAACAACAAATATTTATAAAACAAACACGAATTTCAGGAAGTCTACACCTTTTGATATATAATAGAGATATTGGCAAACAAGTTCTCAGTCGTGGCCGAGTAACCAAAATGTATGCCGTAGAAATATTTATTTTTTGTTCTGCGGTGCTTGGTGCATTCGGCGAGCTCACTTTGACTGAAAGAGATGCTGCTAAATGGGCTTCATCACCTTTTGAAAACGACACCTCAATAAGGCACTTTACTGTTACTTTCTCCGAAGATGTAAGTATGGTACCATTTTCTTTGTAGGATCTTGTAGCTACAAAGATCAGTACCTCAAAATTGATATTTTCCAACACCAAAGATTTCGGTGTTCATTTAATTGCCTGCACGGTTGGCATAGTAGCTTAAGCGGTCGCCACGCCGCTTTCTACTTCGCCAAGTATTGTGGGTTGAAATCCTGTGTGGAACAACACTTTGTGTGATTCACAAATTGTTATTCTGAGTCTGGTTGTTCTTTGTGTCCATTTCAATTATGTTTGTAAAGGCCCCCGCAATACCGGATTTATATTCTTAATGCGGGAGTATAAAAAAAAAACTGAATTTACAAAATAATGTTTTATGTCCCTAGTATCCATGCTCTTCGTTTTTGTCTATTTAACCATTTCTGGGAACTTCCATTACCATAAACACAGGAGTTACAGTTTTACACGTGAGAGGAATTAATTAAATAATCAAATAGTCTAACAAATTCTTAGCGACATTGTCTTTTTTTGCATATATTTTGTTATCTGTATTTCCTTTTATTTATTTCTTTTTTCTTTTAAAACTGACTTCTCACAATTTCTTATTTTCAGGATATCAAAGACTTGAGGACCCGTCTCAGTGACTCATCAAGGACATTTGTTCCTTCGTTACAAGGAGTTGGGTTCGAGTATGGGTTTAACAGCAAATTTTTGCCTGAATGGAGATCGTATTGGGCCAATCAGTATAATTTTACCGCTCGGTTAGCATACATCAATCAATATCCTCAGTTCAAGACCAATATTCAGGGTACCGATGTCCATTTCGTTAGGGTCATTCCCCAGGTAAATATAACATAAATTCCTAATTTTATGTTAGTCAACTTTATCCAATTACGATTATCAAGAGATCGAGAGGTTTCGAACTCAATTCCCGGGTCGGACCAAAGGTTTGTATGATCTGCAAAACGGACCAATGTATTTACAAAAAAAGTAAATCTTATTCCCAATATTATTTGGGGTCGGCTACTAGTTCAACCGGTTATACCTGAATTTTAGTTTTACCACGGTGCGACTGGCATCGGACCTCCGCAACTAAGGGAAAACTGAAATTGGTAGGTGAACTACATAGTTGTCAGTAAATTTGATGGCACTGATTTCAAATAAATATTGCCATAGATGTTCATGACAACCGAGACCGACGGCTTTACCAAAAAAAGTATATATTTAGTATAATTATATCAGTTGTCTAATACCCATAGCAAGCTCTGCTTAGTTTGGGACTAGATGATGTTGTGTATAAGATGTCTTAAATGTTCAGAAATTAAAGAATACTATCCCAATTTATAAATGTAAAAAAATATTTGTATTTTTTTTTCTCTCAAAGCACACAGGATACTGCGAAGTTCTCCCACTTCTGATCTTACACAGCTTCCCTAGCACTTTCCTCGAGTTCTACAAAGTTGTGCCACGTTTGACAACATGTGTTAACGGAATTTCGTTTGAAGTCATTCTTCCTAGCATTCCTGGATATGGATATTCTGACGTAAGTTAATCATCCTCCAAATTCTTAGCTTTTATAATTTCCAAATTTATTGGGGTCGGCTACTATTTCAACCGGTTTTACCTGAATATCCTCCGCGAACCTGAGGGTGAACTGAAGTCGAATATTGAACTAGTTGTCAGTATATTTGAGGGCACTGACTTTCCCATATTATTAATAATATTACTTGAATCACTATTATATCACATAATCATCCAGTGTACGAAGCCATCTATCGATTATCATGAATATGGGGCAAGCAAAATAATTCTCTCTGAAAAATAAGCTCTGACATATACATAAATTTAAATGATTGATTTCTAGAATAAACTTCAACACTATTAAAAATCATGATTATCATCTCCTATCGGAGTCCACTGCATAAGCTTCTCCTTCTGCATAAATAAGTAAAGTTTGAAAGGAAGATTACTCAGAATGCTACGAAAATCAGAAGAATGAAATGCTTGCAACGTCGTATGTTTGGTGTTTATTAAAAAGGGTTGGTTTTACAGCCACCGACGAAGGTAGGCTTCGGTGCAGCAGAAGCAGCGACGGTGATGAAGAACTTGATGAAGAGAATTGGCCACACTCAGTTCTTCTTGGCATCGGGAGACATCACACATGTTGGCGCAATGATGGCTACTTTGTATCCTCACGTAAGTAACGCCGCGGGGCGAAGCTATTCTAAAAAAAGTACCCTTAGTTACTCCTTATATCATCAGCTGTCTGCCAGTGAAAGTCCCGTCAAAATCGGTCCAGCCGTTCCAGAGATTACCCGGAACAAACAGACTGACAAAAATTGTAAAAAAAATTTTTTTTTTTCATATGTACCGTGTGTGTACATATGCATTTAGTAAAAAGCGGTTATTTTAATATTACAAACAGACACTCCATTTTTATTTATTTGTATAGATTCTATCCCTTAAAATGATAGCAAAGCATTTATGATCCAATCGGGCCCTCACCTCACCAGGTTTGTGGCAGGGTGATGTGTCTGAATTGGATCGACCAACACCGTATGATGTGCAACTCTATGCCTGATTGGGGTTCCGATAACTGCTGTTATTAAGAATTCCAGGCCCAAAATGATAGAAGAGATTAATTTTACTGTAGCATTTATTTAAAGGCTTTTTAACTTAGCTACTCAGCTCAGCTAAGAACTAAACAGTTCGGTTCTTCCTTTCTGTGCCGAGCAGTTAAAACCCCGGAACGAGTCCCTCCCTCTATGACCCCGGGTCCTTGCGGGGCGGGAAAAAGCATCTGACTAGGCCGCCATAGTATGGGTCACCGTGCTGCATTGTCCGCAGTGGTAGTGAGGACGGTGGCCGCCACTTCTATATTGTGTTCATGCTTTCCATCAGGCTGGGCAGAGTCATTCTGGCAGCTAATATATATAAAAAAAGGAATAGTTTTAAAAAACTAAATAAACACGCTTATAAACTAAAAAGTACAAAATAATTTTAATGTAAAAAGCGTGGGGCGACGTTATTGAAATATTTTCAGAAAGCACCCCACGTTTTGTTACATAAAAAATATTTTCTACGTTTTAGTTTAAAAGAATGTTTGTTTAGTTTTTTTAAACTAATTTTTTTAGAAGGACTAAAAAAGACTTTTTTTTTCAAATTAGTGTATTGTCATCGGTCCTCGATAAATCTACAACGTTTGAACGAAATCAGGCCGTTAATAGTGGGTCAAAATTACACCCAAAGGAATCGGTCACAAACATACAAACAAAAATACAAGTGAAGCTAATAAAAAACGTGTAAAAATTAGCATTAGTCTTTTATGCTAGTGAAAGGGTCACTTGATGATTTAAACTGTTGCTATGAACACCAGCAGCTCAATAAACAACAACAAAAATTGATATTCCAAGACTCTTACGACTCTGTCTGATAGAAAGCATGTATGGAATCTAAGACGAGGGTACACTGTCCTTGAGCCCAGATCATGTAGCACCGCAATCAGCACCACGGCGGCCCAGTCAGGTGCTTCTGTTTCATGGGGTCTCCGAACTCACGCTCATGTGAACATGTGCCAAAATATACTTCTCCCAAGGGTTACAATTTTCTTATTGCGTAGTAAAAATAATATCCAGTTTATCTTGTATTTGATATCTATACTGACTAGTTTGAATGCCTCAGTGGCGGATTATGCGATTGCCGTGAGGTTTCTGGTTCGATTCCCAGGTCGGATTGAATGTTTGAATATGAAAATATTAGTTACGCAGTTTTCGCGTTTTCAATGTTTACATGTTTTTACAAAATGACTGCCTTGAGGGTCTAGTGTTTGGCGTATGCGGCTGCTGATCAAGAGGTCTCGGATTCGATTCCCAGGTCGGTCTAAATATTTGTGTGATATACAATTATTTTAGTCTGGGTATTTTCTATGTATAATATGTATGTATTTACAAATAAAAGTATGTTTATGTATTTATATCAGTTGTTTAGTACCCGTAATACAAGCTCTGCTTAGTTTGGGACTAGCTGATGTTGCGTGTAATATATCCCAAATAAATGTCTGAAAAATTTATTATATCAGTTGCCTAGTACCCATGATGCAAAATCTGCTTAGTTTGGGTATAGATGGCGTTGTGTGTCAGGTGTTCGAAGTATTATTAGATTTCAACCTACAATACATTTTTCAGATAGCAGTTTAGCATATTATTTTTTTCGGTCATTTTTACACACAACGCCATCTAGTTCCCAAACTAAGCAGAGCTTGTATAATAAGTACCAAACAACTGATATAAACACACAAACATACTTTTTTTGTAAATATATACATATTATACACAGAAAACACCCAAACTCCGAAACAAATATTTGCGTATCACACAAATATTTGGGCCGACCCAGGAATCGAACCCGGGACCTCCTGATCAGCAGTCGTATACGCCAACCACTAGACCAACGAGGCAGTATATTTTGGTTTAATTTTCTTTATTTTCTTTTCAGGTTGTTTTAGGATTCTTTGCCAATAATTTAGTTTCCTACAACCCCTTATCATGGGGTCTTTGGGTTGCCGGAGCCTTATCCCCATCATTATTGGCAGATAAAACATACCAGAACAAAATGTATCCACTTGGATCCACTATCACAAGTTTCCTGGCTGAAACTGGTTTCGTGCATATCCTTGCTACCAGACCTGACGCAATTGGTACGATGAACTGATAATTTAATTTATTATTCAATGCTGGATATAAACTTTAATCATCATGTTAAAAATAAGACAATCATCATTTATTAGACTTTATAATACTCGTATTTAGAGTATCGCGTATCACCGTAACTGTGGTGTGTTCATTGTAATCTCGTGGTTGTAGTTTTACGAAATTTACGGACAAAAAACTTTCGCCATGGTTTTAGTTTTAGTGAGCTCACTTACATTTTACAAAATAGTAGATATTATAACATAATACATCAATTTAACATCAAACCTTATATTGTTTTAAACTTTCATGGTCAGTAACGTAAGAAATCTGCGGGATTGCTACCATGTACCTTTTTGTTGGTGAGTATCCGATATTTCGGCGCTGTTGCAAGCGCCATGATCACGTAGTAACTGATAAAAAATCAAACCTTATTTTTGAGATTAGGTTATTTAAGTTTACTAGTTGACCCAGCGAACTTCGTACCGCCCAACTTAAAAAATCCAGAACTTGATCGCAGCGCCACCTACCGGGTCCCATTGCGAATCTAAACCATTCCCCGATCCCCTTGAACACACACAAAAAAAATCATCAAAATCGGTCCAGTCGTTTGAGAGAAGTTCAGTGACATACACACTCACACAAGAATTATATATATAAAGACTAGTTGACCCAGCGAACTTCGTACCGCCCAACTTTAAAATTCCAGAACTTGATCGCAGCGCCACCTACCGGGTCCAATTGCGAATCTAAACCATTCCCAGATCCCCTTGAACACACACAAAAAAATTCATCAAAATCGGTCCAGTCGTTTGAGAGAAGTTCAGTGACATACACACTCACAGAAGAATTATATATATAAAGATATACTGCCTTGTTGGTCTAGTGGTTGGTGAGAGAAGTCTCGGATTCGATTAACGGGTCGAACTAAATATTTGTGTCATCCACAAATATTTGTTTCGGAGTCTGCATGTACCCATAATACAAGCTCTGCTTAGTTTGGGAATAAATGACGTTGTGTGTAAGATGTCTAAAATATTTATTTATTTATTTATCAATTCATCGTAGCTTATCATAGTAAATTCTCATTATAACTTTGATAGAAGTAATAAAATCACAAAAGTATGGAATTTTTAACATCACCTCTATTCTAACTGGACTCTCCACGGAACAACTGACATCAGACCTCTGCAATCCTGAGAGTGAACTGAATTCGAATGTTGAATTAGTTTTTAGTATAATTTAGGACAGTAACTGTCCAATACGGATTGTCATAGATGTTCATGATAATCAGAACCGACGGCAAAACATGCACTCCGAGATACTGGTGTGAACACCGCCAGTTTACATACTCCGGGCTGTTATTAAGTTCTTGTAAGAAAAACCCAACAACAGCCCGACCCGGGAATTGAACTCCATATCTCCTGATCAGCAGTCGAACACGCTTATCGCTAGGCCAACGATACAACAACTCGCATATGAATTTGTATAAGAGTTTCACTTTCGTCAACCATTTAAATTTCAGGTGTAGCCATGAATGAGTCTCCTACTGGTATGATGGCATTTATACTGCAAGTGTCACAATGGTTGGCCAATAATGCTACCGTATACCAACCTGATGGAGGTCTGGGACTCGTCAACCGTGATGAGGCATTGGATTCAGTCAACATTTACTGGTTTAGCAACTGCTTGACCTCTGCCGGCCGACTTTACTCTGAAACATTCAACAACAGAACGTATCAAGAAGAAATTTATGCGTAAGTATGACCACGGATTGAGAATACAAAGTGTCACCACCCCTATTCATTCAATGGGTGTCGTAAGACGCGACTAAAGGAACAAAATAAGCACCTAACATCACTGCCAAGAGAAGGAAAACTTGAAACAAACCCTTTACCAACCCGTCTGGCCAGCGTGGTATAGTAGGTCAAAACCTCCTTCCAAAGGAGAAGCCTATGTCCAGCAGTGGATTGTTAAAGGCTGTTGATGATGATGAAAATTTCATTATATAATTTTAAATAGGAATAGAAGAATGACAACTTATCAAAAAAACTTTTAATTGATTATCTTAATATAAGTCGACCCCAAATAATTGTCGATTTTTGATTATATTTAGAGATCCATCATTACAAAACACGATTAAATGAGAATAATTAAACATAACAAAACACACAAGCACTTGGCTCGACCCGAGAATCGAATTCGAGACCTTAGGCACATCAGTCGAATAAGCTACCACTGAGCTACCGAGGCAGTACTGAAATGATAAAAAAAATAACCAACTAGTATTGATACTTGTTTTCTGTGTATAGTACGTATGTATTTACAAAGAACTTTTGGGAGTAGATGATGTTGTGTATAAGACGCCAAATATGTCCAACCATTTTTTACGACTGACACGTTTATATTACAGAAGAAAGACCCACGTACCAACATGGATTATAACAGCCAACAGCTCAGCTATAACTCAAGCACCAGCTCAATATGCAATTAAATACAAATATTTACTGCAAACAACTTACCTTGACAACTATGGACACTTTTTAGCGAACCAAGCACCAGATTACTATGCCAACACCATCCACAATGCTGTAAGCTTCATGCAAGCCTTCCATCTCAGCAATGTCAATGCTAATACTGCAACTGTAACAACTATCAACAGTTGGAGTGTCTGAACTGAATGACTTTATGTTATAAGGTCTTAGAATGGTACTAAATTATTCAACGTATCTCGAATCTCTTTAGAGAATCTTGAAATAAAATTTTTGTTGCTATTGTTTGGTTTTATTCAAATCTTTTTGAACATGTAATAAACAAATTATTGATCCACACAAATAAATAAAATTGGAGTGTCTGTTTGTCATATTAAAATAACCGCTTTTTACTAAAAGTATATACACGGTACATATGCCAAAATAAGTTTTTTTTTACAATTTTTATCTGTCAGTTTGTTTGTTTATTTCGGGTAATCTCAGGAACGGCTAGACCGATTTTCAATGGCAGAAAACTGATGACATAAGGAGTAACTTAGGCCTTTTTTAGGGTTCCGTAGCCAAATGGAAAAAAACGGAACCCTTATAGATTCGTCAAGTCTGTCTGTCTGTCTGTCCGTCCGTATGTCACAGTAATTTTTTTCCGAGACAATAAGAGCTATACAGTTGAAACTTGGTAAGTAGATGTAATCTGTGAACCGCATTAAGATTTTCACATAAAATGGAAAAAAAACAACATGTTCTTTTTTAGACTAGCATCGTTCCGCTGCGTTTCAGCGTTTCAGCTAGTCAATAATAATTCATTTAAGACTTCAGCGTCATATTTCTAGTCAAAAATCGCCATAGTCCTAGAATACATTGATTCCACACAGTGTAAAAAAGTACTTAAGAATTAAAATAAAATTCTATATCATTAACGCAAAGCTACATAACACGTAAATTTACAGGCGTTTTGTTAAATGCTATTCTTGATCAAACGCCTGACACAATTCTATGAGCGTTCTATGACAACGACTTTTGTCTAAATCTAATATATAAAATGCATTGTTTTGCATATAGAATGCATTTTTTTGCGAAAAGAGGATGTTCTGAAACCTTGATATATCTATACTAATCTTCTATATCGTATATCTCGATTATCGCTTTAAAAAGGAGCCTATATATTATTTTGATACATACGTTATCTTACTGAAAATAACACTAAAGGGTACCTAACTCTCTTTAAGCGGGCCACTTAAATTTAGGGAATGATGGTGTGAAAGTGTAAAGGGCTACTTATGTTCAGTAGCAGCAGCGGTTGCTATGACGCCTTTAGAAATTACGTTAGCAATAATTGATTATATTTATCAGTGTATAATATCACATTAAATCAATAAGATTCACTAAAAATTATTTAAACATCATGTTTTGACGTGATCAAAAATGTATTGATTTTTTCTTTTAAAGACATTACACACTTACAATTTATGTGGAGGAGAAAACTAAAAAAATCAATATAAACCACCAAGAGACCGCTAGCATTCATTAACACTGCAATTTACAACACTAAAGGTGCGCGTCCATTGGCCCGCGCCGGACGCACGGCACCCAACGGATTGAACGGATTTGCCTTGCTCAGAAATTCGGTTCGGTTCGGTTCGGTGCGGGCGGCGCGGATAGTGGACGCAGCACTATGTGAAATCATACAAAGCAAAATAAAATCCGTTGCGTGCGGTGCGTCCGGGCGGCGCGGGCCAATGGACGCGCACCTTTAATGTTTTTTTTTTTCGGATCTGAACTCTTCACCTTTTTGTAAGGCTCTAATTATAAAAATCTTTAACCAATTAAATAAATAACCTGTTTCTCTTATGTCTATTTTTAAACCTGTTCTTACAAAATCAATAACGTACTTAAAGACCTACCTCAGGGAGATCGTTTTTTGGAAGACGGTCCCCATTTCATCACATCCACATTTTTTTATCATTAAATTAATTACGACGACATTACAATTGAAGACGTTAATTACTTGACATTGGCAGAAATACCTGATATTAGACTGTTTTATTTTGTTATAATAGCTGCCAAAATGACTCTGCCCGGCCTGATGGAAAGCATGAACAGAATCCAGAAGTGGCGCCCACCGTCCTCACTGCCACAGCGCCAGCGCAGCACGGTTACCCACACTATGGCGGCCTATTAAGATGCTTTTTTACGCCCCGCTTGAAGGACCAGGGGTCATAGACGAAAGGAAACACATGCTATTTCATCAAAAGAAGACAAAGTACCTACCTCAGTCAATTGAATGCGCTAAACTGACTCTAGAGTAGAACTCGTAAAACATTCGTTCCTATAGCAACCCAACCTATTGATGAAGTTATATGAATCGCCCGCTATTTGATAGGTAAACATACAGTTACACATTCACACATATATACATTGAATACATACAGTGAGGCGGTCTCGGTCGTCGCATCTACACGTGAGACGTGAGTCGTTTGTTTTATCTATTCTATTTTTAAACAATTAACGAAAAATAATAAAAGTTTATCGTCTATGTTATTTATTAGTGCCAACATTATAAAAATAAGACTGTTATTAGTGTCAGTGTGTAGTTTTTGAATAGTGTTTTTGTTAAATGTTTAGTCTAGTGGTAGCGTATGCAACTGCTGATCAAGAGGTCTCGGGTTCGATTTCCGGGTCGGCCCAAATGTTTTTGTGATCCGCAAATATTTGTTTTGGAGTTTCGGTGTTTTCTATGTATAATATGTATGTATTTACAAAAAGTATGTTTATATATTTATATCAGTTGTTTAGTACCCATTATACAAGCTCCGCTTAGTTTGGGGACTAGATAACGTTGTATGTAAAAATGTTCTAAATATTTATTTAATTAATTAAAGAATTTCCATATTCATATTTAGTTTTTTTACAGGACATGGGTTTTATAATGAAACTGCTGGTGGTAGCCGTTATCGGTGCGGGATCATGGTACGCATGGAAGGGGTGCTGCAACCAGCCTATCCCACATTTTGATCCCGAAGAATACTGGGGTCCTAAAGAACTGACTTCCAAACAAGACAAAAGTATCAGGCCATTCACAGTCAAGTTCAATGAGGAGGTAACATATCGCAATAATACTTCTTCTACCCTTCTACCCTGGATAGGAATAAGTCAAAGATTCGGGTCACATTCTTGTCCTAAGTCTATTCAAAATGAAAAGTATTTAACAATCTAATAATCTCAGGCTTGTGCAGTTTTTTCAATGAGTCTGGGCTAAAGCGACCATCATAGGTTATAATAATAATAATAATCTTTATTTGCATAAAATGTGGTTGTTACAATTGGTGGTTATTCATGTTTAAAGTGCGATACACATTTCGCCATATAAAGATAGCATGCAAATATTTAAAAAGTAATAATTGTGAGAAATGATCTATGTAAAATATTCCTACCTTAGAGTATTTACACGTATATAATCAAAGATTCCTACTTTATTACAATTAGATAACTAGTTTAGAAGTCACTTAACTTATAATTTTTAAATTTATTGTTTTTTTTTTTAATTTCTTGTTGATATATAATTCTATTAGATGGGTTATATGGCCTATTGTTGTTACTAGTATGGCTTATGCTATTGTCAGGGCATTCGCTGACCGTAACCCCTTTTAAAAGAAGTATAAATACTCTGATGCATACAGCATACCCTACAATAGACATTCTTTCCAAAACTTTATGTTTTAGTAATTATTTAATAATTATGCCGAATATGGATGCAATATCAGGAGGTGAGATTTATGGTGTTACTTGTGAGAGGGCACTATTCAGAAGAAGACTGCATCAGGCTGATGATGATGATGATAATTCTGAATGTAACGAAGAATTTACCTCCAAGTATAACGATATATTTCTAAGCGATGGACATTGCTACGTAAAATGTATTACTCCATTTAATTTTTCAGATGATAAAAGATTTGAAATATCGCCTCAAAAATTCTCAAGTCTTCACACGACCCCTAGAATCGACTGCCTTCGAGTACGGCTTCAACACAGACCAGATAAGCTCCTGGCTTAGTTACTGGGCTGACAAATACAATTTCAGTGAAAGAGAAAAGTTCTTGAATCAATTCCCGCAATTTAAGACAAATATTCAAGGACTTGATATTCATTTCATCAGAGTGAAACCACAGGTAAATCCTAAATAGTGTGTATGAGTGTCAACTTTGTCAAATTTAGTTTCTAAAATCGGATTGGAGGAAAACACTGCAAAAGTTAAATAGATTTTCAATGTATGACATTTTCCGTGTCAAAATTCAGTCTAGACAATCTATAAAACGAATCTGTTTTAAAATAGAAGTTATATATTTTGAAATTAGTAGTTCAATGGAGCACCATTCCTTCAAAACATATTCTCGTAATTCTTCAAATGATTTTTTTATAAATCTAAAGAAAATATGTACATCATGTTTGCCCCTTGTAGCATGCAAAACAGCATGCAGCATGAAGTATGTCCTAAAAAATAAATACATACTAGAGCTTAAATGCGCTTTTTTTGCAGGTACCCAAAGACGTACAAGTGGTTCCTTTACTGATGATGCACGGATGGCCAGGATCTGTTCGTGAGTTCTACGAAGCCATACCTCTATTGACTAAGCAGACTCCAGGATATAACTTCGTTTTTGAAGTTATTGTTCCAAGTTTACCCGGCTATGGATTCTCTGACGTAAGAATTTCATATCACTTTAATTGTTCTTGGTTAAATGCCGGACATCCATAGATCGCTGGTTCAAATCCGGCTTGAAGGACCAATATGGATCGTAATCCCAAAAATCACCTTTAGGAACGCGGTCGGAAATGAAATACGACCAAGCAAGGATAACTATATTGACTTAGATGTTACTTATACATTAGTCCGTGATATCTCAATATCGCGATACAGAAAGTCGGTATAACGCCATCTATCGAACTCAAGCAGAAACTAATGTACATTATTTATTGAACACAGACAAACTCATTGATTACATTTATGTACCTTTCAGGAACAGCACGTTGACATTTCGGATCTAAATAACCTAAATATTACACTTACTGGCTGAGATAACAAAGGACCTGACGATTGGTCTATGTCTTGTCTTTCTACAACAAACAAAGTAATGATACCTACATCACTGATTATTTTAATTATCATAGAGAAATTGAACAATTTGTAAATATTTGAAATAGTTCTTGATGTCTCTATCGTAATGTTTAAGATTTCTATATCCAATGTTTTGTATTTTGTGCCATCGATATAAATACCGCTTGAACAACTTTTTTACCTTTGTAGAATTTGGACCTGGGCATGGTATTTATTGAGCTCTTGTAGCGTATTTTTTACTGACAAAACACGTAATACATTAATCTTAACTTGCAAAAAATAACTCGTCACAATGACTTTCAATTTTTATCCGAATCTAAATATCAGTAGAGATATGTTCATAGAGACAAGATTACTGCACTTTTTTTAAATAATTATGATGGTTTTGATTATCACGATGTTCCTAATCTTCGTAAAAATGACTTGCAAATCTTAAGTTTTTATCTTGTTGGTAAATTTACTTTTTTTTTTTAATTTGTTTATACTAATAATAACCGTAAAATAACTGTGGACATCTCAAAATGACTATAATTATGATCTAAAAAACCTACTTACTAGGTACCTATTAAAATTACTTATATTTTTTTAATTTATTTAAGTAATAAAACAAACAAACAGTAACCAACAAAACACCTATCAAACCCATATTGGTTTATCTTCTGTGCGATATGTACACTCCGTTTGATTCACTCTGTTTTTAGATGAATTCACTCTGTTTTTAGGATACCGTAGTTTATGACTCGGAACCTTTATAGATTCGTCATGTCTGTCCGTCCTCGACTTACCATCCAAACGGTAAATTCTAGAAAGATGAAACTATGCATCAATATGTGTTGTAATTACGTCGACAAAGTGCTATAAAAAAATTATGGAAAAATATGTTTAGGGTACCTCCCCTACACGAAAAGTGGGGATGTTTTTTTTCTACGAAAATTTCTGATCAAACTAAATTCTTACAGCCAGCAGTTCGTCCAGGTCTTGGTTTACCACAAGTGGCAGTAATATTCAGAAACCTGATGAACCGACTGGGACACAAGAAGTTTTACGTTCAAGGTGGAGACTGGGGGGCACAAGTAGCCTCGACCATGTCAACTTTGTTCCCTGAAGATATTCTTGGACATCATTCGAATATGCTTATGACTATGGTAAAATATCTTTAAATGTTTTTTTCTTGATAGCCTTATTTCCAATATTACTTGGGGTCTGCTAACTAATTCAACTAGTTGCATCGGACCTCTCTAACCCTGAGGTAAACTGAAATTCGAAGGTTGAACTAGTTGTCAGTATATTTGAGGGCACTGACTTTCCAATAACGATTGCCATAGATGTTTATGAAAACCGGGACCGACGGCTTATACTCTCCGAGGCACGGGCGTGAATCACCGCCAAACTTCCTTACTCCGGGCTGCTATTGATCCTAACAGTTAATTCTTTACTTTCCTTAAGGATTACCTGTAAGAAAACCCAACAACACCTTTTGGCCTACCCGGGATTTGAACCCGGGACCTCAGAATACCGTAATTTTCCACAACTATAAATTACCGCTAATTCTATTGTTAATGAGGTATGCAGTTTGGCGTAACGGAACATTGCCACTATAAAAAGTATCAATTGCACGATGCATAAGCGACTGGGGTTTGGCATGGGGTTCTTGCATCGATGAAGCAATCAGCGTGACGATCGAGTTGTCGTTACGTATATAAACATTAGACCCTTCACATTACACATTAGGTAATTCTATATTTCTTACAGACTTCTTTTTCTTTTACTTCTTGAAGTTAAAACACAGCCAACGAGAAGCGATACTAAATGTAATCTAAACAGCAGTGGTGCGTAACCTTGGCACGTTTCTTTTTTGGAGAAGTAAAATCTGTTTAAAAATGATTTATCACTGGACATACATACTTAGTTGTGGCTATATCATACTACTCTTAATAAAAAACAATGGATAAACAAAACATTAATTAAATAAAAAACAAACATACATTTTTTTAACAAATAACTTGTATCACCACAAGCGCATTCCGAAATTGATTGAATCACTATTATTAATATACTAAACAGGCCTCTCGAATGTTGGCAATCCCGTCTTTACCCCAACATTTTTTACCGGGAGAACGAGACGCTACGACGAATGCAAAAGATGGAAAAAGAGAGATGGAGAGATAGATTATCAACTCCAAAGTCGCTTTTAAGGTAAATGAAGTTTTATATCGCTTCTCGTTAGCCGTTTACTACTACACTCACAATCTGACCAGTATTCATTACTAACGAATATGTAAACGTTTACTTGCTCTCATGACAGCATTGATTTAAATCTATTTCAAATGTTACAGCACACCTGTGCAACAGTCAAAACCTTCCTCGGTGGGTTCTTCCCATCGCTTGTAGTGGAAAGTCATTTGGCTGAAAGAATGTATCCACTATCCACCTATTTCGCTTTATTTTTGGAAGAATTAGGGAACCTGCATTTGCAGGCGACCAAACCAGACACTATTGGTAAATTAAACTTCAGCAACAATTAATTCTAATAGACTTTTATTTAAAATTAATATATTAAATTATTGGTCCGTGTGGTGACGGATTAAGAATACAGAGTGTCACCACCCCTATTCATCCCGCGGGTGTCGTAAAAGGCGACAAAGGGATAAACTACGCAAGACAACATCAATGCAAAGAGAAGGAAAACTTGAAACCAACCCTATACCAACCCGTCTGGCCAGCGTGGTATAGTAGGCCAAATCCTCCTTTTTAAGGAGAGGCATATCTCCAGCAGTGGACTGTTAAAGGCTGTTGATGATGGTGATATTAAATTAAATTGAAATATTGTAAATATTATAATGTATACTCTTAAACACTACTTATTTAAAAAACATTCTCAAAATCAAACTCTCTTTCACTGTGATAATGCCATAAGGTGAAACCAGACATGTTTTTTAAAAATTAATTTCATAGTGGAATAAAATTACAAATGAGTTTAATTTCAATAATTTATTGTTAGTTTTATTTACTATATTACAGAATAATAATAATATAAATAATGAAAACAGAATAACACAAACTTATGTAAGTAAATAATAAGCATTCATATTTATTTCTTTTGTGTGTAATTCATCAGGGGTCGCCTTAACGGATTCTCCAGCTGGTTTACTCGCTTACATGCTGGAAAAGTTCTCCACTTGGACAAACAAAGAATATAAATCGAAGTCCGACGGTGGACTGAGCTCCAAATTCTCAAAAGACCAGCTGATTGATAACTTGATGATCTACTGGTCTACTAAGAGTATAACGACATCCATGAGGTTCTACGCTGAAAATTTCTCACGAAAGATGCAGGACTATAATTTGGATCAGTACGTTTTTTTTTTTAATTAATATGAAACTCTTCTTTGACGATTTGTTACAATCGTCATATTTGTGTTTAATTTAAAATTGTCTCCAAGATTTGTCAGTTAGTTTTGTCACTAAGATGAGTCCTAAATGGCTGCAGTTCTGCATATACATACAACTCAGGAATTGCAAGCACACAGCCACCTTTTGAGCCATGGGGCTGTGGGGCTCCTGATTGGAAATAGAAGTCATAGAGTTTTAACGTCCGGTAACCTCACTCACTCGCCGAAATACAACAAAAATTTTTTTCTGAGAGACTGTATTTGAACGAGTGTTATTTCTTATACTCTCCAAAATAATAATATAGTCTACACAATATCATTTACTTCCATTATTTTCCCTTCTTTTCTAAACTTCCTACCCATCTACATACAATGCACAAACATACAAATCATCGCCATTTGTTTTTATTTTATAGAATCCCAACGGCAGTTCCAACTTGGGGTCTTCAAGCGAAAAATGAACTTGTTTATCAACCTCAATCAATCCTCAAGGTGAAGTACACCAATATCATCGACTTAACAGTCCTGGATGATGGAGGCCACTTTTTAGCTCTTGAACTGCCCCAGGTCTTTTCCCAAGACGTGTTCAAAGCAGTAAAAGCTTTTAAAGAGTGGCATCAGAAGAACGAAAAGACTGAACTTTAATTTGTTTTAGATTGAATAAAGTTTTTAACTGTTGTAATTGTCGTTTTATTAACAGATTATCTTTAGCCCGTGGGTCCACCCGTGGGAATATGCCCATTATCACGGTGAAGAGTATGTCTTTCCCTTCCGTAGGATATGCCGAGGACATAACCATAATAATAAATGGCACTCACGAAAACACACTGTGTAACCTCATGCGTCAAGCCTTGAACATTGTAGAGGACTGGTGCAAAGAGCATAAAGTAACAGTCAACCCCCACAAAAAAAGAACTGGTTCTCTTTACCAAAAAGAGGAAGCTGGCAAAACTATAACATATGGCTCCCTAGTCTGGTGGCCCAGGACAGACTCGGTTACTTGCCAAAAAACCCTAGAAAAACTACAACGATACGCCTGCGTAGCTATCACTAGTAGCTTGAGAATCACACCAACAGCCGCATTGCAAAGTATACTGGGGCTGCCACCCTTGCACTTAGTTGTTAAAGAGGAAGCAGCACTAGCAGCGTTTAGACTCCATAATGCCGGCACACTGTGAAAGGGCTCCAGAATCAAACACACACGCGTAAGAGAACGAGCGATCACACATCAACCCATGCTGAAGAAATTTAATTTTCAGAAGCACTATAATATACATCTAGAAGAAGAACCACACGACAAATCAGATACAAAAGAACTCAGAATATACACCGATGGCTCCAAAACCAACTCAGGAACCGGAGTAGGTGTTTTCTTTGACGAACTTAACATCAGGATATCGAAGCCGCTAGGTAAATTCAACACTGTATTCCAAGCGGAATGCGTGGGTATTATCCTGGCGGCCCACGCTATAGAGACAGGGAAAATTACGGACTCACACATCCGTATAGTCTATGATAGTGCATCGGTACTTAAATCCCTCAATAAAACCCATGTCACTTCGAAACTTATATTGGAATGTCACAACGCGTTAGAACGCGTTGCGACCTACGGCCGGAATTCAATGACACTATAATGGATAAAAGGACACAGCGGATCACTAGGTAACGATGCGGCCGATGAGCTGGCTAGGAGGGGGTCGGGCTCAGCGGTTTTCGGACCCGAACCCGTCGTGCCTGTCCCATTCGGCCAGCTCCGTGTTTGGCTGCAGGAATTTCATCATCATCATCAACAGCCTTTAACAGTCCACTGCTGGACATAGGCCTCTCCTTGAAAAGGAGGTATTGGCCTACTATTCCACGCTGGCCAGACGGGTTGGTATAGGGTTGGTTTCAAGTTTTCCTTCTCTTTGCATTGATGTTGTCTTGCGTAGTTTATCCCTTAGTCGCCTTTTACGACACCCACGTGGGATGAATAGGGGTGGTGACACTCTGTATTCTTAATCCGTCACCACACGGACGAATGCAGGAATTTACCCGCACACAAGTACAGCACCACTGTCTATCTGTCCCAGGCTGCAGACAATCAAAGGAAGCCATGCCGCTTCCTAATGATAAACTAACCAAACGCTTATTGAGTTTGGACAGGGATAGTCTGCGGCTGGTGGCAGGAACTATCACCGGATACTGCTCATTAAATAAACACTTCCACACCATAGGCATAACTGATAGTCCCCTATGCAGAGCATGCTTAGGGGCAGAGGAAACGGTGTCGCATGTACTCATCGAGTGTAAAGGTGTCACCGAAACACGGAAAAACACCCTTGGATCTCCCAAATCTGTTTCAGAATGTCTGGACAGACTCGGATACCTTATCCGCTTTTGGAGGGAGGTGGGCTGGCTTCAGTGATGGCCGCCCTCACGTACAATGGCACACTTAAAGGACTAAGTGCGGAAACCGACCTACTTATCATAGAACATGTCCTTCCTCAATAATCGAAGAATCTCCTTGTCAACTTTCATTGAAATCGGTACAGTAATAAGTTTCGTGAAAACTTTACAGACAGACATTTAGACAGGTAGTTTCTTTCGAATTTATAACAGTACAGAAGCAGCTGGATATGGATTAAAATTAAGAAGTGCGTTAAATACCTGCTTAAATTCGATTCACCTATTTTGAGGAGATGCTAATTGAAAATAATCATCTTCTTGAATCAACTCATAAAATATTACAAACTACAGATCACAGATTCCCATTTACTGCCTCGGTAGCGCCGTGGTAGTGTATGCAACTGCTGTGCTTGAGGTCTCGGGTTCAAATCCTGGGCGAACCAAATGTTTGTATGATCTACGAGTACAAATACCCGACATAACACATTCAAATCTTTTTAGATATGTGATAAATAAATTATTCCTTTGGTATAAATGGTATGGTTTGGTATGTCTCAAGAATACTATTGATTTCACACAGTGTAAAAAATACTACATGAATTTAAAACTAAAATTCTATTTCATTATCGTAAAGCTACATAACACGTAAATTTACAGGCGTTTTGTTAAATGCTATTCTTTATCAAACGCCTGACACAATTCACTTATCTTAAGAGCCTTCTGTCACAAGACTTGACTTTTTCGAATCATCATTTGTGTCTAAATCTACTTTTAGAATGCATTTTTTTCGAAATCAGGATGGTCTTAAACCTTGAAATATCTATACTAGCTTTCGCTCGCGGCTCCACCCGCGTATATCTCGATTATTGCAATAAAAAGGAGCCTATATGTTATTCCGATATTTGAGCTATATTACTGTAAGGTTTCATCCAAATCCGTTCGGTAATTTTTGCGTGAAAGAGCAACAAACATACAGTCACAAACTTTCGCGTTTATAATATAAGTAGGATAAGAATGCAGTACTTGTTTATGTGAGAGTATGTATTACCAATGCGTTTATGCCAATTTACACACTATTAGCGAAAAGCCTATGTGAAACATCAAAATGCAACTCCCGTACTAGAAATATTGCTGTGTCACGGGGGATTTTCAAACGTATATAAAACTTATATTAGAGAACACCAAGACTAAACAACAATTTGTGAACCATACAATGTGTTTAATTTTGACTGCACGGTTGTCCTAGTTTTCTACTTCGCCAAGTGTTGTGGGTTCGAAACCTACAACACTTGGCGCAGTAGAAAGCGGTGGACCACACTTTGTTTCCGTTTCATGTATGTTTGTTAATTCCACATCGACACAGGATTTATATTCCTAATGGTCTTTTTTTTTTTGTAAAAACCGTACATTTTAGATATGTGTTAAATCATCATCAGCCTTTAACAGTCCACTGCTGGACATAGGCCTCTCCTTTAAAAGGAGGTTCTGGCCTACTATACCACGCTGGCCAGACGGGTTGGTATAGGGTTAGTTTCAAGTTTTCCTTCTCTTGGTGTGAGCTTCCTTCTCAGTGATGTTAGCTGTTTATTTTCCTCCTTTAGTCGCCTCTTACGACACCCATGAAACGAATAGGGGTGATGACACTTTGTATTCTTAATCTGTCACCACGCGGACATGTGTCAAATAATAGTGATTAAATGAATTTTTATTGAATCATCATGATTTAACCCAATATTATACACTGATAAATATTATAAATTATTGCTAACGTAATTTCTAAAGGCGTCATAGCAACCGCTGTTACTGAATATTAGTTTACTGGCCCTTTACACCTTCATTCCCTAAATTTAAGTAGCCACTTAAATAGAGTTAGGTACCCTTTAGTGATATTTTGGTTTTCACCAACCTTTAAGTGTTTAGATGTCTTTTCAAATTTAATGGCTATCTACATAAGGGGACTCTTAGTAAGGAGACGGCTTAAGTTTAGTGGAAGAAAACGAGCATTAGTATCGTATAAATTAAAAGTTGTTATTGTTAAACAAAAGTAAGATTATTTCGTACAATATAGTGGTTATTTCAGCTATAGATAATATTCAGCTGGTTGCCATTTCATTAAAAGAAGAAGAAGTACTACTAACAGACTCTAGAGTAGAACTCGTAAAACATTCGTTCCTATAGCAACCCGATTGATGAAGTTATATGAATCGCCCGCCATTTGATAGGTAAACATACAGTTACACATTCACACACCAATATATACATTGAATACATTCAGTAAGGCGGTCTCTGTCGTCGCATCTACACGTGAGACGTGAGTCGCTTGTTTTATCTATTCTATTTTTAAGCAATTAACGAAAAATTAAAAAAGTTGATCGTCTATGGTATTAATTAGTGCCAACATTATAAAAACATGACTGTTATCTCAGTGTGTAGTTTTTGAATAGTGTTTTTGTTGAATGTTGATGCAACTTCACCCAGAACGAAATGTTCCTATTTTGAATAATTTATGCCGGCGTTTTTAGGAATTGTTTTGTATATTTATTTATACGAAGTAAGTCGGAGTATTCTGAATATATGACGTTACCGTATTGTCAAACAAATAGGTAAGACAACCTATTTAATACATATTCTAAATTTATTTATAAATATAAGCTTATAAAAAAGGACATAACGTAAAAAAATGTTTACACATGTAAAATTTAACTGTTATACTTAGATCTCAAATCGGCTAAGTGCTTGTAACGCTACTCATAGAATAGGGTTCCGTAACTATAGAACTACCCATTATTTCGTTATGAATAAGTTAATAATAAAAGTTATGTAGGCCGTTGTAGTTTTCCTTTAAAGTTCATCATATGGCCTACCGTGTTTTGACGGATTATGAATACAAAGTGTCACTATCCCTATTCATTCCATGGGTGTCGTAAGAGGCGACTAAAGGAACAAAATAAGCAGCAAACATCACTGCCAAGAGAATGAAAACTTGAAACAAACCCTTTACCAACCCGTCTGGCCAGCGTGGTATAGTAGGCCAAAACCTCCTTTCTAAGAAGAGGCCCATGTCCAGCAATGGACTGTTAAAGTCTGTTGATGATATGGCCTACCATCATGATTTTTTATAGGTTTTTCGAGCTCGCCGTTTAACATTTTTATACTAGCACCTTGTCGACGTAATTACAACACATATTCATTCAAAGTTTCATCTTTCTAGCACCAATCGTTTGGGTGGTAGGTCAAGGACAGACGGACGGAGGGACAGACAGACGTTAAAAAAAAAATTTTGCATGTCAGTACCGTAAATACTTTGTTATTTAGTATAAAACTGGTTATTTGTTATTACAGACAGACACTCCAATTTTATTTATTTGTATTTAGATATATTGTTATTTACAGTTTTATTTTTATCTTATCTCTTTTTGATAACTATATTGTTTATTTTCCTTTCACAGTTATTAATATGAGCATCACATTCTGAACTAATTATTTTATCATCTGGAGAATACTGTTATGGTTTTTCCTATAACTTCGACAATTTTTAGCCATGGTGACCCTTAAGTCTGAATCTCCTTGTGCCCGAAGATGGCATAAGTCAATATTTACCTTTAAATCCCATACGCATTGAAGGCACGTGAGTATTTCGTGAACAATAGTTGAATAAAATGATGAATAAACTTGGACTCTAGCCTGGCCATGTCAATTCGAGGTCAGAGCTATTTGCTGCCCAATTCAACTTGTCTCTGTTTAGGACCACGTCGTTTGAGCTGTGATCTATGCTCTCTGTCAAATCTTCTCATTGAATTTGTTTAAAATTGCATCATCAAAATAAACGAAAAAAACCAAGGGACCCAATACACTCCCCTGAGGTATGCCGTGAAAATTGTATACGCTTGGAAAGTTTTAACTTTTACACAATTCGTTTGTTTTCTGTTGCTTAAAGATACATCATGATATGTAATTACTTCTAGCGTTGAACTTCTAATTACCTCCACGCTTTTAATGTTGTGTTATTGACTGCCTTATTGGTCTAGTGGTTAACGTATGCGGCTGCTGATCAAGAGGTCTCGGGTTCAATTCCCGGGTCGGATCAAATATTTGTGTAGACCACAAACATTTGTTTCATAGTTTGGGTGTTGTATGTGTGTATTTACAAAAAAAGTATGTTTATGTATTTATATTTATGATTCTTAGCAAATCTAATCATCAAAATTTTAGATGTCATATGAATACAAAGTCCTATAAATCACTACATAGTATAAAACAAAGTCGGTTTCTCTGTCCCTATGTATGCTTAAATCTTTAAAACTACGCAACGGTTTTTGATGCCATTTTCTTTAATAGATAGAGTGATTCAAGAGAATATTTTTTGGACATCTTTTACACACAACATCATCTAGTCCCAAAGTAAGCAGAGCTTGTGTTATGGGTACTAAACAACTGATATAAATACATAAACATACTTTTTTTTTTTTGTAAATACATACATATTATACATAGAAAAACACCCAGACTCCGAAACAAATATTTGTGGAGCACACAAATAAGAAAGGTATCTTGAGAAGGTTTTTATGTATAATACATGCATAATTTAGTAGATAATAATTTTCTTTTTTCTTTTTATTAAGTTTAGGTTGGGTTTCTAATGTGATGTCGTAAAACGCTGGCTGTACCCTACGAGATATATCAAAATGTACTACAATATTGTACATCTTAAAAAGGTCTACAAAAAAGTCCGCGATGGTATATGTCTATCTCTTAGGGATACCCCTTAATAAGCATTTATTTTTCTTTTTACGAGAAATAATGGCTTATTTACGATTAAGTATTAATCCTTACACATTACATTGTGTATTTAATATAGATTAATATGGCCCTCTACAGTATGTAATTTAAATTAATACTTTTGCAGATATTACAGATTTAAAATGCAGGAACAAAGCGATTGTGGCGGTACCGGCCGGGGCCCGTTAGTTGACGCTGCTGTCGATTTGTCACTATAAGTTATTATAAAAATATGAATGCGGTACGAAGTTCGCCGGGTCAGCTAGTCCAATATAAATTGACGTTCAAATAAAAACAACAAGAAACTACGAAAACAGTCGCATTTGCTTTGCATAGTAATACGTGAGAAGATTTATTTTGTCCACATTTATAAGCAGCACGTGTACTAACAGGAATAAAAATATGAGATCAGGAATTTATTTTTTATATTGGAAAAGTGCAAAAAACTAGTATTCGAAATAAACTTAGAATGATACATGCATGTAAATACTTATACTTTTTTGTGAATACATACATATTATATTATTCATTTATTTATTTCTATACGCACGTAGTACAACGGTATAATATTGTTAAAAATGCGAAAGTAACTTTTTATCTGTCTGTTCCGCTTCACAGCAAAACTCGGTAGCTTAACCTATTCAAATGTAATTGGTACACAGATTTAACTTGATTATTCTTTAACTTTCAGTCATCATCATCAACAGCCTTCAACCGTCCACTGCTGGACATAGGCCTCTCCTTAGAAAGGAGGTTTTGGCCTAGCCTACTATACCACGCTGGCCAGACGGGTTGGTATAGGGTTGGCATCAAGTTTTCCTTCTCTTTGCATTGATGTTGTCTTGCGTAGTTTATCCCTTAGTCGCCTTTTACGACACCCGCGGAATGAATAGGGATGGTGACACTCTGTATTCTTAATCCGTCACCACACGGACAGTACCTACGAAAAATACATTTAAATAAAAAAAAATACATTTTTGTTAAATATCTCAATACAATCAACTGACCGTCATAGATCTCTGCGTACTGCAATCGTCTTATATAATTTACAGACAGTGCAAAATCTGAACTAAATATATTTCTTTTTACACGCTTTTATTAGCTTCTCCTGTATGTTTGTTTGTTTGTAACCGACTCCTTTGGGTGCGATTTTGACTTTCTTTAAACGGCCAAATTTCGTTCAAACTTTGTAGATTTATGGAGGACCGATGACAATGTACTAATTTGAAAAAAAATAAGAAAAATAAACTTGAAAAAATTAATCTTATTTCTAAAAAATAGTTTTAAAAAACTAAACAAACACGCTTTTCAACTAAAAAGTAGAAAATAATTTTAATGTAAGAAAGCGTGGGGTGCTTTCTGAAAATATTTCAATAACGTCTCCCCACGCTTTTAGTTTATTTTTAGTGTACTGAAAGTTTGTATCTAGATCTCGGTTTAGTGATTTTAAATTCCTTGTTTTTTTATTATTTTAATGTTAGCCGACTCACGCTGGTCCGTCTGCATCTGTTATTGCCGTACAGTGATATAAAACCGTGGAACCAAATTTGTATGTCATAAAAAGGTTGCAGTGGGCCAATCTTAAAACAGGAATAATTCTTTCATACATCATTCACCCGTTTTTAAAACTCTAGATATAATTTTTCAAATTGAGATTGCGTGTTCAAACAAACAAACTTTAAATGTTGCATGTTACCACTATCTTCATTTTAGCTGAACACAACGCGAACGAAAATTCAAGAAGCGTTTAAAACTATAAAAGATTAGATTTAAAGATTGTCACCTCCCGGATTGGAATTGATTGAACACTGATCATTTAAATAAAGCAGCGATGCTTTGAGATTAGAAATTTTAATGACAGGATGACGCACATCTTGAGTACTTTCATCACACACCAATGTCGGTACGGATTTGTGTGTCGTACATATTTATAAGCGTTGTATTATCGAGAAAATCATCATAATGTTTGGTTACCGATTTGGGCGTTTAAGCCGGCCACATGTCTGCTCCTCATAATCGAGTAACATTAGGAGCTTGGAACTAATCACCGTCAAGATGGTCGAGCGTTTTTGGCATGATATGTAATAAGCGTTTCTATGATTTTTACGTTAAGCAGTTGGTCCTGGTTGCTATCAGAATATAGCAGTCGTGAAACTTAGTTGGGAGACCTTCGATGAAAACATCCAACGTATAATGATGTTGATAACATGCAAGTACTATGCCCTCCCTGGCTTTTATATGTATTATAAGCCACAACGGCGGTAGTTGTCATTTTTTTGGCTCAATCGCTTCACTGCGCTTGGGTATAAAAAGGAGCACTTTGTTGTACCGGCACGCATTTCTAACGAATGCGTCGCGGAGTGTGGATCATTGTCTTTGGACAATTAGTACTACTCTGTTAACAGACGTGGAGAGCTGTCTTTGACAAGCTAGTACTGTCTGAATTGCGGTGGGTGCGAGGAAAGCTGTCTAACAGCTAGTACAGCCCTATGTGACCGCCCTTCCTGTATAACTAACTGTAATTTGTTTCGATTCGTTACTTAATTAACGGTTGTTTGTGTCTAATTGCATTTCTAAGATTATTTTGTAATTAATGAAATAAATTGTTTAGAATTAGAATAAATTGTTTAGAATTAGAATAAATTGTTTAGAATTATAATTCTTTTTATTAATTTTCACTTCTGGACTCTAAATCTTTAAAAATAAATAAAATTGAAACGCACAGTTTTTAAATAAATGCATATCAAAGTCACGGTACTTACAACAAAAAAATCTTTTTTTTTTTTTTTGTACGTGCATTTGTTTCGGCTAATCTCTGGTTAGGGTGGACCGATTTTGACAGGACTTTCACTGGCAGATTGCTGACGACATAAGGAGTAACTTATTTTATTTTTTAGACTAGCTTCACTCCGCGGCGTTACTCGTTTACAACAATAAATTTTCAGTCGTTTCATTTTCGCATAGCTATATACTAACTATATACTAGTGTCCGTGTGGTGACGGATTAAGAATACAGAGTGTTACCACCGCCATTCATCCCGCGGGTGTCGTAAAAGGCGACTAAGGAATAAGCTACGCAAGACAACATCGATGCAAAGAGAAGGAAAACTTGAAACCAACCCTATTCCAACCCGTCTGGCCAGCGTGGTATAGTAGGCCAATATACCTACTCTAACAGTCCACTTCTCACTCTACAGTCCATTGCTGGACATAGGCCTCTCCTAATGTCCAGCAGTGGACTGTTATTAAGGCTGTTGATGATATACTAGGCTACTGATATAAGTTGCATAAATTCATCTTTTCAAAACGAATTTATTTAGTAAACCATTTTTAATATATTAGCCAATATAATCCTAATTAATAGATACAGTATCTATTATCTTATCTGAGTGTGTTTATATGTCACGCTTTCACGCCTAAACCGATCAATCGATCATCATGGTATCTTTTGGAACTGTTGCCAGGGAATCCAAGCCAAGTATTTATCCAAAATAAGTAGGTACTATTAATAATTACAAAATGAAATATTGAAATCGTTTGCGTATTTTTTTGTGTGTTTTTCTTCTATCCGATTTTTGTAAGTATTCATTTTCGTTTTCTTTTTATGTAAATAGAGAATTAAGCACTGTCTTTCTACTGTGTATAGTTACAAATACAATGTTATAAATATAAATATAACATTGTATGTGTAATATTTATATTTCTTTTTTTTTTTAGTTTTATCACTCTCTTGTTTTAGAAGTTACAGGTTTAACTTTACCCACTTTGGAAGTGTCTTTCGCGCAAAGCATTCAGTTTAGAAAAAAATTATATTAAAAACCTCAATATAATTTTTGAAGACCTATGATATGGTTTCCTACACATAAGGATTTGATGAAAAAAATTTTTTTTTTTAGTTTCAGTTTTGGAGTGCCCCCAAAATTTATTGCTTTTTTTTTCTATTTTTATTTGAAAATCTTAATACGGTTTGCAGAATACATCTACTTAGTTGGTAGCTTCAGTATAGTTCTTATAGTTTCGGACAGAAAGACATACAGACAGACATGACGAACATAAGTTATTCGTTTTTTGTGATTTGGCTACGGAACCCTAAAAAAGATGTATGTGGACGAAGCAGTTCAATATCAGTTACAAAACTACCGCGTCAGGGTCAAGGTCAATAACGTGTAGTGACTGCGTACATATCAAAGTACGAACTATATTGTTCAAGGTCATTAAAAGTGTGTACGAAGTACAGGCGATATTTGCACTGATAAAATATTATCTACGGATTTATTTTTTGTCAACAACTCTGTCTGTATTTTCATTTATTTAATATCTGTTTTTAGTTTAATAGTCCGTGTGGTGACGGATTAAGAGTACAGAGTGTCACCACCCCTATTCATCCCGCGGGTGTCGTAAAAGGCGACTAAGGGATAAACTACGCAAGACAACATCAATGCAAAGAGAAGGAAAACTTGAAACCAGCCCGTCTGGCTAGTGTGGTATAGTAGGCCAAAACCTCCTTTCTAAGGAGAGGCCTATGTCCAGCAGTGGACTGTTTAAGGCTGTTGATGATGATGATGAGTTTAATATTCAGTTATGTGCCGGTTTGTTATTCACATACTTTAATGATGCGTAGAGAAGAGCAAAATGTTGTGAAGAAAGATTTAAGTATAAAAGTTGACGGATACCTATATCCGTCAACTTTTATACTTAAATCTTTCTTCCAGTCCATCGATTTTTTCTTTGGACTACTCCTAAGTAGTCCAAAGAAAAAATCGATGGACTGCGTGAAAGAGGATATGGTCACAAAAGGAATAAACAAGGAACTGACTAGTAATAGAGAAGAATAGAAGAAGAAAATTTATTGCACCGACCCCAAATAAATTTGGGAAGAGGGTAGGAAGATGATAATAATATAATTATCTATATAGATATATAAAACTGTAGTATCTGTTTGTAATATCAAATAAACAGCTATTATTAAACGTATATATATGAAAGGATATGAGTATATATGAGAGAGTGCCACGGAGAGCACGTTAAGCCGTCAGTCCCGGTTGTCATGAACATCTATGGCAATCGTTATTGGAGAGCCAGTGACCTCAAATAGGTATACTAATTAGTTCAGGATTGCGGAGGTCCGATTCCAGTCGCTCAGTGTAAAAACTGATATTAAGGTAAAACCGGTTGAACTAGTAGTAGTTGGGGTCCCAAATAGTCTTGGGAATAACGGAGGCTAGGAAGAAAATTGTTTTTATTCTTCTGCTTATGAAAGTAGACACGGTACTTCGAAGTACACCAGAAAAGCAAATTTTGGATGGAGCCAACTATGGAAGCAAGCCACGTAGAACAACAGCATTGCAAAGAGAAAGAATACTTGACACACACTTTAAACCAAACCGTCTGGCCAGCATCATTTAGATTAGACTAAAAAGTACTTTCTAAGGAGAACTTTTGATGATGAAGACCTGGCGACTAATAAGCGAAACAAAGGAAGTAAATAAATTGGAACAAGTAAATACAACCCTCCAATAGAAAATAGACCTTATTGTTGAGAGTTAGAGTAACTATTCGTTTGGAGTAGCTTGATGAAGCAGGGGTCATTTACCTATGTATCTGTCCTATAGCTGGTGAGGTATGATAGGGTTATCAGTAGGGTATAGGGTTCGTAGTTATAAATAGGTTTGTTCGTAAGTATAATGTGACTGCCTTGGTGATGCAGTTGTAGCGTATGCGACTGCTGTGCCGGAGGTCTCGGGTTTTATTCCTAGGTCGGATCAAATGTTTCTGTGATCCGCTAATATTTGTTTTGGATTTTGGGTGTATTTGGGGCTAAGTTTGGGGCTTGATGACGTCGTGTTAAGATGTCCGATTTTGTTTTTATTATTATTTATTATTCAATAATCGCCAATATCACTGAAAGTCCGCGTAAGACTGTAGCGGCCATCTGAGGCCAAGAGTCATACATAACACAAAGAAAATTGGCCAGTTACATGTCAGGCCACGCATAAAAGTTCCGTGGTCACCCATAATGGCACATGAATTTAAAATCATGTACAATAGATAATTATTATGTTATATTATTATTTCGTTGTATTTGTAAGAAGTTTTCTACGTGCATTTTACATGTTAGGCCCCTATAACTTCTGAAATAAGAAAGTTGTCTAAACCGCTATAGTTTTCCTTTAAAGTTCAATATATGGACTATTATTATGATTTTTCAGATTTTTTGAGACAGCCGTTTAGCTTTTAGAAGGGGCGGGGGAATACCCTGTTTTTATAAAAAAATGCGCTTTAAAGTTTAACTCACAAACGAATGTCTAAATGGTTTTAGCAACATAACAAAGCTTTTTAAAGACCTATCTAATGATACCCCATATGTTGGGGTAGGGAAAGTACCTGAAATTATTATTTTTAAGCTACTGTATATCTTTTATAGCGGGCTTTGAGCGCGGCGACCGAATCAAGAAATTCCGTAACGAAAAAACCTAACACCCTAAAAAAAAGGATAGAGATATGATCGTAACTGCAGTGCGACAAGGACGTGGCGGCTCCGTGCTCTATAGGCAGATTGGCACACAGTCATTCTAGATTCTTCTTTTTTTATTTAGTTTTATTATTCCATAAATATTCTTATATTACTAATAAGTTCTCTGTTTAGTTGTCATTGTCTTTCGGTTAATAGGATGATTATATTATTTGGCAATAATAGTGTTCGAATGTATGTTGGTAAAAAGACAGTGTATATTGTTTTGTAAACTTGAATTAATATCAAAGAAAAAAAAATACTGCATAAATAAAAAATAATAATAATAATTAAAATTGCTTAATTTGATAAAATTGCTATGCAATACCGCGGCAGTCCCCGAGTGACATTTAATATTATTTTACCATAATTTTTATTATACCACTTTGTCGATGTAATTACAACACATGTTCATGCCTCAGAACACAGAAAGAACCAGAAGCCGCATACGCGCCTAATACTGAAGCATCAAAAACTACTCCTAAATAGAGTAGTTTGACGCGCAACCGATCAGTCACTCTGTGACCGTCGTATCGCGTAAAGTGTTTCACTGGTGTCCAATTTATTTTAATTATGCCGTCTTGTGTCATTCCCACCTGTAAAAATGCATCGGGCCTAAAAAAGAAGCAGGATGGGATCACATTTCACGTGTAAGTAGCGCATTCAGTTATCGTATTATATAATTACTGAATTAATTGTTCAGTTCATAATTGTCATAGATACTTATGCGTCCATCTTGCGAGTGTTGCCAATTTAGAAGTTTTGATTTTCCCTTCTTATTATTGCTTACTGAAGGCGTTTATTCGTTGTACATATTAGTAAATTATTAAATACTTAAAATAAATTACCGACTTTAAAAAAAGAAAGATTATCAATGCGTATGTATATAAATAATGTTAGAGTTGCATAACATTCATGATTGGTACTGTGTTATTCTATTGGGATTTCTAAACGAGCGTACAAAAATTGTGCTGTGCGAGGGTGGAAGGAGGGGGGTGTGTATGAAATAATATATTTATCTAACAATATAAATAAATCAAATTTTAATATTGACAATATTTTAAGAAGCTTACTCAGCAGAAAGGAAATTAAATGTTTTTTAATCTAATCCTTGTTTTATTTGAAGACCTTCTTTTTTCGTGTCATTATCAGGTATAGAGATTAGAAAGAAAATATTAATACGTGTATAGAGTGATTTTATATTATCTTACCTCAAATTTACCCTATAAAAATTTATATAAAAACTCTCAACATTTACCCCACAAACGGGTCAATAATGCATAAGTTAGCAACATTACGCGGGTGGGAAGTGAGGCGGGCGCGGGGTGTTTATTTTGTTTTTGGACACACTCGCAACTTGCAATTTCAGTGGAACGCGGCTTCTGGTTCTTTCTGTATTCTGAGGTTCATGCAAATTTTCATCTTTCTAGCACCAACCGTTTGAGCGGTAGGTCGAGGACGGACGGACGGTTGGACGGGCATGACGAATCTATAAGGGTTCCGAGTCATGAACTAGCAACCTTAAACATTGAGTTTGATGCCTATTATCTTTTGAATTTTAATGTGTGCATAACTAGAAGCAATCTTCATATCAAACAATATTGTTCCTTTAAATTATTTTACCTAACATTTTGAGTTTTTTAAGTTTTACGATTTAAGTTTCGATGTTTTCTATGTAGAATATGTATGTATTTACAAAAAAGTATGTTTATATATTTATATCACTTGTTTAGTACCCATCATACAAGCTCCGCTTAGTTTGGGAGCAAGATAACGTTGTGTGTAAAATGTCCGTAATATTTATTTATTTGATTTAGGAATTCCCATATTTAATTTGACTTTTTTTTACAGGTCATGGGTTTTATAATCAAACTGCTGGTGGTAGCCGTTATTGGTGTAGGATCATGGTACGCATGGAAGGGATGCTGCAACAAGCCTATCCCACATTTTGATCCCGAAGAATACTGGGGTCCCAAAGAACTGGCTTCCAAACAAGACAAAAGTATCAGGCCGTTCACAGTCAAGTTCAATGAGGAGGTAACATATCGCAATAATAACTAACGTGTTTTTCCCATAATACTGACTTCTTTCCTGAATAGGAATGAGTCAAAAAGACTCGGGGTCTCATTCTTGTCCTAAGAAGTGCTGAACGGTTGACCTAGTGGTTTAGGCGGTCGTCACGCTGTTCTCTACTGCGCCAAGTCTCGTGGGTTCGAATCCCACATGGGAAAACACTTTGTTTGATTCACAAATAGTTGTTCTCTGTCTGGGTGTTCTTTGTGCCCGTTTCATGTATTTTTGTAAAGTCCCCCGCGACACAGGCATTCATATTCATGCAGGAGTTGTCTTTTTTAAAATATCACAAAAAACGTTTCTATACAGAAAAGCTTTGTTTTCATAGTTGTAGGTAGTAGAGCCACGCTGATTTCAGCACGAATGGGCCGGCTCGACCCGGCCAGTACTACCCTCACACAGAAGACCATCCTAATAATGACAGCATTCTTGCTGTCGTATTTCGTTGGTGAGTGTGAGACCGGAGGCCCAATCATTCTGCATCATTCTCCCGTCCTTCGAAGGCCGGGAGAATGATGCTGAATAATCAAACCAGGCTGCCATGGTAAGGGTCACCATGATACATTGTCTACCCTCACAATAAGCGTGGTGACCCCTACTCCTGGATTCTACTCATGCTTTCCATCAGGCAGAGTAGAGTCACTTTGGCAGGCTTAAATATATATATATATATATCATAGTCTCAGGTTTGTAAAGATTTTTAAATGAGTTTGAGCTAAAACGACCATAATAGGTTAGGCGTATCAAATCGGTAATATGGCCTATTATTGTTACTAGAATGGCCTCTGCTATTGTCAGGGCATTCGCTGATCGCTTTTAAAATAAGTCTAGAGACTCTGCTGCGTGCCCTGCCACGGGCATTCCTTCCAAAACTTTATGTTTTAGTAATTATTTAATAACTATGGATATGGATGCAATATCAGCAGCTGGGCTTTATGGTGTTACTTGTGAGAGGGCAATATCCAGCAGTAGACTGTAACGGGCTGATAATGATGACGATGATTCCGAATATGGCAAAGAATTTACCTCTAAGTAATGGACATTGCTGCGTAAAATGCATAACTCCATTTCATTTTTCAGATGATAAAAGATTTGAAACATCGTCTTAAAAATTCTCAAGTATTCACACGGCCCCTAGAATCGACTGCCTTCGAGTACGGCTTCAACACAGACCAGATAAGCTCCTGGCTTAGTTACTGGGCTGACAAATACAATTTCAGTGAAAGAGAAAAGTTCTTGAATCAATTTTCGCAATTCAAGACAAATATTCAAGGACTTGATATTCATTTCATCAGAGTGAAACCACAGGTAAATCCTACGTAGTCAACTTCGTTAAATTTGTTTCTAAAATCGGGTATGAAAACACTGCAAAAGATATGTATATTTTCAATATATGACATTTTTCGTGTCAAAACTCAGTCTGGACAATCTATAAAACGAATCTGTTTGATTGAATAATGATTATAGGTATTTAATCTGGAATTTATATATTTTGAAACTAGTGGGGCGCTTTTCCTTCAGAACACATTCTCGTAATTCTTCAAATGAAATAGCTGAGATTCTAAAGAAAATAGGTACATTATGTTTGCCCCTTTCAAAGGTGCAACATGCAAAGCAGCATGCTGCATGAAGTTTGTCCTAAAAAATAAATACACACTAAAACTTAAATGCGCAATATTCTTTCTCAGGTACCCAAAGACGTACAAGTGGTTCCTTTACTGATGATGCACGGATGGCCAGGATCTGTTCGTGAGTTTTACGAAGCCATACCTCTATTGACAAAGCAGACTCCAGGATATAACTTCGTTTTTGAAGTTATTGTTCCAAGTTTACCCGGCTATGGATTCTCTGACGTAAGAATATCTTCTTCTTTTATTATCAGCTCCTAGGGATTATATTTCGAGCGCCAAACCTACTTTAATTGTACTTGGTTAAATACCAGACATCCATAGATCGCTAGTTCAAAACTGGCTTGAAGGACCATAATGGATCCAAAATCCCAAAAATCGCCTTTAGGAACGCGGTCAAAAATGAAACACGAAAAAGCGAGGATAATTTTGCTGACTTAGATGGTATAACTCGTGCGAGCTAAGATGGCACCTGGCTCAATACGAAACCTGATGCCGTTCCCCCGCGTGACACCCCTCTGCTGTCTTGCGAGTAGCGTTAATAATTATAGTTAATTAGGTGTTACATAATATCATTTAAATAACTAAGCGAATTTATTTAATTAATATATCATTAGATTCGTCTGGGTAACCCAGTTATTTAAAGAAAGGTGACTCGAAAAAAAAACAAGCATGACGACTGTGAGACGCAATAGTTTAAATAAAAAGTATATACATATGATATTTTGAGACTACAATTAAAAGGCATCATTAGACGACTTAAAATGGTATTTTATAAACATATTATCTAACCTAATATCATTTTAAATAATATTAGGCATTACCTAATCTCATGTAAACCATTGCACGAAGAATGCATTTGGGTAAAGAATTAATGAAGCCTGCTTCCTATTGGTATACATGTGTATTTTCTTAACTCAGGTAGTAAACTACCACTTATGTTAAAGTATTATGCTATGAGAAACTACTTAGTGCAAAAAAATGTTGAAACATGAAAAACTTGAATCTAATTATTATTTTTTATGCACTCGGTACTTTAAACGACTGTCATGTGAGTCAGGTGCCATCTTAGCTCGCATGAGATATAATTATACATTATTCCGTGGTCTCTCAATATCGCGATACAGAAATTCGGTACAACGCCATCTATCGAACTCAAGCAGAAACTAATGTACATTATTTATTGAACACAACTAAACCTATTGTATATTTCAGCAACAGCAAGTTGACATTTCGAATCTAAAACTAAATATTAAACTTACTAGCTTACATAACAAAGGACCTGACGATTAGATTACAAACAAAATGATGATACCTACAGCACTGATTATTATAATTATCATACAAATACTTTACGATTTGTACATCCAATATTTTGTAGTTTGTGCCATCGATATAAATACCGCTTGAACAACTTCTTTTACATTTGTAGACTTTGGAATTTTGCTCAATAAATACAGTGTCCAGGATATTGTATTTATTGAGCTTTTCTAGCGTATTTTCTACTGACGAAACACGTAATATCTTAAGTTGAAAAAATAGTTTTTTACAAAAAAGTGCCCTTTAAAATAAAATGTCTTGGAAACGGATACTTATATCGAAAAATAGTTTTTGCAACCTCGTAGCGTTTTTATAAGATCTATCTAATGATACCCCACACGATGGGGTAGCCGCGAGAAATCAAAATCATCCCCACTTTACGGGTAGGGGAGGTACCCCAAATAAAATTATGTTTCATAATTTTAATGTACCACTTTGTCGACGTAATTACAACACATATTCATGCAAAGTTTCATCTTTCTAGCACTTACCGATTGGACGGTAAGTCGAGGACGGACGGACGGACTGACAGACGGACATGATGAATATATAAGGGTTCCGAGTCATGAACTACGGAACCCTAAAAAAGGGGGGGTTGTAATAATTGACTAATGGAGAAAATTATGCAAGATAGAAATACTACAGCGAGTAGGAAAACTTAAACCAATCCAGAAGGGTAGAATACCCAGCGTGGTATAGTAGGCCAAAATCTAGTTTCCAAGAACCTCTATAGACCCTCTTTATCTCGCAGACGACGATTACAGGCTGCTGATGATTAGTATCAGAATATTTCTGATCAAACTGAATTCTTACAGCCAGCAGTTCGTCCAGGACTTGGTCTACCACAAGTGGCAGTAATATTTAGAAACCTGATGAACCGACTGGGACACAAGAAGTTTTACGTTCAAGGTGGAGACTGGGGGGCAGCAATAGCCTCGACCATGTCTACTTTGTTCCCTGAAGATATTCTTGGACATCATTCAAATATGCTTATTACAATGGTAAAGTATATTTAACTAGTTTTTTTTTCTTTTTAGCCTTATTCCCGATATTGTTTGGGGTAGTTTTACCTGAATTTTAGTTGTTACACGGAGCGACTGGCATCGGACCTCTTCAACCCTGAGGGAGAATTAAATTTGAACTAGTTGTCAGTAAATTTGAGGACACTGACTTCCCAATAACGATTGCCATAGATGTTTATGACAACCGGGATCGATGGCTTAGCGTGCCCTCTGAGGCATGGGCGTGAATCATGGATTTCCTGTTAGAAAGCCCAACAACAATTTTAGGCCAGCCCCGGATTTAAACCCGAAACCTCTTGATTAGCAGTCGCGTACGCTAACCACTAGACCAACAAGGCAGTATAACTAGATTGTCAATAAAAAATATCTTATAAACAAGACTGAATTTCCACGTTCAGTGGAAATTGTAACAGAAAATTTAATCCCAGAACACCGTAATTTTTCATAACTATAAACTACCTCAAATTCTATTGTTAATGAAGTATGCAGTTTGGCAAAACGGAACATTCTCACATGCCACTTTAAAAAGTATTAATTGCACAATGAATGAGCGACTGGGGTTTGGTATTTCTTGCATCGATGAAGCTCGTCACGATCGAGTTGACGTTAAGTACATACACATAGGTAATTTCATACTTCTTACAGAATTATTTTACTTTTACTTCTTGAAGGTAAAGTACAGCCAACGAGAAGCGATACTAAATATAAACAAAACAGCAATGGTGCGCGTAACCTTTGGACTTTTCTTTATTGGAAAAGTAAAATCAGGTGATTTATCACTCGACGTACTTAGTTGTGGCTATAATTAACCACTCTTAATAAAAAACCATGATCAACAAAACAATAAGTAAATAAACAACAAACACCAACAGTTTTTTAACCACGAGCGCATTCCGAAAGGGATTGAATCACTATTATTAATATATTAAACTGTCCGCCCGAATGTTAGCAATCACGTCTTGACCCTAACATTTTTTTGCTGGGAGAACGAGACATTACGATGAATACAAAAGATGGAAACAGATAGATAACAGATTCGCTTTTGAGTTGAATGAACTTTAGTATCGCTTCTCGTTGGTCGTACTTTATTTAATAACGATCTGATCAGTATTAATTACAAACGTGTATATAAACGTTCACTTACTGTCATGACATAATTGATTAAAATGTATCTCAAATATTACAGGATACCTGTTCAACCGTCAAAACCTTCCTCGGTGGGTTCTTCCCATCGCTTGTAGTGGAAAGTCATTTGGCTGAAAGAATGTATCCCCTATCAACCTATTTCGCTTTATATTTGGAAGAATTAGGGTACCTACATTTGCAGGCAACAAAACCAGACACTATTGGTAAGTTCAAACTTCAGCAAACATGTATTTAAATGGACTTTTAATCAAAATTATAATGCAAAAAATTTAATATTTAATTACATTGAGACATTGTAAATATCATGCACTCACTTGCACTGTGATATTGCCATAAGGCCAAATCAGTCAGTCAGTTTTTCAATTTTCAACAACAAATTTCAAAGCTTTTAGTGGCAAAAAAGTACAAGTGAGTTTTTAATTTCAATAATTCATTGTAAATATTATTAACATTCATTGTAAATAATATTTACACACACACAACAGAATAATTATAATCCAAATGTTTTTAACCTTACTTAGATTTGCCAATCAACACAAACCTAATGTAAGTAGATAATAAGCTGTGATTTTGATTTCTGTTGTTTATAATTTATCAGGGGTCGCATTAACGGATTCACCAGCTGGTTTACTCGCTTACATCCTGGAAAAGTTCTCCACTTGGACGAATAAAGAATATAAATCGAAGCCCGACGGTGGACTGAGCTCTAAATTCTCAAAAGACCAGCTGATTGATAACTTGATGATCTACTGGTCTACTAAGAGTATAACGACATCCATGAGGTTCTACGCTGAAAATTTCTCACGAAAGATAAAGGAATATAATTTGGATCAGTACGTTTTTTTAAATATTTATAAGAAGTACTTCTTTGACGTTTTCATACAATCATCATATTTGTATTTAAGTAAAAATTGTCTCGAAGATTTCTCTGTTACTTTAGAGAGTTTTACTCATACAACTTAGGAAGCGTCGTCTTTTGACCTAGGGGGCTCCTGATTGGAAATAGAGGTCATATATAATAGTTTTAAAGTCCGGTAACCTCACTCACGCGCCAAAAAACAACGAAATATTTTACCTTAGAGACTGTATTTGAACTAGTGTTATTTCTTATATTCTCCAATATACAGTGAACCCCCGGTAATTCGGCCCCTGTCTAATCCGGCACCCCCTGTAATCCGACATGTCTATTATTATAAAAATGTTTTGAAAATCTTCACTAATGCACGATTGAACAGGTTACAATGAAAAGTTATCATTTTTGTAGGTATGTTCTATAAGATTAATAGCGTTAATTTTATAATGAAACGGGTTTTGTTTAATTTACTAAATTCTACATACATAATGAAGTAAGATTTAACATATAAATCTTATTATTGGATTTGTTATTTGTCGGATTAGAAGGTACTCTGTTGTTAAAAATTCCGGACTATAGGGGGTCTTAGGCAGTACTCTATAATCCGACAATTTCCATAGTCCGACACTGACTTGCAAAACGTTTGTCGATTTACCGGGGGTCCACTGTAATAATATTGTCCAGTTAACATAATAGAATAGAATAAACGTTATTGTACACGAGTTAATACAATATACATAAATAACACAATAATAAACAGATTGACCACGTATAAATGGCGTCCTTATCGCTTAAAAGCAACTTCTTCCAGGCAACCTGGAACGAGAAAAATTGTTGTGGCAAATAAACGAGTTTCATGGGTAGTTTTGATACGAAGAGAAAGAAATAAAAAGTAAAAGTAAATTAAGTAATGAGATAAAAGTAGATAACAAATGAAAATGTATTATAGTTCATACTAATATAAATAAATAAATGCATACACATATACATACAATATACATATACAATATAATTTTTAATGAATGTGAATGAAACCCTGACCAATAAAAGAAAATAAGGATAAAATATGTTTTAACTACAAAGTAAATTAAGATGATAGGTTATTGGTCAGGGTATATTTTCCCTGACCATTGCAAAGATTTGGCACGCCTTGTAGTTATTGATAAAGCATTTAATAGTCGGATAGCCTGGACAGTATACGACTTATCATAGAATGCTGTACAATGTGTTGGTACAGCAAGTTCTAGAGACTCTGATTACCTCAGGGATCTTGAATGTGTGTCACTGAGGAAAACAAAGTGTTCCTTTAAATGAGGGGGGGAGCACACGGATGAAATAGAATACCATAATATGCTTTACTTCCATAATTTCCAATCTTCCAACCCATCTACATACAATACCAAAACATCTAAATCATCACCATTTATTGTTGATTTTCTTTCATAGAATCCCAACGGCAGTTCCAACATGGGGTCTTCAAGCGAAAAATGAACTCACCTATCAACCTCAATCAATCCTCAAGGTGAAGTACACCAACATCATCAATTTAACAGTCCTGGATGACGGAGGCCACTTTTTAGCTCTTGAACTGCCCCAGGTCTTTTCCCAAGACGTGTTCAAAGCAGTAAAAGCTTTTAAAGAGTGGCATCAGAAGAACGAAAAGACTGAGCTTTAATTTGTTTAAGATTGAATAAAGTTTTTAACTGTTGTAATTGTTGTTTTTTTAACATCCTTGGGTATATGCCCATTATCGCGGCAAAGGGTATGTTTTTCCTGAATAATCATAGAATCTCCTTGCCAAATTTCATCGAAATCGGTAGAGTAATGTGTGTCATGAAAACTTCAGACATACAGCCAGGTAGACTTTCTTTCACATTCATAATATTAGTACAGAAGTAGTTATGTAGTAGAAGTGCCTCGAAGAGCACGTAAAGCAGTCGGTCCCGGTTGTCATGAACATCTATGGCGATCGTTATTGGGAAGTCAGTGCCCTCAAATCTACTGACAACTAGTTCAACCCTCGAATTTCAGTTCTCAATTAGGGTTGCGGAGGTCCGATGCCAGTCGCTTCGTGGCAAAACTGATATTCAGGTAAAATCGGTTGAAATCGGATTAAAATTAAGTAGTGTGTAAAATACCTTTCTTAAATTCAACTCACTTAATTTGAGGAGATACTAATTGAAAATAAAAAAATTCTTCCATCACCTCTTAAAATATAACAAACAACTGATTACTGATTCATATTTACTGCCTCGGTGGCGCAGTGGTAGTGTATGCAACTGCTGTGCTTGAGGTCTCGGGTTCAAACCCTGGGCGAACTGGGTGTTGTTTCTATGTACATGTGTGTATGTATTTAAAAAAAAAAAAGAATGTGTATACAATGCAAAGAGAAGAAATACTTGAAACCAACCCTACACCAATCCGTCTGGCCAGCGTGAAGTCAAAACGTGAGGTTAAAACCTCCATTCTAATGAGAGGCCTATGTCCAGCAGTGGACTGTTATGATGTATTCTATGATGTAGTCAATCTTGCTTTCATAGTTAAAGCTCTGGTTTGTTTGCAGCTAGATGGCGTTGTGTGTTATAATAATAATAATAATAATACAATACAAGATCAAATCATCAACACCAAAAACTACAGAAAATTTATCATTAAAGACAATACTATCACAGACGACAAATGTCGCAGATGCCACACTCAATCAGAAACCATACAACACATAACAGGAGCATGCATAACCCTCACACAGACAGACTAACTACACTCACAGGCACAACCAGGTTGCAAACATCGTTCATCAAAAACTAGCACTCAAACACAGTCTCATACAAAACACTAGCACTCCCTACTATAAGTACGCGCCACAAACTATCCTAGAAAATGACACACATAAATTGTATTACGATCGCGCTATACTTACAGATAGGACCATCCATTATAATAGACCAGACATAACCTTACAGGACAAAATAAGAAAAATCACTTACCTTATAGACATTGCAGTTCCCAACACCCATAACCTACAAAAGACAATCGCTGAAAAAATAAGCAAATACGTTGAGCTCAAAGAAGAAGTTACAAGAATTTGGAGACAAGATAAGGTTTATATTGTTCCTATCGTTCTTTCCACGACAGGTGTTATCCCTAACCATCTCCTCCATAGCCTAAAAGTAATAGATTTAGAAGAATCCCTTTATATCAATCTGCAGAAAGCAGCCATCCTAAACACATGCAGAATCGTTAGGAAATTCATGCAGTCAGACGAAAGTACAGTATCTACATAAAATTCACCACACGCTGTATTTACTTGGCTTTGGCCCGTAAATGTAGCAAAAACCAGCCTTAGAGCTGAGAAAAAAGAACAATCCCGATAATAATAATAATAATATTTATTTCCAAAAAAGTTACAATACTCATACATTAATGTAGTAACACAAGATATTACAAACAGAAATCATTTGGAACACTGATACCCATGATAAGATCTAACTTGAGTTATGGGTATCAGGCCAGAGCAAGCATCTACAATATTTGGCTACTTAGAGTTCATTTAATCTGTTACTCCTTTAAGGAAAATAATAATAATGATAGAACTAAATAACATTCAAATATACTTACGCGTGTGTGTGTGTGTGTGTGTGTGTGTGTGTGTGTGTGTGTGTGTGTGTGTGTGTGTGTTTATTTGAAGATCAGTAAGATTTGTGTTACATATCGTCGTTGCAAATTTAAAATCTCCTATGTGTAAAAATATACTTTTCGAGAAAATCGAAAAAAAGTGCCTAGTGAAAAAAATTCTTAAGAAATAATATTCGATTCTTTGGTCATTATATAAATACATGTAATAAAAAAGTATTGACATAGAAATCATTTTACTGATTATGGTAATTTAGACTACAAAGCCGTTTTTGTTCATTTTTGTACACATAGGAGATCTTAATTGAAAATAATTTTACACATAGGATTTTTTAGAAGGAAATGGTTTAAAATGAGTTATTTTACTAGTCTATATTTAATCAGTCATGTAACGAAAACCCATACTATTTGGATAAAAATACAATAAAGATTAAATTATGTTGATTATGTGAAACATAATGAGTGCAGAGTAAGTTCTTGGGTTGAATGAAGTGGCATCATAAAATGGATGATAGTCTTTGTCAATGACGGTTTACAGTTCCTGCAAATGTTTGTATTAGCTCTCTGTTTGTGAGTGGCTCTTGATATAACCGTTTCGGCAGCAGATTTTCATGAGGAAGAAATCTTCGCTGTGGTAGGATTGCCCACTCATCAATGTGTCGCAACTTATACAACACGGATACGTCTTGTACAATTTCAGCCCTTATGTCTACTACCAACCTACATAAAACTACTACTTCTTGCCGGGTCTTATAGACTTAAAGTTTGATTCCAGTGCTTCGAAAGAAGTCATAATGGATTGTCTTAACAACGTAAGGGTTTCTTAGGCAAGCTTGCTGCATTCGAGTTTAATCATTGGGTGCGTAAATGGGGGCTTTGATGTACACTATTCTATTATTGAATGAATACACTATCCACTTCTAAAGCTGTGTGGCCCTTTTCTAAGTACAGCTGCTCAATAATAAGTTTTGTACTTTGGGATGGATTGCTTAACGCACTAGACAGAACTCGGTTTCGGTTTTGGTGGTCACATCCGTCAGATATAATAATAACTCGTTCAGTGTTAGGAGGCAGGTTTGTTATGTAGTTAATTAAACCAGAAGTAATCTCATTAGACGATACACCTCCGTCTGCTTCGTGCCAAAACTAAATTGTTACTTTTTTAGTTCTACAATCGTAACCGGTAAAATTATTTCATTGTAATTCTAGTTTAAAGGGCAAGGTTTTAGGGGCAAGTAATAAATACACTTTGAACATCTACTGTGACGCAAACCACCTTCTCGTCAGTAATTTTTTTGCTTGCAATAGCACATTTTTTTGCTTGGCGAGTTTCATTTTTAATAACGTTTTCGTCATACTATTTTTGAGAAATATTACCCACATTATAACTGCAGCAACTATCACACATATCGTTACATGGATGATGAATTCCGATTTTTTCCAGACTTAGAACTCTTAGGAAAGTAGGTCTGCTTGCTGCATGGTAATTGTTTTCCCTACACCATTCAACAAAAACGTCATGCATGTGTTTCTCAGACCTAAATGTTGACTCAACGTATTGCTTACTGGTACTTGCTCGGCAGTAATGACTGGGTACTTTTGGGATCAAATCTAACCAAGTTTTTACTGTTCTCGTTGTTTGTGTATTCTTTAGTATGATCCCAACTGAATGCGATGGTATATTTTCAGAGCCATGATCAGGTGAATCATCAGCACGAACGTCTTCGTTTATCGTATCTGCTTCTTTCGTTCAGCGCTTAAAGCTATCTTTACCCAAAGGAAGTGTATTTAAAAGGAACAATCTAAAAACTCTGACCTTAATACAATTTTCATCACATTTATTAAAAAAAAAATCATGTCCACTTCACTTTTTTCTTAAAATATTATCTTTGCGCCGACGACGGTTAGTCACATAGGATATTTTGATGATCAACTAAATGTAGGTTGACACATAGGATATTTTAGAAATGAGGCGTAAGTTAGTGAAGTAATAAGCTATTCAGATAGGAGTCTTTGCAAATGGTGGATATTGGAAATCTATTTTTAAATATTTGAAAAACCCATTTTCGTCAAAATGACACATAGGAGATTTTAAATTTGCAACGACGATATCCGGTAACGGTTTCAGGTAACCTATGTCACTCACCTTACTTAATCTGTTACCACACGGAATATATCAATTGATAACTGATAATGTTACGTGCATCAACACCTTTAGTTTAAAAATAAAGCAAATTGGAAGATTAGATAAAACGACCGAGTGGACTGTTGACCATATTCATGAGTTTAGGCTAATTGGAAGTTTCATAAAAAAAAACTAAATATTAAAGCTTAACAATTATACTAACCAATTAAGTAACGTGAAAAAGTTAATCATATTCAAACTTTTTTTTTACTAAAACTGTCTAAAACCACACGCCATCTCGGCTACTACGAGTCGAAGAACCAGGTATAGCCTCGAAAGGAAGTCACTGGAACCCCGACGTACCTCGGGCTACCTACCGCTTGTAGATGGGGGATGGCCCCCTCCTGCGTGGAAACACTACTCTAAAATTAAATGGCGCTCGCGCCTCCACCCTGGCCTGCTTCTGCTAGACTTGCGCTTTATGGAGGAAGGAGATCACTTAACGATCTCCGGCGACCGAGTTGCCTGCGGTATCTCGCCTGTTCCCGGGCCTGGCGGACTTATGACATCTTCCCATTCATCGCTTATAAAAAATGAAGTATAGTTGACGATGCTCTAGCTATAGTCTTGTAAGAATCTTTTGTCCATGGATATGCTTCCTGGCATATTAAAGACCGTTAAATATTTTTTTTTGTTATTTCATACCTTACGGGGTGAAGCAAGTATAAATAAAAAAGTAGCTTAAGTTACTCTTTATATACACCAAAATCTATTCAACCATTCCAAAGATTAACCGTATGAAACAGACAGATAGACATACAAACAGAGAGGCAAAAAATTAAAAAATCGATTTTTTACATATTTACTTTCAAACACATGTATACCTCCTTAGAATTAATATTCCAACAATTTTTATTGATGTAATTATAGTGTTAAGCAGTCATTTTATTAATTTCTCAACAGAACCCAGCCCGACTGATACACCTACATTCTAATGTTAATTGTTACAAATTGTTTGATTGGTCTAAATCGATTCATAGAAGACAAAGTTCTAAAGTCTAATGCGCGTGAAACAGTAAAAAATCAGTACAATAGTGAACCTGTTCGTTTTTGTGGACACCTATAAAGAGATTGTTTATATACAAATATCTTGCAAATGATCAAATATGGTCAAATATGAATTGAAAGACTATAATAATAAGTAGCGATAACAATAAACAAGCATATGAAATCAGAAATAGAAGTAATCAATATCACTCCATCTCTAAAACTTCAAAAACTTTAATAAAATGAAACTAATGATGACATGAAGATTATACAACAGACGCCATTTTGTAATCTAAAAAAAGGTTATAGATCATTCTGGGACACGTATTTTTTAATATCAAATAAGCTGTTCACCGGCCGGCTTTTTAACAATTACGATTACGTAATCAGATTACAAATAATGATAAATTGTCAGTGTGTCTGACACAACCCACGGCAGTGGCCGCGTGTCTATAATTTTCGTGATAACATTTAGGTTTAGAAATTTGAAGTTCCTTTTAAACAAGGTACGTACAATTAGTATTATTTGAAAGTCTAATACAAGTATCTTTAGAGACTAGTGTTGTACTTGTCTTGACAATTAAGCCATTTTTTAAAATCATTAAATGAATTATCTTGCTGCATAAACTAAGTGCTTAATATACATGTATCTTTTATCTGTTTATTAACAGAATGTAATCATCGTTATCTCAAGATTATTAATTGTAGTATTTAAAGTATAAATTTGATACAACTAACGCTAAGAAAATAGGTATGACCTTGAATCATACTTTGAGAACAGCAATTTATTTTTTGTAAGCGCGTAAAAAAATGAGTTTTCAACCAGTGATAAAAAAGAAAATTAAGTTAGATAATATACCTTTTTTTTCTTCTTATGTTACAGTGTTGCAATAAAAAAAATATTTTACATCGTCAACAGAGGACATAAACACGAAGTCCATATAGTCAAATATTATCAAAACATGTTGGAGACTAATACTCGTATCATAGCAATTATGTTTTTTGTTAAGATAATATACCTACTGTACGAACTTGTTTATTTTTGACGTGTTTTTGTCTACTATTTAGGAATTTTATTTACATAACTTCCTTTTACATGTTATACTAGTAGATACCCACAGTTTTATCTGCGCTTTAGTCAGAACTGTGTTCTTTATCCGGCTTCATATTAGGTGATTAATCAAGGTCTCGGGTTCAAATCCCGAGTCGGGCCAAAAAGTCTTTTTGAGTTTTTCTTTGGAAATTCCTAATAGCAGCCCGGAGTTTGGAAGTTTGGTGGTGATGCACGCCCGTGCCTCGGAGAGGACGTAAAGCCGTCGGTCCCGGTTGTCATGAACATCTATGGCAATCGTTATTGGGAAGTCAGTGCCCTCAAATTTACTGACAACTAGTTCAACCTTCGAATTTCAGTTCTATCTTAGGGTTGCGGAGGTCCGATGCCAGTCGCTCCGTGGAAAAACTGATAAAACCGGTTGAACTAGTAGCCGACCCCAAATAAAATTGGGAATAAGGCTAAGAAGATGATGCATGAGAAAACGATTTTTTTAAATTGGTACCTATCTTAATAATTAACTGTTCGTGTGGTGATATGGAGTGTCACCACCCCTATTCATCTCATGGGTATCGTAAAAGACAACTTAGGGCGTAAACTATTCATGACAACATCAGGGCGTAAATCACTCATGCTCAGAGAAGGACAACTGGAAACAAATTCCGTACTCCGACCCCATTAACCTAACGTGTCGGCCCCAAAGTGGCCAAATTGTTCAATTACCATAATGTAATTAGTTGTTCTGAAACCCAGAAACTTTCTTCCAGAGAGAATATGCTAAGGAATATTTCTGTGATTCGTGACCTAGTGTACGAGGTTACAGGAAATTAAATGTTATGATAGTTTCTGAATGTGATGCACGCGTCCTCACCTTGACGTTTAATAAAAAGATATTGGTTTGCCTTGCCAGGAATTGAACCCATAATATTGAAATATTATAAATGTATTTTTATGTATTTTATATCAATTTGTATGTGAATTCGTCTATGTATTTTTAATACCAATATTTTTATTATCCATAAATCCATGTGTCAATACTTTACCATCTTTTTTCCTATTTTCTCTTTTAAAATAATCGATTACATATAATTATATAGAATTAGCTGTCTGGTTGGTCTAGTGGTTAGGTCTCGGGTTCAAATCCCGGGTCGTGGCAAAAGTGTTTTTAGGTTTTTCTGAGAAAATTCCTAATAGTAGCCCGGAGTTTGGAAGTTTGTGTGTTTGCTTATATCCTGTATGGGACAACAATACGTAGTAACAATAGTGTACCCCCACAAATTGCGATGGCGCGTTGTTGTCTTTACATCACTAACAGACCCAGTTTCGGCAAATTTATCTATTAATCTCTTTACAGTTGACTCTTTTGGAGCATTATTGAGACCCCATATTGATCGCAATTTGCGAACTGTAGCCGCAAAACTTTCACCATTTTGGTAAAACAATTTCACAATGAAAATGCGTTGTTCATTCGTGTCCTTTCGTGTACTCCATTTTTACTAACTTCGTACCTTCTAGGCTGTTGAGGAAAAAAAGACATCAAATCCGAATCAAACTTTTATTGATTTATTTTATGTTGATCATATTCCAGATGGCACGTCTAATATTCGTAATCACCATGGTAGCTTTGGTGGCAAAGATTGCTGCGGTGGTGTACCTTTTGTTCTTGAAATCACCTCCGCCGATACCAGACCTGGATCAGAACGAGTGGTGGGGGCCAGGAAGCAGATCAGAAAAGCAAGACACAAGTGTCAGACCGTTCAAGATTAAATTTGATGATGGGGTATAATGGTTCATATTTACTAAAGTAGTTTTGTCCAGATAGTTCTAGTCGGTTCCGGTTGTAATGAACACCTAGTGCAATTGGCGAGTCAGTGCCCTCAAATGTACTGACAACTAGTTCAACCATCTAATGTCAGTTCACCCTTAGGGTTGCGGAGGTCCGATGCCAGTCGCTCCGAGAAAAAACTGAAATTCAGGTGAAACCGGTTGAACTAGTAGCCGACCTAAAATAATATTGGGAATAAAGGCTAGGAAGAAGTTGTATTTCTATAGCCTTAAAGAAATATTATTAGTTTTTAGAATGATTTTAACCGACTTTAAATAAGTTAGCAAACATTCAACTGTCTTCCTTTTTAATTCACGTATAGTAGTAATTAGGATTCCGTAGCCAAATGGCAAAAAACGGAACCCTTATAGATTCGTCAAGTCTGTCTGTCTGTCTGTCTGTCCGTCCGTATGTCACAGCCAATTATTTCCGAAACTATAAGAGCTATACTGTTGAAATTTGGTCAGTCGATGTATTCTGTGAACTGCATTAAGATTTTTACATAAAAATAGAAAAAAACGATAGATTTTTGGGGTCCCCATACTTGGAACTGAAACTCAAAAAAATTTTTTTCATCAAACCTATACGTGTGGGTATCTATGGATAGGTGTTTGAAAATGATGTTGAGGTTTCTAATATCATTTTTTTCTAAACTGAATAGTTTGCGCGAGAGACACTTCCAAAGTGGAAAAATGTGTGCCCCCCCCCCCTCTACCTTCTAAACTAAGAGAGTGATAAAACTAAAAAAAATATATGTTGTACATTACCATACAAACTACCAACGAAAATTGGTTTGAATGAGATCTAGTGAGTAGTTTTTTTTTAATACGTCATAAATCGTAACACGCAATTTACCTTTCATCCAATCAATACACTAGTATAAAAACATCGATGAAAGTTACAACAAACTATAAGAACTTTTATATGATGTTACTTGCTGATACGGAACCCTTCATGGGCGAGTCCGACTCGCACTTGGGCCGCTTTTTTTATAGATTGGTCATGTTCGTCCGTCGGTCTCGGCTTATCTTTCAACCGGCTAGTGCTAGAAAGCTGGAACATTGCGTGAATATATTTTTACTATGTCGAAAAGTTGTTAATAACATTTCATATGTGCAAAAACATAGTAAATTAGTAGGTAAAAATTATAAAAACAGAAAAAAAATATTCATTCAAAGGCGACCACATGACACGGACTATTCGGATCCAAACTTGGAAAGCTTTTGCTAACACAAATCTAGACTTATATAGTCTAAGATATGTTTTTTCAAGATTAGGTATATTATCTCCAAACGAGTTAATTCGATAAAAGATTTAGTTGAATCTGTGATTTAACCTATCTTACTAATAGTATAAACGCAAAAGTTTGTGAGTATGTATGTGTGGATGTTTGTTGCTCTTTCGTGCAAATTCACAATAATATATGCTTACATATCGGAATAACATATAGGCTACTATTTCTCGCCATGACGGATCAACACGCGGGCGGAGCGGCAATGTGTTATTCCGATATATAAGCTATATTATTTTGAAGTTCATGAAAATCCATTCAGTAGTTTTTGCGTGAAAGAGCAACAAATATACATACATGCAAACTTTCGCGTTTATATTATTAGTAGGATGCATACGTGACTTCTAAACAACAAGCTGCTTATAAGCATTACAGTGCATAAATTAAACAGTTAACATACTGTTAGTAAAGCATATTTAATATATTTTATTTTTCAGGTAATAGCCGACCTAAAAACCAGGTTGTCGAATTCTCCGGCTTTCACCCCTCCTCTTAAAGATGTGGGATTCGAATATGGTTTCAATAGCCAACAGCTTGGCAGCTGGTTGAAATACTGGGCTGAGAAGTACAATTTCAAAGAAAGGGAGAACTTCTTCAACAAGTACCCGCATTTCAAGACTAACATTCAAGGCCTTGATATCCATTTCATAAGGGTTACTCCTAAGGTGAATACAACATATGTAATTATATAAATTGAACTAGTGACGATGATGAATTGATGTTCTCTTAGCCGACTTCGTCAACGGCTGCCAGTCTCAATAGAGATTAGCTAAATACGCAGGAGATATTGTAATGCACAAGTGTGTGCGCAAACACAGGTGCACTGTCTGTTTTTTCACGCTCACAATCCGATGGGATAAATTTCCAAAACAACGGGGAGGAGATCAGACGTAGGACTGACGGGTTTACAAACTCCTGGCTGTTAATATAATAGTTTTTGAACCGAACCCGATACCAAACGATCGACGCATAGTCGCATACGTTAAATCCAAGACCAACAAGGCAGTACTATGTAAATCTGAGTACTAAAGTACTATGGAATATATAAATTAAGTAAATTAGTTTAGCTTATAATATAAGCGAAATATACGCGAGATTTGTATGCCAACACTTAAACTGTTGATTAAAATTTAGAATATAAGTTAAATAACATTGTTCTAAAACACAACTTATTTTCACAAATAATTATAATCTCAGAAAAATTCGGTTGTCTGTAAAGTCGGTTTATTTTTCATTGTCGCTCGTTCTGCACTCTCGCTTGCACTTCAAGCCTTAAATGGAACGCCTCAGAGCGAGATAACGCCGCATGAGTCATGTTTTTTCGTGCGTGCAGCCGGCTCCATCGAATTATAAGACGTTGCACGTCAAAAAGAATAGAATAGAAATAGAATAGAAAATTCTTTATTTGTATACCTTATTACAGATTTACAATACAGTACATTAAATGAAATACACATATAGTGTACAAAGGGCCTTATTGCCAAAGGCAATCTCTTCCAGGCAATGTTTGGTATGCAAAGAAAGATTCTTATTAGTGCATTTCTACAGGTGGGTTTATTGACCAAAAAATTGAAACATTGAAAAGTTGAAACATTGAAAAAATTGAAACAAGTTAATTAGTGATAAATTTGCTTGTTTCCACCATTCGCAAACTAAGACAGAATTTTTTTCTAGTGTTAAATAAAAAGCATAAAACTTGTTTCTGAAAAACGTCATCTATATATCTTTTGAGATTAGGACTGTACTAAGCATTAATCCAAGTTACATATTTTGGATTCAGGTACCAAAAGGAGTAGAAACTGTACCTCTCCTACTTCTCCACGGCTGGCCAGGTTCTGTGAGAGAATTCTACGAAGCCATACCTCTACTCACGGCTGTTAGCCCAGACAGGAATTTCGCTATTGAAGTCATTGCTCCTAGTCTTCCAGGATACGGATTTTCTGATGTAAGTACTCCGCCAATTTCGACTCCTAATAGAGACTGGTATGAAAGAGGCACACGGTCAAGTATGACATATGGTTTATTCATATTCAGTTGGAAATTGAAAGAAGCGATTACCAATAGATATTTTTTTTTGAATTTCTAAAATTCTTGTTCTTGTTTTAGGGTGCAGTCCGGCCCGGACTTGGAGCTCCACAAATTGCAGTAGTCTTCAAGAATCTGATGAATAGGCTTGGTTACAAGCAATTCTACGTGCAAGGTGGAGACTGGGGAAGTTTAATTGGTACCAGTATGGTGACACTGTTTCCTCAGGTCAGAAAATAATGTTTTTGTAGATCAATATGTAAAACTATACTTGTAATTTGTAACTGTTATTGTGATGAGCCTTGGTAAACCTTTGAATGATGCAGAAACAACCGACCAAGCCTCCATAGTATGGGACACCATGCTGCATTGCCTACCCTCACAATAAGAACGGTGATCCCTACTCCTGGATTCTACTCCTGCTTTCCATCAGGCAGAGAAGAGTCATTTAGGCGTCGGTGTCTGTCACACAGTTTATACTAGCTCAGACACCGTCGTTTCCACTCTATTTGATCGTGACAAACACATAAAATTGTTAATATCTTAGTTTAAGGTAGGATAGAAAAACTGTACCTCTTTCTTGAGTAAATAAATATTATTATTATTATTATTTAGGTAGGGTCGAATATAAGAAAAAAAAAAAAAAGTCTATGACACACTAATACATCAATGATGACACAATAGTATGTAGTTTAAATAGTTTTTGAGTGGGTTGGGTACCCTACCCAATCTAAACTATGTAACTAATGGGGGTGCTAACATCATCACTAAAGTTTTCCATTAATATGTATTTTCAGGTTGTCTTGGGCTACCACACAAACATGGCAGCATCAATGAGTATCACTGGCTCTCTGCTCGAATTCATTGGCTCCCTGTATCCTCCACTGGTAGTCGATGCACATCTGGCAGACAGGATGTATCCTCTGTCGAAGAAGTACTCTTGGCTGCTAGAGGAGACTGGCTATATGCATTTACAATCTTCTAAACCTGATACTGTTGGTAAGTTTTAATCTTTTAACAATTTTCTTTTATAAATTTTACCTACCAAAATTACTCTACCCTGCATGAGCAGAATTCAGGAGTAGAGGTCTCCATCCTCATTTCGAGGGCAAGCAATGCAGCATGATACTATGGGGGCCTGGTCAGATGTTTCTGCATCATTCTCCCGGCCTCTGGAAGCAGGGAGAATAATGCAGAATGATTGGCTTCCGGTCTGACATTCACCAACGAAATACGACAGCAAGAATGCTGTCATTGTTAGGATGGTCTTCTGTGTGAGGGTAGTACTGCCCCGGTCGAGCCGGCCCATTCGTGCTGAAATCATTATCTTGTGAAAAGCATTGTCGAACACTGCCTCAGTTATGACGTTACTAAAGGTAGCAGTTTCCGAAATACTAAACCATTTCAATGACGATACCTAATTTCTATCTGATATCTTAACCATATGCTCGTTTTCCCCTAAACAAAAAAAAACACATAATTGGTATTTCGGACCATGGAACCTTGCCATCTACATTTGTAAGTGATTTTATTGAAATATGATTTACTCTCTTTCACCCACGGCTCCGCCCGCGTATATTTTGATTATCGCGGTAAAAATTCCTATTAGCTTCCTTAGGATTAAAGCCTAAGTCCTTTCTCAGGCTCTAGACTGTCTTTGTACCAAATGTCAATTAAATCGGTTATGTTGCGTTGGTGACTTGAAACCGTATTAGACAGATACATTTTGCATTCCTTCGCATTCATAATATTAGTAAGGATTTGGAAATTATTAGTAAGGATTTTAAAATTATTAGTAAGGATTTGGAAATTATTATTAATAAGGATTGGAAGTTATTAGTTAAGATTTGGAAATTATTAGTAAGGATTTGGAAATTATTAGTAAGGATTTGGAAATTATTAGTAAGGATTTGGAAATTATTAGTAAGAATTCGGAAATTATTTTCATCATCATCATCATCAGCCTATCGCAGTCCACTGCTGGACATAGGCCTCTCCAATTGCACGCCACTCAGTTCGATCCTCGGCGACTCGCATCCAGCTCCTGCCAGCCGTCTTGCGCAAATCATCTTGAACTCGTCCGCTACCATCTCTTCTAGACGTGTACTTGTATCCACGTCGAGGTGAAGCACTGCATCTGGCCCCTCCCTCAACACCGTCCGTGGTAGAGTCCCGTGGATCACCCAACCCAGCTGTGTCTTCGAAGCTGCTGGTTGGTTCCTTCGTCCTACTCTTAGTTCTCTTGACACAATCAAGTCCCAGTTGTCGGCACCGATCAGTAGCTGTGGACGCCCTTGTTGGTAACACGTCTCTCAAATCGCTCAAATGTTACAGCTGCAGCAACTCATGACTCACTGAACTCACCGGTCTGGTTTGCGGTGCCAGGTTTAAATGCTTTATTGTTCTAGCCCGAATGGAGAATGGCCGTTTCTCTTCGTCCATACCTTTGATGCCGATCTTCACCAGTTGGCTCTTCATGCCTTCTTTGGTGCGGCAGTGACGGCCGCTCCCCCCGTGTAGCCGTATCGGAGTGCACGGTCGGCTTCTCTCATCAGGAATCGCGATAACCTGATGGCCTCTGGTTCAATCGAGTTTCCCATTTCTTCAGCATAGTCGCACCACCTCGATCGTAGATGCGGGCTAAGCTTCTCAAGTATGTCTCTTGACAGCATAGGGTTGTGTAGGTACCCCTTATTGTCAGTTGACTGTAGCACGGTCACACTGTTCTACATGGCGAACGCGTTCAACTCACTCGCTGATGGCCCTGGGCGCGGCAAGCGTTTGAGTTCATCGATTGCTTTGTCGATCACAACTTCCGGTCTTCCATAACACTGCTCTAATGTTTGCATTACGATGTTCGGATCGTCGACTGTGTGCAACAACGCCGATACTTCTTCCCGCGCCTCCCCGCGCAGGCAGTTTATAAGGCGTGCCATATAATGTGCCGATAATAATATGAGGTATGTGATATTATATTACAAACTTCATTACTCAAATCCTTAATATTTGTGTTGGTATTTATAGCCATTATTGTTATGTTCTTCATGATCTTTAGATCTTGTATCCTATTTTCATGCATTTCTGTCAGTTGCCTGGTTACTTCTTGGTATTTGACGTCAGGAATCGCTCCAAATAGATCAGCCATCTCATATGCGAAAACTCCAGCGGATGCAGCGTACCCTGCATATTTGAGACCTTTCATAAATTTCCCGTATGTAGTAAGTTTTTTTTCATAAATTATTTTACTCATCTTTTATTCTGAATTCACTTATTATTTCTGTATTCTCTACGAGTTCCTTTAATTGAGTTAAAATTGCCAAAATCAAACTAATATTTCAAAACGTTTAGTCTAAAATTCCTATAACTTCATCTAATTAGCATGTTTCTTTTATCCCAAACCATCAGGTGTTGCCCTAAGTGATTCTCCTGCTGGACTATTGGCATACATTTTGGAGAAATTTTCAACCTGGACTCGTCCAGACCACAAGTTTAAACCAGACGGTGGTTTGGACTTCCGCTTCAGTAAGGATCAACTGATTGACAATCTGATGATGTACTGGATCCCTAAGAGTATTACTACATCTATGAGACTGTATGCTGAGAGCTTTAATTCCAAGACCATGGCTTTGAAGTTGGACGAGTAAGTGTATCTTGGCATTTTTCTTTCATGGCCTACAATTGAAGAGGCCTATGTCCAGCAGTGGACTGCAATAGGCTGATGATGATGATTTGGGTCTAGCTGAGCGACGCAAGTCAAAAAATTGTTACCTAAGTTCTTATATTATCAACACATAAGTATCCATGCAAAGATTCATGTTTCTAGCACTAACCATTTTGAAGGTAAAGTCGAGGATGGACAGACGGACTGGTGGCCTGGAGGACGGACATGACGAAACTATAGAGTTCCGAGTCATGAAATACAAATACGGAACCCTAAAAAGAATATTTTTTAATTGTCTGTCTCTTGTTCGGCTGATTAGAACGGCTGAACCGATTTTGACCTAAATTTCACTGAAACTTATATGATGATACAAGGAGTAACTAACGCTACTTTTTTGGACTATCTTCGCCCCGCCTCCATCTTTTTTTTCTTTCCTTAAGTGTTCCGTGCTTAAATACTGTAATTCAAAACTTCTATTTTCAAAAATCCATTTACCAACAACGTTTATTCCAGGATCCCTACAACAGTACCAACCTGGGCGCTTCAAGCCAAGTATGAGCTAGCCTACCAGCCGCCCTTCATCCTAAAGATGAAGTTCAAGAACCTGGTCGGCGTTTCTGAAATCGATGATGGAGGGCATTTCTTCGCTTTTGAACTGCCCGAAATCTTCGCTAACGATGTTCTGAAGGCTATAAAGGAGTTCAGGAAAGGGAGTAAAAAGGCTAAGAGTGAGTTGTAGAGAATGATTTAGTGTTAAATAAAAAGTTTAGTGTACAATTATGGTATATTATTTGTTTTATTGATGTAAATATATACATGAACAATTTTTATTTTGCTGTATGAAACCATTTTCTTCCTACAAAAAATCTACAAATATAAATATTTTGGAACTATTGACACACAAAATCTAGTCCCAAACTAAGCAAACTAAGCAAAACTTGTACTATGGGTACTAGACAACTGATATAAATACATATATTGCTTTTTTTTGTAAATACATTCACATTATACATAGAAAACAGCCAAACTTCGAAACAAATATTTACAGGTCGTACAAACACTTGGTCCGACCCGGACCTTTGTCTGTCTGTGTGTTTGTTACGACTAATCTCTGGAATCATTGGATCGAGTTTGACTAATCTTTCACTTGCAGGTAACTGATGACATTAGGAGTAACCTATCGGTTTAGATGTCTTTGCTAGTTTAGGAGTCATAAATAAACGCCTAACTTGTAAATTACCTACGCCTACTTGGAAAACTTCATACAAAACTAACGACATTATAAGTAAATATAACAATTATGTATTAAGCACCATTTTAAATTCACGTGCCATTAGGGTTGACTACGGAAACCTATTTTATGAGTGGCGTGATACGTACTTGCCTTATTTTATGGAATTTCGTTACAACAGCAGACGATACTGGGCGAGTTTGTTAAAGGGGTTCCCGCACTCCAATACCACTAAGTATAATATGTATATATAACCAACAGTGTAAATATCAACATCGTTACATTGTCCTCACATTTATTAAAACGCCTAAATCAATGTAACCAAAAATTTTAAAAACTGTGTTGGAAAAGAGTGTCCATGGAGTTTCTTGTCTGTTCTTCTCCAATTCTCCATAGGATCTACGAAGTGGAACAGACAATTAGCTTTACGACTGACTACTTGACGTTTCAAAAGTGCCGTTGTATTGGTGTATTTGAAATAAAAATGGTTTGATTTAATTTGATTTGAAAAACTGCTTTGTTACTCTGCTTAGATATTTAATAACTATTAGAAATAGCGGTTAAAAGATCCCATTAAATAATAAAAAATACTATTTCCATCAACACACATCGCCCTTTATCTCCCCTAAGCCTATAATATCACTCTCAAGTCAAACGTATTGCTCTAATAAAATTCAATTACATCTTATCGTGGCGAGGGTAGCTGGGGTAGGTTACACTCGGGTGCCGACCAACGTTTGGCCACGTGACCAGTGCTTGCGCATACGTAATACGGATTAAGGGAGCTTATCGCAAAGTTATTATTTGTCATAATTTGCTATTTATATTTAAACAGGCGTTTGGTGTGAACTGATTGCATGAGTTCGTTTTTGTATGATTTTCTTGATGTATTACTCGCGATTGTTGTTTTCACGGCGGGAGTTAGTTAGTCCTTACTTCTCCTTAGCCGTATTCCCAATATTATTTGGGGTCGGGTACTAGTTAAACCGGTTTTTACCTGAACATCAGTTTTTCCACGGAGCGACTGGCATCGGACCTCCGCAACCCTAAGGGAGAACTGAAATTCAAAGATTGAACTAGTTGTCAGTAAATTTGAGGGCACTGACTTCCTAATAACGATCACCATAGATGTTCATAACAACCAGGACGGACGGCTTTACGTGCTCTCCGAGGCACGGGCGTGAATCACCGCCAAACTTCCAAACTCCGGGCTGCTATTAGGAATTGCCTAAGAAAATCCCCAAAAACACTTTTTGGCCCGACCCGGGATTTGAACCCGAGACCTCTTGATTAGCAGTCGCATACGCTATCCACTAGACCAACGAACATTATAAAAAAATGCGAAAGAAACTCTGTCTGTTTGTCTGTCTCGCTTTCACGCCAAAAACTACTGAACGTTTTGAATAAGTATTTATAAATAATAATCAATATTTCAGTCAAAAACTTATGATAAGTAAAATCTGACACTCGCTCGAAGTATGATCATAAACAACCTGATGGAAATATTAGATAAAATAAATTTTCTTGCTTATTAAATCTCAAACGCCTTTTATTGCTTGCACACACAGTTACACAGTTACAGGAATCAACAGGAAGCATTGACATAGATATAATAATAATAGGATTTATTTCTTAATACATGAACAAAACTAAAGTCAAAAGAGCCTTCAATTTGTGTCTGAAATCAGCGTGGCTCTACTTACTTAAACAATTAGTTTTCTGTGTGTGTGTTGAATGTCCTCTATAAATGACGTTAATCCCTTCACATATTAAATTTTCTTTTAAAACTTTTCTGACTTACATACCTTTATTGCCTACATTTTGTTATATAGACAAATCTTGCACTAGCAATATATAATTTGGCGCCAGGGACTTTGAAAACATACATGCGGTCGACAAAGAAAATCCATTGTCTGAACAACAATTATTGGATCGCAAAAGACTGCTAAAATCACTACGCCACCGGTGTATTAAAGATATACCTTGCATAAGTGGTGGGACGGGAAACTCCGCCTTAATTTCTAGAAAGAGATGGACAGTAGAAAATCTTAAAGAGAAAAGAAGATAGCCATAAGTTGGGGTAAATTGAAAGTCAATACCTGATTTCATATTAGGTTTGTAAGGATACCGAATGAGAGAAAATTAGGTATTATTTTTCGTAAAATGTTATTTTACTGTTACTGTCTCATTTCTAAACTTTCACTTTCTAAAAAAATAATAGTAATTGTATATAATATATATAACAATTAGTTGTTTAAAAAACACATTCTTGTTTCTAGCTTAACTCAAGAGTAGATTTTTTTTCAAAAGGACAATAAAATTCGTAGAGTAAAAAAGCGTCCTGAGGGCTCTGCCGGAGCAGTTTCCCGGGGTCCGCCGCATGTCGCATGTCGCTCGGTTGACGTGAAATGTCGTGGGGTGATCTGCAGGGCTCAGTCTTAGGGTCGCTCCTGTGGAACATGGGCTACGATTCTGTGCTTCACGGTGCATTCGTAGATGGTGTCACCGTCACATACTATGCGGATAACATGGTTGTCACGGCGCGGCGTGTGGTAGAACACACCGCGGGGCAACCCTGAAGACCACGGTGGGGGTTGCCCCAATCGTGGCAAAGCGAGAGCGCGTGGAACTCCCCTGTCTCTTTCTGCGAAGCGTAAACTTTGCGCTGCGGATCAAGAGGTCTTGAGTTGAATGCCCGGGTCCGCCCAAATGTTTATGTGATCTGTAAATATTTGTTCCGAAGTTTGGATGTTTTCTATGTATAATATGTGTATATTTACAAAAAAAAAGAATATAAATTATCATTTATATCAGTTGTCTAGCACCCATAGTACAAGTTCTAGTTAGTTTACTTAGTTTGGGACTAGACGATATTGTGTGTCAGACGTCCGATTCTTTTTTTAAATACTTTCCTATTACATCTTCCCCCATATTAAAAACCGTAGAACTCAAATCAGTATTCATCCAAGAAAGCAATTTATTTTTAAATTCAAAGGTTCATAATCAGATAGAAACTAATTTTCTTTTCAAACAGCTAATCCCCGTCGGCCATTGTTTCGCTTTGAGATTAATTAACATTATAGATAACGATCGATCGATCTTAGAACTTCAAAACAGAGAAAATATCCCCCCCTTCCTCCCCTACTCTTTTAATTCTGGGGAGGGAATATTCGTACTTGGGAAGAACTTTTTGTAGGTGGTAGAGCCTCGCTGATTTCAGCATGAATGGGCCATCTCGACCGGGGCAGTACTGCCCTCACACATAAGACCATTTTATTAACGAGAACGACACCATTCTTTCTGTCGTATTTCGTTGGTGAGTGTGAGACCGAAGGCAAAATCATTCTGCACCATTATAGTATATATATATATATATATGTATACTAGCTGATGCCCAGGTTTGAAAAATAGATAGTAGCCGATTCTCAGACCTACTGAATATGCATATAAAGTTTCATAAAGATCGGTCAAGCCGTTTCGGAGGAGTATGGGAACGAACATTGTGACACGAGAATTTTATGTATAAGATATAATTTCGCATCATTTGCAAAATTATCTAACCAGGCCGCCATGGTATGGGTCACCATGCTACATTGCCTACTCTCACAATGAGGATGGTGACCCTACCCCTGGATTCTACTTATGCTTTCCATCAGGCAGAGTAGAGTCACTTTGATAGGCTTAAATATAAAAAAGGAGGTTATAGACTGTAATACTACGCTGGAAAAAAGAGTTGATATAGAGTGAATTTCTTTCTAGTTTATCTTCTTTCTGTAATGATGTTGTTATGCGTAGATTGAACCCTAATTATGAACATACCGCACGGACATTTTCAATTAAATATTGTTTTTTATATGTATATAATATTGTATTCAAGTAAATTATTGAGCTTTTGCGCGTGGCTCCGGTCGCGTGTGTTACGATTATGTGGGTATATTCTTGCTCAAGAATCAATGTTTATATTACACATTGAAATAAGAAGACATGGCCCGAGTGGGGGACCTGGTGTAATGTAACACATGTTTTCATACCTACCTCAGGCACCAGCGATCCACAACCGAGATTATCAAGTAATTGTATTTTCGGGTTTGGTGAGAAATAAATCATATTATTGATATTAAAAAAAGAAAATAAAGCGGCCAAGTGCGAGTCGGACTCACCCACGAAGGGTTCCGTAGCAGCAAGTAACATCTTTTAGTTCGTTGTACCTCTGATCCATATTTTTAAAATAGTGTATTGATTGAATGAAATGTAAATTGCGGTTTACGATTTATGACGTATTACAAAAAACTACTAACTAGATCTCGTTCAAACCAATTTTCGTTGGTAGTTTGCATGGTAATGTACAACATATATTTTTTTTAGTTTTATCACTCTCTTATTTTAGAAGTTACAGGGGGGGGGGACACACATTTTTCCACTTTGGAAGTGTCTCTCGCGCAAACTATTCAGTTTAGAAAAAAATGATATTAGAAACCTCAACATCATTTTTGAACAACTTTTTTGAGTTTCAGTTCCAAGTATGGGGACCCCTAAAATGTATTGTTTCATCATCATCAACAGCTTTGAACAGTCCACTGCTGGACATGGGCCTCTCCTGGTATTGTTTATTTTCTATATTTATGTGAAAATCTTAATGCGGTTCACAGATTACATCTACTTACCAAGTTTCAACAGTATAGCTCTTATGGTTTCGGAAAAAAATGGCTGTGACATACGGACGGACAGACAGACAGACATGACGAATCTATAAGGGTTCCGTTTTTTTGCCATTTGGCTACGGAACCCTAAAAATGCATGCGGTGCATCTGTTTTGCAGAGAAAGCGAAACAAACATATCAAATTACTTGTGAATTATTAATATTAATAAGACAAATAAAAAATAAATGTAATTTAATTAATTTTATTTATATGTCATAACAAATAAAACATTTGTGTAGTACATTACGATTCTTTAATAAATTAGATATTATCTAACACTAGGACATCGAGTAGATCTAATTATAATATAAAACTTGTCAGCAGACCCTTATTGTACAGCTACTTGTAGTCATATACTATGTCTTTCATAACATAAGTATTCACATAATTCACATATATTATAATAACTATTAAAATACTTAAAAAACAACTACTTTGACACATAACAAATTAAATTTCGTTTTAATCAATCACTACATGAAAAGAATTAAGGATTAGTTTGTAAGTTTTATTGTTCTAAACTGTATGGGTGTGAAAAAATAAAAAATAAAAAAGATTTAAGATATCACAAAGCACTTACCCGCTTAGATATTCTTTAATATTGATAGCGGAATATAGTTACCAGAGGCTATCGGCGTCATATCAACAGTTAGGGTGGACGCTGAAAATCAGCTCTGTGATGGTTCACGCCCATTGCCGTGTGCGCTGAGAGTCCACCTATTTTGTTAGACACGGCGTACAGCCCCCATTACCATTAGTAACAGCTCAGTGCTCTATTTCAGAGGCTTATTTATGTTGTATTTCTTTATCTTAGTTAATGTAAACTTTATTATTTGTAATTTTAACGTTTTCACAAAGTATACTTAATGCAATTGCTATTACACGTCACCAACTTAAAATATCAACTGCCACGTCAGTTTGTATTGACATTAGCAAATGTCACATGCACAAGCCTCATAATAATTGTCATCTGTGTTTTATACTGTGTTTGGAAAACTGTTTTTTTATCTATCTGCTGTATATTGTGTCTATCAAAATAAAGTTCTTTATTATTATTATTATTATTACATTGAATTTTATAACAATAAAATGAGTGCAGAATTTAAAATAAAAAAAAAAAAAAAAAACAGAAATAAAAAAAAACAGCATTTAGAAGTTTTTTATTATATTTAAACCTACCAAAGTGACTCTACTCTACCTGATAGAAGGCATGAGAGTCCTTAGTAGGGGTCACCAGCCTCTCAGGTCTTTTACGTGTCTTCATCGCAGAAAGAGACATGTTTCGACATTTTCTTTTTGCTTTCCGTCATAATCATCCAACTAAACATAAATAAATCTTGTCACAGTTAAGAACAGATGCAATTTCCTGAACAAACAACAAAATATCAATGGTTTTGTCACCGACTCATTTACCATCTTTGTCTGTCTTCTCTTTGCTGCCATGTCCATTGTGCATTTTTCTTTCACTCTCCTCTTTCCCGTTTTGAGCTGGTGCAATCATAAGCAAGTTATTTCCATTTCTATCAGCCAGGTTTCTGAAAGGTATATTTTGTCGCCATCTTGGTGAGAAGTAATATTGATTTCTTAGAACTCTTAAATGCTCCTTTGCGAAGACGAACTCTGGTCGTGTTCCAACAGTTCTCTGATAGTTTCTCTTAATTTCTTCATTTTCTTCATTTCCATATCTCTGATAGTCACTAGTTTCATGATAGATCTTCGATCTCGGACCGTCTTCATCGTTAATGTACGGTCGTTTTAGACGAAGTCTTCTGGATTGAGGGCTGAGAGGAGATTCGCACTTGATTGCAAGACTTGCTGAGTTTTCTTTATTCATTGAAAGCCCATGAGTTTTTTGCCATTCTAGAACTTCGCAGAGAAGACCTATGTACCTGTGAATAGAAGGTTAGATGAATTACTACAGACCAATATTGACAATGAGATGTTTTGACTTCGACCGACTTTGGTTTAATTAAAATGTAAAACCATTAAATGGTCCTTACGTACGATATATTTTAGAAGTTCATTTGTTATTAGCGTAAACCCTACGTTAATAACAACTTCCATGACTACAACGAGAATGCTACTTTTACGGTGACATAAATTGTATATTATCGGATTTGTATAACAAGCGTCAGAAAAACTAATACTTTGATTCATATCTGTGGCAAAGAGCGTTTAAAACACATCTATCAAACACTCGAAAAGCCTTAAGAAGTATGACGATTACCTTATAGCCATCCTAAGAATTTCATTCTTTGACAACTTCTTATCTGGTGGGTGTGTCGGCACCAATCGCCTTAACTCAGCAAAGGCCCCGCTGACGTTCTGCTGTCTCCAACGCTCCCGGCAGTTGGTAAAAAGCTTTCGAGGAGGGCGGAGCACGCAGGAATTGAGGTGTGGTAAGTCTTCGGGTAGATGCTGTACCAAGAAAAAGCATCTATAGTAGAACTTTACATTTACAGAGTATTATATTTACTGACTCACGTCCGTGCCTCGGAGAGAACGTAAAGCCGACGGTTCTGGTTAACATGAAGATCTATGGCAATCGTTATTGGGTAGTCAGTGCCTTCAAATATACTGACATCTAGTTCAACCTTCGAATTTCAGTTCAGTCCTATACCAGTCGTTCCGTGGAAAAACTGATACTCAGGTAAAACCGGTTGAACTTAAAAATAAACTTCCTAGAAGGCATTCGCGTTAAGAAAAAAGTGAAGTAATAATACCACATTACTGAATTCATCACATCAAGATTCAAGCTCTTATCATACCCTATTTTTGAAGTACATATAAGCATTGGGAATTTCATACCTGAAGATTTCTGGAAGACTGTCTGTCATCATCGCTGTCCGGAAGACACAAATCATCGCTCAGCATCTCACTATCTGGTTCTTCATCTGAACAAGATTCTTGATCTGACGCCATTGTAGCCGGGAAGACTGTAACAAAAACGAATATTTAGATCTTTATCATGGTAACTTGCTCACCAGCACAGATTTTGAATCAAAAAAGACACAACTTAGACCTTTGACAGATTGTTTTGGGATTCCCTGACAAGCTTTATGTTCTGATATTTTATTTAAGATAGAATTAGTATGAATATTTTTCAATATTACACATTATTTTCACATTCAAATAACTTCAAATAAGGGGTTCTTATTTCTATATAAAGCGCAGTTATTGTTAGTTATCGCAGGATGCTGTTATCACAGGAAGTTGCTATAATTAAATTAAAACAGAGCAATATAATGATGGTGTTGTTAATTTAGGTTTATCAGCTTGGAGAAACGCTGCTGGTTTAAAATGTAGATGATGAGGATGTTATGTATGTATATGTAACGGAGCAGGCATGTCACATGATTAGAGTTAATCCATGTGTTTAGAATCGGAGGGAGGGAGGTAAATTTCAGGTCTGTAACCCTCAAATCTTCTCGGTGAAAAGCAACAAAACAGGTTTTTTTTTTATATTTAGCTTACCAAAGTGACTCTACCCTGCCTGATGGAAAGTACGAGCAGAATCCAAGAGTGGGGGAAACCCAAAGTGAGTCTTTTGTGAAGCTGTGGTGACACTGGTCAAGTCGGCAGGTAAAAGTAGTAAAGCCACGCTGATTATAGCATGAACTCTGACCGAACACCAATTCAAAGTAACAGCATTCGTGTTGTCGAATTTCGTTGATTCTATGATGCAAAAGCATTTCTATAGACCGACATAGTATGGGGTACCATGCCGTATGCTATGAGTATGTAACCCATACTATGCGGCATGGTAACCCATACTAACAAATACAAAAATATTTTTAAGTTATTTTCAGTTTGGATTACACAAATTTCTAAAAAGACGAATGACCTTTATTCTTTTCATGATGATTAAGGTCATTTACCGATGATTTTATCATACACCATCAGACCACAAGTATGTCGATGATGCCGGATTGTTTTAGAAAAAACTAGCTTTCGCCTGCGGCTCCGCCCGCGTGTATGTCGGTAAAAACTAGCCTATGTCCTTTCTCAGGTTCTGAACTATTTGTGTACCAAAATTCATCAAATTCGGTTGAGCGGTTTAGGCGTGAAAATGTAACAGACACACAGAGTTACTTTCACATTTATAATACTAGCTATCACCCGCGGCTCCCGCTCCCGCGTGTATGTCGGTTATCGTGGTAAAAAGTAGCCTATGTCCTTTCCCAAGTTCAGTTCTATCTTCATACCAAATTTTATCAAAATCGGTTCAGTGGTTTAGGCGTGAAAGCGTAACAGACAGACAGAGTTACTTTCACATTTATAATATTAGTAAGGATTAGTAGGGATAATGACATGTAGAAACAGTTTTTGGTTTTTTAATATTTAACCCTACGAAAGTGACTCTACTCTGCGTGATGAAAATCACCAGCATGGTGACCCATACTACGGCGGCCTTGTCAGATGTTTCTGGATCATTCTCCCAGCCTCCGGAGACCGGGAGAATGTTGCAAAATGATTGGGCCTCCGGTTTCACACTCACCAACAAAAGACAAAAGCTGCTAGCTGTGAGCAAGAATGCTGTCATTATTAGGATGATCTTCGGTGTGAGGATAGTACTGCCCCGGTCGACTTACTACCACCTACTACTACCTACTACTCTACTACCACCTAAACGTGCTCGTGTGGTGTGGTGACGAATACAGAGTGTTACCTATTCAACCTGTGGGTGTCGTAAGAGCCAACAAAGAGACAAACTACTCAGAACAACCACACTGTAAACACAAGGAAAACTGGTACCAAACCATATACCCTCTTGGATAGGTTGGTCTTGGATAGGTTTTGGCCTGCTATACCACGATTATGCCAGACATAGTCGTGGTATAGCAGGCCAAAACCTCGATGCTAAGGAGAGGCCTATTTCGAGGCTGTGAACGGTTAAAGGCTGTTGATGATGATGAAACAGAATTTACGTCTATACATTTCTCGTCTATTCCGCTTAATTTTATTAAGCAGAACTTTTGTTTGTACTTAATTTAAATATTGTTTGGAATCTTGAGCAGTTCGGGTAATGTTTAGTGAAGGTACCCGTCGAGCAACACAGTAGGGAGATGGCCTTTGCAAGTGTTCCCCTCTGTCAAAGTGTAAGTCCAAATGGGCTTATGCATTAAACTGTTATGACTTAGATTGTGTTTATGTGTGTCTTTAATTTTGTATTTCTTGTTTTAATTCAGTTTGTTATCGTTATCATCAACAGCCTTCAACAGTCCACTGCTGGACATAGGCCTCTCCTTAGAAATGAGGTTTTGGCCTACTATACCACCCTGGCCAGACGGGTTCGTATAGGGTTGGTTTCAAGTTTTTGTATGTGCGTCAAAATGTGTATGTGTGTTTAAGTATGTATTTCCTCCGCAAAAAATGACAGACTTGGTTGTATCAGAAAAAGACGACATGACTACTCCTCTCCGATCCCTCAGTCTGTTGCTCTATGGTAAGCACCACATACTTCGTTCCCATGTCCATAAGGAGCTGGAGTAAGAGACTGACATACTTTTTTTTAATATTTTATTTGGTCTCACGTTTTGCAGGTTCCAAAAGACTTCTTCCTGGGGTTTCCCGAGTGTCTTTACTTGGTGTATTCGTGAGTCACTGATCCTGATCCTGGTGTACTGGAGTTACATTTATAGTTACATGCTGGAAAATCAGTTTCTTTGTGTGGCAATGGTAACGTGGAGAAAGCCTATATCTACGTACCGAAGCATATCCTCTCCTAGTACTCATAAAAACTATCACAGGGACGCTGAATCATCGCTAAGTTGACTTTTAACTCAGAGGAGAAACAGTCTTCTCTCTAATTTTGTAAAGCATTATTAGTTGTTTTAACTACAGAAAAATTTGTCAGCGTGCTTTGGCACTCTATATCAAAATTCTTCACTCATTCACATTTTAAACGCACTTACAAAAACAATCCCCTGTCAGTATGAACTCATCCATATGAAAAAATTAAGGTGGTCATTATAAAATTATTTGAATCTTATCAGCAATGTTTCTACTTCAAAAAAAAATGTTCAGTTATCTTCTCCATGCCTTTGAAGCCCCTCTCTTTTCTTCAAAGATATGTAGTAATAAATCATCACCTTCCTAACCTTTATTTACCTTTAGGATTACCTAAGATATTCAGGTGTCGGCTACTAGTTTAAACAGTCTTACCTGAATATCATTATAACCTGAATAACCTTTGTAATAATGACATAAGGCGACCATGAGTTACAGGCAAACGTTTTAACTTTTCTTTTTATACCATAGTGACTCTACCCTTCCTGATGGAAAGCACGAGCAGATTCCAAGAGTAGGGGAAACCACACACCCATGCAGAGAATAAAGTATGGCGGCCTACACTATGGCGGCTTAGTGAGATGCTTTTTCACGCACCGCTTAAAGGACCCGCGATCATAGTGGGAAGGAAACATGTGAGCTGGTAGTTCCAGCTTTTGACTGCTCGGCATAAGAAGGAAGAGCCGAACCTTTTCGTTCTAGTGCGTATTTCCTCTACCCTGAAGCGGTGACTGCCAAGTCCAGCACGTTTATTAAATAGTGAAATAGAAGTTCAAGTGAGATTAATTTCAAGAGTGTACCTGATTAACAGTTTCTCTCAATATCTTCTTAACCCTTATTATTTCAAAGACTATTTGGGGACGGCTACCAGTTCAATTGGTTTTACCTATATTTCAGTTTTTACACGCAGCGATTGGCAACGGACCTCCGCAACACAGAGGGTATACTGGAATTCAAATACTGAACTACTGGTCAGTATATTTAAGGGCACTGAGTTCCCAATAACAATTGCTATATAAGTGTTCATGACAACGGGAACCGACGGCTTAACGTGCTTTATGAGGCACGGGTGTAAAATACTGCTGACTTCCATACTCCGGACTGTTACAATTTCTGGTGAGAAAGCCCTACAACACTTTTGGCCCGACCCGGGATTTGAACCCGAGACCTCTTGAGGCAGTCAGAATAGAAAAGAAAACATAAAAAATCTAAACCATTTTCACATACCGCTATTCCCTGAAATATCTGTCACGGTTGGCATAAAAACACAATCACTTAAAATACGAAACAAAAATACACAAATTAATCAATACGATTATTGAGAAAACACACGACTATGTTTACACCACCACGTATTAAGAGCGACTGACAAAATCTATGACATTGTTTAAATTTCGAAGGGGTAACAGAAACGGTCTCTGATTGGTCGACAATGGGGACGAGATTGACCAATCAGGGATGGCAGAAGGCGGAGTAAAGGTTTTTCTATTTGTTACGATGCTCTTTGATATACGTTATTTGGTAGGGATTAGAGCCTTATCTGAAATTCGCACACCGTTCAGGCCTCTCACATAATATTGTATGACAAAGTGAGATTGGATTTAGGTGACTTATAAATAAACAAGTAACGAAATACTTGTATGTGTGCAATCGAGGATGAACAATAATAATCTGATGCTGTCTCGACTAGACGGAGTCTACTATGGTAATGCAGGCACCACACTTCGTTATGCGCTATTCGTTATGTGTCTACGCCGTATTCGCCCAAATATAAGTTATGCGCGCAAACAACAATCATGCCATCCACACTTCGAACTGGTATGCCAAATAAGCATCAAATAAGGCAAATATGTGTGTTGTAGAGATGAGTCATTGTCATTTTTATGGTGAACGAAACGAATATACTCTCAACACTTCGCCGTATGCGCGCGAATAACCCGCGGAATACCGCACAGCGAAGTGTGGTGCCTGCTTAATAAGAATACTCATATATTTTGTAATAAAGACCTACAATTAATTGTATCAGTGGCGCATTGGTAGCGCATGCGACTGCTGTGTCTGAGGGTTTGATTCCTGTGTCGGTCCAAATGTTTGTTTCTAAGTTTGGGTGTTTTCTATGTATAATATGTATGTGGTGACGCCATCTCTGTAATGTATCGATAATTAATTTACAAGGTGTTGAGCTTTCTCCCATCCACTACCGCGACATTGATCGTGTACATAACTAGACTACAGGTGGCGCTTATTTTTAGTGTGTGAAAACCTATGGTCTGGGTAAAACAGTTACGTTCAACTCACCGCCTAAGCTTGATGTTTTTGCATCGCTCGTAAAGCATCAGCTTTGAACTTATTAAAACGGACGATATAACCCGTGGTTATAAGTCTTTACGCCGCGCTCGACAAGAAGTATCGTCTTTAAAAATATTGAACAAACGGAACGTCCCACAAAGCAGCTCACCATCGCCAGGATAGAATTGCTGACGTGACCGGGGGCCCCTGGAGAAGATCCATCTTCATCGTCGACCTATCTTCATACACATCGAGGTAGGTGCACGATCATATCCTAACCGCCCCTGCCCCTGGCGAAACACCTAGTTTGTTTGGTATTCATTAAACTTAAAACCGCTTTATTGGCGATACCATTGTTTGTGGTCCTTCGACGCCGGATGAAAACCATTCTTTGGTTATTCAGTCCTGGATGTGAATCCATTTCGCCCCTACAGGGTCACCTAGTAGGAGAAAACCCGCCCTTTTTAGGTTATATTAACCCAAAAAGAGTACTTATGTAGGTACGGCAACGCCTGCGCAGCGCGTTACGTACATACTTCGGTAATTTATATCATTTAGTTTCGCTAAACAAATATCATATATAAAAAGGTAGATATATTCACTCTATCCTTATTTATAACCCGCAGCATACTTCAAATTATTTAAAAGTACAATAATTACAATCTATCATTTTACAAAAGTCCATTTATAAATATTTTACGGTAGACTAAGAACATTTAGCCGCAGCCCGCGTAGATTAGATTTTACCTACTACCTACCTACATACATTTATTGTAATTTTATTTTTCGAAGGTATTCTTTTGCGTTAATTTTGCATTTTATATACTATATATACATTTTAGTTGTATTCAAAAATGCCGAAAGCCGACTCGGGCCCCGATACAAATGTAAACAAAATCTCACTATTAACGTTGGAAGCTAAACGTAATGCTTTGTTCGAATGCCTACAAAACGTTTATGATTTGTCTACGGAGGTGACCGACGAAGCCTCGACAGAGAAATTCCTTTCCGCGAGTAGTAACATTGATGTAATTCGCACGGAATTCAATAAGGTCTTAGATGAATATAACATATGCTTATTGTCGACGTCTCCAACCGCTAAGCCCGATTATAAATCTCTAATCTCCTTTGAAACGCTATACTGTCGAGTCAAACAAGTAATTGCATCTTGTACTATTGTAAAGAAACCTACCGAAAATATTACGCCGAAAAGTAAAATAAAGTTACCGCCGATTGAGTTGATGAGTTTTAACGGTGACATTCGCTCATGGCCACTGTTCTTCGCAAATTTTAAATGTTCTATACATGATAATCCATCTCTTTCGGACTATGAAAAACTTCATTACTTGTTAGGCACACTGACTGGCAAGGCTCGAACTGCCTGTTCAAGCATTGTGCCTTCCGCAGAAAATTATAAAATATTACTTGAAACGCTCGTGAATAGGTATGAAGATAAACGCACACTCGCGGCTACCTATTTACAACAAATACTTGATTTTAAGCCGTTAAATTCCGCTACTGCAAATAATTTGGATATTTTCAACGACAAGTTTGTAAATGCTGTTCGTGCCTTACATAATTTAGAAATAAATAACTTGTCGGATTTAATCTTTTTACAAATAGCTTTGACAAAATTAGATTCTGATACTGTTCACACTTTCGAAAATAACAATAACCAGTCAGAGATACCCACCTTTGATAATTTAGTTAATTTTATAAATAATCAAAGTAAAATATTGCAGCGTGCGCCTGCTGTCACTCCTAGCAGCGCAAAGAGACCAGTGGAGAGTGCACGCATCAATAATAATAATATTAATAAAAAATCGCCCCCGCAATATAATGCATACGTTAGTACGGTCGAAACTCCGCTAAACGCTACCGCTCACAAGTGCCTCTGCACTAATATTACGCATCAACATTTGTTTAAATGTCCCGATTTTAATAAAATGACTCCTCATACACGCTATCAAGCCGTTAAAGGTGTTAATGGTTGCATTAATTGTCTAAGTAATAAACACAAACTAAATAACTGTCAATCCACATCAAGCTGCCGTGTTTGTAAACAAAGACATCACTCGCTTTTACACTTTACGCGGGAAGTAAACCTCGTACCCAACGCTAGTGCTGCGAGAACGTGCGCCGCTGTGCCAACACACAGCGAACCAAGCGAGCCGGTGACGTCATGCATACAGCCGGCACTCGGGTCGACTCCTACTAAACAAAACTCGACTGCGCTCACGCAAATGGACATCGCGTTGTGTTCGACGTTCATTGCCGCCCCGCGTCCTAGTGTCTCAGACACCGCTCGCAGTGATACGACGCAATGTAAAACACCCACTACTGTTTTGCTCGCTACCGCGCAGGTAGTAACGTACGATAGTCGAGGTGATAAGCACATAATAAGAGTATTACTTGATTCCGCTTCGCAAAGTCACTTCATTACAAGAGAATGCTGTGATCGTTTGGGATTGCGCCCGAATAACATGCAGCGTGCTACTGTGAGAGGTTTCGGGGGGACGGAGAGGACATCTGACGGGACAGTCACCTTAGACATCTTTTCTCGATTTAATAGTAATGTTAAATATAATGTAAATTCTTTGGTAGTCGATCGAATTACCGACGACTTACCTACCGCATTTGTAAATGTTTCAGAGCTGCCATACTTAAATAAAATACAGTTGGCAGACGAACGCTTCGCTGAGCCCGATAAAATCGATGTTTTGATCGGCGCCTCTTTATTCCCGCATCTTATTTTGCCTGATGTAGTTTCTGGTGAACCGTCGGCACCCCCCGCTATTAATACCGTGTTAGGCTACGTCCTTATGGGGACTGTACCTACACTACGCAACCGCCCGGCATGCATTACGTCTTGCTGTGCCATAGTTCAAGAACCTATGGATAAATTAATTACTCGCTTCTGGGACCTGGAAGAGGTACCCGGCTCGCCCGTTCAGCACCCCGCGGATGTTGAATGTGAAGAATTTTACCGCTCGACTACGGAACGTGACGCGTCGTCTGGCCGTTACACCGTCGCTCTTCCGTTTGATAAAGACGTGTGTTTACTTGGTATTTCCTTTAATATTGCACGCAAACGGTTTCTTTGCTTAGAAAAGAAGCTTGAAGCTTCTCCTAAATTACGCTCCGCTTACGACGACGTCATTAGTGGTTACATCGCTAAAGACATTTTATCGCTCGTATCTGATACTCAACAAGAGCCCAATGGTTTATTACCAACTTATGTGATCCCGCACCATGGGGTTCTCCGCGAAGATAAGGCCAGCACTAAGCTACGCCCGGTGCTCGACGCGAGCTGTAAGACTACCTCCGGCATCTCGCTTAATGAGGTGTTGCACAGTGGGCCGAATCTGCAAGGGGATTTGTTTAAAATAATTTTAAATTTCCGCTTACACGCTGTAGCGATGACCGCTGATTGTAAACAAATGTTCTTAGAAATCATGATTCGTGAATCTGATAGACGTTATCAGAGAATTCTTTACCGCTTTTCACCAGACGAACCGCTTATGTTACTTCAGTTTAACAGAGTCTGTTTTGGTTTAAAATCAAGTCCTTTTCAAGCGCTCCGCACTGTGCAGCAGCTTATAGCTGATGACGGTGCTAATTATCCTCGTGCCAGTGAAGTCGCATCGTCATGCCTGTATATGGATGATATCGCATACTCTTCAAATAGCGAGAGGGAGGCGGTGGACACTGCGAAGGAATTGATTGCCATTTTTAAGGGTGCGCAATGGGACCTTGTAAAGTGGAACAGCAGTTCACGAGCAGTCCTCAATGAACTTCCCGAATCGCACAGGCTTCCTGCTGAGGTTGAATTTGATAAGGCTACGCAGCATAAGATCTTGGGTCTTCGCTGGTCTACAGACCAAGATAACTTTTATTTCAAGATTGAACCAATGGATTCTGATGCTAGATGTACCAAACGCACCATCCTGTCCACCATTGCTAGACTCTGGGACATAATGGGCTTCGTAGCGCCAACCATTTTATATGCAAAGCTGCTGATCAAACAGCTATGGCAGCTTAAAATGGATTGGGACGATACCCCACCTATACATATAGTAAAGGTGTGGCGTCAGTTTTGCTCAGAGCTCCCGCTGCTCAATGAAATAAATATTCCGCGCTATTTAGGAGTGATGGATGGCTGTGTGGTGACTTTGGTCGGGTTCGCTGACGCTAGCGAACGAGCCTACGGTGGAGTAGTATACATTCACGTTAGCTCTACTACTGGTAATACGGTACGCCTATTATGCGCCAAATCAAAGGTCGCACCTTCCACGCCTCATACGGTTGCTCGCCTGGAGCTTTGTGCAGTAGTCCTACTGGCAAAGTTATTACGCACTGTATTAGATAATTATCAAACCCGCTTTCCAATAAACGTCTACGCTTTCAGTGATTCCCGAGTCGCTCTTTATTGGATCAAAAGTTCACCACATCGATGGCAGACCTTTGTGGCTAATCGAGTCGTTAAAGTCACGGAAAGTATTCCTGCTGAAAGGTTTCATCACGTCACGGGGTCTGACAACCCAGCCGACTGTCTGTCACGCGGAGTCACCCCAGCCAAGTTGAAGGACCATCCCTTGTGGTTTCAAGGGCCTTCATGGCTTCGTTTAAATTCTTCGCAGTGGCCCATTGAAGGCCTCAATGACGGTATAAACGACGTGGATGTTCCTGAACAGAAAACACTTTTATACGTGATTTCAGCACCTAGCGACGACTCTGTCATTTATGAGGCTGCTTGTCGCATGTCTTCATGGAGTAAACTTTTACGTGTTATAGTATATATTTGTAGATTCGCTAAATTGCTAAATCGCCGGGAATCGGCTTTTATTACCGCGACTGACTTGGAATTTGCAGAAAATAAATTGCTTCAAATTCTCCAAGAAAGGCATTTTAAAAAGGAAATTTTGAATTTAAAGGGTGACGCATCGCTATCTCCGGCTCTTAATAAATTAAGACCGTTTTTATATGATGGCTTACTCCGAGTTGGAGGCCGTCTCACTAGTTCTGATTTGAATTTCTCACAGCAACATCCAGTACTCTTGCCTCGGCAGGATCACGTAATCAATTTACTTATTGATTACTACCATAAAAAATATCTACATGCAGGACCTGAATTGCTCATGTCCTTGCTTCGACAAAAGTATTGGATCTTGTCCGCTCGTCGTACTATACGTCACATAATCCACAAATGTAATATTTGTTTTCGCGCTCGCCCACGTTCGACATACCCGCTCATGGCTGACTTGCCTGACTGTCGCACGAGACAAGTTGTTAAACCATTTACAAACACGGGTTGCGATTACGCGGGACCTATAGCGTACACTCCGATACGCCGCAGAGGTACGAAAGCTCTCAAAGCTTATATATGCGTTTTCACATGCTTAACGACTCGCGCGTTACATCTAGAAGTAGCCACGGATTTAAGTACAGCCAGTTTTTTGGCTGCCTTAAAACGTTTCTTGTCTCGTAGAGGTCCGGTTCAATTCATGCATTCCGATAGAGGAACGAATTTTGTCGGCGCGAACTCTTATTTACGCGATTTATACAAGTTCCTTAACAGTAACGAGTACCGCTGTCGCTTTGAGGAAGAGCTGACAGAAAATCGCATTACCTGGAAATTTAATTGTCCAGCCGCAGGACACTTTGGCGGATGCTGGGAGAGCATGGTCAAAGTAGTCAAAAATCATTTGTTTAAGGTAATTGGTCAACAGCTGTTGTCTTACGAGGAGCTGGTTACTATGCTCACTCAGATAGAATGTTTATTGAATTCGCGGCCTCTTACCGTACTCAGCTCGGACCCCGCTGAACCAACCGCCTTGACTCCTAGCCACTTTTTGCACACCGCTCCTTTACTCTCTCTACCCGCGTCTGAAGTTAACACTGAAAATTTAGGTTTGCTTCACAGACATTCACTGTTAGACAAACTCGTGCAGTCCTTTTGGAGGAGATGGAGAGTAGAGTATCTGCACAGTTTGCAGACCAGGGAGAAATGGAATACTCCTTCTCTACCGATTACACCCGGTACCGTAGTAGTCGTTATGACGGATAATTTACCTCCCTTGTCATGGCCATTAGCGATTGTGGATAAAATTCATCCCTCAAAGGACGGTATTGTACGCGTGGTTTCAGTAAAAACCGCCAAGGGCACGTATCTTCGCCCTGTAGTCCGCCTATGCCCGCTTCCTACTCAGTAGTATATAAGTTGTAAGGGTTACCACTTTATTTAGTATTAAGTTCCGCTTATGATTATGATAATTTACCGCTTTATTTAGTATTACGCTCCGCTTAGATAATAAGTATTCCGCGATAAGTTTGTTAGGCTTAGACATAGCTCTTATGAATGTTTTTAAAGGTGACCCTTTAAGGTGGGGAGGAAATGGTGACGCCATCTCTGTAATGTATCGATAATTAATTTACAAGGTGTTGAGCTTTCTCCCATCCACTACCGCGACATTGATCGTGTACATAACTAGACTACAGGTGGCGCTTATTTTTAGTGTGTGAAAACCTATGGTCTGGGTAAAACAGTTACGTTCAACTCACCGCCTAAGCTTGATGTTTTTGCATCGCTCGTAAAGCATCAGCTTTGAACTTATTAAAACGGACGATATAACCCGTGGTTATAAGTCTTTACGCCGCGCTCGACAAGAAGTATCGTCTTTAAAAATATTGAACAAACGGAACGTCCCACAAAGCAGCTCACCATCGCCAGGATAGAATTGCTGACGTGACCGGGGGCCCCTGGAGAAGATCCATCTTCATCGTCGACCTATCTTCATACACATCGAGGTAGGTGCACGATCATATCCTAACCGCCCCTGCCCCTGGCGAAACACCTAGTTTGTTTGGTATTCATTAAACTTAAAACCGCTTTATTGGCGATACCAGTATGTATTTACAAAATAAAAGTATGTTTATGTATTTATATCAGTTGTGTAGCACCCATAATACAAGCTCTGATTAGTTTGGGACTGGATGACGTTGTGTGTAAGAAATCCGAAATATTTATTTATAATTTGATTACCTACATTTATGTTCTTATAGCCGATATCGGCCATGGCAGTCAGTCTCAACGGAGAGCAGCAAACTATAGATAGGAGATATTAAAGTGCACACTTGGAACGCAAATACAGGTGCACTTTCTGTTTCCTCCCTCATATGATGCGATGGGACGGTTATCCGAAACGGCCGAGAAGAAATCAGGGGCAGGACCAACGGCTTTATGTGATCTCCAAGGCACAGGGGTAGAGACCTATATGTCGAGATTCCAGGGAATTCCTTTCAAGGGTACACCTGGTTCCTCGGCTTGTAGTACCCGAGACGGTGTGCGACATAGTAATCAACTGGTGGTATCTGGGGGGATTTCCGCACAGGAAAAAAAAGGGGGGTAGAGACTTCAGAACTTCGGGATGTTATTAAGTATTTCTATAATTGGAAAAACTCTCTATAACACATTTTGGATTGTAACCTACATCACTACCAGTACATTAAAAAAATATTAATATATTAAAATACATACGGTCTAGTGGTTAGCGTATGCGACTGCTAATCAAGAGGTCTCGGGTTTGGACCCCCGGGTCGGGCCAAAAAGTGTTTTTGAGTTTTTCTTAGGAAATTCCTAATAGCAACTCGGAGTTTGGAAGTTTGGCGGTGATTCACGCCCGTGCCTCGGAGAGCACGTAAAGTCGTCGGTCCCGGTTGCTATGAACATCTATGGCAATCGTTATTGGGAAATCCGTGCCCTCAAATATATTGACAACTAGTTCAATGTTCTAATTTCAATTCTCCCTTCGGGTTGCGGAGGTCCGATGCCGGTCGCTCCGTGGAAAAACTGATATTCAGGTAAAACCGGTTGAACTAATAGCTGACCCCAAATAAATTTAGGAAATAAGGCTTGGAAGATGACATAATCAAATAATTGAAGCCTTGAATAATTGAAGAATTTCTATGATCAATGAGGGGAAGCAACGATCGGGCCGTCAGTACCTAAATGGGTAACTGTTTGTGTCGTGTTATGTTAACTTATGAGCGTTTCCGTTATCCGTATCCGTTGGACAGGTCGACTCAAAACTATGGTCCTTTCTTCAAAAGGCCAACCCAGACCCTATACTGCACTCACATAGTTCTCTTTCATGTTGTACACGAACTTAAAAAAAAAAAAAAATAGACTGCTGTGGTTTGTTTCGGCGTTTCTTCCCAGAGTGAGTCGTAGGAAATGCCGGCGCCTTCTAGCTATAAGTTCGACTTGTAAAAGTGTCTCAAAAGATTTACTTACAGAAATAAATATCATCATTTATCATTTATCGTTATTCGGATGTCACGTAAAGCAGCTGGTCCCGGTTGTTATCATAAGGTAACAATAGTGAAGCTTAGTTGAGGCCTTCAGGCCACAACTTGTCTTGTCAGTCCCCAACACGCACTCGGCATGCGTGGGGACGTATGACCTTACCCATCTGGGAGAAGAGACCGGAGCCCAGTAGTGGGACGTTATGGGTTGTTGATGATATACCAATAGCTACCTGTGGTTATTTGGTGAGCAATACGTATAGCTAATATAGTTACATTCTAAGAAAATGATGTTTACCAACCAAATAAACGAAACAAATAAACTCAAAAAAAAACCACATTTTTAAATGGCAACATTCTTTAAAAGTATTCAATGTTTTTGAAATAATATACTTTGAATGTGTCAATTGAGTCACATACATACTTCTATTTTTTTAATCCGTTCAGCTAAGCTAATATTTGCCCATATGTTTTTATTAGGAGTTTTTTTTTACATTATATAAAGTAGTAGTATATATACAAATCAATGTTATAGTTGTGTAGGTGTATGTGAGGTAGCCTATAGCCATAGCCTAGTTCTCCCAGGGGATTAGAAACAATCAGCGAGGGTAAGCAACGCCGGCGCGATCAGTACCTGGATGGGTGACCGATTATGGGCGTGATACCATTAGCGTCTCTGTAATTAAAGGGTCACGTTAAACAGTTCATCCAGATTGTTATCATGTCAGATGTAACAGTCGAGAAGCTTAGTTGGAGGCCTTTGTCATAAAAGAGTCACAAAAACATGTAAGGCATGAACTAAGAACCACGGTTTTCTTGAGGCTTCTGATCTCAAAAGGTCGTGGAGCAACGGGTATCATGTTCCTCCAACACAAAGGGAGGATCCTCCGACCAGGCGTGGTGATCGCACCTGATGAGCCACGGCCCAACGGTTAATGTTGGAGTGTTGAATATATGCTAATCGATGCGAGAATTTCTATATCGCGTTTCAGTATTAGTAGTTACTACGTAACTCTGTGGTTCATAGTTTCTTAGGTAGATGGCGTTATTGTATATTTTCGCTTGCTCTATATGTGGAAGTCAGCCCCTCGTCACAAATGAAAACATTATTATTTATTTACAAATGAACCTGATGTTGAAAAAATGTCATCTGCATTTCATGATACATTTGATGACACGGTTTTGTTGTCGTATAACATGATACATACGATATGAACCTCTGATGTATTGACGGAATAAGAATACGAGAGTTGCATTACTTTTTCTTTTTTTTATTTTAGTTTCATAAGGAACAAACAGTCATATACATCTTAAGACTGAACATAATTTTATGTACTTATAGACCTAAAAGTTCCCTAAGTTAATATAACATAACATAACATTACCACTATATCCATCACGGGTTTTGTAAAAGTCGACTAAAGAAGCAAGCTAAGCAGAAAATCAATTCCTGATAAGGCGAAGTGTCCTTCAACCTGCGCGAACCAAACTTGAGGCTCTTCTGGCCAGAAAGGGGGTATTCTCACACCCACTTTGAAGAGAGCCGATGGAGACGGTTCTTTAGGAATTTCTGGGATATTATCCTTTTCCGGAGGCGCCATGGTGTTCGCAAAGAGAACTTGCTTTGGTGGCGCAGTGGTAGCGTCTGCGACTGCTGTGCTTGAGGTATCGAGTTCGATTCCCAGGTCGGACCAAATGTTTGTATATTCCGCAAATATTTGTTTCGGAATTTCAGAGTTGCTACGTCAGATTTTGTCAACTGTATAAATAGTTTTTTGAATTTTATTGTTTGGTTGAAGAGCCATTGAGAAACCCTTTTAGTATTGGGTAACCAATCTATCTTTGGCTTTAATATTAAATCACGACCTACAGGAACTGAAGATCAATAAAAATGTTCCATAAACATGGCAAATTTCTTTCTTTTTAGTGAGTGATAAAAGTTGTGCGTTCGATGGGCTCAAATAAAAGTGATAAAACATAATCGTATGTTAATAAAGCAATAGAGTTATCTATAAGATATTATGTTTTTAGATCTTTCTTTTATTGTATAATAAAGAATATCTATCTATCTAATCGATATTTTTGACGAATTCCAACTTATATGAAAATAGAAATTAGGGGTTGTCGATTAATCACGTGTGGCTCAAGGGGTCGGGGGGGGGGGGTCACAAAAAATCATGAAATATCACAATGGGGAGGGGATAGTAGTATATCACGTGTTCTTATTTTTTCTGCAAATTTTCTGTATCTTATTTATTCTGTAATTTATGGATATTAAAAAAAAACTTTGTAGGTACTAAAAATACAAGTGATATAGGGGGATAAATACCAAAAAAACGTGAATAATGGATGGCCCTTTATTTTGCTCTCAGTTCCGCAGTTTATTTGATTTCCTCATTGATCAGTAGATTAAGAGGTCTCAGGTACGATTCTCGAATCGGGAGAAAAGAGTTTTTGAAATTCAAAAATAGCAAAGAGTACGGAAGTCAAACCGAGTTTCCTCCTGTCTTGCAGAGGATTTTAAGCCCTCGCTTAGTTATGAACATCTATGGCAATCGTAAGTCAATGCTGTCAAATATTAGTGAAAATTTGTTCAGACAGAAGGTAGTAGATCCACGCTGATTACAGCACGAATGGGCCGGCTTGACCGAGGCAGTACTACCCTCACACAGAAGACCGTGTGGTAACGGATTAAGAATACAGAGTGTCACCACTCCTATTCATCCCGCGTGTGTCGCAAAAGGCGACCAAGGGATAAACTAAGCAAGACAACATCAATGCAAAGAGAAGGAAAACTTGAAACCAACCCGTCTGGCCAGCGTGATATAGAAGGCCAAAACCTCCTTTCTAAGGAGAGGCCTATGTCCAGCAGTGGACTGTTAAAGGTTCTTGAGGCCGAAATATGCAGTAGTATTTTACTAGGCTGCCATAGTGTTGGTCACCATTCTGCATTGTATGTATTCACAACGAGAATGGTGGCCCCTACACCTGGATTCTACTTCTGCTTTCCATCAGGCAGAGTAGAGTCACTTTGTGGGTTTAAATTCAAAAAAATAATATTAGGACATCTTATACACAACGTCATCTAGTCCCAAACTAAGCAGAGCTTGTATTATGGGTACTAAACAACTGATATAAATACATAAACTTTTTTTTTGTAAATATGTACATACATTTTATACATAAAAAAACACACAGACTCCGACATAAATATTTGTGGATCACACAAATATTTGGTCTGACCCGGGAATCGAACCTGAGACCTCTTGATCAGCAGCCGCATACGCTAACCACTAGACCAACAAAGCAGTCAAGTTATAAAGACTAGTAAATTAAAGAGTGCTACAGTTCATTGAACTTTAATACAAAATTACGAACTGTTTATAAAATTAAATGAAAGACAAAGCATTGACCCACTAATATAGAACGTGTTCGCCGCGTGGCAGAAATAAAAGATTAGTTAGCTTAATATATTATCTGTATTAGTGTTGTTTTGGCGCGAAAGTATTATTAAGTATTATTATTAGTATGCGACTGCTGATCAAGAGGTTTCCTGTTGGATTCGGATTGGATCAAATGTTTGTGTGATCCGCAAATATTTGTTTCGGAGTTTGAGTGTTTTCTATGTATAATACCTATGTATTTACAAAAAACTTGAATGTTTATGTATTTATATCAGTTGTCTAGTAAACAAGCTCTCCTCAGTTTGGGACTAGATGGCGTTGTGTGTAAGATGTCCGAAATATATTTTATATAGTTTCACCTATATGTCAGTGAAAGTGTTGTCAAAAGCCGTCCAGACGTTCCAGAAATTAGCTGCAACAAAAAGACGGACGGACAAAAATCAAACAACTTACGTACATACTTTCTTAGGAATTAAGTGATAAAAAGCTGTCAATCAAAAAACAATAAAAAGCTAGAAATTACAAACACGGTCAGTACATTGATGGGGGACAGTTTGTGACAATATATAAAATAACAGACAATAAATAAAATATTAATATAATTAAACGTTTCAATTTGAATGGGTCAGGCCTTGTTGGGTTTTTCTTACAGGAAAATCTTAATGTTTGCACACTTTTCAAGCACAAATTCTGCCCGGAGTATGGGAATTTGGGGGTGATTCACGTCCGTGCCTCGGAGAGCACGTTAAGCCGATGCTCTATGGCAAACATCTATGGCATTCGTTGTTGGGAAGGCAGTGCCCTCCAATATACAACTACTTCAACCATCGAATTTCATTTCTCCCTTAGGGTTGCGGAGGTCCGATGGAAGTCGCTCCGTGGGAAAACTGAATTTCACTTAAAACCGGTTGAACTAGTAGCCGACCCCAAATAATATTGGAATGGAATGAAATGAAATGGAATAAGGCTAGGAAGAAGATTTAAATTTATATCATATTGTAAACTTATTTTTAAAATAAGGAATGCGGTTAACACCTAAAAATAATAGGTCCAGTTAGATATTATTTTATTAATATTAAATAATTTATTTATTTTATTTTATCTCAAACTTATTCCATATTTATGTATGTTGTAACTTCAATTTAGTTTAATTAATTATATGGTGTATGATGATTCAGCATCGAACGGTGATCGATAAATCTGTGTAAATTGTTCTGCACATATTAATCACAATTATATATTGTTTACTAGCATTCGCCTGCGGCTGCGCTCGCGTCTATGTCAGCTATCGCGGAAAACAGTAGCCTAATGTCCTTTCTCAGGCTTAAAACTATCCGGCTACAAAGTTTAATTTTAATCGGTGCAGTGGTTTTTAGGTTTATGGCGAACAGACAGACAGGCGCGGCGGAAGACTTTCCTTTATAATATATAGTGCTTGATGTGTAGCGAGAATTATTAGATAATATGGACCAGTTCGATCAGATTGAATTATCTCACAGAAAAACGACGTTAAACAATTAACTACTTTACTCTTTGTCTTCTTTGTCCGTGCCGTTACTTCCCGTGTTTTTTGGGGTCGGCCCTCCTAGTCCTCATTCGCCACTCTGGGCGCAAGCTCGCCTCGCTTAGGTGTTTTAATTTCTATGACGTATCTTGTCATATGGTCCTTTTCGCGCAGCATAACATGAATATACCACCGCAGGCGCACTTCAGTGAGTTTGTCAGCCATTTTCGCAACCTTGAAGGTACCCCGAATATGCTCATTCCGGAATCTTTCTTTAAGACCTCTCTATCTTTACCCTATCTCTATTCTCTATCTTTACCCCCCGGATCACCTCACCATCTTCATTTCTGTGGCGTGAAGTTTCTGTTTCTCACTTCCGCGCATTGGCCAGCACTCAGCCACGTATAATAAGGCAGTTCTAATTTCCGCTTATAGACATTGCCTTTTGCCATTAACTACTTTTTAATAATCAATCGAGATTTTCGGAATATCAAACTTCCTCCCATCATTTTTCCCCCGTTCTGCAGAAGGCATCAACAAGGAGTATTGTTCTGTGACCACCACTTTTAAATGAATGGTTCCTGGACAGGCAGACTCCATACATGTGCCAAACATTAAAAAAAAATTGAAACACTTGACTATATCGTACCTACGTACCTAGTACTATTATGTATTCTGGCCTACGTTAAAGTTTAAAGAAGTGGTTTCATTTGTAATCAACTATTTACACACATGCATACTAAAACACGTTAAAGGAAATTAATTAGTATTTATTTGAAATATGAAAAATTCAACAAGAACCTACTATTCGTTAAAGTAAACAACGAGCGAACCCGCCTGTTTGTCTAGGTAATCGATAATTTAAATGCGTGCTCTGCTCACTACAGATAACAAACGTACGACATAATTTAGTATTGTGTTAATCGCCAGAGCGACTACGCGCGTCCATTTTGAATTTGTATTTAAATTTCGAATGAATTAAAACCTGTGTAAAAACATTTAGTGTAAAAAAATTATGTTCTATTTTTAAATACTTTTTTTTATTTGTTTTTTTTTTGGTTGCCATAGACAACAGAGTGATAATTAATTAACTATTTTTTTCTGTGCTACTTTTTCGTGATAATAATTATAATATATTTACATTCATTGGAGTACAAACATTATTGAGGCAAAAGGTAAGTTCTATTCGATATTTTATTTCCACATCTGTGTGTGTTTATTCTATTTTGGATACAAAGGAATTTATATTGAGCATTATGATAATGTGTTTGACTCATTTGTGTATTTGTTTTCACTGACAACACTACTGTAGGTATTAAATAAGAGTATTTTTTTTAATATTTAGGTCATCTTTTCGTACATCTTCACACAATGCCATCTTGTCCTAAACTAAGCAGAGCTTCTATTATGGGTACTAGACAACTGATGTAAATACATAAAAATACTTTTTTTGTTTCCGTCTGATTCGGAGTCTGGGTGTTTTCTTTGTATTTCTTTGTATGTTTTATTTATATTTGTAAATCACACAAACATTTGATCTGAGTCGAGAATTGAACCCGAGACCTCTTGATCAGCAGCCGCATACGCTAACCACTAGAACAACAAGGCAGTCAGTGCTCTAATGTTAAGCGCAATAAGGGCTAGAGACCTAGAGGCAATAAGACCTAGAGATAGTTATGAGACAAACTGTTCTCATAACTATCTCCATCATTATCACAATTTATATCTTGACTACAAAATGTTGGTTAAATGGTTAGTAATCACGACTGCTGAGCGGTCGCGGGTTTGATATTCACCCAGTACAAATAATTGTCTCTCATGTATAGTTTTTCTTAGGGAATTCCTAATAGCTGCCCGGAGTTCGGAAGTTTTGCGGTGATTCACGCCCGTGCCTCGGAGAGTACGTGAAGCCGTCGGTCCCGGTTGTCATGAAAATCTATGGCAATCGTTATTGGGAAGTCAGTGCCCTCAAATATACTGACAACTAATTCAATCTTCGAATTTCAGTTCTCCCTTAGGGTTGCGGAGGTCCGATGCCATTTGCTCCGTGGAAAAACTGAAATTCTGGTAAAACCGGTTGAACTTGTAGCCGACCCCAAATAAACTTGGGAAGAAAGGCTAGGAAGAAGTATAATGTTGAATAAATAACTTTAGTATACATTCTAAAATTTACCAAATATTTGCATTAATTTAAGTCCTTGAATCTAAAGAAAAAAAATGTGTCAAAATACGTTTGGTAGTAGTAACCTAGTTTCAGAATAATTTTCGTCCACTTCGACGATAATAATCATGTTGTATGGCATTATGTGTAGTACAAATTATACTAAAATATGCATAGACAATGTTGCCAAATAAAAAATAATTAATACTCTTTTGTAATTTTATCTATACGAACGCACATACATACAAATAAATAAAATTGGTTTCTTTTGGTAATATCAAAATAACAGGTTTTGACTAAATGTATATGTAATTGTAAATTTTAAAATTATGTAAAGTGAGTAAACTAGTTATCTAAGTGTGATATTATCTAAGCATGGATATTGTGCGTAGATTCCCTTCTCACAATTATTACTTTTTTAATATTTGCATGCTATCTAAATATGGGGAAATGTATCTCGCACTTTAAACATTAATAACCACCTATTGTAACAATAACATTTTATGCAAATATAGATTATTATTATTATTAAAAAAGTATATACGGTAGGTACTTGTATCAAATAAACAATATTAAAAAAAAATCTTTCCATTATATAATTATAATATTCTAAAAAAAATATAATAAGGACACTTAGAATTTAGACTGCACGGTTGGCCTAGTGGTTTAAAGGTTCGAGCACATTATGCCGGGCCGCAGCGTGTCGGGGCGGGCCGCAGCGCAGCGCAAAATGCTAACTTAGCACATTGTGACGGGCCGGGCCGCAGCGTGTCGGGGCGGGCCGCAGTTTAGCGCAAAATGCAAATCATACAGTTCTTTGTATCCTTGAACTAAATTAATCAAAAGTTCTTCATTCATTTATTAGTGACAGCAACAGAAACACGCAAATTCCAAAAAACGCAAATTTCGTAAAATAAACACGTACGCGCATGCACACCAATCCGCTTGCTATAGCACACTGTGACGGGGCGCAGCGGGGCGGGGCGGGTCGCATCGCACGGACGCAAATCCGCGTCGCAATAATGCGAGCCGCTGCGGCCCGGCATAGTGTGCGATAGTTCATACAATTTGTATTGAACCGATTTGAGCGGATTTTTGCGCTCCGCCCCGACACGCTGCGGCCCGGCATAATGTGCTCGAACCTTAAGAGGTCGCGAAGGGTTGTGGGTTCAAATCCTACACAGAATAATATTTTGTGTGATTTTCAAATTGTTATTCTGAGTTTGAGTGTTCTTCGTGTCCGTTTCTTGTATGTTTGTACAGTCCCCCGCGACGCAAAAATGTATTTCTAATGCGGGGGGTTATTTTTGAAAAACAACAAAAACAAAAAAAAAAAGGAAACCCAGACTCAGATCAATTTGTGGATCACACAAAGTGTTGTTCAATGTTATTGAACCTACAATAATCCAACGCAGAAGAAAACGGCGTACCGACCGTTTAAACCTAAACTATTCCACCCGTACAGACGAATTAGAGTGGCCCACCAGGCATGTTCACCTCACCTGGTCAGAGGATCCTCCCTATGTGTTGGAGGAACACGATATCCGTCCCTCCGCAGTGTCCGTTACTTGTATGTTTGTAAAGTCCCCCGCGACACAGGAATTTATATTCCTAATTCAGGTTTTGTTTAAAAAAAAAATCATAAATTAAGTTATGAAAATAATAATAACTAATTTAACTAAAGTTACAATCGAAGTTCAAGGCAACACACGTTAATATTCATGATTGATAACCTGTTGTTACTTATACGACAAGTTTTATTAGGTTTACGAGTAAAATAGTACATGTTTGTACACGTGCGTTTATTCATTATGCAGTTGTTTAGCCCGCGGCTCCGCCTGCTTGTATGTTAGCTTAAGTTATAGCTTTTGTACTTTCTCAAGAATCAAACTGGGTTGGATTTCGAAACGAGTCACCTGAATTTGAGGGTTTTGGTGGTGTAGGGGGCTTAAGGGAGTTAGTCTTGGTTCCGACCCCTCCCCCCTCCCCCCCCAACCACTCACAACCCCTTAATAAGGTGACGTATTTCGAAATTTTTACCATCAAACTAACTCCATGCTATTATTAACATAATTAACAATGAATATAAAATGAGAAATGTTAAAAGAACATTACAAAGCTATTGAATACATCATACATTGACAAGCAGGCTCGATCAGGGAGAAGATGCCCTCGCACAGAAGATTAACCTCAAATATATGTGCTGACGTATTTCGTTGAGAACTGGGAGACCTGATGCCCGTAGAAGTATTTCACTGGGGCCCTATCACGCTGCATTGTGTGCATTTAAATTGAGAATATTAACCCCTATTTCTGGATTCTATACATGCTTTGCCTGACTGCACGGTTGGCCTAGTGGTGTAAGCGGTCGCCACGCTGCTTCCTACATGGCCAAGTGTCGTGGGTTCAAATCCCACGTAGGATAACACTTTGTGTGAATTCACAAATTGTTATTTTAATCTGGGTGTTCTTTGTGTCCGTTTCATGTATGTTTGTAAAGTCCCCTGTGACACAGGAATTTATATTCCTAATACGGTAGTTGTCTTTTAAAAAAAAAAAATTGTAAATTAAATACATCCCTTATTTATTAATATTATAAATGCGAAAGTAACTCTGTCTGTCTGTTACGTTTTCACGCCTTAACTGCTAAACTGATTTTAATGAAATTTGGTACACAGACAGTCTTGAGTCTGATGAAGGATATGGGCTACATTTTACCGCGATAATCGACATATACGCGGGCGGAGCCGCGGGCGAAAGCTAGTATTATACGTGTTAGACTCTCTAAAAACTGTTAGACAGTTCTAGAGAAAATTGTCTTTATAGAAACAAACACTTATACACTAATGACAGTAATCAATTATGTAAACGATAACTCACTAATCAATAAATGAGTGTGTCAGTTAATGAATATATTTTATCCTCCATTAACTCATTAGTTAAGCCATCATATAATTGTCTGTTCCAAATCGTAGATCCTATGGAGAAGAACAGACAAGAATCTATATGGACACTCTTTTCCTACATTGTTTTTACAATTTTTGGTTACATTGTTTAAGGCATTTTATTAAATGTGAGCACAATGTAACGATGCTGATATTTACCCAAGTAGTGTCCATAAATAATTAAACAATAAATAGAAGTTGTGAGATGACCAGACCCATACAAAGTGTCACCAACCCTATTCATTCCATGGGTGTCGTAAGAGGCGACTAAAGGAACAAAATAAGCAGCTAACATCACTGCCAAGAGAAGGAAAACTTGAAACAAACCCTTTACCAACCCGTCTGGTCAGCGTGGTATAGTAGGCCAAAACCTCCTTTCAAAGGAGAGGCCTATGTCCAGCAGTGGACTGTTGAAGGCTCTTGATGATGATGAAGTATCATAGGTAGTAGAGCCATGCTGATTTCAGCACGAATGGGCCGGCTCGACCGGGGCAGACCCTCAGACAGAAGATCAAGGTAAAAACGACAGCATTCGTGTTGTCGTATTTCGTTGGTGAGTGTGAGACTCGAAACGGTTCGGCTCTTCCTCCTTATGCCGACCAGTCAAAACTCACTGCCAGCCCACGTGTTTCCTTCCCACTATGATCCCGGGTCCTTTAAGAGGGGCGTGAAAAAGCATCTTACTAAGCCGCCATAGTGTGAGCCGCCATACTTTACTGTCTGCATGTGCGACAATGATGTGTGGTTTCCCCCACTCTTGGATTCTGCTCATGCTTTCCATCAGGCAGGGTAGGGTCACTTTGGTAGGCTAAATATAAAAAAAAAACCACTGATGCAGAAGCATCTGTCTAACCAGCCACGGTGTGGGTCACCATACTGCATTGTCTGCACTCACAATGAGGATGGTGACCCCTACTTTCGGATTCTACACATGCTTTCCATCATTCAGAGTAAAGACACTTTATCGTCATCATCCCATCGCAGTGCACTGCTGGACATATGCCTTCCCCATCGCACTTACCACTTACCCACCTGTCACAGAGTCACTTTCGTAGGCTTAATCTTATATATAAAATTCTCGTGTCACAATGTTCGTTCCCATACTCCTCCGAAACGGCTTGACCGATCTTTATGAAACTTTATATGAATATTCAGTAGGTCTGAGAATCGGCCAACATCTATTTTTGATACCTCTAAAACGCGAACGGAGCCGCGGGCATCAGCTACTCTTATATATAAAATTCTCGTGTCACAATGTTCGTTCCCATACTCCTCCGAAACGGCTGGACCGATTTGTATGAAATTTTGTGTGCAAATCGGGTAGGTCTGAGAATCGGCCAACATCTATTTTTAAAACCCCTAGGACGCGAGCGGAGCCGCGGGCATCAGCTAGATTTATTTAAAAAAATACAATATTTTCAACTTAAAATAACCAGTAACAAGTGTTATTAAACCGGAATTCAGTTTGATACTACTTAATGACCGGTTATAATTAAAATGTATTACAATACTATTGAATTGAATACAAATGTAACACGTGCTCAACATAATACGTTTATATTGTACTAGCTTTTGCCGGCGTCTCCGCCCGCGTGCATATCAGTTATCGTGGTAAAAAGTAGCATATGTCCTTTCCCAAGGTTCCATCTATCTCTATACCAAAATACATCAAAATCGGTTCAGCAGTTTGCGTGAAAACGTAACAGATAGGAATATTATAGGACTGTCTAAAAAATAACCAGTTTTGATCCAGCTTATTGATGGTTGTTACTTTACTTATGAGACCTTTAGTTTGACGAGGTACAAATTCCTTTGAATCTTTTCTTAGAGCCTTAAGACTTAGGAGCTAAGAGTTATATTTGTCCACTAAAAACCACCCCGGCGACCGGTTTCAAGCACCCTAGTTTTATTAGAATCCAGGCTATATCACTTCAGGTCCTCAGACTCTATCTTATAATAAACTTGACACCATTGTACCATCTAATTTCGAACTAAGCAGAGCTTGTTCATCGAAAGTTGAAAGACTGATATACAGACAGACATACGAACAGACAGAGTTCACACTTATAATATAAGTAAAGATTTACGAAAGGGTCACCTGTAAGACAGTTTTTATTTTAAAGTTTTGTTCTTCTTAAATAAATTACAGAGCTATCATGTCCTAGAACTCTGAAACTAATTGTTAGCTAAACACAAAGACTGCGCTACTAACAATAAAAGTATTATTAGACTACGTCCAGTAAATTTATCGCAAATCTTTTGCTCTTTCTCGCAATCGTTACAAAATGCAATAATAGTATTGTGCCAGAATCGTTTCATCTACAATGAAAAACAAACGCAAATACATTGTTTTGTAAAGTGATTGTTGTTGCAATTGAAACTATTTTAACACGTTTTTAAATCTTTACCTTCATGTTTTATTTAGTTAGTGACTGACTTTTGTAATCGTATAATACAGTTCAAATCAAACCAAATCAACCCATTCTTATTTCATATACACCAATACAACGGCACTTTTGAAACGTCAAGTAGTCAGTCAGTAGTCAGTCGTGAAGCTAATTGTCTGTTCCAATTCATAGATCCTATGGAGAAGAACAGACAAGAAACTCCATGGACACTTTTCCAACATAGGTTACATTGATTTAGGCATTTTCTATTTATTTTAGGTGTTAGATATCGCTATTTTGCATAGAAATATGACTGCCTTGTTGGTCTAATGGTTAGCGTATGCGGCTGCTGATCAAGAGGTCTCTGTTTCTATTTCCGGGTCGGACCAAATGTTTGCAGGATTTGCAAATATTTTTTTCGGAGTTTGGGTGTATTCTGTGGATAATATGTATTTATTTACAAAAAAAAGTATGTTTTTGTATTTATATCAGTTGTCTAGTACCCATAGCACAAGCTCTGCTTAATTTCAGATTAGCCACTGCCCCACCGAGTGATGAATAGATAATACGATGCGCAGTAAAATATTTTATACCATCTAATATCCATGTCCACTACAACATAGTTGCCATGTCAATATTAGAAGTATCTAATATCTCCACTATCTCACATAGATACCGAAATTATTGATATATATGTCGTTTATCCTCCTGTAAACTTGATTCCTCACAAGTACTTGCGAATATTATGATATTTATGATTTATTTGTAGGTAGTACAGCCACGCTGATTTCAGCACGAATATGCCGGATTGACCAGGCAGTACTATCCACACACAGAAGACCATCCTAATAATGAAAACATTCTTGCAGTCGTATTTCGTTGGTGAGTGTGAGACAGGAGGCCCAATTATAAATATAAATATTTTCGGACATCTTACACACAACGCCATCTAGTCCCAAACTAAGTAGAGCTTGTATTATGGGTACTAGACAACTGATATAAATTCAGAAACACACTTTTTTTAGTAAATACATACATATTATACATAGAAAAACACCCAAACTCCGAAACAAATATTTGTGGATCACACAAACATTTGGTTCGACCCGGGAATCGAACCCGAGACCTCTTGATCAGCAGCCGCATACGCTGACCACTAGACCAAAAAGGCAGTCAAAATTATCTGACCAGGCTGCCATATTGCCTACCCTCACAATGAGTTTCGTGACCCCTACTCCTGGATCCTCTTTGTCGATGTGGCAAACCTACATATCCATGCAAAGTTTTATCTTTCTAGCACTAACCGTTTGAACGGTAAGTCGAGGACGGACGGATGAACGGACATGGCGAACATAAAAGGGTTCCGAGTCATGAAAATCCAGTTTTATTAAAAGTAGAAAGTAAATGATATTGAAATAGTTTTAAATATTCTTCCAATCATCATTGTAGTGTAGTAAAATGAGATAGAGATGAAGAGAGCTGAAGCGCAGAGGCTTAAGTAAAACAGTCAAGAAAGGAACTGCTGCATAAGATCAGGACAGCCCTTGAGCCTTGGTGATGTCGATGATAAATAATTATAGTCGTCGACATTTAGAATTCCTTATCAGGCATGGAATTTTTTGGAGGAGACCTTCACCTTAGGAGGGGTTCTTGCAAGTAACAATATTAAAAAGAAAAAATAAAATACTTTTACATTAGATTATGATAATAGATATAAGATTTTAAAGATATAAGATAAGATTAGGTAATATAAAAAAAAATAGTTTAAAAATTTAAATTAAATTAGTTTGTTTAGTTTATGTAAGTTAAGTTTCATGCACTTTCACGAACTTTATGGCTTTTTTATTTATTTATCATCTTGGTATAAAATGCAAGAGCCCCATATTAATAAGTTTAATATTTATGGAAGTTTTGTAGTGAGTTTAGTAGTGAGTTTAGTAGTTACGTACAATTTTGTATAGTTTTGATGACAGATAGACCGACGGCGAGCTCTCATTAACTTAGTAGGTACACGTAGTTATTAAAAAACCCGACTTCTTGTTAAAATTTTTAACCTCTTCTTGATACTACAATCAGTGTAGTTCATAGGTGAGATTTTACTTCTGCAAACAAATTGTAATTATGCGATAAGAAATTAAAACACTAATATTATTAAAGTTACATAACATGTGTTTTTTTTTTATATTAAGCCATCCAAAGTGACTCTACCCTGCCTGGTGGAAAGCATGAGCAGAATCCAAGAGTGGGGGCTACCACACTTGCTGCGAATGCAGACAATAATGTATGGCGGCCCACACTATGGCGGCTTAGTGAGATGCTTTTTCACGCCCCGAAATTGTATTGTATTATGTGTATTGTATTATGTAGTTATATTTTAAGTAAATAGCCCAAGTTACTCCTTATGTTATCAACTTTCTGCTGGTGAAAGTCTCGTCGAAATCGGTCCAGCCGTACCAGAGATTAGTTTAGAACAAACCGATGCACCGAGAGACAAAAAACTTACTTTTTTAGTATAAGTACCTCATACACGACTATTTTTTAATGTCCAGAGAAAAAAATATGTGGTGTTCAGCTTTCGATACTGAACATATATAAGTAATTAAAACAAAAAAAAATACGTGTTAATATTTTCCCGAAAACTACCAAATTTTTGTTCATAGCGCATGATATAATTCACGATATGATATTACGTAACAAGAAAGTGTCAATGTCCTAGCCTGCGGGTTGCGGGTGCGAGCGGGGTACCTAATACCTACGATGCGACGCGTGCGCCCAATGGCGGCATGCTTTGAACTTTGAACTGATATGACATTATTGGGCGATGCGTCGTACACATTGAAACAGAAAATGTTATTCATTGATAATTAAAATACGCGTGTGTAAAATATTTGGGTGACAATAAATTATGGGCGTATTTTAACATTTTAAAAACCATAATAACTCAGTTATTTTTGTTTTTTGGGTATTTGTTCTATGGTGTTTTATGTTACTATATAAGTTCTGTATCTGCCCCTAGTTTTTCTCTGGTAATTAAAAACTAACCGTGTATACTTTGACAAACTGTTCATTTGACATTACAAACAGACATTCCAAATTTAGTTATTAGTATACCTTTGTAAAATCACTTAAATTTTGGAAAGATTTCATCTGAGACCGATTTTTCATCACGTTCTTTATTTCTAGAACTTAAATCGGTTCTTCTGCGTCGGCGGCAATCACCTACCATCAAGTGATCCGTCTGCTCGTTTGCCCCCTATAATATAAAAAAAGAGTGAAAAACAGATGTTAAGATAAAACCGTTGGAACAAGTAGCCGACTCAAAGTAATCTTGTGAAGGTTAAAAAGGAAGATGATGAGTATAGTATACTCGTATACAGAGAGCAATCATCACCATTGCCTATTAATGATGATGATTAACAATCGTTATTACTAATGGTATTGGTATTAGGTTAGTTTATTTACGATTAGCTTTCGCCCGCGGCCCGCCTGCGTGTATGTCGGTTATCGCGGTAAAAAGTAGCCTATGTCCTTTCCCAAGTTCAGTTCTATCTTCATACCAAATTTCATCAAATTCGGTTCAGTGGTTTAGGCGTGAAAGCGTAACAGACAGACAGACAGACAGAGTTACTTTCGCATTTATAATATTAGTAGGGATATTTACAAAATATAAGGTAAGTTTATGTATTTATATCAGTTGTCTAGTACCGACAATACAAGCTCTTTGTTTGGGACTTTTGCTTTGCTTTGATTGCTTGTCCTTACAACTTGATAACCTTTTCGAACCACGACTCCCTTCATGCCCGACCCACGAGACGAGCCCGTACGTATCTAGTGTGATTATAGATGATATTATATTTTAGATATCACCTATTATCCATCATAGCAAACAGTATCAAATATAGTACACCGTGAGTGTCCCGTGATCGTAGATAATGGAGAATTTTATCACGTGGGAGAGCTATGTTTTAGTACGTATGGTTAACTTGATGGGAATGATATCACGGCCCTATAGTTGGCCCGATAGTCAAATTTTCTCTGTACCATAATTTATACCACAGAATACATAATAGTACCAGCACAGAAGACTCACTCCGAAAAGTAAATTAAAGTTATAGATACCCTCGGTGTCAAAAGATTAAGTTCAATTCAGATCGCACAGCGCCGAATCACTACGATTATATTTACCTACAATTGCGTCTCTTTCTATCGTGTAACTCTGAACTGTTCTGACGATGTCTGTTCGACCGGCGTGTCTGACCCGGCAGGCAGCCGGCCGACTATACCTAAACTGCGGAGTGACACCCCCCTGTTTATACTTCTTTTCTAATTTTTACGATATCAACATATGTATCCACAAATATTTGTTTCGGAGTCTGGGTATTTTCTATGTATAATACGTTTGTATTTACAAAAAAAAAAGTATGTTTATGTATTTATATCAGTTGTTTAGTACCCTTAATACAAGCTCTGCTTAGTTTGGGACTAGATGATGTTGTGTGTAAAAGATTTTATATTTATTTTTAGGGTTCCGTAGCCAAATGGCAAAAAACGGAACCCTTATAGATTCGTCAAGTCTGTCTGTCTGTCTGTCTGTCTGTCTGTCTGTCTGTCTGTCTGTCTGTCTGTCCGTCCGTATGTCACAGCCAATTATTTCCGAAACTATAAGAGCTATACTGTTGAAATTTGGTCAGTCGATGTATTCTGTGAACCGCATTAAGATTTTTATATAAAAATATAAAAAAAAACAATACATTTTGGGGGTCCCCATACTTGGAACTGAAACTCAAAATTTTTTTTTTCATCAAACCTATACGTGTGTGGTATCTATGGATAGGTGTTCAAAAATGATGTTGAGGTTTCTAATATCATTTTTTTCTATACTGAATAGTTTGCGCGAGAGACACTTCCAAAGTGGAAAAATGTGTGTCCCCCCCCCTCTAACTTCTAAAATAAGAGAGTGATAAAACTAAAAAAAATATATGTTGTATATTACTATGAAAACTACCAACGAAAATTGGTTTGAACGAGATCTAGTGAGTAGTTTTTTTTTTTATCCCTACTTAATATTATAAATGCGAAAGTACCTCTGTCTGTCTGTCTGTTACGCTTTCACGCTTAAACCACTGTACCGATTTTGATGAAATTCGGTATGATGATAGAACTGAACTTGGGAAAGGACATAGGCTACTTTTTACTGCAATGATCGAGATAAAAAGACCAAAGCTAGGTGATTATAAAAATACATAAATCGAAGATGTCAAAATGTATCACTGTTCACCTCCTGTCAAAACTTCACAGGTTGCTAGGAATAACACACTTGCATGGCAACCATAATGATAGTTTGTAAATGACATATAGACCAGTAGACCAGAGTAGTTAATTTTTGAAAACAAATAAAATTATAGTAGGATGAAACCTATTGGAAAAGGAGGAGAATATTATAAAAATGAAAGGAAAAATAATTTACGGGCGATCTGAGGTCGGGAAGGGGTAGGGGGGGAGGTTTTCGGGTCCTTTAACCGGGGCGTGAAAAAGCATCTCACTAAGCCGCCATAGTGTGGGCCGCCATACATTATTGTCCGCATTCGCAGCAAGTGTGGTAGCCCCGACTCTTGGATTCTGCTCATGCTTTCCATCAGGCAGGGTAGAGTCAGATTGGATGGCTAAATATATACAACAAAGGGTAAAAAACGGTTTATCTCGATTTCCGGCAAAACTACAAGGAAAAAAGTTAAATGGCAAAGTTATTAAAAGATCTACAACTTTTTAGGGTTCCGAAGTTTATGACTTCGAACCCTTATAGATATGTCATGTCCGTCTGTCCTTCCGTCCGTCCGTCCGTCCTCGACTTATCGTCCAAACAGTAAGTGCTAGAAAGATGAAACTTTGCATGAATATGTATTGTAATTACGTCGACAAAGTGCTACAATAAAATTATGAAATATATTTTTATTTAGGGTACCTCCCCTACACGTAAAGTGGGGATGTTTTTTTTACTCACGGCTACCCCATCATGTAGGGTATCATTATATAGGTCTTTTAAAAACATTACAGGTTTGTTACGACGATTTTTTGATTTAGGTATCCGTTTGCGAGAAATTCCACTTTAAAGGCCACTTTTTTGTAAAAACAGGCCGTCCCGCCCGCCGAAAAATTTGTGATAGTGGTCCATATAATGAACTTTAAATGAAAACTATAACGAATTAGATGACTTTGTTAGTTCAGGAGTTATAGAGGCTTAACGTTTACAATGCGCTTACTTGGAAAAGTCATACAAAATCAACGCATTAATACGTAAACATAACAATTATCACACACTTGGCCGATTTTTTATAATATCATTGATCAAAACACTATTATTAAAACATCGATCAAAGTTACAACTAACTACAAGAACTTTTATATGATGTTACCTGCTGATACGGAACCCTTCATGTGCGAGTCCGACTCGCACTTGGCCGCTTTTTTATATGTAGCTATCGACTATTGCTAACAGCATTTTCATTGTTTGGAAAAAAATGGGCAATATTTTCTATTAAGACCATAAACAAACTATTAAATATAGCTACTATTAAAAGGATAAGATTTACATGTCAAATATATAATGACTAATTCACTTTTCTAACAAAAAAAAGCAAAATCGATGGCCATATTATACGCAAAACTAATGACCGTTGGGGCAGAAGAGTTCTGGAGTGGAGACCGCGTCTCGGTAAACGTAGTGTAGGACGCCCACAGGCCAGGTGGAGTGATGATTTGCGCAAGATAGCTGGCAGGAGCTGGATGCGAGAAGCCCAAAATCTATCAAAGTGGTGTGCAATGGGAGAGGCCTATGTCCAGCAGTGGACTGAGATAGGCTGATGATGATGATGCCGTAAAAAGATCATGCGCAAATACACTTCGTTCTTACATTAGGGTTTAAAAGTTAATTCCTATTTCACGTGGTCACAGCATCATGCTTGAACTGCTGAATCAAAGCTTATATTTTTGAACCCCATTTATCAAAGAAGGCATAAATAACATCATGTCGCTGGCAACGTGTGCCTGGTACATCCTCCTAGCCTTTATTCCCAAGTTTATTTGGGGTCGGCTACTAGTTCAACCGGTTTTACCTTAATTTAAGTTTTTCCACGGAGCGACTGGCATCGGACCTCCGCAACTCTAAGGGTGAACTGAAATTCGAAGATTGAACTAGTTGTCAATATATTTGAGGGCACTGACTTCCCAATAATGATTGCCATAGATGTTCATGACAACCGGGGCCGACGGCTTTACGTGCTCTCCGAGGCACGGGCGTGAATCACCGCCAAACCTTCCAAACTCCGGGCAGCTATTAGGAATTTCCTAAGAAAATCCCAAAAACACTTTATGGCCCGACCCGGGATTTGAACCCGAGACCTCTTGATTAGCAGTCGCATACGCTAACCACTAGACCAACGAGGCGGTAACGTGTGCCTGGTATCATTGAAGAATATTGCAAAAAACGTAGATAATCCGCAGATAGAACGCCGCTGATCAGTTAGTTTAATATAAGTATATAATAAGTTTATTATACAGTCACGATGTCTAGCCTACACGAAATTTAATCATTATGATAATGAATTATATACATGACCTCAAATATTTTGAACCTAAGTGAACATATGTTAATCACCGCTAACTACTTCATTCTTATCTGCTTCGCTAACATCATATTTAGTATCTATATTAAACGTAGCTTGATTTTGAGTTCGTTTTTATATCTCTTGAACGTTTTATTAGGCGAGGAATATATAGATAACTAGCTTTTGCCCACGGCTCCGCCCGCGTGTATGTCGGTTATCGCGGTAAAAAGTAGCCTATGTCCTTTCCCAAGTTCAGTTCTATCTTTATAACAAATATCATTAAAATCGGTTCAGTGGTTTAGGCGTGAAAGCGTAACAGACAGACAGACAGCTACTTTCGCATTTATAATATTAGTAGGGATAATAAATATTTCGGACGTCTGACACACAACGCCATCTAGTCCCAAACTAAGCAGAGCTTCTATTTGACAACTGATATAAATACATACACATACTTTTTTTGTAAATACATACATATACATAGAAGACACCTAAACTCCGAAATAAATATTTGTGGATCACACAAACATTTAATCCGACTCGGGAATCGAACCTGAGATCTCTTGATCAGCATACGCATACGCTAACCACTAGACCAACAAGGCAGGCATTTTAAACATCATGCTCATACATAAAGTGTATGGAGTTCCATCCAGGAGAACCGCTCTTCCCATTAAACCCTGCGGCGATCTGCTGCGGCTATCAAGAGGAGCTTCAGCAACATATCGACGGTTTCTGAATGTTCCTGCCACCCGTACCTGTATGCTATGTAACCTGAACCTGCAACTCAAAATACATACGAGTTTTCCTCCTACATCAGAATTATTATGCGAGAGGACCTTTTTTGACGCGGGAAATGCGTTTCGCACCGTACCCTCCTAGATGTCACGAAGTGTGTGTGTCGGGTTCCCGGAGAACTAGGTTTACCCACTAAACAGTCAATCGGGAGGAGCTCCAGGAACGCAACAACGGCTTCTGGAATTAAAGAGGCCATTCAGTAACATTAAAGTAACGACAAAGTTAGAGGATCTACGAATTGGAGCTGACGATTAGCTTCACGACTGACTACTGACTGACTACTTGACGTTTCAAAAGTGCCGTTGTATGGTTTATTTGAAATAAAATGGTTTGATTTGATTTGACAGCGGGATTTTATGAGGCCTTGGAATCGATGTGGTTCTATTTATGGCCAAGTATACTCCTACAAGCTACTTGTTATCGCACTTTCTGATAACTCTGTAAACAATAAAACAATATAGTTTCATTGATAACAACGTATAATGCTGTCTGACATTATACATGTGATTACCCACTAGTATAAGTTATTGAAATTTATTTTAATCTTATTCGAAACGTGCGATTAATAAATCCAACGACAGGGTATAAATTTACCTTACGAATGCGTATTTCTTTATTATGGTGAACGCACACGTATCCGCGCCGAACGAATCGAAGTCAAGGAGGCCTCGCACACTTATCCGCACCAGAAGAATTGACCGCGCCGAAAGCATCGACCGCGTCGAAGAAATCATTCCAAGAAATAGTACTCGTGCGTTGCTCTGTCATATGCAACTGATAGAATGCGAGCGCATCGATCGAGGCGATCGCATAATCCGCGTAGAATTTTATGACGTCATCCGAATCCGTCTAGTATTTCTGGGGTTCTTCCAGATGCGGACGATTCGACGCGGGTAAGTGTGCGAGGTTACCTGAGATTTCATATAAATAATTCTTAGATTCGTTTCGTTCTGCTCGTTCGACGCGTTCAACTCTGATAAGTGTGCGATTACCTTTACCTGGCTATGTAATCCTCTCGTGCGACGCAGACGCCTCAGTGGCGCAGTGTTAGCATATGCGACTGCTGTACTTGAAGTCTCGATTTAAAATCCCGTGTCAGATCAAATATTTGTGTGATCCGCAAATATTTGTTTCGGAGTTTGGATGTTTTCTATATATATTATGAATGTATGTATTTCTATCAGTTGTCTAGTATCCATAATGCAAGCTCTGCTTAGTTTGGGACTAGATGGTCGTTATGTTGTGTTTTAAGATGTCCGAAATATTTATTAATTTATTTCATTTTCTCATTATCATGCATTTGTTCTGCGCCTGGGTGCAATTTATCTATAGTATGTATGTAATTAGAAATATGTAAGTATGTTTTATAGTAACTGCCTCGTTGGTCTGGTGGACAGCATGTGCGACTGCTAATCAAGAGGTCTCGGGTTTAAAACCCGGGTCGCGCCAAAAAGTGTTTTTTACTTTTTCTCAGGAAATTCCTAATAACAACCCGGAGTATGAAAGTTTGGCGGTGATTCACACCCGTGCCTCGGAGAGCACTAAGCGGTCGGTCTCGGTTGTCGTGAACATCTATGCCAATCGTTATTGAGAAGTCAGTACCCTCAAATTTACCGATAACTAGTTCATCTTTCGAATTTGAGTTCTCCCTGAGAGTTGCGGAAGTCCGCTTTTTGGAAAAACTGATATTCAGGTAAAACCGGTTGAACTAGTAGCCGACCCCAAATGGGAATAAGACTAGGAAGAAGAAGAAGTATGTTTGATAGTAATCTAGTTATCATAGTACATACTCTGCTTGGTTTGGTATTACACCGTCATTTGTGAGATGTGTGATATTTATTGTCATTATTTTATTAATGTAAAATTATTAGTGTAAATGTAATATTATTATTTTTTGATTTTGTTGCAGGCAGTAAGCAAATGTGAAGCAGATTGAGAACGAAGTAAGGTGATGTGATACAATTATGGATCCTCAAGAATTAGTCCCTTTAGAGGGTAAGTGATGTCTCATTTTGTTTGATAAATAACCTGAATGGTAAATATTATGAGATTTATTCAAGTGATAAAAATAAAAAAGAATTAAAACGCAAAAAAAAACTGAAATTAAAGCTACAAAAATTCCCATGTGTGAAACAAAATAGGCCCAGTATGACAAAGTTTAAAAAGTAAGGAACTTTGTCAGAGGAATATTCTATTCTGCTCACGTAATCTAGCAATATCTTGCAGGAATACCTTAGGGCCACCGCAGACTAGCTACTTTTAGCATCGGCGATCGGCAACTAGTCGCTTTTTAGAAGCTAAATACGGCGACCGAACGCTCCACACCGCACACTTAAAAACGCCAAACGCGGCGATCGAGTCGCTTTTCAGAAGCGCGACACAGCAGCTGAACGCTACTCTCCGCACTATTTCGGATGCCGGTAGCAGCGACTTGGCATCTGAGCAGTCGCTAAAACGCGCGTTTCCGATACCGCGATCGAACGCAGTAAGGGCCACCGCAGACTAGCTACTTTTAGCATCGGCGATCGGCAACTAGTCGCTTTTTAGAAGCTAAATACGGCGACCGAACGCTCCACACCGCACACTTAAAAACGCCAAACGCGGCGATCGAGTCGCTTTTTAGAAGCGCGATACAGCAGCTGAACGCTACTCTCCGCACTATTTCGGATGCCGGTAGCAGCGACTTGGCATCGGATCAGTCGCTAAAACGCGCGTTTCTGATACCGCGATCGAACGCAGGAAGTCGCTAAAACGCGATGCAGCATCGATGCAGTCGCCAAATCGCCGATCGCCGATGCTAAAAGTAGCTAGTCTGCGGTGGCCCTTAATCGCTAAAACGCGATGCAGCATCGATGCAGTCGCCAAATCGCCGATCGCCGATGCTAAAAGTAGCTAGTCTGCGGTGGCCCTTAATGATTGCTTCTATTTTTATTTTTATTTTTAACCAAATTTCTAAGTTTTCAAAATATTAAATTTCTAAAAAATTTAGAAAAAAATACCTACCTAGACTAAATGCACTTAAAAATATATAAATTCCCTTTATTTAGAATCATCATCATCATCAACAGCCTTTAACAGTCCATTGCTGAACATAGGCCTCTCCTTAGAAAGGAGGTTTTGGCCTACTATACCACGCTGGCCAAACGGGTTAGTATAGGGTTTGTTTCAAGTTTTCCATCTCTTGGCAGTGATGTTAGCTGCTTATTTTGTTCCTTTAGTCGCCTCTTACGACACCCATGGAATGAATAGGGGTGGTGACACTTTGTATTCTTAATCCGTCAGCACACGGATTTAGAATAGCCTCTTGTGTTTCTTTCTTCTTTAAATAACAAAAGAGCAATTCTTTCTTTCTTATTTCTCAACAATTTAACAGCTTATAATTCAATTTTATGTGTATCTCTTTGTACCTTGGTAAGTATAATTGTTTTGTGTATTAATCATTTTTATCTTCTTTCACAGCGGGTGTACCTCGACCTCCAAGACCCTCAGTCGCCCCTCGCAACTGCTATCTCGCCCCACGCTCCTGCTACAAAGTGCCTCTTAAACTATGTCGGCTGTTGGCAATGTTAATCATACTGCCTAGCTTATTTATTTTTATTCCCTTATATTTAAGGTAAGTACAGATTTTACTGATTTAAAAACAGCTTTTGAATAAATTCATTCTGTATTACAGAAGTAAATAATTAAAAACTAGTTATGCAACCAAATAACGAACACAAAGGTTTTTTGTATATCAATCAAAGCATTGTGGCCACCATCTTCGTTATGAGTTCACACAATGCAGCATGGTGACCCACATCATGGCGGCCTAGTGAAATGCTTTTTTTTATATTTAAGCCAAAGTGACTCTACTCTGCCGGGCGGAAGAAATGAGTAGAATCCAGGAGGTCACCATTCTCATTGTAAGGATAGGCAACGTAGCATGGTGACCTATACCATGGTGGCCTGGTCATATGTTGAAACCGGAGGCCCATTCATTCTGCAAATCCCAACAAAATATGAGCCAATGAAACAAGAGAATAGATAAATAGAGAAGAGAATAGAAAAATAAAACGTTTGCAACTTGGATGAAGGACTGTCTCTTATACGTACATATGTTAGTGTGTTTACATAGATTTTGTAAGAAGATCTTCTGGTCCAATCATCCCATACGTAATACACTGCTTTATTGTAACAATTTCTACTAAACAATTATCTTGACACTTCTGTTATCTGTCAGTCGGCTGTATGTGGGGATGTTGAAGTGGTATTTATCTGTTCTACTACTTCAATTAAAGTACTAGTTGATAAAGTATTCAATTGCTTCATTACATGTAATGATATATCTACCCGCTTTCTTTCGATTGTGACTCTGTTTGTGCATCTATACCGACTCTATTATTATCCCAACTGCCTTGTTGGTCTAGTGGTTAGCGTATGCGGCTGCTGATCTTGAATTTGATTCCAGGGTAGGTCCAAATGTTTGTGTGATCCGCAAATATTTGTTTCGGAGTCCGAGTGTTTATAATATGTATGTATTTACAAAAAAAAGTATGTTTATGTATTTATATCAGTTGTCTAGTACCCATAATACAAGCTCTGCTTAGTTTGGTAGTAGATAGCGTTGTGTGTAAGATGTCTGAAATATTTATAGGCAAGTTTATTTTAAAATCATTTAGCACTTACACCGCAATTGAAAAATAAATTTATCATCATTATTTTAAGCAAGTCACGCTTATTGACATTTAATTTTTTGATAGTATTAGCAATTGCTTATAGCATCGGCCAGCTAAAGACATTAAAATATTTAACGGCTACAATTTTAAGTACACCAGATAAACGGATTATTGAGTATTTATCCTACTAATATTATAAACTTGAAAGTTTGTGACTATGTATGTATAATTATGTGTATGTATGTTTGTTCCTCTTTCACGCAAAAACTAGCGATTTGGATGAAACTTTACAGTAATATAGTTTATATATCCGAATAACACATAGGATACTTTTTACTGCAATAATCGAGACAGACGGGCAAAAGCTAAGTGATTATAAAAATACATAAATCGTAGATGTCAAAATTTATCACTGTTTATCTCCTGTCAAAACTTCACAGGTTGCCATGCTTATCACACTTGCATACCAACCCTAATGATATACGCGGGTAACACGGCGGGGTGCAGCTTGTATTATTTATTTGAGGATACACACATATTACATATAAATTTTATCTTGAAACAACATTTAATTATCATCTTCTTACACTTCTAAAATAATTTGCAATAATCTGAGCCGTTATAGTTTTCCTTCAAAGTCTCTTCCATATTATTGCAAAGTTTAGTCGGTAAGTCGAGGATGGACGGACGGACATGACGAATCTATAAGGGTTCCGACTCATGAACTATGAAACCCTAAAAAAGCTATATATTATCTTTCTACGCAACACATATTTTTACCAAGATAACATATTGCTTCTTAACTACACATATTCTTATGTAGATTCACAGTTATCTTAAAACAATGTTTTTACTATCTATTTCGATAGATATTCAGTTGAAAAGCATCAAATAAAATTATATGCGAAATATGCACATAAAACACAAATCCATAAAACAACAATTCAAAAAATAATCATTGTTGTATCTGTGAAATATGACTACGTCAGGTTTATAAGAGTGGATTAACTGTATTATAAAAGTATAATAATATTTTTTATACATTTATTGCTGAGGTACGAATGTAAAACATTTTGTGTATTTGCATATAATGTCAATGCTCTATGCTAGTTGTAAATGATATATCCAATGGCTCCTACACACAGTGTCGGCGACTATACGACGAGCGGCCGTGTCGCCGGCATTACAATGCACACCCCGCGCAAAGCCGCCAAGCATCATTCCGGTTGTGACAGTGTTGTAGAACGAACTGCCGCACAAACAACCCCCGAAGCCGGCGGGTTGTTTGTGCGGCAAGTCCAGCGGCATGAATGCCCGCCGGCATGCCGGCGGTATTGCCACTGTGTGTAGGAGCCATAAGAATAAATTGTAATCTACTGAAGAACCTTATTAAAGTCCATTAGTGTTGAGTTTGTATTATTTATTTATTAGTAAATATAAATAGTCAAATAATCCTCTCATGAGAGGAGATCCGAGCCCAGCAGTGGGACATTTAATGGGTTGTTGTTTTTTTTGTAATATATATGGCGGCAATGGGGTGTTTGTCAGGGCCGTTGCTTTCTCCGGAATACATATTGCGTGGGCTGCGTGGTGTTTCTCGAGCAGGAAATGAAAGTAGTTAGTTTAAATAATCTTTTATCACACTTAAAGTAAGAACAACAAGCCGTAAGGTAGTTTCTAGACGTGATCCGCGTCGTGGTCGATCGGTGAACGCTCCCCGCTCGGCCCGCACGAACACTTATATAGACTCCACTGAAGCGATGACGTTTCACCGCTTGCGTCTCGTTGTCACATCAATAGGGGTCACCATGTTCATTATGAGGGTAGACAGTATAGCATGCCATGGCGGCCTGGTTAGATAATTCTGCATCATTCTCCCGGCCTTCGAAGGATAAGAAAATGATTGGGCCTTCGGTTCCACACTCGCCAATGAAATACGGCATCAAGAATGCTGTCAATTTTAGGATGGTCTTCTCTGTGAGGGTAGTACTGCCCCGGTCAAGCCGGTCCATTCGTGCTGAAATCAGCGTGGCTCTTCTTGTTGTTGAAATAGTGAAATTAGCAATACTTACGATATCTAGCTTATGCTTATCTACCTATAACTTTCCTCAATAATCGAAGTATTAATATGCCAAATTTTATTGAAATTAGTACATTGGTTTTATTGTAAATGCGTAACATAGAGACAAATAGAGTTACCTTTATAACAACATATAAATAGGTTAGTTGACTACCTTGTTGGTCTAGTGGTGTAACGTGGTTACACTGCCCCGTTCCCCGCGAGCAGGCGAGCGTCTCCCCGCTACTCCGCGCGCGGCTATAAGAACAGCGTGCGCCTCAAGCCCAGCCCTCTTTCTTCTGCTTCGCTGCTCAAGTTAAGTGTCTCCTATTTCTGGAGGCATCACCGACAAACTCTCAAGAGCCCACGCCCTAACGTGCTCGCGAACTAGCCCTTGTATTCCGTTTATATCTGTTTAGTTGTATTGATTGTTAAAACATTAAACTTCTTGTAAACTCTCGTGATTTAGTATATTTCTCTTTCTCCTATCTATCGTGCACAAACCGGCGACTAAAGCCGAGTTGCGTGACAGTGGTTAGCGTATGCGGCTGCTGATCTAGAGATCTCGGATTCGATTCTCGGGTTTGACCAAATGTTTGTGATCCGCAAATAATTGTTTCGGAGTTTGGGTGTTTTCTATGTAGATGCAAAAAAACAGTATTAAAATCTAGTTTTCTTTCATAGTACAAGCTCTTCTTAGTTTGCTACAAGTTGGCGTTGTGTGTTAGAGCCTGTGCAGACGAGGCGTTTGATGCCTACGCGCGTTTTCTCACTCGCGCGTAAAACCCCTCATCTGGACAGGCATTTAGATGTCTGAAAAAAAAAAGTTTTTGTATTTTTGAAATCGAGAACTTGAAATTAACGACTAATACAAGGAATCCTGTTTCAGATACCGCGTGTTCTCCGGCCAGATGTACCCGATGAGCATGACAGACATGAGACTGATAGACAGTAAGATTTCCACAACATGGTGTCAGGTAGGTGTGTAACATGTTCTATGTGAAACTATAAACGGTACTTTATCGGAAAAGCACATTTCAACATGTTTGTTTGTCTGTCTGGTTGTTCCTGGTAATCTCTGGAACAGCTGGTCCGATTTTAACGGGATTTTCACACTGGCAGGTTACTAATCAAATCAAATCAAATCAAATCAAAACCATTTTATTTCAAATAAACCATACAACGGCACCTTTGAAACGTCAAGTAGTCAGTCAGTAGTCAGTCGTGAAGCTAATCGTCTGTTCCAATTCGTAGATCCTATGGAGAAGAACAGACAAGAAACTCCATGGACACTCTTTTCCAACATTGTTTTTACAATTTTTGGTTACATTGTTTAAGGCATTTTATTAAATGTGAGGACAATGTAACGATGCTGATATTTACACATGTAGTGTCCAAAAACAATTAAACAATAAATAGAAGTTGTGAGATGACCAGCCCCGACTGGCGGCGCCCGTATCACGAGCATGACCCATGCACCAGCCATCGTCCAGTTCAACCATATCGTAGGGAGCCGAACGACCCGCTGGCCGCTACACACGCCACCGCCAGCAGGACTTTTGAGCGAGCATGACATACTCACAACCGCCAGTCAACAAACTTATGCTACCAGTGACTACAAAGTGCTCACATGTACAATTCAAAATGTTCGCAGTTATACAATAATAAAAACCATTTATAATTATGCTACTCTCCAAGAATGCGATAAATATTTGGATCATGTCAATAAAAAGTAATTTATTATGCAATAATGATATTACAAAAAATAATAATAATAATTTAATGTCAAACAAGATACAATTAAAATATCAATAATCCATGTCGGAAATATGGATATCCAATGTCAAAAAAAAAAAAAAAAAATTGCAATATATGAATGTCAATTATTATGATAAAATTAACATATGTCAAAAATACAAACTAACTTCTAAATAATTTGAGAATTAATGTGGAGCAGGACCAGCATTAAGCCAAGCATTCTTGTCGGCAATGTAATCCTCTAATTTGTAATATGCTTGCTTACATAGTGTGCGTTTTACAACATTTTTAAAACGTTTCTCTGTTAAATCTAGTATGTTTTGAGGTATTTTATTATAAAATTTAACACAGTACCCCATAAAAGATGTATGCACTTTTGAGAGTCTAAAACGTGGTTGAATTAATTTATCTTTATTCCTAGTATTATACCCATGTCTATCACATCTTTGATTGAAGAGATGTAAATTTTTTCGAACATACATTATGTTTTCATAGATGTACTGACAAGGAACTGTCATGATATTGATCTCCTTAAAAAGGCCCCTAACAGAATCGCGACTGCGGAGACTATATATAGCTCTAATGGCTCTTTTTTGCAGAATAAAAATTGACTCTATTTCTGCCGCACGTCCCCAAAGCAAGATGCCGTATGACATGATGCTATGAAAGTAACTAAAATAAACTAATCGTGCGGTTTCCACATCCGTTAGTTGCCGAACTTTTCTAACAGCATATGCCGCTGAGCTAATTACATAAGTAGTAACTTAGGCTATGTTGTTTTCAGACTAGCTTCGCCCCGCGGCGTTTCTCGACATTGACGATAATAACCGTAGGTAACAGCACGGGACTCAGTATTAAATAAATAAATAAAATAAAAAAATATTTCGGACATCTTACAGACAACGTCATCTAGTCCCAAACTAAGCAGAGCTTGTATTATGGGTACTAAACAACTTTATTTATATAATATACATAAACATACTCTTTTTTTGAAAATACATACATATTATACATAGAAAAACACCCAGACTCCTAAACAAATATATGTGGATCACACAAATATTTGGTCTGACCCGGGAATCGAACCCGAAACCTCTTGATCAGCAGCCGCATGCGCTAACCACTAGACCAACGAGGCAGTAAAATAAATTTTATGAGGAAGTTCACAACAACAAATTAACTTCGGAGCCTTACATTTTTATCACAAGTTCTTCTTATATTGTAAATAATATGTGAACTGTTGATACTGTATACAACCAATTAAAACCGTATTTCATACATGCTAAAAATCCGTACTTACTAATTACATACGAAAACTATTAAAACGTTATTTGATAACACAGGGCGTTTATAGTGTTTATGTCTTTAAATTCCTTTTATTAACTGACTTCAAAAAAGAGGAGGAGGTTCGCAATTTGTCGGAATCTTTTTCTTTTTTTTTTATGTATGTTCAGCGATAATTTCGTCGTTTATGAACCGATTTAAAAAATTATTTCTGCATTGGAATGGACATAGCTTACAGGTGGTCCCATCTACACCATATTGGGATCTGATGATGGGATCCCAAGGAAATCGAGGGAACTCCTCAAATATCATAGGCACAATTGTTGCGATTTGGTTACTCGGAATAGTTATTCTTAGAAGTCGGTTCCTATTTGTTAAAATTATGTTTTTTTTTATTGTTTTAATGGAATGGACGTTTGAACTCTACTAGCTTTCATCCGCGGCTCCGCAAGCCGCTGATTATTGCGGTAAAAAGTAGCCTATGTCCTTTCTTAGGCTTTAGACTATTTGGATACAAAATTTCATTTAATTCGGTTCAGTGGTTTATGAGTTTATCGCAAACGAACAGTCAAAGAGATAAACGCGATGGAGGACTTCATTTTATAACATGTAGTGATATGTAGTTATCTATAATCCGTGTTATGGAGTATGGAGAGACTTTGTTTCTTGAGGTCCTCCTCAAAGAAGTAAACAGTAGCCTAGGTCCCTAGACGTTCATGACAACCGGGACCGATGTTTTTACGTGCTCTATAACGCACGGGCGTGAAATACAGCCGAACTCCTATACTTTGAGCTGTTCCTAAGAATTTCTTATTGCCAAAACCGTACAACATTTTTGACCCGTCCCAGGAATTGAACCCGAGACCTCTTGACCGACAGTCGCATACGCTAAACACTAGACCAAGAAGGCAGTTCAAATAATAATAATAATAGTTACTAATGCAATTATTATTGTTTTATAAAGTCCCGTAAATTTCATAAATTTATTACTTTATCATATATTGTCTTTATTCCCGCCAATAAGACAAAACCATGGAGATAAACATGATAAACTGTGTTTTATCGGTCGTGACATATTTATTATGTAAAGTGACTTTACAGAGAAGATAGCACCTTATTTAATAAGAATTAGAATACATTTTCCTACGAATTGTATCATTCAAGATATGCCTATAGTGTGAAACTTTTAATCTTCGTAATTTTAAAAGAAATAAAAAAAAACACTTGACATCTCATCTACCATTATTTTAAACGTGAAAGTTTGTGAGTATGTGTGTATGTTTGTTGCTCTTTCACGCAAAAACTACTGAACGGATTTGGATGAAACTTTACAGTAATATAGCTTATATATCAGAATAACACATAGGCTACTTTTTACTGCAATAATAAAGATGAACGGGCGAAAGCAAGGTGAATATAAAAATATATTAAATCGTAGATGTCAAAATATATCACTGTTTATCTCCTGTCAAATCTTCACAGGTTGCCTAGCAACCATAATGATACGCGGGTAACACCGCGGGGCGCAGCTAGTGTCTTATATAGCGCGCTTTCCCGTCCTACTGTAATAGAATTTCGTCCCTTTTGTCAAAATGAGAGCACTCAAGCAGCTTGGATTCAACTCATGCTTTCCATCAGACATAATTGAGTCATTTCAACAGGCAAAGTAAGAAGAGAAAAGATAAACAATTACGAGCAGCAACTTATATTACAATTGATTGAAAAAATTGCGTTTTTGTATTCAAGCCCATGTATTCATGAGAAATAGCCTGGTGACGGTCAGATTAACAGACAGACGAACAGATTCCAGTTATTGACCGTTTTCGTACGGAACCCTAAAAAAATGTTTATTCGTAATTGAGTGTTATAATCAGGTTTACTGAACGTACTTCTGATCATACTTGATGATTAATTGTAATCAGAGTACCTGCTGAGTACATGCTGCACATTTCCTCACAATGGCAACTAGTAAGCAATTTTTATTGCTAATTATTGCTACTATCGTTATAGAAGTGCGTAATGCTATAAATTTTATTGCAAATTACTATAGAGATCTGGTACGAAAAAAACACCTCAATTGCCCACCATAGAGTGGGTCACCATGCTGCATTGCCTTCGTTCGCAATGAGGATGGTGATGGTGACTACCACTCTTGAATTCTAGCTAGCATCACGCAGCTATTTAATTAGTCATTTTAGGAGCTATTCCTTGAAAGTAACAATACTATTTAATACTACTATGTATATAACTAGCTTTTCCCCGCGGTTCGGCCCGCGTGTATCTCGATTATTGCAGTAAAAAGTAGCCTATGTGTTATTCTGATATATAAGCTATACTACTGTAATGTTTCATCCAAATCCGTTCAGTAGTTTTTGCGTGAAAGAGCAACAAAGATATATACATACTCATAAACTAACTAAAAATAGTTGAAACTCGACTTGATTTTCGATAAGTTATATGTATGACAGTTATTGAAGTCTTATTACGAATTTTCCATTATCACCTTTCTTTCCAGAGGCAAGTAGTCCGATCAAACGCCACCTTCAACGCATTTGTGGTACCTGGACCTCCAGAACTGAGTGAAGAGTTGGTACCAGTATCAATGACGAGGCAATTAGAGTTAGGAGATGATATGAAGGAATACTGGGGTTTTTACTTACTGAAAGGATCATCAGTTACCGTGTCTACGTGTGTCAGGTAGGATCCAATAAACCTCTTTCAGACTTTCGTACGTTTCACAAATAGACAATAGAGTCTGCGTGTGACCACGAGCGGTGTAACCCGTTCGAAACATCGGGAAAAAAAAAGTACAATAAAAACTATGTGTACTGGAATTAATACGTGTTATTTCATAAATGTGTTTTTTTACTAAATAATCCAATAGATAAACCCCCTAGCCAAAGTTGCAAACGGTTTTCGTTGTCTATTTATATATTCCATTCCATTTCTATATTCTCTTGTTTGATTGGCTAATATTTTGTTTTGATCACGTGACAGAGTGATATAAGCCTATGAAACAAGAGAATAGAGAAATAGATTGGTATTTAAAATAGAAAACGATAAACGTTTGTAACTTGGCTAGGTACCTAATGATACCCCTCTCTTGATTATCAAACGTCACGTCATCAAATGACATATTTACTCGTTTAAGGGCCACAGCACACTAGCTACTTTTAGCATCGGCGATCGGCAACTAGTCGCTTTTTAGAAGCTAAATACGGCGACCGAACGCTCTACACCGCACACTTAAAAACGCCAAACGCGGAGATTGTGTCGCTATTTAGAAGCGCGACACTTCAGCTGAACGCTACACTCCGCACGCATTCGGATGCCGATAACATCGATTTGGCATCTGAGCAGTCGCTAAAACGCGCGTTTCCGATACCGCGATCGAACGCAGGAAGTCGCTAAAACGCGATGCAGCGTCGATGCAGTAGCCAAATCCCCGATCGCCGATGCTAAAAGTAGCTAGTGTGCTGTGGCCCTAAACCAAGCACTTTGAGAATCAAGTAAAACAAAAGCATTAATTGAATGGAAAATTTAGGCAAGCTTGGAAACAAACTAGAACCAGTGTTAAACTGAACGTGGTAACAAAAATGAATATATAAAGCTTTTGAATTCTGATCAAATACTTTCACACAGACATCCAGGTGCATCTCTTATCATGATTAAAGGGTACAAGCACCTGCAAGAGTGTGCCTACATCGGAGATGACTCCTCAGAAGAACTTGATGAGCTGTGGGAGGCGTACAGTTTAGGATTGATGACCAATACCACACTGTTTGAGAAGATACAGAACCTAAGAAAAGATGATGGAAAAGCGAATGATCCTGGTAAGAATTGATTTTATAATATTGTTTGAAAAGTTAATAGTCTTTTGAATTTATATATAAATGTATTTATTATAGTTGAAGTCAATAAAACTGATAATATCAGCAAACAATATTGCAGAAATAAATGTTCTCAATTATTTGCCTATGTAACTACTCCTGCAGCCATGATAGAAACTATAGACAATAATAAAAATACATTAAACTACATTAGAACTGATGTAGATTAAAATCGGTCTACACATAACAGATCTATCGAGTAATAAACATACAATTAAATACATTTCACTAGAAAACCTCTTTCTTAGAAAAGATGCTTGAAAGCCTCAATAACATTGGTTAAAATTAAATAATGATGATAGAAATATTGTTGATAGGGGCGATGCGGCGACACAAACCTGGTGTCAGCTTCCATGATCCGAAAAAAGCAACGAATACAACATCACTTGACGACAAAAGCAATACTGTAACTGAAACTGATGCAGATCATGATCCAAAAGTAAGTAATTTGATCCCTATTGAACTTAAAACATAACTATTTGAAGTAATGAAATGTGTTAAAAGAACTAATACTATTCAAAATCTGGCTACAGATAATACCAACCATTACAATGAAACTATTAGTGAATTAAATAAAAGCATCGGTAATATTAATGAAGAAAAACTAAATGTATTAGATCAATAAGAAACACAGCCCAATGTAGCTATAACAATTCTATTACAGACGGCGTATTTGGACATTGCTATTGGCAGTTCTGAGGTGACTAGTTAATTTACTTTATCACCTGATCAGCCAATACTGTCACGTAGTTTTACCTATTTTGCTTTTTAATTATTTAGCATATGTTGTAGAATTTCATTTGCCCTTGTTTTTGATAGCTATGTATTAATCATATGCTTATAATTATCATCTATATAGTTAAATATACCTCAAAGCAGCGCAGCATGAAATATACTCGTGTTAATATTTTACAATTCTGCAATCTAGGCTAAACCACTTGTGATGTATCTTGTACTATTGTACAGGCAAGACGTTGTTGTATTCCCTTTTAACTCTATCTCTTTCTCACACAAACTATGTATTAATACAAGAAGAAAAGGCCTTTCCTTCGTCTTGAGCAAAATTATCATCATCGTTTTACCCTTTTCCCTGCTAAATTCTTTTATTGGATATTCTTCTTTCACTCTCCTCTTTAACTTAACTGTTCTCGTTTAATCCCTTTCAAGTGATCTCATCCATCACGTAGTCTCTCATTTATTGTAAAATAATATTAACTTATTTTCTCTTGTACCCGATGTCAATACTACGTGCATAGCAACGAATCGCTGTAAACCAAGCAAATGTTGCTCAAGTTTAATTTAAAGTAAAATTCTAAAAAATACTACCTGATGCCCGCGGCTCCGCTCGCGTCTTAGGGGTATGGAAAATAGTTGTTGGCCGATTCTCAGACCTACCCGATATGCACACAAAATTTCATACAAGTCGGTACAGCCGTTTCGGAGGAGTATGGTAACTAACACTGTGACACAAGAATTTGATATTTAAGATGACTGCAATGCAGTAAAAGACTGAAAAAACTAAAGAAATCATCTGTGTTGTCTGTCAAATTTATTTTATCAGAAACCACTGTTGCTTATATACGACATACACTACAGTCATTAACCCTTCGCGTGCCTGGTGGGTCTGACAGACCCATCACTTCAAAACATTGACGATATTTTTTTATTTTTTCAACCTAACGCGCTGCGCTTCTCAGTAGCTTCTCGATACGAACTAGCGGCCATTTTGTCTCATCTCCCGTAGTCCGCAACGCGGACGCATTCATTTAAGTCGTATTTTATATGCGCTCGGGTCTCAGGGACCCGACCAGGCACGCCGCGTAACTTTTATTCCGTAACCACTTACTTTTGTTTTTGCATGTTTATTATGTTTTGTGTGGTATTTTTTTATGAAAATAATATTTTTCCATGCTGAACCCAATAATAGTGAAAGTGATGACAGTGATGTTGAGATGTCTCAGCCATTGAGCAATTTTTCTCACGCACCGATTTTTTTTTATAATTTAGCCTAGCTTGATGGAAAGCATGAGTAGAATCCAGGAGTAGGGGCCACCACGTTCATTGTGAAGGTAGGCAAAGTAGCCTGGTGACCCATACTTTGGCGGCCTGGTTAGATAATCCCGCATCATTTTCCCGGCCTTCGATGGCCGGGAGAATGATGCAGAATGATTGGGCCTCCGGTCTCACACTCGAAATACGACAGCAAGAATGCTTTCATTATTACTTTCATTATTAGGATGGTCGTCTATGTGAGGGTTATACTGACCCGGTTGAGCCGGCCCATTCGTGCTGAAATCAGCGTGGCTGTTCTAGCTTTCTTTCTTCCTTATAAAGGCAAAGATAATACAGTATTTTTTACAAACAAATATGCATATTCAGAGACTACACTCAACGAACTAAAAGCAGTTATTGGATAAAAAGGGCTTGTTATTTATGTCCTAACAAAAAGGATCGCAAGTCCAGGTACACTTATCTGTTGCGAAAGCCACATTTATGCACACGATTTTTGCTTGCGAAAATTGTCTCACAAATACTGAGTAATTATAAGCAAAACCCTTTATTTTTTTATAAAAAAATATAATAGTCTGTAAGTTGATTCATCTCTGCCTTAATTTACCGTACAGTCTGATTTTTGATATCAAATAAAAAGTTTACTATTGTTGATTTAAACATAAGTGTTTATTTTTGTTACGTAAAATATGAGAATTTTAAATAAGATAATAAACATTTTGTAGAACAACTTTAGTTTAAATTTTTCACATCACATAATATAAATATAAGTGAGAATAAATAAAAACTCTGTATTTAGCTTTCTGACTCTTTAAGTAGGTCAAAACCAAGCATTTTGTTTACGGGTCTCACAGACCCACCAGGCATGCGAAGTGATTTTCAGGCACCAGGCACCCGAAGGGTTAAAGTTAAAACATACACATAAGAACACGTGTATACCAATATTTTTATAAATAATTTTAAACTTCAATAATACAGGAACTCCGAGCCATTTTAGAACGACTGCACGCTCTCCGCGAGGCAGCCAAAAATCAGCATTTCAAGAATTATCATCCACCGTCAAATATTATTTCAGTGCCAGCTCTTCATCGACATAGAGACACCAATGTCAACATAGATCAGAGAAAATGGCTGTCCTTTCAAGGTACTGTACCTCATCTTGAAGATAGCAGCACTCACTCTCACAAAAAAAGAAAAAAAAAATTGTAGGAGTAAAGGAAATTTCAAACCACCCACGTATATACTTGAGAATGAATGATATAATAAAAAAGCGGCCAAGTGCGAGTCGGACTCGCCCATGAAGGGTTCCGTATCAGCAAGTAACATCATATAAAAGTTCTTGTAGTTCGTTGTAACTTTCATCGATGTTTTTATACTAGTGTATTGATTGGATGAAAGGTAAATTGCGTGTTACGATTTATGACGTATTAAAAAAAATACTCACTAGATCTCGTTCAAACCAATTTTCGTTGGTAGCTTGCATGGTAATGTACAACATATATTTTTTTTAGTTTTATCACTCTCTTATTTTAGAAGTTAGAGGGGGGGGGACACACATTTTTCCACTTTGGAAGTGTCTCTCGCGCAAACTATTCAGTTTAGAAAAAAATGATATTAGAAACCTCAACATCATTTTTGAACACCTATCCATAGATACCCCACACGTATAGGTTTGATGAAAAAAAAATTTTTCAGTTTCAGTTCCAAGTATGGGGACCCCCAAAATGTATTGTTTTTTTTCTATTTTTATGTAAACATCTTAATGCGGTTCACAGAATACATCGACTGACCAAATTTTAACAGTATAGCTCTTATAGTTTCGGAAATAATTGGCTGTGACATACGGACGGACAGACAGACAGACAGACAGACAGACAGACAGACAGACAGACAGACAGACAGACAGACAGACTTGACGAATCTATAAGGGTTCCGTTTTTTGCCATTTGGCTACGGAACCCTAAAAATGGGCCACAAACTTTTTCACAGTATATTTTTGGATTGAAATATCCTTCTAAAAAGGGCATAATCCTACCTCAAAGATAACTTATGCGTTTGTGTCCTGAATTATTAGCATTCATGGAAAGCGGTAGATATTTTCCATGTCTATGTTCTGTTTCCAAATCTTGTAACATTAAAGATTTGCCAGAATTTCTACACCATCATCTTTTATGTTAAATTAAATTATGAACAATTCACAAAGCTGCTATAGCTACGCTTTTTTTCTTTTTCTATAGCAACTAATATTGTCATTCGTATGGCAACGTGTTGTAAATTCTTTATCAATTTAGGTTGTAAATAACAGACGGTAATCAAATCCTGTTTTTTGTGAACAGCATTTTTATAACGTTTCACAAACTTCTTTTATAGCTCTTGATAAAATACTTACGTAGATTAGCTAAGTCTTAATAGTGACTAAGAAGATTTTTTTTTTAGATAATTTTCATATTTTTAATCAAATACTTTAAATGTATTTTACTGTGAAATCCCATGCTTCAGGATAAACGGTATGTCTTGTCCGATGTGATATTGCTCTAGACAGAAAATCCAAAGGGTCTCCACCTGATAATTTTTTTTTCCAATTTTAGATATTGATGGAAACAAAGGTGAAATTAAAGAAACAATTACATTAAAAAAAGATGTCACAACAACTATTAGAACTACAACCACTCAAAAAGAAGAAGAAGCAAAAAATACTAAAGATCATAAAGAAGTTTTAAGTCAAGATAAAGTAAGAGTAAATGAAACTGAATCTACTGAAGCTAAGGAAACTACTAAATCTCTTACTCATAGTGCTGAAGAAGAGATTGAATTAGAAAAAGTTACTACAAAATATACAACAAAGGTAAGCTATTTGACTATATAGATTAGAATAAATGTGTCAAATTTAATCAATCAATCTTATTCTTCCCCACATCTGCTCATAGTCTATTGACTGATTGCAAGATATTAATTTCAAAAAAAAAAACAAAAAAACAAAGTATGTTTTCTTATTAGTTTCCTGCCGTTTTCAATGTATTAATTGGTATGATTCCAAAAATCAATGTGATGTGCAAAGCCCTTATTATGTATCTAGGTATACCTTAAATACAAAAGTAGTAAGTATACAACATTATCTAATCCCAAACTAAGAAAGGTGATCCGATCCGGCCATTGAACCCATGACCTTTTGATCAGCAACCGCATACGCTAACCACTTGACCAACAAGGCAGTATTTGTTTGTATTTTGAGCCCGTCAAAATGACTCTACCTACTCTGTCTGCGTGAGTAGCATCCAAGAGTAGTGATCATAGTGATTGCAGAAAATGCAGCATGGTCACCCACACTATGGCGGCCTATTGAAATGCTTCTCTATGTTTTTCGAGATATATAAGTATTTTATCAGTATTTTTCGAGATATATAAGTATTTTATCAGTATTTTTCGAGATATATAAGTATTTTATCAGTATTTTTTTTACTATAGTAGTAGTATCTTCCTAGTCTAGTATCAAACGGCCGCGTATGAGATGTATGGGTTTATGTATTTGCCCGCTGTACTATAAAGAAAACATATTAAAACGCACCAAGCCACTCAGAAAACCTACGCTTACAATATCTAAATAACGCTTTTCAAACAATATACAGACTGTATTAATTCGTACAAAGATCCTTATTTAAACCTACTATAAAAAGGTCTTCTAAGAATGGAAAAATACTTATCACTTATCAGTTCAAAGATATTGTATAATACACGCGTTGTCTTAATACAATGTCTCTGATAGTTTAATATTTGTTAATCCGTCTTTATAAAGGATCCGTTACTTTTATAATCATTATAATAAAATCTATGTTGAAACAGAGTGTCCATGGAGTTTCTTGTCTGTTCTTCTCCATAGGATCTACGATTTGGAACAGACAATTAGTTTCACGACTGACTACTTGACGTTTTAAAGCTGCCGTTGTATTGGTGTATTTGAAATAAAAATGGTTTGATTTGATTTGAAAAACAAAATATCTTAGCTATCTAGCTTTTGCCCGTGGCTCCGCCCACGTGTATGTCGGTTATCGCGGTAAAAAGTAGCCTATGTCCTTTCCGGAGGTTCTATCTATCTTTATATCAAAATTCCTCGAAATCGATTCTGCGGTGTAGGTGTGAAAACGTAACAGACAGACAGAGCTATTTTCGCTTTGATAATATTGCTTTTTCCCAAACTCAAAATCGACTTTAAATCCGTCATCAGTTGAACTTCGATATTTTACGTGAAACAATTGTCATAAAAACTCCACAATCCGAGTACTAGGTAATATTATGGTTCTGTATCTGTAAATGTGAGTATAGTGTAGGCTTGTAATGTTAGTTTATATTTTAGTAATTTTCTGGTGGTTTTGAGTTAGGCTACACGATGACTGGGGCCCGTATGCCGTCTGTATGGACAGGTCGACTCAAAACTATGGTCCTTTCTTCAAAAGGCCAACCCAGACCCTATACTGCACTCACATTGTTCTCTTTAATGTTGTACACGGACTTAAAAAAAAAAAAAAAAAAAAAAAGACACCTCTGTGGTTTGTTTCGGCGTTTCTTCCCAGAGTGAGTCGTAGGAAATGCCGGCGCCTTCTAGCTATAAGTTCGACTTGTAAAAATGTCTGAAAATATTTACTTACAGAATTAAATATCATTTATCATCATCATTTATCATTTATGTAGAAAATCTGTTGTTGGTTTATTAGCTCCATCAGTATACAGTCATACAGTCCTCAACTGGACTGTTGGATAAAATCCTCTTTTAGAAGTGGGTTTAAGCGTATTATATCACACTGACCAAATGGGTTGGTTTCTCTTTGCAATGATGTCTTCTCTTACGACACCCATAGAATCTATCCTATTGAAACAAACTGCGCATGACAACAACACTCCAAAGACCAGTACAAATTGAAAGTATCCAATCTGGTCTGTTTAATATAGTAGGCGAAAACTCCCTTTAAAAGTCATTTTTTTAAATATCACAATATAGAGGTGGTGACACTCCTGGTGGGTGGTTGTTTTGGTTTGCAATCACACAAACTGAGCTGTCAAGGACACCATTTTCCTAGGTTTTATCAATATTATTTGAGGTCTACTAGTTCAACCGGTTTTACTTCAATATTATTTTCTCCACGGTGCCATCGGACCTCCGCAACACTTAGATCGAATTGAATTCGAAGATAGTCTATACTCCGGGTTGCTAATGTCGAACTCTTTCTCAAGTGGGTACATTTACGTATATATACAAAAACAATTTGAAATGTCTGTTTTTAAAATCAAATCAACAGCTTTTCACTGAATACATATTAAAGTATATACGGTACTTCTATTATAATAAATAAATAAATATTTTTTTTTTTTTTTGGACATCTGACACACAACATCATCTAGTCCCAGCTAAGCAGAGCTTGTGTTATGGGTACTAAACAACTGATATAAATACATAAACATACTTTTTTTTGTAAATACATACATATTATACATAGAAAACACCCAGACTCCGAAACAAATATTTGTGAATCACACAAATAATATTTGGTCCGACCCGGGAATCAAACCCGAGACCTCTTGATCAGCAGCCGCATACGCTAACCACTAGGCCAACGAGGCAGTCAATTATAAGATCAATTATTTAATTTTCTCTATGCCTTTTCTATTAGTTATCTCTGGAATGGCTAGACCGACTTTGATGGCACTATCACTGGCATGTAGCTGATCTGATCACTACAATTTTTAGAACAACAAAAATCGGGTAACATCGCGTAACTAGTGGATAATTAAATAATTATACACAATAATAATTATCTTTATTATGTTTACTCGTAAATAGTTGAATAATATAACGAGTATATAACATTGTATAAAGGTATTTTCTATGTAATTAAATGTTTAATTACTTTACTACTACAATGTAGATAATAAAGTTATTTTGATTTAATTACATAAATGAAACATGTTTCTATAAATTAGTTTTATATTTAATTGAATAGAAAGGTTTTTTAGTTCTACTTAGCACTGAGTCCCGCGGTTTTAGTTGTAAACCGCGTGTAATGCCGCGGAGCGATGCTAGTTTAAAAGGAGCTAGAGTAACTCCTTATTTCATTAGCTTTCTGCCAGTAAAAGTTCCATCAAAAATAGTTCAACCGTTCTAGAGATAAGCCGGAAAATAAATCTAATATATAAAATTCTCGTGTCACAATGTTCGTTCCCATACTCCTCCGAAACGGCTTGACCGATTCTTATGAAATTTTTTATGCATATTCAGTAAGTCTGAGAATCTGCTACTATCTATTTTTCAGACCCCGAGCGGAGCCGCGGTCATCAACTAGTATAATATAAATGTAAAATAAACATTAGATGATAAGATATTGATTATTAGGCTAAGGTCGTTAACATCACTAATTCTTTCATTATGTAACAATATTATCCTATAATTTAAATAATTAACAATTGAGATAGTGTATCATTACAATTAGATTAAAACTATTATTACAATTAAGTCTAACAGAAGATCAATCTAATAAATAAATCAATATTTCGGACATCTTACACACAACGCCATCTAGTCCCAAACTAAGCAGAGCTTGTATTATGGGTACTAGACAACTGATATAAATACATAAACATACTTTTTTTTGTAAATACATACATATTATACATAGAAAACACCCAGACCCGAGACCTCTTGATCAGCAGCCGCATACGCTAACCACTGGACCAGCAAGGCAGTAAATCTAAAGTAATAATATTCGTGTTGAAACCGGAGCCCATATGTTGCAGAAACAGTTTAAGCGGTCGCCACGCCGCTCTCTACTGTGCCAAGTGTCGTGGGTTCGAATCCCACGTGGGAATAACACTGTGTGATTCACAAAGTTGTTCTGAGTTCCTTGTCTGTTATTCTCCATAAGATCTAAGAAATGGAACAGACAATTAGCATGGTTTGATTTGATTTGAGTCTGGGTGTTCTTTGTGTCCGTTTCATGTATGTTTGTAAAGTCCCCCGTGACACAGAAATTCATATTCCTAATGCGGGGGTTGCCTTTTATTTTAAAAAAAATAGGCCATAATATAGCTTTGGCCCGCTGCTCCACCTGGTCTACGTCAGTTATCTCGGTTAAAAGTAGCCTATGTCCTTTATCAGGTTTTAGACTATCTACTTACAAAGTTTCATTCAAATCGGTGTAGTGGTTTTTGAGTTATCGCGAACAGACAGACAGACTTTATTTTATGTTACTTAGTGGTCATACGGCATTGTCTGCACCCGCCATGGATATGGAGGCCATATCCTGGTCTCAGATTCTACTCATGCTTTCCAACAGGCAAAGTAGAATCAGTCACGCAGACTCCTCCAGAGAAGAGACCCTTGCCCAGCCGTGGGACTTTATGGACTGTTGATAGGTTAAAAATAATGATATTAAAAGCAAGATGTGTTCTTTGTTACAGAGTTCAGTAGAAAATACCGAAGAACCTAACTCCAGAGAGGTATTTGAAGATGTACTGCTGAGGCTTCAGGCTCTAGGTGACAGAGGAAAAAGAGTGCTGATAAAGCTACATGAAACTATGGGCGTAGAATATCGTGAAAAGGTAACTGAAGTTTACGAAGTGATTTATACACCAGAAGTGTGGGTTACATTCAACCACGGCAATTTTACTATCATCATCATCATCAACAGCCTTTAACAGTCCACTGTTGCACATAGGCCTTTCCTTTGAAAGGAGGTTTTGGCCTACTATACCACGCTGGCCAGACGGGTTGGTAGGGTTGGTTTCAAGTTTTCCTTCTCTTTGTATCGATGTTGTCTTGCGTAGTTTATCCCATAATCGCCGTTTACGACACCCGCGGGATGAATAGGGGAGGTGGTACTCTGTATTCTTAATCCGTCACTACCTTTACTTCATCTTGGTCTACTCGAGGTATTGCTGTTAATCCCTAACCCATCTTTATAAATATCATATAATTGGTAGGTAGTAGAGCTACACCCTTCGACATTCTGGCCGGCAGAGACAAGATGGTCTACGACCAAATTCGTTCTGTCGGTCGGAGTGGCGAGGAGACAACGCCGGATCATGAGCCTGAAATGCTGAGGCAGAACGCACATACGCAAGCCTTACGGGCTTGGAGGGCACGGCTCGAAATACAGGGCTGTGCCAGCCAACGCGCTGTTGGAGCCGTTCTGCCGAGCTTCGAAGCTTGGATAGAGAGGACCGACTGTGTCAGCTACCGATTGACTCAGATACTCACCGGACATGGCTGTTTTGGTGAGTATCTGAATAGAATAGGACGTGAGGTTACGGCACAATGCCACCACTGCGGGTCCGACCGGGACTCCGCCCAGCACACGCTGGAGGACTGCCCTGTGTGGGAGTCCGAGCGTCGAGTCCTAGTCGGACAGATCGGACGGAACCTGTCACCGCCAGCATTGATCGCGGCAATGCTGGCGAGTGGCGAAGGATGGGAAGCCGCGGTCTCCTTCTGTGAGAACGTTATGCTCCAGAAGGAGTCCGCTGAGCGGGATCGGGAAAGGGCCGATCCTGCTCGAAGGAGGCGGCGAAGGGGACGTGGCAGAGGTCGATAGCCCCCCAGTCGTCGCTTAAAGGGTCGTTGCAGCCACATCTTGGGTAGATGTGACCGCTGCAAAGGACCCGAGACAGGTGACACCCCCGGTGCGGCCGGGGGGTGTCGTCTAAGGCGGTTCGGTGTTGCGCCTCTTATTGCGTGGAGTGGTGAGAGGCATGACAGCGTCCTGCCTTGGGGGTGGGAATAATCACCCCGGGATGTACCCCAATCGTGGGGTAAGGCAGGGGGGACTTCAGAAGCCGCTGATGCGTTCCTGGTGTTCCTCCCAACTGCCGAGGTAGGCCGCCGCGGGGTTTAGTGGGTAAACCGATTCCTCCGGGAGTCCCACACACGCCCTTTGTTTACTACACGAAGGGTATGGTGCGAAAAGCATTCCCCGCGTAAAAAAAAAAAAAAAAAAAAAAAAAAAAAAAAAAAAAAAAAAAAAAAAAAAAAAAAAAAAAAAAAAAAGGTAGTAGAGCTACACTGATTTCAGCACGAATGGGGGAGCTCGACCGGGGCAGTACTACCCTCACATAGAAGACCATCCGACATAATAAAAGCATTCTTGGTGTCGTATTTCGTTGATGAGTGTGGACCGGAGGCCCAATCATTCTGCACCATACTCTTGGCCTGGAATGATGCAGAATTATCTGACGAGGCCGCCATGGTATGGGTCTCCATGCTACATTGTGTACCTCAGGATGGTGACCTCTACTCCTGGATTCTACTCATGCTTTCCATCACGAAGAGTAGAGTCACTTCGGCTTATATAAATATATCTAAAAAAAGAGGTATTGCTGTTAATCCCTAACCCATCTATATAAACAATATATAATCAATACCCTTTTCATGCCATGACACATCTTTTTACCCCACTGCGTCAAAGAGGGGTTAATGTCTTTTTACACTTTATGGAAATTCCTACAAGTATACTTTATACTAACAAGGAAAGTCTTATTCAAATTTCAGTCTCTTATTTTCTCTCTCTCTCTTCCAGGCACCACCTGCAACAGCGAAATCAGAAATAATGTCAGCAGTTAAAGGAAGTGATGAAGAATTAGACAGACTCCGAAAGGTTCTTGTTGAAGCTATTGACGAAGAGAAGACGAGATCGGAAAGACGCAGTGAGTTATTTCATATTTTTTTGTTCCCTTGTCTCCATTTTATTCAGGAACGGGGTTTGTAGCAATGACTTTTATATAAATATTTCGGACATGTAACACTCAACGCCATCTATCTTCAAACTAAGCAGAGCTTGTACTATGAAAGCTATATTGTCTGATAGAATTCTTATATATACCTATATTGTAAATACACACATATCAAAGAAAACACCCAAACTCCGAAACAAATATTTGAAGATCATACAAAAATTTGGTCCGACCGACAGGATTTGTACCCGAGATCTCAAGCACAGCAATTGCAGACACTATCAGTGCGCCACGGATCCAGTCACTTTTTTACTGATAACTATTGACTTATTGTACACCATCGTCACAGTTGAATATTACTTGTTGATATGTATGTACAATGGGCGGATGGAGGAAATATAATCGTTTTAGGGCCGAACAAAGTACAGTGTCAAGTTCGGTATAGACACAGATTGGACCTTGTAAAAGTACATAGGCAAGCGGGTGGAGCTGCGAGCAAAAGCGAGTTAATAATAAATATCAACTCTGTAATCTAAACTATATATACATATGTATATCACTTAAGACAGTAGATAGATAAGTAGTTGATTTGTTTTGACCTACTTTTCAAGACAAGTGGGGAGGTAATAGTGTCAATAGTACTTACTTATATCAATAATGTTACCTTCTGCCTCGTTGACGCAGTGATAAGCGTATGCGGCTGCTGATCAAGAGGTCTCGGGTTCCATTCCTGAGTCAGACCATATATGTTTGTGTGATCCACAACTTTGGTTTTCTATGTATAATATGTCTGTATTTACAAAAAATAAAGTATCTTTATGTATTGATACCAGTTGTCTAGTATCCATAATATAAGCTCTGCTTAGTTTGGGATTAGATGGTGTTGTGTGAAAGAAGTGTAAAATATTTATCAAATATTTACTATTATTGCCTACTTTGACGTCAATTCTGACCGATCGGTATTGGAATTAGGGCCACCGTTTTTGTTGTAAAATAAGGTCCTGAGGCATAGCTTTCAAACTTTGTTAATATTACCCACGTGATAATTTTTATAACCTTAAAATCCTATTGTAAAAATAATAAGCATGCCGCAGTGTTGTGCAGTCCCATTTTGTTCGGAAAAAAAGGAGGACATGAGATTCCGACATATAAGATTGTTTCATAGCACATACATTCATTCAGCCGTAATTCGTATTTTCAATAAATAATGTCACGTGGTGTGGTAACGGATTAAGAATACAAAGTGTCACCACCCCTATTCATTTCATGGGTGTCGTAAGAGGCGACTAAAGGAACAAAATAAGCAGCTAACATCACTGTCAAAAGAAGGAAAACATGAAACAAACCCTTTACCAACCCGTCTGGCCAGCGTGGTATAGTAGGCCAAAACCTCCTTTCAAGTAAGAGGCCTATGTCCAGCAGTGGACTGTTAAAGGCTGTTGATGATGATGATGATGAATGTCACGTATGGTAAAATATTCACAGACCTAATTTATAGACCTTATGCTACACTAGCGTCTCTTGCGGTGAATTTATTTACGGTAGCCCTTTATGTGACGTTACATACTGAAATTGAATTCATATTAGATTGAAATTAGTATTAAAATCAAGACCAAGGCCGCTGACCTGCAACAAAGATTAAATCTTTGTTCCTTAACGTTACGAATACGATAATTAATCAAGTTAATGACCTCAAATAAAACCAAACATTCTGCAAAATGGAATATTGGCTTTTCGCCAATACTTTTTTGTTTAGTGAAGAAACCATCTGTGCCTGAATCTTTGTTTTATTCATTCAGTAGTTTGGGTTCAAAATTGATATCGGATATGGTGTATTACATAAAATCTTTTTAAAAAAACCGTCTTAAAAAAATACTTTTATTTGACTGGCTTAAATTAATTTTTACTAAGACCATAATTAATTTGAATTCTAATTGGCAACATTGTTAAAGTTCTAATGTCAAAGACTATAATAATAATATGGTTTATTGTATCAATGAAATTAATTACAAAAATTATGAACACTATTATTAAGTAGGGTTTCCTGTGCTACAAGTAACAGTTACAATTCGAAGTTGGTCTAGCGACGTATTTTAAATTTTATTGTACAACAATCTATTATTATTAATTTATTAAATTAGAATTACATAATTTGAAGGAAAATAACAAAAAATAAAGTAATTTAACACTATGAACATTGCATAAATACGGGAGATGTGTGGGATAATATTTAATGTTAATAAGATTGTTTGAGTGGTGAATTAAGAATGTGTTAGATACGTTTGAGAGGTATAGATAAATTATTTTGGGAATCAAATAATATTTTACCAATTTTTATCTATGCATAAACATTAAATATATTCCTAGCTTTAAATCAAATCGAATCAAATCAAACCATTTTTATTTCAAATACACCAATACAACGGCACTTTTGAAACATCAAGTAGTCAGTCAGTAGTCAGTCGTGAAGCTAAGTGTCTGTTCCAATTCGTAGATCTATGGAGAAGAATAGACAAGAAACTCCATGGACACTCTTTTTATTTAATGTTTCTTTAACTGACCCATGTTTCCACAAATAAATGATTGATTGACTGATTGATTTATTTCTTTTAAAAGAAAAGCGTCAAGAAGCTATGGAGCAAGCTCGCGCTAAACGAGAGGCAATGATGGCACGTATTGAGCTACAGAAGTCCTTTAATGAAGATGACGAGGCCAGGGATTATGCTGCAGAGGAGGTAAGATTCGAATCTCTTAATCTATTTATAAATGAACACTTACCATGACCGATTGATTTACCAATCCAGTTCCTAGACGACAGAGGATATAAAATTTTAGTTCTGGCAGCAGCAGTTAGAAGATTTCGCGTGCGGCTCCGCCCGTTTTTATGTCGGTTAAAAAGTAGCCTATGTCCTTTCTTAATCTTTAGGCTATATCCTCCTAGCTATTATTCCCAAGTTTATTTGGGGTCGGCTACTAGTTCAACTGGTTTTACCTGAATTTCAGTTTTTCCACGGAGCGACTGGCATCGGACCTCCGCAACCCTATGGGAGAAAATTCGAAGATTGAACTAGTTGTCAGTAACGATACCAATAACGACTTTCCAATAACGATTGACATAGATGTTCATGACAACCGGGACCGACGGCTTTACGTGCTCTCCGAGGCACGGGCGTGAATCACCGCCAAACTTCCAAACTCCGGGCAGCTATTAGGAATTTCCTAAGAAAATCATAATAACACTTTTTGGCCGACCCGGGATTTGAACCTGAGACCTCTTGATTAGCAGTCGCATACGCTAACCACTAGACCAACGAGGCAGTTAGTTTACTTTCTGAGGCTTTAGACTATCTGGGTAAAACGTCACTTAAATCGGTTTAGTGGTTTTTGAATTTATTGCGAACAGAGATAGACGCGGCGTAGGACTTCATTTTATAATATGTAGTGAAGCCCTCATTATAAAAGGAATTTTGGAATTTCGCCTCTTAAGAGGTAAACAACGGATAAGCAGCTTTAAAAAAGTTCATATTATTTTTAATTTTAATACGAAATTCGAAATAATCACTCACACTTATTTTTTGATAACAGAGTAGGGTTTAAGAAAACGACTCCACGGTTGGCCTAGTGGTTTAAGCGGTCGCCACGCCGCTTCCTACTTCGCTAGTGTCGTGAGTTTGAATCCTACGTGGCACAACACTTTGTATGACTCATAAATTGTTGTTCTGAATATGGGTGTTCTTTGTGTCCGTTTCATGTATGTTTATAAAGTCCCCCGCGACACAGGATTTATATTTCTACTTCGGGAGTTGTCTTTAAAAAAAAGTAAACAAAACTTATTTTGTTGCTTTCGAAAACCTCTCTCATCAATCGTGATATATATTTCAGGGTCTGGAGCCAGATGGAGTGGCAGAACACCACATGCAAATAAACGAGACTACTCCTCTAGACATGAGTAACTCCGAGTTCTGGTCCTCATTCTCTAGCAGTGAAGAGGCGTTGTTGGAGTGCGAAGGTTTAATTCTGAATCTTCCCTTGACACCACATTCCTCTTGTGTCAAGAACGCTTCAGAGAATCTGTCTTTTGCTGCTGCACAATCCAATGCTCTGACATACAGGTAAAAACATAAGTTTATTTTCGTCTATTCTCAAAATAAATGTAACATTTTTTTCTTTTTTACTCTGCCTGATGGAAAGCATGAGTAGAATCTAGGAGAAGAGGTCACCATCCTCATTGTGAGGGTAAGCAATGCACAATGGTGACCATGGCGGCCTTGTCAGATGTTTCTGCATCATTCTCCCGACCTCACCAGTATAGCTCTTATAGTTTCGGAAAAAAGTGGCTGTGACATACGGACGGACAGACAGACAGACATGATGAATCTATAAGGGTTCCGTTTTTTGCCATTTGGCTACTGAACCCTAAAAAAACGTGCTGATCACATTATATTTATCTATTATGCTACTTGAATTTATAACCTCAGACTTAGTATTCAGGGTAACTAACCACAAGACCACCAACTAGCCCGTCAATCATATCCTGTCTGTTTTCTTCAGAGTACCAGCAAACGGCTACTACTTCTTCGTCTTCTCCTCCGAGAACGAGGTGAACACGAACTTCATCCGCGCGCGGTTCGATCTACAGAAGACTCGCTACGACATCGCGCGCTCCACGCTGCGTCACTGTACCAACAGCACCCAGCGATGTGACTTGTCGCTTGACATCTTCTCCTCGCAGAAGGTTAGCATCTACACTTCATCATGATCATCGACGTCCACTGCTGGACATAGACCTCCCGTAAGGTTTTACAAATCTATTGATCTTGTGTTACTCTTATTCAAAGGATTTCCGTGATATTGACTAGGTCGTCAGACCACCTACCCTACTCTAATAAGGCAAGTAAAGTACGGCCAACGAGAAGAATTGTCGTAATGTCTCGTTTTCCCGGCATAAAAATGTTAGGATCAATACTGAATCGCCTACATTCAGGTGGCCAGTTTAGTAATAATACAAGTTAGTTGTTAAAATTTTTGTTAGTGTTTGTTGTTTAGTTAATTATTGTTATTTTGTTTTGTTGATCACTGTTTTTTATTAAAATTGGTTGATGATGGAGCTACAACCAGGTACGTCGAGTGATAAATCTACAGATTTTACTTCTCTAAAAAAGAAATATCCAGAGGTTACGCTTCTCGTTGGCCGTACTTAACTTCTTATTTAAACTTTTCGCTAGGCTCCCAGCCACTATTGCCACTATTTTTCTCATATAAATAACTGTAAAGGTTAAACCAGACAGTGGGCGAGGCGGGAATACAACTGGCTGAAACGGCAATTTACTTACGACCGCCGTACCACCTCACTTACTGTCTGTCCCACACTGAATTACTATTAATTAACAACTAAGAACTCCTTTTCAAATTTCAGGTAGTATTGGAGTTGCCTTTGCGAAACAACGACTCATTGTGGAACGAACAGTTTGTCATCATATCCGAATGCGAACCGAGAACTTCAGTTTACATGGTTTGCGTAATTGCTGTACCCATTTTGATTGTAATTTTTGCTTTCCAATGACAGTATTACAACTTACTGTATTGTAATATAAAAAAGAGATTCATACAAACATGTTCGTGAGTATAACTTTTGTTTTTGACTCACCTTTAGAAGTGGTGATTTAAGACAAAATGTTTTAAATAAGGAGTCATCTACAAATTACATTAGGTAATGTTTTATTACGCTCCCTATAAACTCATTTTCCTGTGGTCTCCATGTTCATAATGTTATACATAAATAACCCTGTCTGAGAGGGAAGGGAAACCATAAATAATAAAATAAAATGTAACGTAGTTTATGGATGATCCTTAAATCATAAATTAATGAAAACTGCGCCACATTAGAACAATGAATAGGAAATATTATATTTTTTAATTTGTAGTTTAATTATGTATATATTTGTTGTCACATATCGTAATATCATTGCTGTAATTTTCATTTCAAATAATTTTATCCTTTGAGAGGATTTTGAAAAAAATATTTATGTCATAGTGTAAACAGAATGGATGTGTTAATTTTCATAGCTAAATAATTTCAACACTGAAGTGCTAGTGACATCTATTAATGATTACACGAACTGTTATAAGACGTGTTGTGATATTTGAGTATAGAGCCATCTAGCGGTGTTGGTGAATACTGTAGTTTTAAATGTTTACGATCAATATCGTATAAATAAAATGATAGTAATTGCGTAGCTTGAATAGACATTATTATAATAATAGTGTTTAAAAGGTTGTTATTGTTAAATAGTTATAAGAAAGGAAAGGCCATCTTCAGGGTGTAAATGTGATAATTGGACAAAAGTGCCATATTGTACAAATATTATTATCGTTAATATTTTTTTTGAGAATGACCATTGAAGTTGAAGACGAGAAATAAAATTTATAACTAAAACTTGGTATTCATTAAACTTTATGGGAAATAAATGTCCTTATTCAATATTTATTTTAAAACATTAAGAATATACGAAGTTTCCTACAATTTTACGTATCTTACAGTACAATTCATGCAATAATAAAATCACAGGGTTAGGCGATTCACACACTGCACCGCGCTATGACGCGTAGCGCGGAGCGGCAGATTTTAATATTTTATGCAAGTACATCGATTAGGCGATTCACACACTGGCGTCGCCTAAGACAACACACTACGGGATGTACCCCAGTTGGGGAATGGCAGGGGGGACACCAGAAGCCGCTGTTGCGATCCTGGTGTTCCTCCGAACTGCCGAGGTAGGCCGCAACACGTTATAATATTTTAGACGGACGCGATTGTAACTATAGACAAGAGATGGCGCTGATAGACTGGTTGCTATAGGTGATTAGACACAATCACTGACGGTAAGCAACGACGATGCGGTTAATACCTGGATGGATGACCGTCTCTGTGATTCAAAGGTCACGTTAAGCAGTCGGTCTCAGTAGTTGTCACAGGATAATAGTCGTGAAGCGAAAACCTTGCCAATCTAAAACCCGCACTCGGCCATCGTGGGGACGTATGGCCTTAATCCATTTGTGAAAAGAAACCCGAACCTATTATAGCGAACTTATCTCTTCTGTCTTGGTCCGTCGTAGGGGTCCACAATTAGGGACCGGGAGAGGTTTAGAACCCTCCCGGTCCGCCAGGCCCGGCAACGAGCTAGGTACCGCAGGCGACTTAGGCGCCGGAGATCGCAAAACGATCTCCGTCCTCCATAAGCGCAGGCCTGGGGGTGACAGGTGAGGCCACCTGCCACCCTAGCAGAAGCAGGCCGGGGTGGCAAGTATTTGATTTGTTCTCGTATAGTAGGAGGCCATCTGCAAACCAAGATGGCCCGAGGTACGTTGGGGTCCCAGGGTTTTTCCTTCCGAGGGTGTACCTGGTTTCCCGACTTCTAGTGCCCGAGAAGGCGTGCGGTTTTGGTCAGTTCGAGTCCGACATAGCCACATTTATGTGGCATCCGGGGGGATTTCCGCACGAAAAAAAAAAAATAAAAAAAAATGGGGGTCCACAATTATGACGACTTATAGGTTGATATCAAATAACAATGATCGTGTATTCTTTTAGAGCCATGTTTATTAATTAATTACTGTACTATTATTCTAACCTTACGTACTAAGATATGAACATGGTATCTCTCCGTTATGCTCTTACAGCTACATTATATATTATATTCTAAACCTATCGTTACACTGCACAATAAATACGTCTTAATATCAACAAGGAAATGACAGCCGGAATCCTACGTGCTCGACAATCGGCACATATCTAAAATGTGCTGGTCAAGCGTATCTCTGTATAATTTCCGTCTTTTACTTTAACCAATATATGACGCAGGAATACCTATCATTGAGACGTTATGGGTTCATGATGTAGAATCACATGTAGTTCCTAATCTTCCTTCTCTTTGCCGTGCATTGTAACACTGTTGGTTCTTACGGGAGTTCGCTCTTACAACTACCACTCCATATTCTTAATCCTTGACCACACGGTCAAAAATAGGTCTCCTCCTCTAGATATCTAACTTCTTTAAATGCAAACTTCACGAACAGTGATTGGCATCTGAATGGCTTGGAAACGAACTGATATATGCAACGGACCTTAAATTACCTTTAATAAAATGCTTGCACGTATCTTGTTGACAGAAAGAACAACGTAATTATTTAGCATTTTAAATCGTGCCTCCATTACATAAATAGTCTTTATGTTAAAAGGGCAATGTATATGAGACTACTTTAAATAAAAAAAATTGTTTAAAAAAAACACGCTTTTAAACTAAAAAGTAGAAAATAATTTTATTGTAAAAAGCGTGGGACGACGTTATTGAAATATTTTCAAAAAGCACCCCACGTTACATTAAAATTATTTTTATCTATAATATCCTACTAATATTATAAACGTGAAAGTTTGTGAGTATGTGTGTCTGTGTGTATGTTTGTTGCTCTTTCACGCAAAAAATACTGAACGGATTTGAATGAAACTTTACAGTAATATAGCTTATATATCAGAATAACACATAGGCTACTTTTTACTGCAATAATCGAGATATATTTTATAGATTATAAAAATACATAAATCGTAGATGTCAAAATGTATCACTGTTTATCTCCTGTCAAGACTTCACAGGTTGCTAGGCAACACACTTGCATACCATAATTATAGTTTCAAGAAAATACGCGGGTAGCACCGCGGGGCGCAGCTAGATAATATAATATAATATCTTATATTCATACGCAGATCTATAATATAATAATATTATTATTTTTATCTATAATATAATATGTATTATGTATATCAGTTGTCTAGTATCCTTATTACAAGATCTGCTTAGTTTGGGACTAGATGACGTTGTGTGTTAAATGTCCGAAATATTTATTTATTACACCGGCCTATGATTAACAAATGTATTACCTAATAGGAGATAAAATAAAGGATGAAGATATGAAGACATTCTCACAGCCGCAAAGCCGCGTGCTATAAGTATGTTTTGTTTTAGGGCCACCGCAGACTAGCTACTTTTAGCATCGGCGATCGGCAACTAGTCGCTTTTTAGAAGCTAAATACGGCGACCGAACGCTCTACACCGCACACTTAAAAACGCCAAACGCGGCGATCGAGTCGCTTTTTAGAAGCGCGACACAGCAGCTGAACGCTACTCTCCGCACTATTTCGGATGCCGGTAGCAGCGACTTGGCATCTGAGCAGTCGCTAAAACGCGCGTTTCCGATACCGCGATCGAACGCAGGAAGTCGCTAAAACGCGATGCAGCATCGATGCAGTCGCCAAATCGCCGATCGCCGATGCTAAAAGTAGCTAGTCAGCGGTGGCCCTTAATGCTTTTGTTTTTTGCTTATTATCTCCTATGAGGTGATACAATTGTTAATCATAGGCCTGTGTAATAAATAAATATTTTGGACATTTAACACAAAACGCCATCTAGTCCCAAACTAAGCAGATCTTGTATTATGGATACTAGACAACTGATATAAATACATAAACATACTTTTTTTTGTAAATAGACTAACGGCGTTAGTACACCTACGCGTTCGTATGCCTCAGCGAATCACTGCGAAACTACTGCGGTAGCGAAATATCTGCGGAACCTTAGTACATAGCAGATTTTTCGCAAAGAAATGTCATTGTAATTTACGTGGACTGCGGACTTTCCTCTATGCCACCTCTTTTTTGTAACATTTTTTTAATCTGCGGGATAATTTCGAATTGAATTCAAAAACATTTAAATATTTTCGGCTTCCATGGTACGAAAATCTGTCCTCAACGACAGAACGCATGCGAACACCTTGCGATGCGAAACACCACTAGCGAAACATCTGCGTCTGTGTAACGACGATTTTGCAGTTCCTTGCGAAACAATACCACATGCGACAAGGACGCAACTATTTCATGTAGCCTAGTGCTAGAGTGAGACGTAGCGTATTCGAAATCCTGCCATACTACTGACAGTTTTTTCGTTGTTTCGCTGCCGCATACGAACGCGTAGGTGTACTTACGGCGTAACGGCGTTAATTGTGTAATTGACTACGTAACTTCACTCTATAGTACTATAGATCACCTCAGTCGTGTACCGCATTGATTAATTTATTGTGACATCATCGAAATCAATCCTGGCTCAGGCCAGGTGTGATTTCGAGGAGTACATTTAAAAATGCGTCCTGTCGAATCTCTTACTAAAATCGCGAACGCTTCTATTCAGCCCGTGTAGCCTAGTTGCTAACGTGCTTCGTTCTGCAATCAATGCATTGACAAATATTTTGTTTTGATTGATCACGTAACTGAGTGACATTAGCTAATGAAACAAGAGAATAGAGAAATAGAACAGAAAACGACAAAAGTTTGCAACTTCTCTAGGCAAGAGAGAGGGCAGATTAGTCAACTTTAATACGATATGTCTGAACTTAAATTATTTACGCGTACAGACCATTGGCAATATCGACTCTAGAAATAGTTCAAATAGTAAACTAATAATTTTAATACCGTAGGATGTTATTAGATATTTCAAATCGTGTCAAGCGGCTTATTTCTAATAACGTATGTTGTAAACATCAATGCAAGATATTTCTTATTAATTTTATTACTTCCTTTAGTACCAGTGTATGCATGTTTAATGCTAGATATCATAAATACAGCCTTAGTAATATATGTTATTTGTAGGCAGATATGTTTCAAGCGCACGCCAAGTGAAGACTCGAAAACAGGCCAATTGGGACGTTTCGTCTTTAGTCGCGTCTAACCAAACACTAAGTAGTCACGTGTAGTGAATTATCAAATTATACCAAAAATGCCGTCCTGTGTGATTAGAAAGTGTACAAATTATTGTTCTAAAATTAATAAAACACAAGAGATTTCCTATCAGATGTAAGTACATTAAATATATTTCGATTTATTAGTGTATTTGAATAAAATTTGCATAATAATATTCTTAAATAATGGTGGTAAAGAAACGAGACAGTCAATACTTTTTGTCGCGAGCACGATAAAGACGCAGACACTGCGAATATAGATTATAAGTACAGAAGCGAACATCGTAGGCTCTAAAGTAAGAATTACCCTGTTGTAGAGTTTCCTTTATCTGTTTTTTAATTAATTAATAATATTTGTTGTTTAATTATTTCTGATGTTTTAATATTTATCATAGACCAACCAGCACACCACTACTACAGCAAATTGAATTATTTATTTAGAATTATAGTAATTTTTCATTTTTAAGGTTTCAAGACTTCAAGAGATGATTGCAATTGTTCGTAAACAAAGAAACGAATCAGATAAAGACACCCCCTTTATAAGTCAGCAAAATTTGTATCAATCCCGAAATAAAAAAATCTTTCAAAAAGGTAGAATATAGATAAATGAACTCTATTCGAAGGTGTTTAATTATTGACTATTGTGTTACTATGGTGATTTTTTGATAAACAAAATATTTTTAAGAAGTTTTTATTATTATTAGGTAGGTATATTGATATTGTTCAAGTGTGTTTAAATGGATAATAAATAAATATGTATTAACTGTTTCATGGAATTTTGTTTCTTACCTACCAACGAAATATCCTGTGAATGTTCAACAAAATCATAGTCTATGGTTCGACGTAACACTTGAAGTTTGCTTGAAGTGCAATCGTTCCAATTATAGCTATCTTTTTTACTCACGTGCTTATCCCATCTTTTGTACTTTTCATTAATACTACTTGTCAACATGTGTGCACTATATTGGTATCTTAGACTAAGAATGACCTAGACCGGTCATATGCGTGCACCCGTAAGGGATAGCAACAAAGTACATTAAATATTAATGTTGCCAGGTTAAAACAATTCCCCTTTAATACGGGAGAATTGTTATTCCGTTTACTGTTCCAACCGTTTTAAAAATCTGTCAAATATGGTTAGATTAGAATAGAAGGCCTTCAAAACGAAAGCTGAGGATGTAACCGGGATCAAGATTGATTACATTAAAAAAAACATTTTTTAGAAGGTTAAAGTATTTATTGGCCCTTAAATAAAATAAGTATGTTGAAGAAATTAGTTTATTTTCTTGTCTCTAGTTATCAGCATATTTTTGTACTGTAATATTATATCCTTACGTTCAAATATTTTTACATATAGCTTTGCTATTGCCAAACCTTGTCGTCCAGTAGCCATCAACCACATTTTACGCACATTTTCATCTTTTGGAAATCTGGAGGACAATAAAACACAAATCAAATCAAATTAAATTTCCTCACCATATGGGGTAATTTCAAAAGGCTGATGCGTTATCCCTAAAATGCTGGTAACCTTGCAAAATTACCTTAACACATTAATGGTCATTCAAACTTTAGCTGTGACAACCTACGCAATTTGGTCGGATAATTACAAAATTTTCACACTTTAGAAACTAGTTTTTATCACTTATTTTCAATTATCTCTGCACATTAACAATTAAAAATTGATGTAATTAATCGTAGTTAATATTAAAAACAATATTAGGCCGATAAAACGCTATTTTTTATACTTACGTGTGAAAGGTTATATTTTCATATTTGCGTTCACTACGGCTTTTGCGGCCGAAAACACAACACTGTACCATATTTATTAAAGTATCTGGGTTGAAAACAATTAGTTAAACTTAAAACCACACAGTAATTCACTCAAAAAGCCTTATTTTCACTCCTGATAAATTCCTGCTTTGAAATTTGTTTGACACAAATGTTTTGTGACAAACCTATACGGCGATAAGGACAAAAAATACGTATCTCTATTTTTCTCTAACACACTGGAAAATGGTATCGTTATCTCTCTCTCTCGTGGTAACGCTTGTTGGCATGTCAGGTCTTGGTCATTCTTAGTCTAAGATTGGTATGTATATATGCGAGCACAGATTTGAAGAGTCTGTTACTATGAAGGTAACATATCTTGTATATAAAATCATTGACTACATATGTTTATTTGTTTAGTACCTCGTTGGCGTAGCGGTAGTATATGCAACTGCGGCGTTTGAGGTCTCGGGTTCTAAATCTAGGTCGGTACAAACGTTTAGTATCTATTAATGCTTGTTTCGGAGTTTTGATGTTCATGACTCGGAACCATGTCATGTCCGTCCGACCTCGGCCTACTGCCCAAACGGTTGGTGCTATAAAGATGAAACTTTGCATGAATATGTGTTCTAATTAAGTCGTCAAAGGGCTACAATAAAATTATGAAAAATATATTATTTGGTGTACTTCCCCCACACGTAAAGTGGGAATGTTTGCTTTTTCTCATGTCTGCCCCATCGTATGGGATATCATAAGATAGGTCTTTTAAAAACATTATGAGGTTACTAAAACCATTTTTTTATTTAGGTATCCGTTTGAGAGTTATTTAAATTTAAAGCGCATTTTATAAAAACAGGGCTTCCCTCCCCCCTTCTAAAAGCTCAACGGCTGGCTCAAAAAATCTGTAAAAAATCATGATAGTAGTCAATATGTTGAACTTTAAAGGAAAACTATTGGATAGGCCTTTACGGTGCATAAATGATAGAATGGACTGTATTTCGATATATATATTTATCGATACGCAATACATGAAGAACTGCCCGCAGCGTAGCGCGTCCGAGGGCCGAGTGGTCGAGGACGGAGGCGCGCGCGCCGGCGAGCCGTGCTCCCCGCACCTCGCGCCTTCCCTAAGGTGAATGGCCGCCTGTTGCCATGCGCCGACATACTCCCCGGGTTGAAGGGATGTCTTCAAATATGAACTGGAAGAGGGCAGATGCAGTTGAAAGCACGACGAATGGTACCTCTCTTCGTCTTGAGCTCTGCCACTCTCGTCACTCCGTCTACGCCGGGATAGGTCTTCGTGACCCGTCCCAGGGACCAGAGCAAGGGTGGCACCGTTTTGTCCTTGATCAGTACCAAGGACCCGGGACTGACTTCACCTCTGGAATGAAACCACTTTGATTTGGCCTGTAGCAGAGAAGTGTACTCGTTATGAAATCTGTTCCAAAAGTGTTGCCGGATGAACTGGATTCTTCTCCATCGATCTAGTCGCGTGATGTTCGCCTCAGTCACCTGTGGGTATGGAACAGCTAAGAGTGGTCGTCCAATTAGGAAGTGAGATGGAGTAAGCGCCGTAAAATCGTTAGGGTCTGATGAAAGTGGAGTGAGGGGACGCGAATTCAGAATCGCCTCTATATGAGTAAGACAGGTAGCCATCTCCTCAAATGTCAAATGGGTGAGATGCAGCAGTCTTTTTAGATGATGCTTGCAGGATTTAACTGCAGCTTCAGCCAAAGAATTAAAATGCGGGCTGTATGCGGGCGTAAAGATAAATTCGATTCCCTCCTGCGTTATTTCAGATGCAACGTTTGATGATTTTAAGAATTTATATATGTCATTTGATGCACCCACGAAGCACGTTCCGTTATCGGACGTTATGCTTCGAAGTTTACCTCGACGCGCCACGAAACGATTTAGCGCAGCCATGTAAGCCTCGGTGGTGAGGTCCGAGACGAGCTCCATATGTACGGCCTTAACCGCCGCGCAAACAAATATGCACATGTACGATTTTGTAAGTTTGCAGCCGCGACCCTTGCGATCGGCTACCAATACTGGACCCGCGTAGTCAACATAACAATTAAGAAATGGGAACTCAAGATTGGTTCTCGAATGAGGCAGTTGACCCATTATCGGTTGAACATTTTCTGCTTTGTGTCTGAAACATTTAAGGCATTTATTCACGACAAACCTCGACAAGTTGCGACCACCTAGAGGCCAATAAGTTTGTCGAATATGTGACAAAAGCAACTGCGGACCACAGTGTAAAAGTTTTAAATGTTGCATTTGAAATAGATGTTTAGTGAAACTATGTTTACTACATAAAGCGATAGGATGTTTAGTATTAAAATCATAGGGGGAGTTATCAAGCCTCCCGCCCACGCGGATGAGGTCATCTCCGTCTAGAAAAGGAGTTAAGGGCAGTAACCTACTGTTGCGTGGCAATTTTTTACTAGACTTTAAGCAAGAGTACTCTTCAGGAAACATTTCGAGTTGTGAATGATGAATAATACATTTTAACGAATTTTGTAATTCAATCGTTGAAAGATCGCCAGATAATTTGATTTTATTTCTCAAATTATATATAAATCTTTGTACATATGTAAATATCTTTTGTATTTTTGTTAGGCTAGAATAACGTTTTAGTAGGTTTTGTATGATTGATGAATGAATGATTGTGTTTGATTTATGAATGTTTTGAGCACGATTACTATCACTACTAATGATATGAGTCACTACTTCCGGCAAATCATGCTTCCCTGTGTTCGGCATATTAGGCCACTCATTTTCATCACATGATAAAAAGGAGGGTCCGGACCACCATAGGGGTGTGTCTTTTATGAGATTAGCTCCAAGACCACGGGAAACAAGATCGGCCGGGTTGTCCTTCGACGGTACGTAGCTCCAGGTATGGCCACATGTACTCTCTTGAATTTCGTTCACTCTATTTCTGACAAAGGGTTTTAATTGGTTAGGTGAAGTAGAGAGCCAACCTAGGACTATAGAGGAATCACACCAGAATCTACATTTATGAATGGGTATGGTTAGCGATCGATGAACCTTAGTACACAGCCTTGCGCCTAACAAAGCTCCACAAAGTTCAAGCCTCGGTATAGTTGTTGGTTTGATTGGGGCTACGCGATTTCTAGATACTAGAAGTCGTACCCCTGTGACTCCGCCGCTATTACGTGATCGAATATAGACACACGCACCATAAGCCTTTTCTGACGCATCGGTGAAGACGTGTATCTCGTGAGTACTAGAGTCTTCCTGCAAAACCCAACGAGGTATTTTTAAATGGTTTAATGACGTTATTGTGTTTTTAAATGTAGACCAAAGCGTTTTGATTTCGAGTGACACATCGCTGTCCCAGTCATATTTTCCAAGCCAAAGAAGTTTTAAAATAAATTTAGCTTCAATGATGCATGGACCAACGAGGCCCAGAGGGTCGAAGATCTGACTGATGACAGAGAGGACATGACGTTTAGTGACCTTAGAGGAAGGAATTATATTAATAGTGTAGGTTAGTAAATCAGAGTCACAGACCCAGTTGAGACCTAGGGTTTTTGACTGTGAATAATTCAAATTATGCTCAGATAATTCCAATATGCTGTCCGTTTCGTACTTTCCTGTGATTTCTTTTAAAATCTCTGAATTATTTGATCGCCATTTACGCAAATTAAATTTAGCAGAGGATAGAACCGAATGTACTCCCTTTGAGATTTCAACAGTTTCGGATATTGTAGAACTTCCGCTCAAAAAGTCGTCGACGTAAAAGTCACGTCGTATTGCGGACTGAATACGGCTGTCGTCTATGTCATCAGCCAGATTTACAAGACATTTTGTGGCTAGATAGGGTGCAGACGCAGTGCCATAAGTAATAGTATTTAATGTGTACGTTCTAAGCGGCTCTGAGGGATCAAATCGAAAAATGATCTTTTGTAGGGATCGTTGACTTGGACTTAGCTCAATGGCCCTGTACATCTTCTCCACGTCACCCGTTACCACGTACCTATGTTGACGAAAACGTATTAGAATGTCAAATAGATCGTCTTGCACTACGGGACCGACCATCTGTATGTCATTAAGAGACACTCCCGAACTAGTAGAGGCTGATGCGTCGAATACTACGCGTAGTTTGGTAGTGGTGCTTGAATTACGAATAACTCCATGATGTGGTATATAATATTTTACCATGAAGTTTTCAGGTGATGAAGCTGAGTCATAAGTGTCCATCGTCATATGACCTAGGCGTTCATACTCTCGCATGAACTCCAAATATTTATTTTTAAATAAATGATCGCGTTTAAAACGTCTTTCTAGGGATAAAAAACGATTTCTGGCTGTTTCATATGAGTTGCCTAAAGTAGTAGGACTTGATTTTAATGGCATTGTGACAACAAATCTGCCGTCTTTCTTACGAACGGTTGTTTTAGTAAAATGTTGTTCACACATTTTTTCCTCAAGAGAGAGATTATGTTTTGTTGAAACATTGTCAAGTTCCCAAAATTGTGTAAGGTCGGGATTGACATTGGAATGATGGCAAAAATGTGATTAATGAAGGTTTGGTTGACGCGAAAGACTGCCTGTGACCAACCAACCGAATTTAGTTTCACACAATTTTGGTAGATTTTTTCCTAAATCTATCGTACTACTGCCTAAGACATTCCAGAATACTTCAGCCCCTACCAGGATATCTACGACCGACGGAACGTTGAAGTTCGGGTCTGCTAGTTTAAGACCTGAAGGAATAGGGACATGATTTATGTGTATGAACGACGATGGTAGGCACTTTGTAATTTCGGGCAAAATGTGACACTCGATATTTACCGTGTATGCACAGCGTAAAGACTCTATGGTGAGGCGACAAGACTGTGTACTAGTGGATATGTGATTATTAATACCCATTACCTTGGTGCTCGTACCGTATCGTGACAAACCCAGTTTCTCCGCTAAACTCTGCGTGACAAAGTTCGTTGTACTACCGTTGTCTAGCAGTAGGCGTGCAGTGTACCTCTTACCCGTCGCACTGGTAACGTTCACCACCGCTGTGGACAGTAAAACATGAGCAGAAGTAGCAAGCTGCATAGAATTAGCTGATAGCGCAACATTTGACGTAGTAGGCGAAGCAGAAGGTATAGCAGAAGGCATTGGATAGTCAGGTTTGGTTTCATTATTATCGAGATGTAAAAGCGTATTGTGTTTTATTTTACAATATTTGCAATGAGATAGTTTGCATTGCTTTGCAGAATGACCAAAGCGTAAGCAGTTAAGACAAACATTGTAAGCTTTTGCCTTTTCCATGCGGTTTTCTATAGTTAAGCTTCTAAAGGATTGGCATTTAAAAAGGTTATGTGCTTGGGAGCAAAGTGGACATTTATTTATTTTAATATTGTGATTATATTTTTTATTATTCATATTACTTTGATAAAGAGGTGAATTATTTGTTTTTGAGTGATTATTATTTAAAGCAACAATAGTTTCACTCTGAAGAGAACTAAGATTTGACTCGTGCGATTCCAACCAGTCTGCCTTCCTGTTTAAAAAGGAACAGAATTCAATTAAAGTAGGGCTATCCTTCAACTTAGTGTTGCTATATTCCTCCCAGTCACGACCAGTTGCAATGTCTAACTTTCTTGCCATGACATAAAGTATTAAATCATCCCAATGCTGAGTGGGTCTTTCTAATATTGTGAGTGCCCTAAGATTTTTGTTAATTGTGTCTACGAGATTTCTAATCGAAACACTCGATTCACTATGTAGTGACTCAATATCAAACAGTGCTTGTATGTGGTATTTGATTAATTTGCGGTTGTTATTGAACCGTTCACACAACATAGTCCATGCTACCTGGTATTGGTCATCTTTAAAGGTTATGCCTTTAATGAGTGACGCAGCTTTTCCTTGCAATGAAAGTCGTAAGTAGTGGAATTTGTCAATGTCATTGATACTAGGATTGTCGTGAATCAATGATGCAAATGTGTCTCGAAATTCGAACCAGTATTGGAAGTCGCCATCAAAATGTGGCAAGTCTATTTTAGGCAAACGAACAAAATTATTCCTATTGGAATTATGTGCACCTGAGTTAGGGTCTCTGAAGCTCGCCTCCGAGTCCGCATCACCGGCCGAAGTACGGAGCAGTTCGCGAGTGATTGCCACCAGATTGAAGTACTGGCGGGCGAAGTCCTCACGTTCGGTGAACGCAGCACTTTCGTCCTCGGTAAGTACCTCAATTTGTGTCTGTAAATGATCAAATTCGTCATATAAGGAATCGAATTTCTTAAAACGCTCCGCTAAGTCCGAGCGCTGCAAACTGGATATACAGGAACCGCTCCTAATCAAATTTAAATGATTGGAATAAATGGTAAGCTTTGATTTCGTTGAGCTACGTTTCTTAAACAGTGTCTTAATATCTCCCATTTTAAAGCTAAGAGGATAATAAGCACCTCGTATTAGAATATAATTGATTTATTCTAATAGAAAAGAACAGCTGTGCGCAAACAAAAGGGATCGATGCGGGCAGGTAATAAAAATCAGTGTCAAGGTCAACTACCTAACACGTGATGTGCGAATGCTATGCGCGTGCCGTTATATTAGCTACAAAATAAACTTGCAAGCGGTATGAATGCACTATATAAGCTGCTTAAAATGTATTAATAGTAGAAATAGAATGTATATAACGGCAGAAGAAAATTAGACGGTTCAAGAACGATTTTAACGGCAGAAAAAGAAGCAGAAATATAGCTAATAGGAACGAACTCACTCAAATACTGTATTTATACTCCCAAATAATGACATCGGCTTCTTCGTAGACGTGTAGGCTGCTACGAGTACGACTTCTTCTTATCCGCGTGGCCGATGGGCAAAGTCCACACGACAACGACGACGGATTTGATGATCTTGTATCGGCGAAATATACACTTGCTGGCTTCAAATATTGCAAAGGATCACTGGCTTTTCTCGAAGGACCACTGGATAGGCCTTTACGGTCGATATATATATTTATCGACACGCAATACATGAAGAAGTGCCCGCAGCGTAGCGCGTCCGAGGGCCGAGTGGTCGAGGACGGAGGCGCGCGCGCCGGCGAGCCGAGCTCCCCGCACCTCGCGCCTTCCCTAAGGTGAATGGCCGCCTGTTGCCATGCGCCGACACTATAACGGCTTAGATAGCATTATTAGTTCAGGAGTTATAGAGGTCTAACTTGTAATATTTCACGCTTTAGAGTTGAACAACTCGCAAACGCAATACGCCGACTTGGAAAACTTCATATGAAAAACGAAATAATAAGGAAACATAACAATTATCTATTGGACATCGCTTGGCATTGTACAGTGCAACCTCAATATAAGAAATCCGATGGGAACTCGTAAATATTCGCTATATCAAGTAATTTGTTAAACTGAGGTTTGTTTTAATGAGGTAAAGTTGGTCTAAAATTTGTTATAAAGAGGTGAAAAACATTTTTTTATTCTACTGTTTACATTCAACTTTCTTCTTCCGAAAACATATCATTAAATTTTAAAATTGTAGTCAATGTACTTGCGGGAATCCTGAACTTATTAGCTATGTCTAATTTTTTCGTTGTAGGATTTTCTGCGACTGATAAGGAGCACCTTTTACGTTTCTGAGTCATTGCTACTAGAATCTTCTACAACAGTGCCGAGCAGCACTGTTAACACTACTTTCCATCAAACGACTTAGATTGTTTTACGAAAAAAATGTATTAAAAAAAACCTGTTGCGACTGAATCGCATACAATGTGATTATGGGTCATATAGATGGAAACGTTATATAGAGGTTTTGAGTTGACAAAATTCGTTAATTAGAGGTATTTACAGTTTTTTTGTTAGTTGAAAATTCGTTATAAAGAGGTTGTTCGTAAAAAAATCGTAATATAAAGGTATTATTTACATTGACTCTTATGGACCATTCAAGGGGATTACGAAAAATTTGTTAAATCGAGGAATTCGTTAAATTGAGGTTCGCTATATTAAGGTTGCACTGTAATATGTAAACATAACAATTATCTATTGGACAGCGCTTGCCATTGTATATGACTACGAAACCTTCTTCTATGCATGGCGTGACACGCACTTGTCTGATTTTTTTAATACTATTGAAATGAAGTTAAGTCTTCCTTTGTATCATCCACAACCCATAACTTCCCACTGCTGGTATCCGGTCGCCTCTCATGAGAGGGTTAAGACCATAGGTCCCCGAGTCGGTGGCCGAGTGCGGGTTGGGGACTGGCAAGACAACGCTCTGACTACGTAATCTTACCGATTAAGCCGCCCGAAGGTCACCAACTAAGTTTCACGACTATTATCCTATGATAACAACCGGGACCGACTGCTTAACGTGACGTCGGAATCATGGAAACGCTCATAGTGTCAATGCACTTACGGTCACCCATCCAGGTAGTGACCGAGACGTAATTACCCTCGTTGATTGTTTCTGATTACCTAATGCCATTTGGCTATGACCACCTTCCATTGTGTATTAAAATATTGTAAGAAATTAAGGATGATCATTAAAATCACCTATTTCTATTTAACTGTAGAATTCTAGTTCACCCAAAACAAATCTAACTCCAACGCAAGAATTCTTAGTACTCTAATTGACCCAAATTAGAAGACTAAACCCATTACACACATCACATATCATGGTCACCGTTACCGAGCCATAAAAGCAGCCATCAAATGTAACCATAACATATTATTGTGCCAATATCCTTCATTTTCAACAGTGACAATGGTTAGTTACCAATTTAAATAGGTCGTATATATCCAAACAAGATTCAATCAGCAAAAGGACACTGATGATGAAGAAGCATCTCACTAGACTGCCACGGTATTATTGAGCGGGCGGATCCGTGCGCGAAAGCTAGTAATACATTTTTGGACCAGGTTAATTTCAATTAAAATAATTACTACAATATACCTGTAGACGAACTGGTGTCATGTTCCTCCAACACAAAGGGAGGATCCTCCGACCAGGCGAGGTGATCATGCCTGGTGGGCCACTGCCCAACAGTTAATGTTATGATGTTTTATATATGCTAATCGGTGCGAGAATTTCTCTATCGCGACTCAGGATTAGTAGTTACTCCGTATAGTTCATTCAGTGTTTCCTTTAGTGGTTTAGTATTTTATCGGTAGATGGCGCTGTAGTATGTTTTTCGCTTGCGCGGTATTTGGAAGTCACCACATACCTAGGCTAATTTGGCATACTTACTCATATTTTCATGCTGTGCGTTGTATCCCTTTTGCATAACCAAGTCTTAATTCTAAACGTATTTCTCAGTAGCCATAAACCATTAAGTCATGGTCAAAGTGACACTTAGCACCTTACGAATGCCCTATAATTCTTTTATCGTTATTTTACTATGTTTTAATGAAGTAAGAAACTAGAATTGAAAATACACTTCTAGAGTTGAAGTTTATAACGTGGCCGTGATAATTCGTTGTTTGTTAATCGAGTTAAAATATGGCTGAGTGTCTAAATATAATATTGGCTTCATGACGCTTCTTTTCTTTTCCATACAAAAGGAAACAACTCTTCAATCATTTTTTGGTACATTAAGTGAAAAATGGAAAACCTAGCTACATCATATCATATCGTATATACATATTTGTAAAACCCCCACGATCGGTGTGATAATATACACTTGAAAACATGACCCTATTTTATGGGGCAGTCGGTCAAAACACTACTTTGTATGAATGATCTTATTCACGAAGAGCACACAAGGTATATCCACGCTGATTTCAACACCAACGGGCCTGCACGATCGGACTGGTAGGTACTCCCTTCTCACATAACCTTATTCATTGATGTTCGGATTCTATTTGTTGTATGTTTCTAACGCGATGTTGTATATTTATTAATGTATTGCTTATAACATTCCTCTTTAAATTAGTTATTTAGTGCGATAAGGAATTTCAATTCGAACAGTACCTAACTAAAATTACAGCATTCGTGATGGCATCTTTCGTTGGTGAGTGAGAGACTGGACGCCCAATCATGGAGTAACATCTTAGTAGGCAGTCAATAGGGGGTCACCATAGTACATTGAGTACAGTGACCAATACTTTGGGATTCTACTCATGTTTTCCATCAGGCAGAGTTGAATCACTGGCAGGTTTATAAGTACACCAGCTTTTGCTCGCTGCTTCGCCTGCGTATTACTCTGATTTATCTTTTTGATTGCCTTTTTTACCTGCTTAGGGATGGATTATCCAAAATTCTCTATTAGTGCTCGCCCACTCTCCTATAGGAACACACCAAATTTCAGCTTCCTGCTCTCAGTAGTTCAGGGCTCTGCGTTGTCTGTCAGTCACGGAACAGTGTTAGATATATTGATAAGAAAAAATGTATGCTCTCAATAATTTCCTTTACGTATAAATCCATAGCTTATGTAGGTCCATACAAGACAACAGGGTCGTTATTTAAACTAAAATCATGTGCTACAAGAATTAGCAGAGTTTTAAGACCAAAAATGACCTTAAGATTTAAGATAACTGCTACCATGTATTTTTATTTAGGGCACATTTTCGTCACAGTTCACAAACAAGGAACACTGATAGCTATCTTATCGCCAACAAACTCAACCTTTTAAGGCCTCTTGGGCTTATAACCTTGGATCTCTTTTGAAGGAAAAATCCCAAAATTTCACACCTGAAAATGATTCTAAAACTAAAGGATTTAAGGCATCGTTTTCAATAAAAGTACAGAATTGTTATTTGGTCCAAATAGTTTACCTAAAGGCTACATCATCATCGAAATTCGGCCAAAATCACTTTTTAATATTATAGATTTCTGCAATTCAGACCCATACCATAATAGTTCCTATAATTTTCGAAAAAAAAGTATACCAACAAGGCAGTCATTCATCATGTTATTTATAACACTTACTTACTAATCAAAAATCGGCCAAGTGCGTGTCAGACCACGCACAGGAAAGGGTTCCTCAGTCACCTATAATGGTATGTGGATTTAAAATCGTATCCAATAGATAATTGTTATGTTTACGTATTAATACGTTAATTTTGTATGACGTTTTCCAAGTGAGCACATTTTACCATATAAGCCTTTATAACTCCTGAACTAAGAAAGTCATCTAATCGGTTATAGTTTTCCTTCAAAGTTTATTAAATGGACCACCATCACGATTTTTTTCAGATTTTTTGAGCCAGCCGTTTAGCTTTTAGAGGGGGGGGGACGCCCTGTTTTTACAAAAAAGTGCCCTTTAAAGTGAAATATCTCGCAAACGGATACCTAAATCAAAAAATCGTCTAGGAAACCCTTTATTGTTTTTAAAAGACCTATCTAATGATACCCCACACGATGGGGTAGCCTCGAGAAAAAAAAATCATCCCCACTTTACGTGTAGGGGAGGTACCCGAAATAAAATTATTTTTCATAATTTTATTGTAGCACTTTGTCGACGTAATTACAATACGTATTCATGCAAACTTTCATCTTTCTAGCACTTACCGTTTGGACGGTAAGTCGAGGACGGACGGACGGACGGACAGACGGACATGACGAATCTATAAGGGTTCCGAGTTATGAACTTCGGAACCCTAAAAAACGATTGTAGCAAGTGCTTTGATAGCTTGACACCGTCTAGAGTAGCGGGTACTCTCTAAATCAATTGACGTCTTTGAAATCGCCTTTCACTATACTTGACCTTTGAAAGGATGGTTGTTTTGTCCTTATCGTCGTAATAGAGAATGAAAGAGTAGGAATATTATGGCGTATTCCTTACTATATTGGTGTTTAATCGTATGGAATCTCAAGGAATTCAATTCTCTTTTAAGACAACCTAACATTACACTTTGTTCCAAAAACCTCATACAAAAATAAGGTATGTTGCCAGATTTTGCCCGTGAGTGACTTTTGGCTTACCGATTCACTGTCAAAACTATTCTTCTACAAAACTCCAATCAAAGATAGCTCTGCTGACAATCACTTGCGCAAATTAAGCTATTTATATCTAAATCTTCCTGTGACCAACGATTATCAATATGGAGTCCCATCGGTCCTATTCATCCCATCGGTCTCATAAGAACCAACCAAAAGAGCAAAATAGGATAATCAAACGATATGTTAGTCACATTATATATAAATAAATATTATATTTAAACAAACTAAGCAGATATTGTATTATGGGTACTAAACAACTGATATAAATACATGACATAAACATACTTTTTTTTGTAAATACATATATATTATTATACATAGAAAAACACCCAGACTCCGAAACAAATATTTGTGGATCAAACAAATTTTTGGTCTGACCCGAGAATAGAACCCGAGACCTCTTAATCAGTAGCCGCATACGCTAACCACTAGACCAACAAGGCAAGTCAGGTACAGGAAAACATATATATTTCAAACAACACCATAGAGGTGCTAATTATTTATTACCGCTACTAAAAACCATTGATTTTACAACTATTTAATAATTCACACCAGGCACTTTGCCGAAAAGGCCAACGGTTCTCCACTAGCCATAAACTATGTTGGTCAAGCCACATTTGATGGTTGTCGGGCCATATTTGGTATCGAGCAATTAAACGTTAGAACCTAACCTAGACAAACGGCTTATCGTTTTAGCCACACTTGGATAGTTAGGTGTCCTAGGACGTCAGTTTGGAAGCCTTTTTTAGGTATACCAGATGTTGGTCGATAACTACAGCAAAATAATGCTTATTGTTATGAAATGCTAGCTTTTGCCCGCGACTCCGTCTACGTGTTTGTCGGTTATCGCGTTAAAAAAATGATTTTTTAACGCGATAACCGACAAACACGTAGAACATATACTTACCGCGAAAATCGCCATAAACGCAAACGGAGCCGCGAGCATAAGCTTGTAAGTAATATGTATGTCTTTAGAAATATACAATTTTTGTTTTTTTTTTTTTTTATTTATTATGGACAAGGCATTACAGTATACATATTATAATATTTATTACAATCACTCGCTTAAACCGTGTAGGTTTTTATGCGAGAGGGATTCGCTCACTCAACAAACATTATTTACGTTACAACACATTACATTGCAATCTATTCCAGGATGTGCTTGTAGTCTACCTGTGTCAAGAAATATTGTTTAATATTTTTTTTCAGGTTAGTTTGGCCTGCGATGCATGCACACACAATCTCATCCGGCATTTCATTTAGAATCTTGGGCAGGATATATTTGCACATTCTAGTGCCATATATGTTGTTATAATGAGGCATTCTATAGCGCTTTTGGTTTGACAGCTTTCTCAGATTACTTTTTCGCTGGTATTTAGTTAGTTGCGCAATGTGCAAATACTCCGCCCGCACAACGGCCATTCTTGTTTTGTTTTGTATCGGCAGTACCTTACAGTAATTAAATAGTTTGTTATAGTACCCATTACAACTAGCTCTTACATGTTTAGGTACAATAGTTTTTAATAATCTGATTTGCAAATTATATATTTTATTCAAATAAGTGCTGTAGGTGCGACCATAGGTACATAGACCATATCCTATGACAGAATCCGCCATTGCCAGATATAGTAGGCGGAGTGCTTTAAACGTCATCTTATATTTTAGTGTATATAATTTACTGAGTATAGCCCGTAATTTGTTACAAACATGATCAATGTGTGGTTTCCAGTTAAAACGGTTGTCTATTATGAGACCTAGGTACATGTGCTCCGTTACTATCTCTAGTTTATTACAGCTATCATTAGGCATGCAGATGAGATTGCCGTGCAGACATCGGTGGTCATGAGCTATTATACTAGGTGTGTAGTCCGACCTATTATGTGATGATTCTATACACATTAGTTTAGTTTTTTGGGAGTTAATTAGTAGTCCGACATCATGTGACCACTTGCACATTTTATTGAAATTTTCCTGCAGTTTTCTTTCAGCAGTTTTTAAGTCTTTGTCTGCCACTATTAGACAAGTATCGTCAGCAAACTGGTACACAGAGCCATGTTCAAATATATTACACATTTGGTTGACATATATAATGTATTCATATGGGCCTATTATGGAGCCTTGAGCGGTGCCTTGGACTGTGTTTATGCTAGCACTGTACATATTTCCTACTTTTACTTTGGTATTTCTATTTGTGTGGTAATTTTTTAGGAGTTGTAGAAGCGGGCCTTGAATACCAGTCTGCTCAAGACGTTCATATAACACTTCATATTGTAGCATATCAAATGCTTTGCTGAAATCAACGAAAATAACGAGCACGTGACGTTTTTCATTCAGGTGCTCGTTAATCTCGCCGCTAAATTGACACAATAGTTGAGAGGTACTCTTCCCTTTTTGAAAGCCGTATTGTTTGTTATTTATTATTTTATTAGAGTGTAGAAATAGACTTAACTTGTCACCTATGTACCTCTCAATTATCTTATCAACGCAGGATAATATGGTGATGGGACGATAATTGTTACAGTCTCCATGACTGCCTTTTTTGTAAATCGGTCTGACCACGCCCACCTTCAAGTCCTCGGGGTAAGTAGATGTGACGATGCAGCTGTTAATCAAATGAGTAATTGTGGGTGTAATTTCTTTGTTAATATATTTTATATCTTTGGCTCTTATTAAGTCTATGCCCGGGCTTTTATTGGTGTTTAATTTATTTATAATTTTGTATGTATCGTTGTTATTTATCTTCGCCATCCGCATTGTCACATCTGTCCCGCCACTGGCACTAGATGCGAGCTCAGTTAACATTTTTTTATTACAGTTTTTGACATTTATGTTATCGTTACTTTTGAACTGGTCTGCGAACAAATCTGCCGCCTTCTGGTCTGATACAGAAAAATACCTTCTAATCGTTTCATCCACTGAGCTCACAACAACGCCACACAACTCATTAATAAACTGCCATAACTTTTTTGAATTATTAAATTTTTTAGCAATTTCCTCTTTGTAAAATTTATTTTTTGTATAATTGATGTACTTATTGGTCTTATTTCTATATTTGTTATAAATTATTCTGTTTTCTATAGTTGGCATTTTTTTAAATATTTTATTTAGCTTATTTCGTTGTTTACACATATTTATTACCCTTTCATTTATCCATTTACATGAATTCGGTCTATATTTATTCAGTACTTTTTCTCGTTTACATTTATTATATATGTCTGAAAAGGTACTACATATATTTTTATAGATGTCGTCAGGCGAATCATAACACAGAGGTGTACTCCAGTCCGCACGATGCAACTCGGCGCGCAGCTGATCGTTATCGAATGCATAGATAACCGGTTTCTTAGATACACTTGCAGCTGAATGGTTATACACTATTGTACATGCCGTTATATAGTGATCTGCCGGCGACTCACTCACAACCGCAGAATAGATCGTGCTCGCCGCCACAGACGTGCTTCGCATGAAGACATGGTCTATACACGATTTTGTAATTATGTTACCCTTTTTTTCCACTCTTGTGTACTGATTAATACAGCTGGTTAGGCCCATTTCGCACAGTGTGTTAACATACTCAGTTTTACTAGTACTTTCCTTTAATATATCGATATTCATATCACCTATAAGCAAGAGGTTACCTCTGTCTGCTCTGTTTTTAATAATATAGCTAATCTCTTTAGTGAAGTTTGTTACTGACAGGTCTGGAGGCCTGTATAGGCTTATTATACTGATTTTTTCCCTGTCTTTTTCTACTTGACCCATGATAATTTCACTATATAAAGAGTGGGTGGGTAATCTTATAAATTTTATATTTTTGTGGCTATAGAGGATAATACCGCCTCCTCTCCTGTAGGTTCTTAGGCTCGTAAACATATTATAATTAGGTATCTCAAACAAGGATGAGCAAGCTTCCTTTATATTTACTTCTGTAAGTACGATGATATCGATTGGCCGTTTACTCGAAGCTATTAAAAACTCAATTTGGGCAAAATTTAATGCAAGTGACCGTATATTTACGTGCAAGGTTGTTAATATTTGTTTACGATCCGGTAATGATGTTATGTAGTCATCCCAGTTACTGAAATTCCTTTCTTTAATATTTTTTGTTGTAGTATCCATTAAGAGATACAGAGTAGGTAGGCTTAACATTAACACATATTAGAAATAAAAGCAAGAGATACAGACTCACGGTTTGTTGTCTTTTAGCTCCTTGGCCCATTTACTGATGTCCTCCTCTGTCCGGATAATATGTATTTTTTCCGTTTCATTTATCCGCATTAGGACACTTCCTCGTTTGCACCACACAAACCTCACCAATCCTGTATCTTTAAGTTCCATCTTTGCGCGCCATAGGAGATGAGCAGTATATGGCGATAACGCCTCCCTCAAATATATTCTAGAGGTACCCTCTTTTCCTATATCTCTCTCTGTGATGGTCTTCGATTTGGCTGCTTCCAACCACAAGTCTCGTTGGTCCTCTTTCAGTACGACGACAAGGGTACCCGCATTCCTCTTCTGGCTTTCGGTAGATTTGCTTTGCTTCCTATATACTTTGTTTACACTATCTATGGTTGTTTCAATTTTGTTGCAGATTTTTTTTGTGATTTCTAATAAATTTTCATTTTCCTCTTTTCTTATTCCACATATTTCCAACTGGTTGTTCATATTTTTCTGTTCTAATGTATTTATTTTTTGCTCCAAATATTCAGTTTTGTTTTTAATGTGGGTATATTTATTACATAAATCTTTGTATTGTCTGTCCATATTTTGTATTTTTTCTTCGTAGCTATTAATTACATCTTGAAAATCGTCGAATTTATCAGAGAAGAATTGCAAGCTTCTTTTCATTTCCTCCTGTATAGTTTTCGCTATTAGGCAACGGATTTCTTTCATCATGTTGCCCTGGCTTGCTGGATAAGCCATTTCAGAGTCAGTATTTTCTTCCTCATCATCTGGTAGGATAGCTGAAATACGTTTCTGTTTGGACTGGCTGGAGCAGGGCTTACATTTCCAATCCACACACTCGACAGCAGTGAGGGTTCCTAGCTGCTCGGTGGTTAGTGACGCGCAGCTTGCGTGCCACCACTTGTTGCACTTTCCACACTGTAATCCCGCGGCTTTCTTGGTAATTAGCTTATTACACTTAGCACACTTGGCCATTGCTATAAAGCGAAAACAATAAGAAAGAAAGACTTTTTATTTTGAGATTTTTATTCGCGGGTATTTGCTCGGGCCGTCAAGGTTAGCTCTGTACACACACGACTATCCCGCGCCAGCGACGAACGCGAACTATTGTGGTAGCAGTTTCCGTGTTGTGATAGATCCCGTAGGTGTTCTTCGAAGTAAATTACGGAGGACAACATCACTGCCAAGAGGGCCACACTGCGTGATATAGTTGGCCAAAGCCAAAGAGTGTCCATGGAGTTTCTTGTCTGTTCTTCTCCATAGGATCTACGAATTGGAACAGACAATTAGCTTCACGACTGACTACTGACTGACTACTTGACGTTTCAAAAGTGCCGTTGTATGGTTTATTTGAAATAAAATGGTTTGATTTGATTTGATTTGATTTGATTATTTCTAAGAAAAGATCTATTATGTGTTAAATCAATCTACACTCTGTGCAATTCTATGATTTCTCTTTCAATGCAATCTGGTTAGCGTGATACAGATCAGACCACCGTTTGAATACTTAGAAACTTCGGTGTGTTGGAATCGAAATCGAAAAAAATATTAAACAAAATTAAAAGACACTATTTAGTACCCAAATCAGGTATGCCAGTGATATTTGAGGAGTTACCTCGATTTCTCCAAGATCCAATTATCAGAATCTAGTTTCCTTATCATGGGACCATATGAGAGGCACCAGCTTTCAAACATACAAAAAATTATCAAAATCAGTTCACTCAATCAAAAGTTTTGAGTCGAATTGAGAACGTTCTCCTTTTTTAAAGTCGGTTAAAAAGTAATAAGCACCGCGGAAAAAACCGAAGGGCGCAACTAGTTCACTGTGTGATATGTCGGAATCTCAAATATTTACACAACCTGTTTAAACTTCGTTGTGTAATATCCTCCCGAAATATGTCTTTTTATTTCTTGTTTATTTATTTATGGTGCTTGCTCAGTACGGTAGTAGGTCAATTACCTATATATTTTTAGATGTATACACGCGAGTAATTCAGGTCAAATTGATTGACCTTCAAAGGGTGAAAGGTGAGTTAACTTGAGATTGAGAATTATCTATACGGAGAGCTATAATATAATACGCAGCACGAACATGTTGGTTCAGAGCTCAGTGGCGTTAGGTGATCTTCTTCTAGATCGTCTTATCCAGGGCCACTCGTAGACCCAGCGCCTCAATGCGCCGGACCACCAGGGAGACTCCTGTGGTGGCCAGGCGCACCGCCTCCTCAAAGTTTGCCCCCCGGGCCGTGACCAGGGTGTCATCTGCGTAGCAGATTACCCCCAGCCTGGGGGGGAGACGCCCTCGTAGGACCCAGTCCTATCCCATGTTCCACAGGAGTGTGGGAAACTATCACCAAGGGTAAGCAACGACGGCGCGGTCATTACCTATATGGGTGACCGTTTGTGGTATGATATTATGTTATGAACTACAACACACAAACTGGTACGACCCGGGAATCGAACCCGAGACCTCTTGATCAGCAGCAGCATACTGTAATCACTAGACCAACAAGGCAGTTAGAACGAACGAACGAACATACATTATTTTTACGAAACTTTAACCATTTACGCAATGAAATTTTCCAAAGAAATAGTTTTGCTCCATTTTTTAACATTTCTAATTTTATATTAATGTCTTTTCATTTTTCAAATCGAATCTGTAGTACCTGTGACTAAAGCGTTCAAACAAACAAACTCTTCAGTTTTATAATATTATTGAAGAGTTTTACAAAAAAAAAGATTTTTAAGAACATGTTTAAAATCAGTATTGTATTTATATACGCAATAAACGAATTAAAATATAATTTAAAAGTCCATAACAATAAAAATAACATTATTACAAGAATTATGTATTCGACCTTATAAACATTCTAAAATAAAATTATTTCCCGTTTTTAAATTAAAATATAACATGATTTAAACATGTTTATGATTAAATCGTATTAAATAGCAATTAATAGATCATTTTATTAACCCTTCGGATGCCGATGGTGATGTAAACTCGAGTCATCACTATTTCTGACAAGGCCTTGTCAGATTTAACGATACGAGTCTTGTATGACATCAACATATATATGGAACGCAAACAAACCATGGATTGTAGACTCCTACTTGTCTTATCCTACTAATATTATTAACAGAATGTTTTGTTAGGATGTTTGTTACTATTTCACGCAAAAATTAACAATCAAGAAACGGAGGAGACTTATTCGGATACAGTTTTCTAAAAACAAATTCAAATTATGTAGTGTTTATGTTAAACAACGATATTAATTGATTTCCAAAGTTTAATCATTGTAAAAAAAGGTATTACAATAACACCAGTTATGTGCTTGAATCGTATTTTAATCAAATGTAATTTATTAATTGAGTCAATGCAAATAAACGAGAATATTTTAGCAGTTAATAACTTTTAATTCGCGGCTTTGTATAATAAATATCTCACAATATTTCATTTAGTAATAATTGGTGCTTGAATAAAATGATGAAATATGTGTATATATTTTTTTTTATTTAAAACTAATAATTACAAGATGTTTTATATGAGTGTCTGTAAATGCTAAATAATATGTTAAAGTAAGTAGTGTATATTTTCTTTTAAGTTTGGAATATTTTTCGTAAAAGGCGATTTCTGGTAAACAAATTTTTAATCCTACGAACTTCGGACCGATCTTGATTCTAGACAGTAGATTTTTTATCTCAGCGTTTCTAACTTGTCAAAAAATCAAAAATTTCCACACCACTGTAAACTCGTAAACCGTAAACACTAAAAGTTTTGGTAGTTCGTTGTAAATTTCATCGATGTTTTATTTAGTGTTTTGATTGAAAGAAATGTAAATTGCGGTATACGATTTATGACGTATTAAAAAAATACTACTTACTAGATCTCGTTCAAACTAATTTTCTTTTAAAGTTTGCACAGTAATGTACATAATATATTTTTTTTAGTTTTATCATACTCTTATTTTAGAAGTTACAGGGGGGGGGTATACATTTTACCACTTTGGAAGTGTTTCTCGAGCAAACTATTCAGTTTAGAAAAAAATATATAAGAAACCTCAATATCATTTTTGAAGACCTATCCATAGATTGTCATGGACCTATCCACGTATGGTTTTGATGAAAAAATGGGAACCCCCAAAATGTATTGCTTTTTTTCTATTTTTGTTTAAAATATTAATGCGGTTCACAAAATATATCTACTGACTTTTTACAACAGTTATTTTATAGCTCTTATAGTTTCGGAAAAAAATGGCTGTGACATATGGACGGACAGACAGACAGACAGACATGACGAATCTGTAAGGGTTCTGTTTTTTGCCACTTGGCAACGGAACCCTAAAAAATGACCGAAGTTACTCCTTATAATTTCATCTATCGGCCAGTAAAAGGTCCGTCAAAATCGGTCCCTCCATTTCAGAGATTAACCTTAACAGACAAAAAAATTGATTTTCTGATGTAATTTCTGTATATTTTCGAAAAAGCATTTAGTGAAAATCTGTTAATTTGAAAGTTACACACAGACAATTTAATTTTTTGTATTGGTATATACACGGTGATTTTATAGACGTTTTGAAAACGAAACATTTTAATTTGGAATCATCTATAATACCAATAAAAATGGATAAATCAATTGTAATGTTGACTATAAAAAAGTTTCAGTTTTAATATTCATTTTTACTCGATCGACTTGGAAAGTAGTAATGCACTGCAAAGTAGTATGAATGAAACACGCCGCGCGCCGGTGACGCTAACAGCTGATTTACAAGTTTACCTAATGGCTCGAGCTAGCGAGTAGCTACTTCGTAGGTTGACTCCAGTTTGTTCTTCATACTTAATATGGGCTTAGGACTGTCGTATTGTCGGATATACCTATTTATTTAAACTTCTTTTCGATTCTTAACCACGAATCACATCAAATCAATTTATCAACGGATTGTAGGACTGCGGCGGAAATACCTATTTTAATTTTACGATTTAAAGCGCATAGTATTTCTATTTGTAGTATGTACCTACGTGTGATTGAATAGTGCTACTACTGGTTCTCACTTTTTATCTGTAAACGATATGAATATCGACTTTGATGAAAAAAATATTGTATATTTTATTAAATTAACGTTATATATAGCTTCTGTTATTGATTACTAATTCAAAATTTTCGGTTTCAAAACGCTTTCAAAATCACCGTGTATATTGAACAGAATCTCCGGAAATATACTAGCAGTAATTTTAAGTGATTCGACCGTTCCGTACCCTTTATATTTATGGAACAAACAACCAATGCCAATGGCAGGGCTTTAAGTGGTTTTGGTATGCAGCTGAATTGAAAATACCGTTCTATTATTATTACACCTATATTGACCCCAATTGCAATGTTATGCACATAAATTACATCAATTGGTGCATTGGACAGACACGTGTCTTGAGCATCTATTCGTTCAAATTTAGTTTTACTCATCATCCTAGACTTTATTATGCTCAAGATTATTTAGCGTCGGCTACTAGTTCAACTGGTTTTACCTGAATAAGAGATTATACATCACCTCCTCAACCCTGAGGGCAAAATGGAATTCGAAGATTGAACTTGTTATCAGTATATTTGAGGGCACTGGTTTCCCAATAACGATTTCCATAGATGTTCGTAATAACCGGGACCGACAGCTTAATCTCTAAGGCACAGGCTTGAAACAACGCCAAACTTCCACACACTTCCGTACACCGAGATGTTATTAGGAACTTCTTGTTAGAAAAACCCGACAACACTTTTGGCCCGACCCGGAATTTGAACCACTTAATCATCAAGGCAGTCACATTGATTTTTACTCAGGGCAGATTATTTTTTATGGAATACTGCTTATATTACCAACAATATTCTATATCGTCACACTTGGCTTATTACGAAGTTAAAGAACAAATCTTAGGTTAGCACACATTACAATACTAGTTTATTTAAATTAATACATAATTAGATATAGACAAGAATTTTCACAAAGTAATTTATGTCAGCCCAATTAAAGCCAGTTTATTTTACGCTTTTTATTGTTTGCAAGCGGTGAGTTTTGGCCTAATATTTTTATAGAGCTAGTTTTTTTTTCTTAAAATCCTTACTAATATTATTAATTGAAAAATAATAATGCAATAATTCAGTATGGTAAATAATGTTGACCTATACTGTTGCGACTTAATGACATGCTTCTGCACCAACAAATCCCGACAGCACAAATGCTGTCATTTTATATTAGTCTCCTGTTAGAGGGTAGTACCGCGCCGGTCGAAATACCCCGTACGTGTTAAAACCAGTGTGGCTCTACTACCTTGAAAACTACTATTACTAACTTAATCATCATCAACAGTCCATTGCTAGACATAGGCCTCTCCTTAGAAATGAGGTTTTTGTTCTACTATACCACGTTGGCCAGACAGTTATAGGTGTATAGGGTTTGTTTCACGTTTTCATTCTCTTTGGAGTGACGTTTTCCTGACGCGACACTCTGTACACTCGCCACACAGATACTTCTACCTTAGCTATTTTTTAATAGCTGTAAATATAACATTTTATACAATTTATTAAACTAAACTCATAATAATTGATCTAAACTTGTTTTAATTTCAAGAGCGCGCAAGACCGCGGCAGTTATAGGGTTAAACAATACGCTGGCTACGAAAATAGCTCGTGAATGAAATTGTTTTGTGTTTGTTAATCAACTTTGTGATACATTTTATAATCTCTAGAGAATGATGTAATATTAATTTATTAGCTTTAGGCCTTAGTTACATCTTTATTTTGAGGATGTTTTGAATAGTTTGTACTGTACTGACGGCATAGTGATTTATATTTTTACCTTGCTAATTTTTACTGCGCTTAGCGTTTGACTTTAGTATCGAAGAACACTTTGTATGATCCACAAATTGTTGGTTTGGAGTACTTTCTACTTATGGAACTACCCTAGCGACACTGTATGTTTACTTTAACTAAAGTATATGTGTGTGTATATTTATTTATAATATACACACAAAGAGAAGGATGCAAAGAGAAGGAAAACTTGAAACCAAACCTATACCAACCCGTCTGGCCAGCGTGATATAGTAGGCCAAAACCTCCTTTCTAAGGAGAGACCTTTGTCCAGCAGTGGACTGTTGAAGGCTGTTGATGATGATGATAACACACACAGATCCCAATTTTAAAAAAATGCAGTACAATTTGAAGTGTATATTTAACCCCGTTAGTTACTATTAGCTAATCAAACAAGAAAATATGCCAGCAATTGCAGAATCAAAACCGTTTGCAACTTAGCTAGAGGGGCAGAGATCTCTTGATCGTCAGTCGCATGCGATAACTGCTAGACTAACTAAGAAGTTCTTTCTCTCGCTCTATCTCTCTCTCCCACTCTTTCCATTCCAATGGCATTAAATACTTGGCACATACTTCAGTCGTTATTCGTAATTATATGAGTTATGAGTTTAACCTCTCTAATAATTTTAACTGTCGCTAAAGAGGTCAAGTTAGTGCCATTCGTGAGGATTTCATAAATCATCACTGACTGAGTATTAAAAACAAATAACTATTGTGTATTTATGATTATTAACATTTATACTAATATTAATAAGTTGTAAGTTTGTTTGTTTGAACGGGCTAAGAAGGAGGTACTGGTCCGATTTAAAAAAAAAACAGTATTTTAGATAGCTCAGTTATCGAGGATTCTAAGTGTAAGCTATACATAAACACACAAAAAAATTGATAAAACGGGGGAAAATTAGTTTCCATTGCGTGCGCTGCGGAAATCATTAGTTTCATAAAAATAATGTATGGAAAAATAATTCCCCTTAGAGTTCAATAAAGAATGTCTGCGACAACTTAAACTGGCATTACATATTTTATGACTTCCTTATTAGTCTAGTGGTTGGCGATTGCGGCTGCTGATCAAGAGGTTTGATTCCCGGGTCGGACAAAATGTTTATTTAATCTGCAAATATTTGTTTCTTAGTTCGGGTGTTTTCTATGTTTATTAAGCAGGTATTTACAAAAAAAGGATATTTGTATTTATATCAGTTATCTAGTACCCACAGTACAAGTTCTGCTTAGTTTGGGGACTAGATGTCCAAAATATTTATTTATTATTTATACCTGTCGCGATTTGGGTACTCGGATTAGTTTTTCTTTGAAGTCGGTTTTTACAAGCTCTGCTTAGTTTGGGACTAGGTGACGTTGTGTGTAAGATGTTCGAAATATTTATAAAATTATCCACCTCCTTAACGAAATCTTGCTAAAGTCTTCACTCCACCTCCACCTGATCTGTGGGCGTCCTATGCCGAGACATAAACACCACTCTAAAACTCGTTGACCCCAACGGTTGTCGGTTATGCTGCTAATATGACCAGCCCACTGCCTCTTGAGCTATAAGCTGAAGTGGCAGTGGAAGTGGGTGGCCTATGTCAATGACCTTAGTTATCTGCCGGATCACCTTATTCCTGATGCGATCCTTTAAAAAACCACGAGAATGGCCCTTTCTTTCTATAAAATAATAATAAATGTGTAACCGGAGGCCCAATAATGCAGAAGCATCTCACTAGGCCGAAAGAGTGTGGGTGACCATGCAGCATTATATATCACATTTTTCATTGAATAATGACCTATTGGATTCTACTTTCCATTAGGCATAGTAGATTCATTTTGACAGCAAAAATCTGGAAAAATTCATGATGGTAGTTACGGACAATTTTTTTCAGCTTTTTTAACCAGCCCTTTAAAATGCCCTTTAAAGTGGAATAACTCGCAAACGAATACCTAAATCGAAAAATGTTTTCAGCAACCTCGTAATGTTTTTAAAAGATCTATCTAATGATACACCACACGATGGAGTTGACGCGAGGAAAAAAAAAAGGTCGAGGACGGACGGACGGACATGACGAATTTATAAGAACTTGTAAGGTTCGAACACACAACTCCCAGCTCAATAGGAAGCGGGGAAATATTAACTTTAACCGCTGCACCGTCCGTACGTATAACAAACCTCCTTCAAAACATTAGCTATTTATATTCTCAAGAACATCCGAATAATTACGGCTACATCAAACTTGAACCAGACACGCTGGTCGCACACCGATTAGACGTCGAACCGTATTCGCTTTACATTTGATTGATGTTGGAACTATATATAGATAATATATAGCTAGCTAGCGGAGTCCCACTGTGTTGTTTTCAACCGTGCGTAAAGTCACGGGGCGAAGCTTAGTTACTCCTTACAATATCAGCTATTCCAGTGAAAGTGCGGTCAAAATCGGTCCAGCCTTTCAAGAGATTAGCCGAACGAATCAGTTAGACAAACAGACAATTTTTGTTTGATGTTTGTTTCATATGAATTTAGTAAAAAGCTATTCATTTGGCATTACAAACAGACGCTTCAATTTAATATATTTGTATACCTAGATAAATGTAGATTTAAAGTAACTAGATACGAATTCAGCGTTTCATATTTTAAACCTAAATCAATCTTTCGTCTGCATACGTGTAGAACAGTAGACGGAAGACTGATCTAGCTTAATGAAAAAGTTAGCTATCGCCTGATGACAGACAAACGGACATACAGCGAAGTCTTAGAAATGGGTCCCGTTTTTACCCTTTGTGTAAAAAGATGTAAGAAAAGTAGTTTAAATACCTATGTACAAATTATGAGTTGAGTCCGGAAAGTCAAAGGTGACCGACCGGGTATCGAACTGGTGCAGTACATGTGTGACGCGAAACTGTTTTGGCAAGACTCACTTTTAACTTCCTAATAACATTTTAATTATATTCACAGAATTGGCAGGAAGCAGCTTGAACTCGGTGAACTAGAAGACATACGAAGTCTAGAAGACATACGAAGACTAGAAGACATACGAAGACATACGCTCCAGAACTAAGTGGTTCGGGTCTTCCTTCTTGTGCCGAGCAGTTAAACACTGGAACTCACTACCAGCTCATGTTTTTCCTTCTTACTATGATCCCGGGTCCTTTAAGAGGGGCGTGAAAAAGCATCTCACTAGGCCGCCATAATGTGGTTCGCCATACTGCTTGCATTTGCAGTGAGTATGGCGACCCCCACTTGTGGATTTTACTCATGCTTTCCATCAGGCATAGTAAAGTCACCTTGGCAGGCGTTGTAGATGTAAATATATAAAAAAAAAAAAACAACTGCCTCGGTGATGCAGTGGTATAGTACGGCACTGCTGTGCTTGAGGTCTCGGGTTCCAATCCCGAGTTGGACCAAATGTTTGTATCATCTACAGATACTTAGGTTCTGAATTCGACTTTTTTTATGTTTGTTGCTTTACAACTTTCTTTAGTACCATAAGAACGATAACAAGATCTGATGATAGGATCCTGGAGAAATCGAGAGAACTCCTCAAATATCCACCAGTTTTTCTTTGAAGTCGGTTTTTTTTTTGTTATTTAAATTAGCCATCAGAGAAGAATGCAACTAAACATAAATATATCCTTCCAAAGAAGTTACAATACATTTAACCTATTTCCTTCAACTGCAGGAAATTACGAAAAGGCCTTCTAAACAACAATTGCACGAGATTATTTAGTCGACGATGTGCGCGGATAGGGCGATGACCGAGTTGAATGAGGAATCGATGCATCCGATACGGCCCGATGATTTTATTAGTTTTAGTTCATAAATAGGGTTGTAACGAAATACTAAATAAATTATTTTTTTTAAATGTTTAGTCTTGGCGATTAGTATTTTAAAGTTTATCTGTGTGGTGACGGATTAAGAATACAGAGTGTCACCACCCCTATTCATCCCGCGGGTGTCGTAAAAGGCGACTAAGGGATAAAGTACGCAAGACAAAATCAATGCAAAGAGAAGGAAAACTTGAAACCAACCCTATACCAACCCGTCTGGCCAGCGTGGTATAGTAGGCCAAAACCGGGGCAGTACTACACTTGCACAGAAGACCATTCTAATAATGACATCAGCCTTGTTTTTGTATTTGGTTGGTGTGTGTGAGATAGAAGGCCCAATCATTCTGCATCATTCTCCCGGCCTTCGGATGCAGAGAGAATGATGCAGAATTATCTGACCAGACAGCCATGATATGGGTCACCATGCCGAAAACTTGAAACCAACCCTATACCAACCCGTCTGGCCAGCGTGGTATAGTAGGCCAAAACCTCCTTTCTAAGGAAAGGCCTATGTCCAGCAGTGGACTGTTGAAGGCTGTTGATGATGATTGATGATTTGAAAGTTTAGACAAATTATAATATTCTAGGCTTGTAATATTAGTCTATCACGCTAGTGTCAGTTCGTTGATTAATACCTTTTGGCTCTTTGACAACAAAGAGATTAATGAAGTTTTTGTGAGACATTTATGAAAATTAAATGTAATAACATTATACATATACATTAATAATGTAAGATGATGGCTGGGGCTCGTATGCCGCCATGCCGGTCGTATGGACAGACTGGCTAAACTATGGTAATTTCTATAAAAGGCCCACTCTATACCGTACTCGCATAGTTTATTTTATTACAAAAGACACGAAAGACTGGGGTGCAGTACAAGATATTTTTATATTTCATATTTATTTATTCGCTAAACGCGCGATTAGTAAACCGAAAAACGGCGCGAAGTGTGACCTTGACTCGCCGTTGCCATGCCAAATTTTAAAATACTTTGTAGGTACTAAAAAATACATGTGATTTTCGGTTTTTTAGTTCTAAACCTTACCACTTATCAGCAAGGGGGAGGGAGGGGGATGGCTCCAGGGAAGGTACCTTTTGAATAGGTACTTAAATTCAGATATTAATCCTATTATGTTCCACCAAGTGATGGTTACTCAAAATATAATAGTATCATCTATTTTTATATTAAATTAAATACATAAAGGTCTTCGATATTAAAGATATTAATAGTTTTATTATTCATCTTCCCGTCTTGGATCTGGCAAGCATAGGGAATAATGGTTTTAGAATATATTTTATTGAGTTTTGGATCATTAAAGCGCGTTTTTATTTTAGTTCTAAAAATAATAGTGTATAAGATGGAATTTGTGTGTATGGCTCATCTTTAATGGTTATAGGTTTATTCGCTATAAAGTGGTTGAAGTCCCTCATAAGATACACATAACTTGACTGTAAAGGAAATTTGTTAGGTCTGACAAGAATAAAAAGTATACAATATACCATAAAATTATATAATTTATTTCATTTTAGCGATAATGACAAACTGGCAATTTAAATTCTTTTAATTTCATGTTATTGAAAATGCCTGAACAAGGCATTATCCCCAAAGTTTTATGTTCTGAATTGGATAATCAGTTATCAATTTATACTATAAGAGTTTGTTTGATTGTTTGGTTGAACGCGGTAATCTCAAGATCTACTAGTTCATTTTGAAAAATTCTTTCAGTGTTCGATAGCCCATTTATAGAGGAATGCTCTAAGCTCCATATCATGACGCTAAAGCCAATGGGAGCGGAGCACCAACGAATAATCAAATAATTTCTAGCGTGGTATATATAGATCGAGTTAGTAGGTGCCAACCCTGTGCAACTATCGAATGACCGGTAAATACTTCAATGTGTTTAAACTTTTTGTGGGCAAAAACTGAATTTAAATCCACAACCTTGGTCATGCTACTTAGGAGAAAATCAAATAAGCTAAGCTACTGTCTTTTTAATAAGACTAGCTGAGCCCCGCGGTGTTACATGCATTGTGTTGTAAACCTAGTCTATTTTTTTTAATCTAAATTACTTCTTATGTCTTCAGCTATCTATCAGTGAAAATTCAATCATCAACAGCCTTTAACAGTCCACTGCTGGATATAGGCCTTTCCTTAGAAAGGAGGTTTTGGCCTACTATACCACCCTGGCCAGACGGGTTGGTATAGTGGTGTAAATACATAAAAGTATGTTTATATATTTGTATGCATTTTTATAAATACACACCGCATCGAACTAGTCTATTTCGAAATACCTTAACAATTATTACCTCTGTGGCGCAGTGGCAGCGTAGGTATGCGTGCTACTGTGCTTGAAATCTGGGGTTCGAGCCCGATTAGTTTTAGAGTTTGAATCTTTTTCAAGTATAATATGTATGAATTCACAAAAAAAGTACATATGTATTTATATTAGTTGTCTCGAACCCATAATACAAGCTCTGCTTAGTTTGGCCCTAGATGGTGTTGTGTGTAAGATATCTAAATTTTTTTTTTTTTATTATATAAATACGTTCGACTCTAGAACTTATATTTTTAAGTCTGTTAACACATTTGTCACCCAATGTTTACTCGTGTACGTGTAACCTTTGTTTGAGGTTACAGTGTGTTAGTAATTTGTTTAATAACACATAACACATGACATAATATGCTAATGTGAGGCTGACACAGAAATAAAGGCACAGTACACAAGTATATCTCGAACGATTTTCTAGAATTTTCTGATGGAAATAACCATTTAAACTGTTTGAGAATAACTATTTTTATAGTATACTTAGTAATTGGCTGAAATATCGCTTTGTGTGAGTTTTTCTTATTAACCCCCGACGCAAAAAGATGGGATGTTATAAGTTTGACGTGTCTGTAGCTTGGTATCGTAACTCTCGAACGGATGAACCGATTTTGATTTTGTTTTTTTTTTTTTTTTTAAAGATGTATTAGTCGGAAGTGCTAAATCGGTCCAATCAGTCGGGTATTTTTTAATTTTCAATTTTTAAGTATTAGCCGAGTCCCGTGGTATTACCCGTGACGTAGTTACAGTTGTAAATAGCAAGTGGCATCGCAGAGCGATGTTAGTCTAAAAAAATGGCCTAAATTACCTATTATGTCATCAGTTAACTGCCATAAAAAGTCTAGTCAAAGTTCCAGAGATTCGCCGGAACAAACAGACTGACAGGATGTCAGACAGACATACAATTTAAAAACATAGATACCTATATACTTTCCTACGTATTTAGTAAAAGTTTGTTTATTTAAAATTGCAAACAGACACTACGACATTATTTATTTGTATTGATTGATTCTCAAGTTGACTGCCTCGTTGGTCTAGTGGTTAGCGTATGCGACTGCTAATCAAGAGGTCTCGGGTTCAAATCGGGCCGAAAAGTGTTTTTGGGTTTTTCTGAGAAAATTCCAAAAAGCAGCCCGCAGTTTGGTAGTTTGATGGTGATTCACGCCCGTGTCTCGTAGAGCACGTAAAGCCGTCGGTCCCGGTTGTCATGAACATCTATGGCAATCGTTATTGGGAAGTCATCTCTCAAATATACTGACAACTAGTTCAATCTTCGCATTTCAGTTCTCCCTTAGGGTTGCGGAGGTCCGATACCAGTCGCTCCGTGGAAAAACTGAAATTCAGGTAAAACCGGTTGAACTAGTAGCCGACCCCAAATAAACTTGGGAATAAAGGCTCGGAAGAAGAAGATTGATTCTCAAGTAAAACTTATTGTCTGTCTTTCTGCTATACTATCGCGATTAAACCACTGAATCTATTTGCATGAAATCCACTAGAGACCCTTTGATTCTCGAGGAAGGCATTACCTTATTACTATTTACCGCGATTACTGACGTAATTGTCGTCGTATGGTGACGGATCAAGAATACAGAGTGTCACCACCACTATTCATCCCGCGGGTGTCGTAAGAGGCAACTAAGGGATAAACTACGCAAGACAACATTAATGCAAAGAGAAGGAAAACTTGAAACCAACCCTATCCCAACACGTCTGGCCAGCGTGGTATAGTAGGCCAATACCTCCTTTCTAAGGATTGTTAAAATGTCGAACTTCAAAGCAAACAATTCTGACTTACATTTTACTTTTAGATTACCTCAAGAGTGGAAAGTAGCCCATGTTACCCCAATATATAAAAAGGGTGATAAACACCTAGCTGCTAATTACCGGCCCATCAGTCTTACAAGTATTGTCTGTCGAACAATGGAAAAGATTATAGCAGCTGAACTGAGAGCTTTTATGAATATAGAAAACATCATTATAGATGAACAGCATGGTTTTGTGTCTAAAAGATCTATCGTCTCGAATCTTCTCATGTGCCTGGACAAATGGACAGACAACTTTGACAAACATCAGCCCACTGACGTCATTTATTTGGATTACGAAAAAGCCTTTGATCGGGTCCCAATTAAAAGACTTGTAGCCAAACTAGAACACCTTGGAATACGTGGGCAACTCCTTCAATGGATTGAGGACTTCCTAACCAACAGAAAGTTCAAAGTAAGAGTGGGTGAAACACTTTCAGATACCCGCAACGTACACAGTGGGGTACCTCAGGGCTCAGTGCTCGGACCGCTCTTGTTTATATTGTTTACAACGGATTTGAAGAGTGTAATTCAGTCAAACCTGTCAATATTCGCAGATGATACCAAAATTATGGGAAATCCACTGGTTTCCCACAACATAATTCAGCAAGACCTAGACCGAATTGTGCAATGGACAAAAGATTGGTTAATTTCACTCAACGCGTCTAAGTGCAGTGTGCTGCATATAGGCAAAAATAATCCTAAACACAAGTACACAATTAATTCTGTGCCATTACAACCAGTGGACTCCCAAAGAGACCTCGGAGTTATCATAACACATAACCTGAAGTGGGATGAGCATATTACAATGATAACAAAGAAGGCAAACTCATTGTTGTATATAATTAGAAAGGCATTCTATGTTATCAATAAAGAATTATTTCTCAGCATCTATTTAACGTACATTAGACCTTTGCTGGAATTCGCCTTTCAAATATGGAATCCATATTTAAAAAAAGATATTGTGATGTTGGAAAGGGTACAAAAAAAGGCAACTAAAATAGTCTTCTCTTTGAAAAACATGTCCTATGAAGAACGTCTGCTAGAACTCAATCTACCAACACTAGAACAGAGAAGAATCAGAGGAGACCTTATAGAAACCTACAAAATCCTCAACCATCATTATAACGTGAGAGATATTGAATCCATGTTCACAATGAACACGAACACCCAATTGAGAGGTCACTCCATGAAGCTTAACAAACTTCGGTGCGCTAGCAATCCCCGAAACCATTTCTTACCAAACCGTGTGGTGCAAATGTGGAACTCTTTACCAGAACCCGTGATTAGTGCCCCAAATGTGAACATCTTCAAAAACAGACTTGATAAACATTTAAAAACACAAGTGTAATGATATACACGCATCAGCTTTAAGCTGCTTGTGTATTAAATAATAATAATAATAATAATAATAATGAATTTTCTTCGCCTCTATGACAGTCCTCTATCGCCCTTACCATGGAGAGTGTTCTGAAGAACTCTTCCAACTGATCCCACCCTCTTCCTTCCTCTACAGAACAACACGTGCCGGCCTGGGAAATCACATCTTTAAAGTTGAAGAAACACGCACCATAACTAAGCGGCTCGGATCTACCTTCTTCTACCGAGTAGTTAAAAAGTGGAACTCACTACCTTGTGTTTCCTTCCTACTATGGTCCCGGGTCCTTTAAGTGGGCCGTGGATAAGCATTTCACTAGGCCGCCATAATGTGGGTCGCTTTTTTTGCATTCTGCTTGCATTCGCCAAAAAAAAATCACGTATGCTGTCATTTTAGTTACTGTTCGCATTGCAATTCCATAACGTGCTGCCCATTTAACGAGGAAGGTTATAAGCAATACATTAATAAATATACAACATCACGTCATTCCTATACTACAAATAGAAGCCGAGAATCAATGAACAATGTTGGGAAATTGGGCTAGATTTACAAAGTTGCAGTTGGCTTATGTATAACTGATTAGCTGATGCCCGCGACTCGGGCTCCCGTCCTAGGGATGTGAAAAATAGATAGTAGCCGACTCTCATGCTAACTGAATATGAGTATAAAATTTCATAAAAATCGGTCAAGCCGTTTCGGAGGAGTATGGTTACTAACATTGTTGCACGAGAATTTTTATATATATGTCTAGTTTTTGCCCGCGGCTCCACCCGCGTGTAGGTTATCGCGTTAAATAGAAGCTTATGTGTTATTATGATATGTAAGCTATATCATTGTGAAGTTTCATCGAAATTCGTTCAGTAGTTTTCGAGTGAAAGAGCAACAAACATACATATATACTCACAAACTTTCGCTTTTTATAATATTAGTAGGATTGGTGTAAACAGTTCAGAAATGTTAATTGCTATCTGTACTGGAATCTTTCGAAAGTGTTTACTGCGTTAAGTGGTATTAGTTAACCGTTAAGGTAGGCTCAGTTTTATTACAAATAGCACCTTTCACTGCAATTATGGGCTCTTAAACGCTCATTCAATTTAGTTCGATTAGAACTTCGAATACGAACTTGCCGAGACTTACGCGGTGCAAATACATTAAATAAGAACGAATTTGGGTCAAATAAAGAAATCTTATGATTGTTTTTATCAAGGTCTCCTAAATAATAATATATCTCTTTAATATACATCGGAATAGTGACTTAAAACGGTGGCTTAAACTTGGAGGTACAATTGGCGGCTTTATCGCTTGAACACAAATTTAGGCTAAATTTAGATTCTTACACTAGGCGCACACTAGGCGACACGCGACAGGCTGCGGCCGACAAACTTCATATAATTTGCTCTAATCTCCGCACACTAGGTGTCAGAGACGCCCGATGAAACGACTACAAGTCGCCCAGTTTGCGATGACCGTTAGAGAAAGAGTAGCTGTGAACTCACACATATTAAGTAAAACAAAACATTCAAGATTTCACACACACATGAACATATTTTGTGTTTTTACAGTCGATATATATGCCGATTTGGACATATGTTTTGACAAAGGGAAACGCCCGTTGTCCGAAATGTTCGTTACATGTATGTTTTATTAAGTCCCCGCGACACAATATGTATATTCCTAATGCGGGAGTTGTTTTTTTTAAAAAAATACTACCACTGCCCCACAGAGACAGTCGTTGCATGTACAAAATGCGTACAATTTACGGAAGGATTTATCCTAGAAACCCATTTGAACTGTAATTATTTGTTGATAATTGCCATTGCGACCTGTAAACATGAATCAATTTGGTCTTGTTGTGCATTACAAATTGGCGTCAAGTGAAGCGGGTCATAGAGTCTCCTTCGGTATGTCGACTTTAATCAATACATACACATTAATTATAAACTGACTGGTATGCTTTCAAGTAAGATGAGAGATATATTCAATGATTAGTGCAGTATTTTAAGCCAGGTAGTTTCTAGAACAATTTTAAGCAAGTACATTTTAAAAATTAAATAAATATTTCGGACATCTGACACACAACATCTAGTCCCAAACTAAGCAAAGCAATACATTTGCCTATTCTTTTTTTTGTAAATATATACGTATTAAACATAGAAAACATCCAAACTCCGAAACAAATATTTACAGGTCATAAAAACATTTGGTCCGACCCGGGAATCAAACATGAGACCTCTCGAGTACTACCCTTACACAGAAGACAATCCTAATAATGACAGCATTTTTGTGAAATTATACGTTGAAACATGAAGATTCAAAGAGAAGGCTAACTTCAAATAAATCCTATAAGTACCAACCCATACATGCTAGTGTGATGTAGAAACTAAGCCCCTCTTTATAAGAGACTTATGTTCAGCAATAATACCAAAGACTACTGACGGTTAAAAAAGAAATTATTTCTATTGTATTGACTGTTTCAACTAAATTCCTTAAAGCAAAAACATTATTCCGACATAAATATACTAGATCCCAACGCACACGCTGATTCGATCAATGTTGCTTTCGTTATCGAATATTTGTAATTATATGCTCTACAGTACTAAGAATACCGTGTATTTCACAATAACCTACATTTGCATATTGTTGCATTATACATTTCTAAACTCCCATTCACGTTAAAACAAGCCCATTCGTATTTAGTTCTTGTATTTGTTACAACCGAGTTGTTTGTACTACGACTTTGTAGTTCTGCACTAGTTTTCAATATTGAGGCTATGTTTTTATTGTACGTAAACCTGCCAAGGCGACTCTACTTTACCTGATAGTAAGCATGAGATAACGCAGCATGGTGACCCACACCATGACTATTGTTTTCCTGCCTAGGCCGGGAGAATGATGCAGAATGATTGGTCCCCCGATCTCAATAATGTTAATAATAGCTCATACACGAATATCTGCACTCAATTCAAGCAGAGTCGGACTACTGATACTACTGTCGTTCTAAACACATACACGAAGATAAGGGCAACTAAGATGGTTCACGATTCGCAATAAGCCCTATGAGGAAAAACTCAAATATCTAGGACTAACCACACTAGAAGAACGTCGACAGAGGGGTAGTCTCATAGAGAAATATAAAACACTCAAAGAGCACTATGACGTACCCAGTTTACAGGAACTTTACATATTGGACTACAACATGGACTTGCGAGGACATCCTCTGAGACTATGGCGAAATTCATCTAAGAAAAACCCCAAGGGTCATTTCTTACCTAACCGAGTTGTGACAGCCTGGAACAGGCTTCCAGAGAGCGTGGTTATGGCTCCCAACCTAAACTGCTTTAAGAACAGGCTCGACAAACATATCTCCAAGCTATTTGAAACAAACGCATCAGCTCTTTAGCTGCTAGTGTGTCATACTCAATAATAACAAACATTATAGATAAACTGCACGCAAATTAGGGAGAAATTGTAATGCTCATCATTAACGAAAACATCTCAAAACAAATCTACTAGCTAAGTCCGCGATATTACCTGCGTTTATCATGTAAATCACAGGCGAAGCTATATCGTTTCATCAGCTGTCTGCCAGTGAATGTTCCGTCAAAATCGGTCCAGCCGTTCCAGAGTGAAGTCTGACTGATTTTGGCGTAACCTTCATTGACTGATAACAAAATTTTGTATTTTTTCGGACATTTTACACACAACGCCATCTAGTCCCAAACTAAGCAGAGCTTGTATTATGGGTACTAAACAACTGATATAAATACATAAATATATTTTTTTTTGTAAATACATACCTACTTATTATACATAGAAAACACCCAAACTCCGAAACAAATATGTAACACACAAACCGACCCGGGAATCAAACCCAAGACCTCAAGCACAGCAGTCGCATTCGCTACCACTGCGCCATCGAAGCAGACACAAGCTGATATAATAAGTTCAGTTAGTTCGTATAAAAATTATTACTTTAATAAACGTTCACAAATAGCTCCCAGTGCAACTGTTCATAGTGTAAAAAGTTATAAAAAGCCGTGGTAACTTCCTTATTTTTTGTGGCTTCTCAACAATGTCACTACAAGGAAAATAATTATTATATTTTTTGCCACAAGATAAACTAGTAACTGTACAATATAGTTTTTGTTGCTAACGAGACCGCTATTTTGGTCTTTACGAACGAATATTTACTTGTGACAAACCTGCCCCCCCCCCCCCACCCAGTCAAGATGCTACACTACTGCCTGGAATGCAGTAGTGTGGCCGAGCAACGGACACAACTTCTCCAGGAAAACTATGCAAATATTGAATTCTGTTTATAATATGAAATTAACAGTGTTTTACTAAAAGCATATGAAAGTATGTAGAGTCACACCAAAAAAGGTTATTTTTAAATTTTTGTCCGTCTGTCTGGACGATCACACACATGGACGGGCCTGGTATGGAGGAGTCAGGATTATTGAAAATATACAAGTAATAGAAATATACTAGGTAGTGGGACCACTCTGATTTCAGCACGAATGGACAGACGTCTTCCGTTGGTGAGTGTGAGACCGGAGGCCCAATCATTCTAAGATCAGAAAAATCTCACCAAGCCGCCATATTAAGGGTCACCATGCTGCATTGTATGCACTCGCAACAAGGATTCTACTCCTATACCACTAGATTCTACTCATGCTTTCCATCAGCAGAGGCAGAGTAAAGTCACTTTGATAGGCTTAAGGGGATCGTTTCCATAATTGCTCGAAAAAGCACTTACGGTTATGACAAGAGAAACAAATTAATTCATTATTTGACAGTAAAAAATATATTTCAGTTCCTTAATAAAGCAATCTACAGAGAAACCGAGTAAAATTATTAATACGATTATTTAATTTCGAGAAAAAAATCATCAACAGTGACCAAAATCACCGAAATCGACCTGTTCTGTTTGGAATCTATCTAGTATTATGTTGCTATATTTGAAATAAATATTTTATTAGTTGCAAGAAAAAAGTATAAAAAAGAGATTAACCATTTAAGGTTTCTATTAATTCTCACCAGAAAGTCATAATTTAAACTTAAACATCATTAATTTTTAGCGGCAAAAGTTCCATACATTTTAGTATGGAGAAATAATTTGCAATAAAACAGAGTTCACGCTATCCAAAAATTCAGTGTTCTCCGAATATTCAAGGCGAGATGTTTTTAGCTCAACACGCACTGTCACGCACACAGAGATTTGATTGTTTACATACGACGACGTGACTGTGTGTGACTTTTGATAATATTTGGTAGGTCTGAGAATAGACACACCAATCTTTATATTTTAAATTATTATTAACCAACTTCAAAAAAGGAGTATTATTTATGTTTAACTAAATGATTTTTTTTTATTGGACATTTATTGATTACTCTGTCAATTGTGGACCGATTTTTAAAATTCATTTTATATGACTGCGTATGCGATTGAGGTCTCGGGTTCGATTCACGGGTCGGACCAAATGTTTATGAGATCCACAAAATTTTTTTTTTAGGTGTTGGGTGGTTTCAGTCTTAGTTTATAGGGAAACCCTAAAATTTTATAAGCACGTTATAATACGCCCCTATAAATAGTTATTATATATTTTTTTATTTTGTAATGCTATTCTAGACGCAATATCTGGTAGCCATCATTTCATAATGATGAGCTGATGGTGGAAGATATAACTTTTTAACGGTCAGGAGTTTTAAAATTATTATTGACTTTTTATTGCTTTTTGACTTTTATTATTTATTGACTGCCTAGGTGGCAGTAGTAGCGCATGCGACTACTTTGCTTGAGTGAGGTTTCGGGTTCGATACCCGTGTCGGACCAAATATTTGTGTGATCCGCAAATATTTATTTCGGGGTCTGGGTGTATTATATAGGTAAGCAACAAAAAAAGTATGTTTATGTATTTATATCAGTTGTCGAATCAATAATATAAGCTCTGCTTAGTTTGGGACTGGATGATGTCGTGTGTAAGATGTTCGAAATAGTTGTTCATTTATTATTGTAATGTATCATACTGCCTTGTCGGTCTTGTGGTCAGCGTATGCAACTGCTAACCAAGAGGTCTAGGGTTCGATTCCCGGGTCGGACCAAATGTTTGTATGATCTGCAAATATTTGTTTCGGAGTTTGGGTATTTTCTATGTATAATATGTATGTATTTATAAAAAAAAAGTATGTTTATGTATTATAAACTGCGAAATAAATATTTGCGGATCACACGAATATTTGGTAGATGATATTCTGTGTCATTCGTCTGACATATTTATTTATTGTTATTTATTATAAACTAGCTTTCTGCCCGCGGCTTCGCCCACGTGGAATTCGTTTATATCGCACGACACGGTAAGGGTAGATGAAACAATCTTACCTGAATTTATGTTTGATAATAAGGAACTTCGACACAAACTTTCGTCCCCTATTTCAAACCCTACCTTTATTATCGCGATAAAAGGTAGCCTATGTTCTTTCAAAAGTTCAGTTCTATCTTCATACCAAATTTCATCAAAATCGGTTCAGTGGTTTAGGCGTGAAAGCGTAACAGACAGACAGACAGAGTTACTTTCGCATTTATAATATTATATTAGTAGGGATATGTGTGTTACCCTTACGAGTATGATATGTTACTCGTATCTTTCAAGATGTTCAGTTGATGATAGAAACAAAATACTACTCAATGGTTTGGTCTTGGAGGATTATCATTTCACTTTTATACGTATGTATAAACCGCTAGACGTATTTATGTTTTACTAGCTTTTGCCCGTAGCTCCGCCCGCGAGTGTGTCGATTTTCGCGGTAAAAAGTAGCCATGTCCTTTCTCGAGGTCCCATATATCTCTATACTGAAATTGATCAAAATCCGTTCAGCGTTTTGGGCGTGAAAAGGTAACAGACAGACAGACAGAGTTACTTTCACATTTATTTTAGTAACATTATTGCGTAAATGAGCCGTTTGCATTAAATATATTAAAAAAACACTGTCCTCTGCCTCTTCAACCTGTCTATTAAACTCAAAACATAACGTAACTTAAAAACTACTGAACCGATTTTCATGATGTTTGCAGCAATGGATAGATTGGTTTTAAAGGAGGGTATAATTTGTCAAATTTTAAATGTTTTTTAAATACCTATAAGACCACGTATCGTTAAACACACATTATTGACATAATAAAATCTTACACTGAGAGTCACTAGTGTAAGATTACGGCCAATTACGGGTGCGACCTGGATGAACGCTCTGACGTATTATAAAATATTTATTTAAATAATATTGTGTAATAAACAATTTTATTCTACATATTTCGTGTAGAATAAAATTGTTTTAAATGTCTACAGTATTTATTAAGATAAGGATTAATATTACATTGTTCCAAATTACTTTGAAATTATTATTCACAAATAAATTAATAAAGAAATATTAAAAAAGTATAATTAAAAAAGTATTACTGTAGGTTATTCCTAATTTATGTAACTTGTAAACTTTTGTCAATATTGGCTTTATTTCTGTGTTCCTTTAAAATAATAAAATAACATTAATAAATCTTCCTTAAAAGGTAACCTTAATTATGATGAACACCGTATTTAAATAACTTGCGTATATAATAGAATCTGAGTTGACAGACAATGCACGCGAGCGATTTTATTTTATACTGTGTAAAATTATTTTATAATCTTTGACCATTCGATTGGTACACAGAAAGTATTATGACTTTCTGTACTGAATGAATCCTACGGGCTTTACGTTATGGCAAGATACATTGCGTGCGTTGTAACACATTAAAATACGTTCTACAAAGGCGAACAGTTGATGGATATTTAACATAAGCAAAAAACCGAAAGTCGGTGATTGCTTGCTACGGTATGTATGCGACAGTGCGCGATGCGTATGTGTGCATGTAAAATATATATGTGGGTGTTCAATCACAAATTCTCACGCTCGGTGTCGCGGGCCTTAACAAAAAGTATGTCTATCAGCATTCTGATTACCATGGTACATGTTTTACCAGCTTGGAGGCTCACTGTCGTATGTGAAATGTGTCCAGGCTTTATTATATTCAAATATATCGAAACTTAATCTGCAGATTGTATTCATTTAACAGCGAACTCAACTGTACTGTAATTGATTCGGAATCAACGAAAATTACTTAGTACAGGTGATTCATGCGCATGCGTACATGAATGATGGTTCGTTTGATTACAAGCTTCAATAACAGCACATGTGGTATCCTACTGAGTGGTATAGTGTATAAATATAGGGTACTCACTCGAGTGTGTAAGTGACTCACGGTCAAGGAAGATTATACATACCCTTATACCTAGTTGAAGACGATTATATTATCGTCGATAATGATAATTAAAGTCGTCACAAAATAAGAAGCCCGTTTTGACATTTGTCATTTGACATGCCGCGATAACTTTGTATGAACGTCTATGTAAGAAATTGAAAAATAAAATTTATAACCCTATTTAATTACTATGTTACCCATACACTATCACAACGCGTATCATAAATAAACATCAAGTTGAACTTCATATTGAAAAAATGCACTCAAAAACACGCCTTATATCGCCACGATGACAACTGTCAAAACTGGCTTCTTATTTTGTGACGACTATAAGTTACAATTAAATTAGAACTTAACTATCAAAAATCTAGAAGAATGCTATTTTCAGGCAAGTTTTTGAAAGTGACTCATCTCTGCCTGATGGAAAGCAGGAGTAGGGGTCACCATCCGCTTTGTGAGGTTAAGCAATGCAGCATGGTGACCCATACAATGGCGGCCTGGTAGGACGTTTCTTCATCATTCTCCCGGTCTCTGAAAGCTGTGAAAATGATGCAGAATGATTGGGCCTCCGAACTCACACTCACCAACGAAATACGACAGCAAGAGTGCTGTAATTATTAGGATGGTCTTCTGTGTGAGGGTAGTACTGCCCCGGTCAAACCGTCCCATTCGTGATGTTATCAGCGTGGCTCAGGGTACCTTCTTCTTATACTACTAGTTTTAATAAATATTACTGTCAATTGTAATATACTTTCATGCCCGTGGCATGGCATGGCTCGTGAATTTTCTATACTAGGTGTGATTCACAAATTGTTAATCTAAGTCTGGGTGTTTTTTGTATCCGTTTCATACATTTTTGTAGGGTCCTGAGTAATACATACATTATTGGTGCCGGGAGTTACTCTTTTAATAAAAATTGATAAGTGAGTGTCAGTTTTTTAGGGTTAAGGGTCATGAACTACGGATCCCAAAGAAAAAGAGATACACGAACTTCTAAGGTATCAGGTATCGAGAGGATCGAGAGGAAATAATAAACGATCTTTAGAATATTTTGTATTGTATGTTTGCTTTTGTTAACAACCCGAACTACTATTCGCAGATCGCGTGCTTATGATATTTTTATTTCCCGCTACAGTTCTTAGTAACCTATTAAAAGCGATATGATTTCTATAGACCTAAACATGTATCACGCCAGAAGCGTCTGGCAGGATGATTATATTAATGCTTGTAAATTTCCCCTGAATAATCTGTGGGGAAAACCAAATGAAGACTAAATTCAATAGGAAACACATTTAGAAATGTGCTTCATTTGTTCCACAAATAGCTGGCAAATATGGGCAATTAGTATCGTATCAGGCCACGCATATCATAGGGTTCCGTAGTCACACGTAATGGTAGGTAGAATAAAAATATTTTACCTAATTTTATTGTAGCACTTTGTAGACGTAATTTCTACACATATTCATGCTAAGTTTCAACTTTCTAGCACTTACCGTTTGGGCCGTAGGTCGAGGTCGGACGGACAGATGGATGGAAGAACGCATGGACATGGTGAATCTATAAGGGATCCGAGTCATGAACTACGGTACCCTAAAAACAAATCTCCATTATGTGTTATTAAGCGCTAAACTCGAGAACCTAGCGAACACACCTAACAGCGTCCACTGTCAAACGCCCCGTCGCGACACATCAGGGCCCACTCGCTACAGGTGCCCGCTGATTCGGTCAGAGATAACCCTTTTGAAGAATTTCCCCGACTCGTTCAGCAGGCATATCGGTCGGCACGCAGAAGAAGAATCTGCAGTCCTTTTTCAAAAGCACCAGTCTCGCTTCTTTGCAGCCAAGGAGGAACATACCGAGGCGGAAACAACCCTTGAAAATCTGTCTCAGTATGTCCCCCAGTACCGACAGAGCTATCACCAATGCCAAAAATCGTAAATCGTTATCGCGGTTTAGTACATACCTAGGATTATACTATAGCTCACAGTACTATCAAATGTATTTATGATGAATGCATATAGGTATGTAAGTGAGCTGAGAAGTGGTATAGACATACGTATGCAAAACGTAATTGACAACATGTGCATGTGCAGACTAAACATTTGAAGTAGATTAAACATTTAAACGGCCTATTCAAACTTAAGGAGATTTTAATCAACGCCTGTGTGTTTGTTATTGTCTGTAAGTATATTTTTTATAAAGTACGGCCAACGAGAAGCGATACTAAATTTAAATAAATCTAGATGGGTGTGCAACCTTTGGACTTTTCTTTTTTGGAAAAGTAAAATCTGTTGATTTATCACTTGCTTAATGCTACGTATGCCCTTAACCCTCTACTGAGAGGAGACGCGAGCCCATCGTTATGGGTTGTTGATGTACTTTGATGTACTTCCATCACTAACCACTCTTAATAAAAAAATATAATCAAAAAACAAAATAACATTAAAAAGAGTACTCTCTTACTAGCACTATTAATGAGCTAGTATTTTCGCCCGCGACTTCGCCTGCGTTTGTGACGGCTGTCAAGAATAGCCTATGTCCTTTGAGTATTTCCATGAAAAATTTCATTGAACGGTGTAGCGGTTAATGCCTAAATCCATGATGGAAGTCCTTGTGCTAAACTTTAAAGAAAAGCTATTTAAAGAAGAACTTTGATAGATCCAGAGTTATAAAGGCAAAACTTGTAAAAAAGGCTTACTTTAAAATCGCCGAACAAAACTAACGAAATAATTGGTAGGTAAACTAATAAATAATACCTAAACATAACAATTATTTATTGGATAAGATTTTAAAGCCATGCCAGCACCTATATTGTGATTACGGAACCCTATTCTATGCGTGGTCTGACACGCACTTGGCCGATTTTTAATTAGACGGCCGTATGTGGAATGTGTGAGGATATTAATTAATTATTCGTTTTCCTGCTAACACTTGCCAAAAATTAACATTTGACGTTAGCAAATATTTAAATAAAATAGTTTTGTAAAATAATGGACTAATAAAAAAATATCTCAGCAAAAATCTAGAATATCATTGTTGTAAATAACAAAACCACTGTCGTCAGATAGTTATATTAAAAACTGCAATATGTCCAATTAAAATCATTTAACATACAATTATTTTGAGTTTATTTTACTAAACTTTATTATTTCCAATATTATTAGTGGTCGGCTACTAGTCCAACTGGTTTTATCTGAATATCAGTTTTCTACAAAGCGACTGGAATCGGACCTTCGCAACCCTTATGGAGAACTGAATTTTAATTTTGAACCAAGTAATTATCAGTATATTAGACTACTAACTTTCCAATAGCGATTGCCATAGATGTTTATGACCACCGGGATCGACAGCCTAAATTACTCTTAAAAGTACGGACGACGAAACTTCTATAACTCCGGACTGTTATTGAAAAAAATCTAAAGGAAAAGCACAATAACAATTTTAGCCTCTCTCTCGTAATTTCACTCAATCACGTGATCGAAACAAAATATTAGCCAATGAAGCAAGAGAATAGTTAATAGAATCATCATCATCAACAGCCTTCAACAGTCCACTGCTGGACCTAGGCCTCTCCTTAGAAAGGAGGTATTGGCCTACTATACCACGCTAGCCAGACGGGTTGGTATAGGGTTAGTTTCAAGTTTTCCTTCTCTTTGCATTGATGTCGTCTTGCGTAGTTTATCCCTTAGTCGCCTTTTACGACACCCGCGGGATGAATAGGAGTTGTGACACTCTGAATTCTTAATCCGTCACCACACGGACAAGTTAGTAGTAGTTAACAGAATAGAAAACGAAAACGTTTGCTACTTGGCTAAGACCAAGAAGCCAATGTAACTTTCGTTACGTTATAATGAAGAGATATCTAACTCGGAGATCTACAGTTATATTGACTGATTTAAAACACTTAAAAACATATCCATCATGTAATATAAAAAGAAACGCCCATCTGTTAAACATGGCGCCAGGAAATAATTAATTAATAGAATTTGGCAAATGCGTCGTATTAATTAGTTATTATATGTATAGATTAGCAAGACAAACATAAGTTTTCGGTTTGGCTAACCTTGATGTTAACTGAATTTAAAGAATCTTATTATTTTTTTAAATATGTATTAATAAAATACAGGTATAAATTTCAACTAATTTTATATTAGAAGAAAATAAATTGGTGCAATTGGAGAGGCCTATGTCCAGCAGTGGACTGTGATAGGCTGATGATGATGATGATGATGGATGATGAGAAAATAAATAATACACGTGATATATTACTACACACCCCCCCCCTCCCCCCTTGTGATATTTCGTGACTTTTTGTGCCCCCCCCCCCTTTCGACCCTCACGTGACTAATGGACAGCACCATATCAGCGCTACTCTCTACTACCTTTATAATTTTAACAAAAAGGAACCGACTTCAATGAAAAACTATTCCGAGTACTCAAATCGCGACAATTGTGCCTAATATATTTGAGGAGTTCCCTCAATTTCCTTGGGATCCCATCATCAGATAACGACATGGTGACGATGGGACCTCCTGTAAGCTACGCCCATTCCAATGCAAAAAGAATTTTTGAAATCGGTTCATAAACGACGAAATTATCGCTGAACATACATAAAAAAAAAAAAGATTTCGACGAATTGAGAAACTCCTCCTTTTTTTTGAAGTCGGCTAAAAATGTATAAATTAATTAATTAAGTTTCAGAGATAAAGTATCTGTGTCAATCTACACTTAACTACCTATACTTATAACTATAATTTATCCTACTTATTAATATTATAAACGCGAAAGTTTGTGAGTATGTATGTTTTTTCCTCTTTCACGCAAAAACTACTGAACGCATTTGGATGAAACTTTACAGTAATATAGCTTATATACCAGAATAACACATAGGATACTTTTTACTGCAATAATCGGGATACACGGGCGAAAGCTAGGTTATTTTACAAATACATAAATCGTATATGTTAAAATGTATCACTCTTTATCTTCTGTCAAAACTTCACAAGTTGCTATGCATTACAAACATGCATAGCAACCATAATGATAGTTTGTAAATGGTTAAAATAAAAAAGAGTTCTGGATTATCACTTAAGTAGGCTACTTTTATCCCGAAAATACGCTAGATAAATATATATGACGGAACGGTGCGCCCGGTAATGTTTTTAAAGACAGTGACGTCATTACTATTATTATTATTGGAGTATTTCGTTTTCAAAAATAACTTAAAATAAACTTCACTTCAACCAGAATTCACTTTTAATTAGTATTGATTACACAGCTTCCAATATTTAACAATAAGTTAGGTGTTTGCTGTCCGAGCGCAGACAAACGAATCATCGCTCCGCTGCAGCGGGTGGCTTTTTATAGGCATTGTAGTGGGGCGGTCGACCGTTGCGTGTTGTGTACATCAATGAGAACACGTGCAGCTATGACGTAGTTCGTTGAATGTTGTGTTGCGCCGATATATATAATTATAACTTTTTTTAATGTAAGTACCACACAGGTATATTTTCGTATGCATTTGGTAAAAAAAACTGTTCATTTGATGTTACAAACAGACACGCCAATTTTATTTATTTGTTTAGATGATATGATGCATAGGTAATGCACCATAACAGGTGCATAAACAAACAAACATTCAATGTGACATTGAATATATTATTAGTTAGGACGTATATTAATTACAACAGAAAGTCACCTTGATTCGCGAAATGTCAAACTAAATTTAAACCAGATTTTAATGAGGATTCTCGTAAGATATTATTTCGACCGGGGCAGTACTACCCTCACACAGAAGACCATCCTAATAATGGCAGCACTCTTGATGTCGTATTTCGTTGGTGAGTGTGAGACCGGAGGCCCAATCATTCTGCATCATTCGCCCGGCTTCCAGAGGCCAGGAGTATCATGCAGAAATATCCGACCAGGCAGCTATGGTATTGGTCACCATACTGCATTGTCCACCCTCATAATGAGGATGGTGACCCCTACTCCTGGATTCTATTTATATATATATATATTCTTTCCATCAGGCGTAGTGGAGACACTTTGATAGGTTCAAATATAAAAAAAAACTCACTAAATTTTCTCATGCTAATTTACGAAATGCCACAATAATATTAATAATAAATAAATAATAAATATTAGGGACATCTTTTACACACGATATCATCTAGTCCCAAACTAAGCAGAGCTTGTATTATGGGTACCAAAAAACCGATATTAATACATAAACATACTTTTTTTTGTAAATACATATTATTATATATAAAAAAAGACCCAAATTCCGAAACAAATATTTGTGAATTACACAAATATTTGGTCCGACCCCGGAATCGAACCCGAGACCTCTTGATCAGCAGCCGCATACATTGACCAACAAGGCAGTGAATAAACAAGTAAATTAACGACACGAGAAGCAAAGTCAAGTTTAATCAACCATACGCGGAGGTAACCGCCGTCCATCACCCGACTGGCCTTATTTACCAGCTCACCGAACAACAACAACTAATTATAATATTATCATATAGCTCAAGGCGAATGAAATCAAAAGATTGGCCATAATGCAGACCTCTTTATAGATAAACACTTTCTTATTAGGAATCCGTAAGTCTATTGTGAAACCTTGCAAAATAAAATTAGGATAAGCTTAGGTGGATGATGATAGTGGTGAATGGTTTTTTAAAACGTGTGTTTTGCTGGTGTGGTTATAATAAAACAGTAAAAGCTATTATAAAACAATAAAAGTCATGTCATCAGCAAGGTCTTGATTGAAAGGACCTTTTTTTTGGCGGGGAATGCTTTCGGCAACATACTCTTCGTAGGGCAAGTGAAGGGCGTGTGTGGGACTCCCGGGCAACCGGTTTACCCACTAAACCCCGCGGCGGCCTACCTTGGCAGTCGGGAGGAACACCAGGATCGCATCATCTTCTGGTGTCCCTACCTTACTGATTGAAAAGACCTGCAGACATAGTTACGTGAATCCATTAGTATAATAATAAAAAGGATCACCATTAACAGTTTTCAAGAAAAAGCAAACATACTTCAAGCCAAGGGTAAAGTAACAATTATATTCATCGTCATCAGCTTATTGCAGTCCACAGATGGGCTACCTCCCACCTCTCCAGTTGTTGGAATCTGGTTCGATCCTCGTCTTCTCGCATCTAGCTATAACAAACATATAATATTATCGTAAATATATGGTATTGCTGTAGTGATAGGGCGATTCTGGTGGTCAACTGATAACTTGAGGTCATGAGTTCGCTCCTACACTCAAGGATTAATCGTATATATTTCTTTATATGTAAAAATAAAAAATAATATTTATAAATACGTATCAGTTTGGTTGTGTTAAGTCTACTGTTACTAAATTAGTTAAAGATAGTTACTATAGCAGAACTTATACTGTAAGTTCATTATAGTTTAAATAATAAAACATTATTCATTAGTTTTCATACAAATAATACATACGTCAGTTGAATTACTGTCACTATTTTTGTACGGAACTGTTACAACATGTGCCCGTTTCACACATGGCCGTTATTTAATAAGCTCCATTCTCTTTTTTTTCCATTATACTGTCAATCATCCATTGTTATCCAATAGCTTACATTATGTATCGATGTGTGTTGCATTAATATTTTTTTTTTTAATAATACAAAGTAGTTTCTCTTGAAAACCGAATTCGACTGAATACGCTAGTGCTTCTTATTATAAAATAAAAATTGGCTAAAGACAAAAGAGACACCGTATGTTTTTTTTTAAATTGAATACTAGTTATTTAAACTTGTTTATTTCTTTCTTTTCAATAAAATAAATAAAGACTCGGCAAACGTAGTGTAGGAAGTGCACAGGCCCGGTGGAGTGATGATTTGCGCAAGACGGCTGGCATGAGCTGGATGCGAGAAGCCGAGGATCGAACCAAGTGGTGTGCAATTGGAGAGGCCCATGTCCAGCAGTGGACTGCAATAGGCTGGTGATTAAATATAAAGTAAAATGTTAATTAAAATAAATAAATAAATGTGTCGGACATCTTACACACAACGTCATCTAGTTCCAAACTAAGCAGAGCTTGTATTATGGGTACTAGACAACTGATAAAAATTCATAATCATTTTTGTGTAAATATTTGCATACATGTTATACATAAAAAACACCCAGACTCCGAAACAAAATTTTTTAATCACACAAACATTTGGTCCGACACGATAAGCGACCCCGAGACCTCTTGATCAGCAGCCGCATACTCTAACTACTAGACCAACAAGGCAGGTATTGGTAGCTATGTTGTAATCTATGGTTTAATTTCGAGTTTTAGACTTCAATAATTTAATCAACAACATTTAATGCCCCACTACTGGGGATGTGTCTCCTCTCAATGTGTTAAATTGTGTTAAACTGTGTTAAATTTCAATTATTGTAAGACCTCTCCAGCTTAGACTTATTTTAATTGAAATTTAAATACAGTTTTTAATTTAAAATTATATTAAATACCCCATCTTAACTGTAAATTGTTCTTAATTTAAAATAACACGATATATTATAGACAATGTTGGCGCTCTTTTAATTAATTTATTACAAAGTCAATCACGTCAATTGCCTAAGACTCAAATTGTCTATGCCTGAAGTTCGTAACGTCCTAAATTTTAATTCATATAGTTATTAGGTACAATTAATTTTGGAAGTGGGCTGTATATATGGTGCTGTTTGTTCGTATTTATTTATAGCAAAATACGAAATATCATCATGATCATCATCAACTCCTGGTTCTAGGCCTCTCCTTAGCAAGGAGGTATTGACCTTCTACACCACGGTCCACTCTGGCCAGAGGGGTTGATACACGGTTTTTTTCAGTTTTCCTTTTTTTGCAATGCTGTTGTCCTTCATAGTTAGAGCCCTAAATCGACTCTTGCAATATTCACACTTGCAATATTCACATCCTTAATGAATAAAGGTGGCGAGATGACACTTCGTATTCATATACGTATATCATACTCGACACACAATTATTTATTCTGGTTGGGAATCAAACCTATGACCTCTGCCTCAGCAGCTAGGGTCACTGGCCACTACACTAGCGAGACCGTCAATGTGTATGTTCAGAAAATTGCCAGCAAACGCCTCCGGCTGCAACCAACTTCTTAATCGCTTCAACATAATAGACTTAGAGCTAGCGTTCCGAAGATATACAATATAGCAGCCAACTCCTATTAAATAGTAGAAAAGATATTTATTGGTGAAAGTCAAAATGAACCTTATATTCAATATACCTTCTTCATCGTTTTTATAAAGGTGCTGCGAGATAAAGAGTGAGAGAGTCATAATTGTGCACCTTCAGTAGCACGACTGAGAAACTATACATACGTACGGTACATACTGGCGCAGCGGTATTTAGTGGCACCGCGGCGCTGGCCATGGCTTTTTTAATGAACCTTTGCGCTTATTAAAGGGCACTAGAGTAATGATTCATCATCATCAGCCTATCGCAGTCCACTGCTAGACATAGGCCTCTCAGATTGTACACCACTGTGATTTTGGGCTTCTCGCATTCAGCTCCTGATAGCCATCCTTTTATTTTTTTATATTTAAGCCTGCCAAAGTGACTCTACTCTGCCTGTTGGAAAGCATGAGTAGAATCCAGGAGTAGGGGTCACCATGCCTATTGCGAGGGTAGGCAATGTAGCATGGTGACCTATGGGTAACCAGGCCGCCATGGTATGCCATGGCGGCCTGGTTAGATTATTCTGCATAACTCTTCCGGCCCTTCGGAGGGCGGGAGAATGATACAGAATGATTGGGCCTCCGGTCTCACACTCACCAACGAAATACGACAGCAAGAATGCTGTCATTATTAGGATGGTCTTCTGTGTGAGGGTAGTACTGCCCCGGTTGAGCCGGCCCATTCGTGCTGAAATCAGCGTGGCTCTACTACCTACCATGGTCGTAATGTGAGTAATGATTACACATGAGCATTTAACGGTCAAGATACGTCACTGTGAAATAATATACCTGATATAAACATTTTGGTTTGCTACTATACATCAAGTCAGAGGAACGCTGACTCTTAGACTATAATGGGGCGTATCATATCACGACAAGCCAATTTGTAAACAAACCCATGATAAATTTGAAATGTCACAATAAATAACTCGTTTTCGTTATCACTTATCAGTAATAACTGTAACGTGTTATATTACAGCTGTTACTCTCGTTTCAATATTTGGTTATTACAACACTACATTAGAGACACGTGTTTTCTTTGTAATTGGCTGACTATTAGACGATTTTACACACTTTATATTAGCTACACCTATATGTTTGTTTGTAACCGACTCCTTTGGGTGCGATTTTGACCCACTTTAAACGGCCAGATTTCGTTCAAAATTTGTAGATTTTAAGAGTTTAAGCAAATTAGTCATTTTTAGTCTAGAAAAAAATAGTTTTAAAAAACTGCACAAACACGCTTTTAAACCAAAAAGTAGAAAATAATTTTAATGGAACGAAGCGTGGGGTGCTTTCTGAAAATATTTCAATAATGTCGCCCCACGCTTTGTTACATTAGAATTATTTTCTACTTTTTAGTTTAAAAGCGTGTTTATTTAGTTTTTTAAAACTATTATATTGTTAGACTGTGACACTGTGGTAATGGATGCGACTGCTGTGCTAGAGGTCTCGGGTTCAAATCCTGATCCGGACAAAATGTTTGCATGATCTACAGATATTTGTTTTGGAGTTTGAGTGTTTTCTATTTATATTAAGTATGTATTTACAAATAAAAAAAATCTGCCAAGTGCGTGTCAGGCCACGCACAGGAAAGGGTTCCTCAGTCACCCATAATGTTACGTGGATTAGAAATCGTATCCAATGGATAATTGTTATGTTTACGTATTAATGCGTTGATTTTGTATGACTTTTCCAAGTAAGCGCATTGTAAAAGTTAAGCCTCTATAACTCCTGAACTGACAAAGTCATCTAATTCGTTATAGTTTTCATTTAAAGTTCATTATATGGACCACTATCACAAATTTTTCGGCGGGCGGGACGGCCTGTTTTTACAAAAAAAGTGGCCTTTAAAGTGGAATTTCTCGCAAACGGATACCTAAATCAAAAAATCGTCTTAACAACACCGTAATGTTTTTAAAAGACCTATATAATGATACCCTACATGATGGGGTAGCCGTGAGAAAAAAAAACATCCCCACTTTACGTGTAGGGGAGGTACCCTAAATAAAAATATATTATCGGAAATCGAGATAAACCGTTTTTTACCCTTTGTTGTATATATTTAGCCATCCAATCTGACTCTACCCTGCCTGATGGAAAGCATGAGCAGAATCCAAGAGTCGGTTACCACACTTGCTGCGAATGCGGACAATAATATATGGCGGTCCATACTATGGCGGCTTAGTGAGATGCTTTTTCACGCCCCGGATAAAGGACCCGAAAACCTCCCCCCCCTACCCCTTCCCGACCTCAGATCGCCCGTAAATTATTTTTCCTTTCATTTTTATAATATTCTCCTCCTTTTCCAATAGGTTTCATCATACTATAATTTTATTTGTTTTCAAAAATTATGTACTCTGGTCTACTGGTCTATATGTCATTTACAAACTATCATTATGGTTGCCATGCAAGTGTGTTATTCCTAGCAACCTGTGAAGTTTTGACAGGAGGTAAACAGTGATACATTTTGACATCTTAGATTTATGTATTTTTATAATCACCTAGCTGTGGTCTTTGTATCTCGATTATTGCAGTAAAAAGTAGCCTATGTCCTTTCCCAAGTTCAGTTCTATCATCATACCGAATTTCATCAAAATCGGTACAGTGGTTTAGGCGTAAAAGCGTAACAGACAGACAGACAGAGGTACTTTCGCATTTATAATATTAAGTAGGGATTAAAAAAAAAACTACTCACTAGATCTCGTTCAAACCAATTTTCGTTGGTAGTTTGCATGTTAATGTACAACATATATTTTTTTTAGTTTTATCACTCTCTTATTTTAGAAGTTAGAGGGGGGGGGACACACATTTTTCCACTTTGGAAGTGTCTCTCGCGCAAACTATTCAGTTTAGAAAAAAATGATATTAGAAACCTCAACATCATTTTTGAACACCTATCCATAGATACCCCACACGTATAGGTTTGATAAAAAAAAATTTTTGAGTTTCAGTTCCAAGTATGGAGACCCCCAAAATGTATTGTTTTTTTTCTTTTTTTATGTAAAAATCTTAATGCGGTTCACAGAATACATCGACTGACCAAATTTCAACAGTATAGCTCTTATAGTTTCGGAAATAATTGGCTGTGACATACGGACGGACAGACAGACAGACAGACAGACAGACAGACAGACAGACAGACAGACAGACTTGACGAATCTATAAGGGTTCCGTTTTTTGCCATTTGGCTACGGAACCCTAAAAAGCGTATTTTAAATATTCTATCATTCAATTTAGCTTTCATAGTAAAAGCTCTGCTTAGTTTGAAGCTAGATGACGTTGTGTGTTACATGTCCAAATATTCCTTCACTAGCTTTCGCCCGCGGTTCCACCCGCATTTATGTCGGTTATCGCGGTAGAAAGTAGCCTGTGTCCTTTCTCAGGGTCTTGACTATGTACCATCATCAACAACCCATAACGTCCCACTGCTGAGCTCGGCTCTCCTCTCAAGAGAGGGTTAAGGCCATACGTCCCCACGCTGGCCGAGTGCGGGTTGGGGACTGGCAAGACACGTTGTGGCTACGTAATCTTGCCGTTGGATGTTTTTAAGCCGCCCGAAGGCCTCCAACTAAGCTTCACGACTGCTACCTTATGACTACAACCTCCGAATCACGGAAACGCTCATAACATATAATGAAAAAAACGGTCACCCATCTAGGTCTGACCGCGCCGTAGTTGCTTACCATCGGTGATTGTTTCCAATCACCTAAGGTCACTCGGCTATGAGTGCTTTGACTATGTACCAAATATCATTTAAATCGATATTAACAAAGGTAAGGAAGATGAAAATGAGTATTCATAAGGATGAAATATGTTTGCGGGAATATTCCAAAAATAAAAACATGTTGTTCCTGTTTAACATTTTATTTAACTTTTATCCTTAATTCTCTATTTTTTTTCATACATGTTCATTAGTTAGTTTATAATAAGTACTTATATAAACACAAAATGGATAGTTATTTCACAGAAATAAAGGTACGTTTAGTTTCTAGGTCTATATACAATATTAGGCAGTGCAATCTCAACTTAATACATTGTGGTGTAAAGTTTCATTTCAATCGTCAGTATAAATTGAGTACTTAGTTTAGCAGGTTGCTGTTCCTCTGATAAGAAAAGAAGTCGTACTGTTTAATATTAACTAATTCACACAGTAAATTAAATTAAATAATTTTTTCAGACATTTTTTACATACAACGCCATCTAGTCCCCAAACTAAGCAGAGCTTGTATCATGGGTAACTAGACAACTGTTATAAATACATAAACATACTTTTTTATTTTGTAAATACATACATATGATACATAGAAAACACCCAAACTTCGAAACAAATATTTGTGGAGCACACAAACATTTGGTCCGACCCGGGAATCGAACCCGAGACCTCTTGATTAGCAGTCGCATACACTAACCACTAGACCAACGAGGCAGTCAAAAATTGAAGTATCTGTCTGTAATTTTAAAACAGATTTGTAATAATAATGTGGTCTGCCTATCTGTTGTTTGTACCGGCTTATCTCAAAACGGCCTAACAGATTTTAATGGGGCTATCACTAACACATAGCTGTTGTCATGATGAGTATGTTCTATCGTCTATCACTATAAGTTAACAGTGATATAGTGCAACAGAACCTTTTGACAAACAACTGTCAATGTCATATAGGATTGTGACATTTACAGCTGTGTTTGACCTCAAAAGTTGCAGGTTAATAAATCTCCCTATTTTCGTGTTAAAAACCACATAATTTAAACACGGAATAAAAGAGTTTTGGTTGCAACACATTCTAGTATAGGAAAATCCTATTTAAAGGTAGTATTTCAATGTTTTTGTTTTTAAAAAGACAAGACTTTACAAACATCCATGAAACGGACACAAAGAACACCCTGACTCAGAACAATAAATTGTGAATCACACAAGGTGTGATCCCACGTGGAATTTGAACCCTCGACACTTGGCGCAGTAGGAAGCGGCGTGGCGAACGCTTAAACCACTAGGCCAAACGTGTATTTTAAAGGTAGCAAAGCAACGCTTCAGCACCAACAGGCCGGCTCGACCGGAGCAATTACTCCCCACACACAGAAAACCAACCTAAAAATGCTTCGTGCTGTAATTTTCGAAATTTATTTTTTGTAAGTTTTTGCTGTAAAGGTCGTTCGGCTTTTGTAGGTCAGTACGAAACCGAAGGTCCAATGAAGTGAAGTGCCGCCATAGTGAATTTCGGCATGCTGCTTTCTCATTTACGATAATGATGGTGACCCCTACTCCTGGATTCTACTCATCCATTAGGCGAAGCAGTCACTTTGGTAGATCTAAATATAAGATCTAAATAAAAATGTAATCTGAAGATCAAAAATAACCTGAATTAATTTCAGAATGACATTAGCAGTTTGAAAGCATCATTTGGCAACATAAGATAATTGTGTGAACATTTACGTTTAAAATACTAAAAAACTATAAATAAAATTATTATCTAAATTAAGTATTGTATAAATTACTATAAAGTATTATCTAAATTACTATAAAGTATTATCTAAATTTTTATCTAAAAACTAAATGACTTGGATTTTAAATTTAATTGACTTTACAATGTTGATGTCAAGTTGTCACAATTATTTAATTTATTATTGATGTTCATGCTTTTTATTTTATTTTAATAAAAATTTGTGTTAGATATAAAAATATTATAGACACAGCTTACACACATATATATGTCTATAAAAAGAAATCGTAATAAAAAAACAAGTTAAAACCTAATCAAATCCTAATAAAAAATTACGTAAAATGCAGTTTTCAACTCAGCCAGAAAAGAAAAGTGGCTGTGACATACGGACGGACAGACAGACAGACAGACATACTTGACGAATCTATAAGGGTTCCGTTTTTTGCCATTTGGCTACGGAACCCTAAAAAGAAAACTGGATGTATTCGTGATAATTTCAGCACGAAAAATTTTTTTTTATTATGTTTCATTTAAATTTATTTTATTATTCACATTCACAAACACACATATTGGAGTACTTTATCAGTCGTTGTGCTTCGCAATTATAATAGGTTACCACTGAGATTCTAATATCCAAGTCCTGAATATCTGTCGGTCTGTTTGTTCCGGGTAATCTCTGGAACGGCTGGACCGATTTCTACGGGACTTTCACTGGCAGATAGCTGATAATATACGGAGTAACTTAGGCTACTTTTTTTTAGACCAGCTTCGCCCCGCGACGTTGCCCGCGATTACAACAACAAACGCGGAGCTCAGATAGTAGAAAATAAAATAAAACTTGCAACGAGATTCACAAATAAAAATTGTTTTTTTATTATTTTAATGCCAGACAAGATTACTCTACTCTGCCTGATGGAAAGCATGAGTAAAATCCAAGAGTAATGGTGACCTTACTCAATGCAGACACTGCAGTGTGTATAGTGTATTACACTAGGCTATACAAGATAATTATATCATCATCATCATCAACAGCCTATAACAGTCCACTGCTGGACATAGGCCTCTCCTTAGAAAGGAGGTTTTGGTTTTGGTTTTGGTTTTTGGAGATAATTATATATCATAGCTAAATTTCATCATTACAAGATCAAACGAATGAGATAAATTGAAAACATTTAGTTGTGTGCAAGTATGTGACCTTGACCTGTAAGTACTTCTTAATGTCTTCAATCTTCTTCTTCTTCCTAGCCTTTACTCCGATACTTATTTGGAATCGGTTTACTAGTTCAACGGGTCTTATCTGAATTTCAGTTTTTATACGGAGCGACTGGCATCGGAACTCCGCAACGCTAAGCGAATTCTATGCTCCGGACTGTTATTAAGGACTATTCAGTAGTTTGAGCATAGCACATCAATAATAAATTAAATAACAGATCTTTATCTGTTATTTAATTTATACTAATAAACTTAAAACTACGACAAGCATTTAACGTACCTAGATGTGAAGTAACAAAAATAATAATATAAAAATAAATCTTATATCTAAAATTCTCGTATCGCGATTTTTGTAGTTAAACTCTTCCAAAACGACTTGACCGATTCTCATGAAATTTTGTGTGCACATAGGTTAGGTTTGAGAGTCGGCCAGCATCTATATTTTACACCCCTAGGACGCGAGTGGAGCCGCGGGCATCAGCTAGTTATCAACAAAGATGAAATGCAATGCAATTGTAGTTTCTTGCCGATTACTTATTGGGTTGGTCTTAGAATCGGACAACGTACTTATCATACCCCTAGTAAATCTATAAAAATAAATAAAATTGAAGTGGTTGCATATAAAGTGTCTATGTTTAAAGATGTTTTATCGGCCTGTCTGTTTGTCTTATTGTTTGTTTGTTCATTGTAATTTCTGGAACGGCTCGACAGAAGTTTCTCTAGCAGAAAGCCGATGAAATAAGGAGTAACTTATGCTATTTTTTTAGACTAGCTTCATTCCGTGGCGTTACTCACGATTTACAACGATAACTGTGAGTAACATCGCAGGACTCAGTTAGTTAAGAAATATAATCACTTCGCTGGAAAACAATGTTTAGAAGTTTGTAACAGAAACGATAAATTATTAAATAAACAAATACAACTGTGTACTCGATTTGTATACTAGCATTTGCCGGGGATTCTGCCCGCTTGTATTTTGGTTATCGAGTCAAAAAGTAGCTAATGACCGTTTTCAAGAATCAAAGTATCTCGTTGAAAAATTTCATAGAAATCGGTACAGCGGTTTGGTTGTTAAGCCTACTTTCGAATTTATAAAATTAGTATTCTGAAATTGTTGAAATTAAACTCATTTATATTTGGAATATTTAATTTACTTCAAAACCTTTACCTGACCGGCTAGGCCCTATAGCATTGTCAAAGAAAAGTAAACTATAAAAGGATAGCGGGTAGCCGCTGTCCGTAGGGCTGGGTTGATTGTCATGTTCATAAATAACCTCTGGCAGTATTAATCTGCCCCTGTCTCTTCCTATTCTATTTCCCTATTCTCTTTTTTAATTGGCTAATTTAATGTCACCCAGTCACGTTATCAAACGTTTTGATAACGAATATTATTGACCGCACGATTGGCCTAGTGGCTTAAGCGGTCGCCACACCGCTTCCTACTGCGCCAAGTGTCATGGGTTCAAATTCCACGTAGGATAGGATAGAACCTTTGCAGTTGCGAAGAGATGTCGCCTCTATGGCAGTCCTCTATCGCCTCTACCACGGTGAGTGTTCTGAAGAGCTCTTCCAACTCATCCCACCCTCTCCCTTCCTCCACAGAACAACACGATCTGGCCAGCGAAGTCACCCCTTCAGAGTGGAAGAGATACGCTCCAGAACTAAGCGGTTCGGGTCTTCCTTCTTGTGCCGAGCAGTTAAACACTGGAACTCACTACCAGCTCATGTTTTTCCTTCTTACTATGATCCCGGGTCCTTTAAGCGGGGCGTGAAAAAGCATCTCACTAGGCCGCCATGATGTGGTTCGCCATACTGCTTGCATTTGCAGTGAGTATGGCGACCCCCATGGATGGATTTTACTCATGCTTTCCATCAGGCACAGTAAAGTCACCTTGGCAGGCGTTATATATAAAAAAAAAAAAAAAAAAAAAAAAAAAAAGGATAACACCTTGTGTCATTCACAATTTGTTGTTCTGAGCCTGGGTGTTCTTTGTGTCCGTTTCGTGTATGTTTGTAACGTCCCCCGCAACACATGAATTTATATTCCTAATGCGGGAGTTGTCTTTATAAAAAATAAAATAAAAGAAAAAAAGAACAGAAAACGAAAACGTTTGCAACTTGAGGGGAGTAGATCAGGTAAATGTTTTTTAAGTTCTTTAAATAGTGGAATAGAAGTTACAAGTAAAATGAATTTTAAGAATGTATTTTAACAAGTTAGACCATGTGCCGACAATCGAAAATATAAATTATAATAGTATGGATCTAACAGAGATTCTTAGCTATTTGAAAATAACACAATCAACATGAATAACTTTAGAAATAGACAATAAAACAATATTAAAAGACAGCAAAAATGTCAGTCACGTCAATAAAGATTTTTGCTCAAAATTGATCTAAGTTTATCAAGAAAATGTAAATAAATATTGTAAATCTTAAGTATAAAATTCTCGTGTTACAGTTTTCGTTGCCATACTCCTCCGAAACGGCTTGACCGATCTTTATGAAACTTTATATGCATATTCAGTAGGCCTGAGAATCGGCCAACATCTATTTTTCACACCTCTAAAACGCGAGCGGAGCCGCGGGCATCAGCTAGTATTCAATATAAATATTAAAAATACAAATGAATATTGTGAGTATTCATGCGCATAAAAGTATTTTTTATAATTCTCGACAACACTTTTTTAGATACAAAGCTATACAAAGCTATGTCCGTGACACCTTGTATGACATTGTAGTCGCATTCAAGACCAGCTGACCCACGATAATATTTATATACTTAGATAAATAAGAAAAATACTGACACGAAAAAGAGATAAAAACAATCTTGAACGCGAGTTGTAAATCATGACAATATCGCAACTCAATTTGAGCAGAAATCTTTGAGGTTTTGAAGCGTACTTATCATGATTAGCCTATCGCAGTCCACTGCTGGACCTAGGCCTCTCCCATTGCACACCACTCTGATTGATTTTGACCACACTAACTACGTATAACCATATCTAATGTTTAAAATTCTCGTGTCGCGGTCCTCCGAAACGACTGGACTGATTTGTATGAAATTTTGTGTGCATATAGGTTAGGTCTGAGAATCGGACAACATCTATTTTTCATACATTTAGGACGCGAGCAGAGCCGCGGGCATAAGCTAGTTATAATATAAGATAAACAAAGATGAAATAGTATGTACTTGCAATGTACATCAATGTAGTTTCTTGCCAATTACAAGATGTTTATTGTGTTCAATGATTACTGCGGAATATCACTACATTAGTACAAAATAAAGTCCTCTGCCGCGTCAGTCTGTCTGTTTGTTCGCGATAAACTCAAAAACCACTGCACCGATTGAAATGAAAATTTGCACACAGATAGTATAAAGCCTGAGAAAGGACATAGGCTACTCTTTACCGCGATAACCGATTAGAGGCGCGAAAAGCCGCTAGTGAAAACTGGTTTAGTATAAAAATGGATTTATTTTACTACTTAGATATATAGAGACATTGATGTACATAGATTAATTTAAATAAACAGAGAGTTCTAAGGCAATCTAAAGTAATTTAATACTTTTCAATCACATTCGCGTAACTCATTGGAAATCATTATGATACTTAAAAAAATAACTTATAACAGATCCACTATTAAAAGATATAATATCAGAAAAATAAATAAAAAACTAAAAACATACAGAAACATCTCAATAGACCACCGTAATATGGGTCACCATGCTTCATTGTCTGCATTCACATTGTGACTCCTACTCCTGGATTCTACTCATGCTTTCAATCAGACAGAGTAGGGTCTCTCTGACATGCTCATAAATAAAAAAAGAACAAGTTCACTTTCGTAAAAACACAAACATTTAAAATTCTAAAATGTCATTATTTATGTCTATCGCGTCACTGTCTCGCGTTCACAGGAGACCTTCACTCGGTATTTTATTAATAATTACAATATCTTTACTCAAACGACACTCGTACTATTCAGAAGCGAATTCCACATTTTTCACACCACTTAGAAGTCTCAGGCCTCACTTGGTATTGAATACACGCCAGCGTACAATATAAACTCTGTCGTTCTCTCCACTATCATGTAGACAAAGGGCCTATTAGCTTTGAAGTCTACACTTGTAGTGTCATTTCGAGATAAAAATGCAGCTCCAACCGTTACCCCTTCTTCACCAACAGTTACATGACTGATCTGTGTCATTAAAGAAGCATACACCTTATAGTTACTAATGCCCCTCAACTCAGCCAAGTTTGGATTAAAAATCCTTTTGATACCCATATCGTATAGCAACTCGGGTAAATTTTCAATCTCTGTTAGCTGACTAAATTTAGGTAAAGCTACATTCACTAAACTCAGGCCTTTCCGTTTGAACATGTTAAAAATTGCTGTCAATCTAGTTTTTTGTAAACTATAAAATATTTCGCCAATCCAAACTTTATCTGTGGGTAAGAATACAAGCATAGATATTCCAGGAACTGCAAATGGCAGTTCTAAGACCTGAGCATTTATTTGAGGGAATTCTATGAAGTTGAAATAGCCTGTTTGATGCATCATACTCACTGCGCCGATCTCACCGCCGGAGCTTGAAAAGAAAGGCGTTGATCTAGTGTAAACACTCATAAATGGGGTTCTCCAAGCACTATGGAAGTCATTCGCATCACTCAGTAGTAACACTGTTGAATTAAAATCATCGTAATATAAAATTCTGTCGATAACTCCACCCGTTCCTTCTTCGATTGCTTTATTCACTTCGTTTGCTGATTTCGCCGGTTGATTGAAATTTAGCAACAACACCTTAATACCGTAAAGTCTCTGGACTTCTTTCACGAATCGTTTTTTTACGGCCAACAGTTTATCTATCGCTATGATACTCGTTCTGCTGCTTCTGCTCTTCAAAGCCCTATTCAATTGTGTCATGATATCATACATTTTCTTTCTGAAGCATCTGTTTCGGTGATGTCTCGTGACTTGCCAGATTTCTTTGAAGGTGAACCCTGTGGCTCCTTCGGATAGAGCTGTCATTTGGAGCCATGTAGTCAATGGGGAGAAAATGAAATGTCCATCGGTGTCTTCGGCAACTCTTTGTAGCAGTTTAATTGAAAAGTCGTAAGCTGGTCGTTTGACTAATCTTAAGGCTGCTTGTTTATTACATTTATAGTCATTGTAGGCTAACACACAACACGACAGAGTCACTATAACTAATGTTTGGATCTTCATTTTCGCGGTTTTGTTATCAACCGACCGTACAGCGCGGCGTTCGCCGGTTGAATGAGCAGAGCTTCGATGCTGCGTCTGTTGTACAGTTATTTTTAATGATAGTCTCAAGATGTTTGATACTTAACTTTGAATGAAATGACGTGTAGTGTGATTCTTATCAGGTACTAGTTGTCTGTCCTAACCTAATTTCATGATGTTACAATATTTAATTTGTAGAATGTTCGCTCTAATTGTTTGTTGTTGTTTTTCTATGCACAATGATAGTTATTTCGATTTACAGATCAATTTATTGGAGAAAGGAAGAATGTTATAGGCTCGGCGTTACTCGCGCCTGTTGTAACAATACAATAACAACCGCGAGTAACACCGCGAGGCTCATAAATTTTACGAATCGGACAATTCCCGATATCGTGTGTTTCATGCATTGTTTTTAGTAAAGATAAAATTATTTCAAATTATATTTGCTGAGGGTTAGAGTGCAATGTCGAATCATAAATGGTGCCGTATATAATATATGAGACATACATTAAAATATAAGACTAGCTAATTCACGTAACTTTGTCTACGTTTTCGAGATAGCGCATAGATCTCGTGGTAGTTTAGGTGGTCCGCACGCTTACTGCAATGAGTTTTTTTTTTATGTTTTACTTAAAAAGACAACTCCCGCATTAGAAATATAAATTCCTGTGTCGCGGGGGGCTTTACAAACATACATGAAACGGACACAAATGACACCCAGACTCAGAACAACAAATTGTGAATCACACAAAGTGTTATCCTACGTGGGATTTGAACCCACGACACTTGGCGCAGTAGGAAGCGGTGTGGCGACCGCTTAAGCCACTAGGCCAACCGTGCAGTCAATGAGTGTTGGTAATGTGGGTTCAAATCCGACATAGGACAACATTGGGGTATAGTTGGGACAATTGGCACCAGTATTTAAGTCCCAAAAATCTCATTACCATATATTTTTTGCATGTAATGCATAACAGTATAATAAAATTATATGAAATAGTAGAGTCACTTTGATATGTAAAAAAATGGTAAACGCTGTCTGCCCAATAGTCCCAGTGCGTCCCATGGGACTACTGGTACTAAAAAGTCACTTGTTCCATCATGGGACAACTCACTGGGACAAATGGTAGTTAAAGATCCCAACATTGTGTGATCGTCAAATTGTTGTCCTGAGTGTGAGTGTTCTTTGTGTCACTTTCATGTGTGTTTGTTAAGGCCTACGTGGCTCAGGATGAGTTTTCCTAATGCGGAGCTTTTTTTCTAAAAAAAAAAGCAAAGTGATACGCGTAACTTTGTATACATGTATTCAATACTGCACTGATGGTGAAATGACGCTGTTTTCTAACGCATGCTCCTCCATGGGGCGACATTGTGATTCACACATTGTTATTATGAGTCTCGGTGTTATTTATGTCTGTTTCATGTATGTTTGTAAAGTCCTCCATGACGAAAGAACTCACGCCTAATGGGGTAGTTGTAGTATGGAACAAATTTTCACTATTTTTACATTTTTATTAATATTTGGCTTCTTTATAGGCAGAGTAATAGTCTTGCTCTAATAATTTTAACAAAAAGGAACCGACTTCATAGAAAAACTATTCTGAGTACCCAAATCGCGACAATTGTTCCTGATATTTGAGAAGTTCCCTCGATTTCCTTGGGATCCCATCATCAGATCCCGATATGGTGACGATGGGACCACCTGTAAGCTACGCCCATTCCAATGCAAAAAGAATTTTTGAATTCGGTTCATAAACGACGAAATTATCGCTAATCATACAAAAAATTTAAAAAAAAAACTGACGAATTGAGACCCTCCTCCTTTTTTTTGAGGTCGGTTAAAAACAGACTATCAAATACTTAAATATATTGTCCTACTAATTTCTGAGATGATCAACCTTCAACCGAACAAACAAACTTGAAGAGTTTAGTAATATTAATATAGATATACAACACATTCTTGGTCATCCAGCCAAGGACATTGGGAGCCATATTTTAGCCTCGGCATTTAATAACCGTGTATTGCTGTTAAAAATAAACTGCGAATGATATAATAGTTATAAATAACTACATTTTTTTGTTGGTTGGATTTTAGGGAATGTGGGATCATCTTCCTAGCCATTATTCCCAATATTATTTGGGGTCGGTTACTAGTTCGACCGGTTTTACCTGAATATCAGTTTTTCCACTGAGCGACATGCACCGGAGCTCCGCTACCTTAAGAGAGAACTGAAATTCAAAGGTTTAACTAGTTGTCACTAAATTTGAGGGCACTGACTTCCCAATAACGATTGCTTTGCTTTGCGTGCTCTCCGAGGCACGGGCGTGCATCACAACAAAACTTCCAAACTCCGGGCTGCTACTAGGAATTTCCTAAGAAAAACCCAAAAACACTTTTTGGCTCGACCCGAGATTTGAACCCGAGACCTCTTGATAAGCAGTCGCATACGCTATCTACTAAAGTTTAGTAGATAGCGTACATAGTAACTAACTAACTGCCTCGTTGGTTCAGTTAGTTAGTTAGGAATCTGGGATAACATCTTAAAAATGGTTATACGTAAAATTATTTCCATTGAACGTGATCATTTCGTAAAATTATCATAATTATTATCACAGCCTTTAACAGTCCACTGCTGGAGATAGTTTTCTTATCAGGAAGGAGGTTTTGACTTACTATACCGTGGTCCTGGTCCATAGAGAAACACGGACGCATCCAGGCGTCAAAGTATAAGCTCAAATGGGCATATGGTATGGCATTGCTATGACCTAGAATGTATTTGGCAGTGTGTGAAATTTTTGTTTTAATTGTTATATGTGGTAGCGTGTTCATACTGACAGGCGAAACCAACGAAATGACATGTGTATATCCGTATATCGAGTTTATTGGAACAGAATTTATGTTTTTAAGGAAAATATACTATCAATTTCCTTACAACCTAACATTAACATGCTATCGCAAGGCCAAATTACCGCTACTGACAAATTTACACATTTATTTAAACAAAACTATGTGTTTTAAAAAAAATAAAATAAACATGAGTTCATGTTGAAGCTACGCTGTAATTTTTTTATGAATGAGAATGTATGTAATATAAACACATAAGTACTATACAACGATTTATTTATTTACGAACTCACCCACGCAGGTCTGTCGTCTTCTATTGCCAATTTTTAACAATTAAAATGGTTATAGTGAACCAAATTTAGAATATAGCCTTAAGCTGTCGCGGACTTTTTTCTAGGACTTTTCAATAGTAAAAATTCTTGCATATAGTACATTATTTTCACGACACTTTAACTATTTAGGCGATTAACACACGGCACCGCGCACCGCCGCGGTAAGGTCGGCGAGAGTCGGTGAGAACATCGCTCGACCGCGCGGTCGGTCGGTGTACGTGTGTTAAGCATCAACGGATTCAGTAGATCCCAATATCACATGAGATCCGCTTCACCGCCGTGTGTTAATCGCCTTACACGGCGCAATAAAGGTCATAAAAGAAAATAATCCCGCCAGCTATTAGGTCCGTCATGTAACTCCGATATGTAACCTATATTATTGTGAATTTTCATCAAAATCCATTCAGTAGTTTTTGCGTGAAAGAGCAACAAACAAACATGCATACATACTAACAAATTTTCGCGTTTGTAATATTAATAAGATTTAAACTTTTCAGCTTTATAATTCGTTTAAGCGTAGATTACATTGCCTCTCTAGGTTCGGATTCAATTCCCGGGTCGGGCCAAATGTTTACATGGTTTGCAAATAGTCATCATAATATGCTAATTGACATGAGAATTTCTAAATCGCGATGCAGGATTAGTTCACTGTATCCTCAAGAGATGAAGCTATGCAAGCAGCATGGTTTCTTACGCTGTACGTGAAAGTTGTCACTGGCTACTTTTTAACCGACTTAAAAAAAAGAAGTAGGTTCTCTATTCGACTCTATTTTTTATGTTTGTTACATCAGAACTTTCGATTAGGTAATCCGATATTGATAATCATTTTTATTTGAAAGCTGGTGCCTCCCAGGTGGTCTCATGATAAGGAAACCAGGATCTGATGATAGGATCCAGGAGAAATCGAGAGAACTCCTCAAATATCCTACGCATACCTGTCGCGATTTGGATACTCGGAATAGTTTTTCTTTGAACTCGGTTTTTTCGTTAATATTATTATTATCTGTGGCGACTTCCACATACAGCGCAAGCGAATAACATACAACAGCACCATCTACCGAAAAAACATTGAACTACGAAGAAGAACACGTAACGATCTATACGGAGTAACTACTAATGCTGAATCGCGAAAGAGAGATTTTCGCGCCGACTAGCATGTATACAACATCCCAACATCAACTGTTGGGCAGTTGCCCACCAGGCATGATCACCTCGCCTGGTCGGAGGATCCTCCCTTTGTGTTGGAGGAACACGAAATTCACGAACACGATACCGGTTCCTCTACATTATCTAATAAAAGTCACTAACCTCTTAATGACGTTTCTGGTGTACGTCATCCGTACAATATAAAACAAGATATCTAAGAGGCTAACTACTGTCCGTCTTAAAGAAAAACAACAGTCGTGGTACAATAGTAAAAATCGGGATCACGTCTGTACGGCTACACTCATGGCGGCGAAGGTCATTCAGCTTACTGGGGCGCCTGCCAGGTACCTTTTTTTTATATTTAAGCCTACCAAAGTGACTCTGCTCTGCCTGATGGAAAGCGTAAGTAGAATCCAGGAGCAGGGGTGATCATCCTCATAGCGAGGGTAGGCAATGCAGCATGATGACCCATACCATGGCGGCCTGGTCAGTTATTTCTGCATCATTCTCTGAGAATGATTGGGCCTCCGGTCTCACACTCACCAACGAAATACGACAGCAATAATTATGTCATTATGAGGATGGTCTTCTGTGTGAGGGTAGAACTGCCCCGGTCGAGCCGGACCATTCATGCTAAATGCAGCGTGGCTCTACTACCTATCAAACTTCAAGTTTTCAGTCCCTCTACGCCCTCTTATTCACTTAGAGTTTTATAACAGTACCATATAATAAACATACACAATTAATGTCAAAACAAAACTTTACTGTCACGCAAAATGAATTTTAATAAAAAACCAATAAAAAAATTGTGAGTTTATTGTATAAACACAATCAGCATAGTATAATAGGACTAAACCTACTTTCTAATGAGAGGCAAATATCCAACAATGGTTCATTAAAGGGCTGTTGATGATGATGATGATGATTTAAACACAAATATACTTCAGTTTTAATTTTTTTTAACACATAAAATTTCGCTGAATACAAAACAATATTTGATTAACTCGTAAATTATTTCTCAAGTCAATAAGAGAAGTAAAAAAATGCAACCTAAAAGGTTTTATTTCCTTAAATGCTAACACAAATAAAAAATAATATTTCGTTACAGATCTTAAGCCAAGAGTTTATAGAAACACTGAATTTATATTTAAAATTACTATCTTATTTGCAGAAATTTTCAACTTAAGCCATCATTTTTCATCACACCTTTTATTCACATAGATTTAAGGTCAAAACTATACATTCATTAAAGCAATTTCCTAATCTTTTGAAAGTATATTTGTAAGATCAACGGTCATGGATAGCACATTTTCAAACAACGCCTAAGTATAAAAATAATATCTTTATTGTTATCACAGCTAACCTAATTCAAAACAACTGTCTTATAATTCCCCAGTCGACCTTATCAGAATTCTACAGACTACCACTTAAACATAACTAGGTACTGCATAAGCACCGGCGTATACAATAAAGTTTATTGATTTGTCTACGACCATGTACGCAAAGGGTCTATCAGCAATAAAGTCTACACTACTTTCATTAACAGTGACATAATCCACACCCAACGATAATCCCTTCTCGTTTATTTTCATGTGAGTTACTTGTGTCATCACAGAAGCATGTACGTTATACTCACCTACACCCTCCAATTCAGCTAATTCACGATCAAATATTCTCTTTATGCCCATATCATAAATCAATTCAGCTAAATTCTCCACTTCAGTCACTTGATTAAACTTAGGAATAGCAACATTTACTAGTTTTTGATCTTCTATCTTAAAGAAATTATAAATTGTAGTCAACTCCATCTTTTCCAAATTATAAAATAACTCACCAACCCATGCTTTGGTAGTGGGCAAAAAGAAGAGCATAGAAATTCCAGGGATACCCAAGGGCATCTCTAAAATTTTGACACCTATTTGAGGTATTTCTATCATATGAAAGTATCCTGTCTGGTACATCATATTAACTGTTCCAATAGCAGCTCCGTGGGACGAGAAAAACGTTCTCGTTTGAGTGTATCCACGGAAAAATTCCGTCTGCCAAACACTATGAAAGAAATTAGCATCACTCATCAGTAGCACTGTATCGATAAAGTCATCTTCATACACAATGCCGTCTATAATACCCCCAGTTGCATGTTCAACCATACGGTTAACTTGGAAGGATGATTCCGTTGGTTTATTAAAATCTAACAGCATCACATCTATCCCATAAACTTCCTGCATTTCTAATATGAAGCGTGTCTTCGGTAGCGTTGCTTTGTCAATCACCATAATACTGTATCGCTTAGCTTTATATCTTAAACCCCTTTGTAATCTCGGTATTACTTCACGGAATTTTTTCCTGAAGCATCTGTTGTATTGACGTCTTGTCAGCTTCAGAATTTCATCAAAGGTTTCTCCACTCGCTCCTTCGGATAAAGCTATTATTTGCAACCATGTTGTCAATGGCGACAAAACGAAATGTGCGTTGGTATCTTCTGCAACTCTTTGAAGCAGTTTGATTGAGAATTCGAAAGCTGGTCGTTTTATGAGTAGCAAAACTGATTTTTTCTTGCAAATAAAGTCATGGTAGGCGAACACGTAACACGCCAGAGTCACTAGAATTATATTTATTTTCATTTTAGAGTAATTTCACGAGTTTTTACCAGCGAACAACTTAGCTCTGCGCACATCAGTTTAATGCTTGAAGTTTGTTCCCTCAGTTTACAATACTGATATATTTATAATGTTAGTGTGAATTCAAAGATATATTGCTATGTTAACCCTCTAAAGGTACAACATGTATTTTATACCCCTATCACCTTATGAACTTGGAATGTCTTGTGCGCTAGTGCGATTAGGAGTATAAAAGTTGTTTTATAAAAGTCACAGTGTTTCTCAAGATAATATTTTGATATTTACAATTAACGTATTGAAATATGTATTTTTAACCAAGTATTCGTATTTCGGGCATCTTGTACTCGTACTATGGGTACTAGACAACTGATATAAAAACGTTATTTTTTCTTGTAAATACATATTTATTTGTATATAAAAAACACCCAAACTCCGAAACCAATATATGCAGGTCATACAAACATTTGGACCAATGCGGGAATCGAACCCGAGACCAGTCGCATACGCTAACCACTAGACCAACGAGGCAGTCATCAGATGTAATAATTCTGTGTGGATACTGAATGCTAATTGTTTTTTACTTTCTCTAGGTTCAGAAAAGTGATTTTGAAATATTGCTGATGATAAATAATTTGACCTTTTGAAATATGTACGCTGGATAAAAAAACTTATTTTCAAATTAGTGTAATGTCATCGGTCCTCGATACATCTAAAAGTTTGAACGAAATCGTTGGTTTCGATTGGTTCAAAATCGCACCCAAAGGAGTCGGCTACAAACAAACATACAGGTGAAGCTAATATAAAGCGTATAAAAATAAGGGCTGCTTGTCAATGGTCCTTAAAACAATCAAAAGAAATCAGACCGAAATATGAGCTCAACATCAAGGCTTCTCATATAGGTCAGATAAATTATCAATTGTCTTCAAATAAAATTGAAAAGGACAAAAAGTTGCTCCAATCATGAATTTTTGGAAAAACAGTCGTGTACTACTTAGTAGTACATGACAGTTTTTTTTTAAATTTTGCCAGTTTTTTTTATTAATGCAATCTTCTTACATATACAAATAAATAAAAATGTATTGTCTGTTTGTAATATCATATAACCAGTTTATACTAAATGCATATCAAAGTGTTTACGGTACTGACATCCAAAACAAAAATTTTAAATTTTTGTCTGTCTGTCCGTTTGTTCCGGATAATCTCTGGCACGGCCGTACCGATTTTAACAGGGCCTTCACTGGCAGATGGCTGATGACTTAAGGAGTAACTTAGGCCAAATGTTTTGACTAGTTTCACTCCACGGCGTTACTCGAGATTGACAACAATAACCGCGGGCAACACCGCGGGACTCAGCTAGTATGTGTATAAATGTAATGTAACGTAAATAAAAATCCTATTCATTTATAAAAATATATTAATAAGCACATGGTTGTTTTCGACCCATTATTAAACAAATTGGAATAAGTGTTCATTGCACGTTCTAAGGGTTAATGGTATGTAGGTACATACGATTGCAGTGGCGTAACTAAACTACAATGAACTGAAATTCACAAAACAACACACATACATAACCTGTGTGACATATCATGAGAATTAGAACATACTCGGAAGAAAGCATCATACCTCTATGTATTGTATTTAGAAAAAATATGTAAGTATATGATGATGACTTGTACATACAATTCAACAAATATGTACCAACCGTAACTAGCGCCACCTGTTAAATATACATTGGTCTACTGAGAAATAAACTACACAGTATAAATCCTGAATCGCGATATAGAAGTTCTGCCCAACATCAACCTGCCCGGTAGCCTGGCAGGATGATCCTCCCTTTGTGCTGGAGAGACGTGACACTCTCCCCTCTACAACATCAAAGCATTCTGTACAGAGAGGTTTATGTCCAGTTGTGGACTATTAAAGACTGTTGATGATGATGAACTCCTGTAACAGAATCTTTGTAGGTCATACCTTGATAAATCTAAAAGTTTACTTCTAACAATACTAGCTAACTCACGCAACCTTATCTGCGTTTCCTACAAGCCCCGTGGAGTTAGGAATAAACCGTGGACAAATTTATTAACCGTAAATAAGGCTATTGTGAACCAACATTAACTAGACATATGCTTTGAAGGACTTTTCTTAGGACTTTTAAAAACGAATAATTATTTCATTGTTCCTGCAAAACTTAAACCGCTTACGTAAAGCATGCAATGGAAATCCTCAAAAATAATGTTTTTTCCTTATAATTAAATCATTTTTCATTGGTTCTCCATTCTTACTGTTCTTAGCGTGATACTACTGTTCTTAACCTGTAGCCTTCCTCGATAAATGGACTATCTAACAGTAAAAGAATTTTTCAAATCGGAATAATAGTTCCTGAGATTAGCGCGTTCAAACCAACATACTCTTTAGTTATTTATGACTAAATATAGATTAATCATCATCATCATCAACAGCCTTTAACAGTCCACTGCTGGACATAAGCCTCTCCTTAGAAAGGAGGTTTTGGCCTACTATTTAAATAAATAAATATTTCGGACATCTTACACACAACGTCATCTAGTCCCAAACTAAGCAGAGCTTGTATTATGGGTACTAGGACAACTGATATACGTAAACATACTTTTTTTTTGTAAATACATACATATTATACATAGAAAATATAGATTAATGACCAGGTCTAATCAGAAATGTAGTGTTAATTTTTTTACAAATGTATAATAAATAAAAGAGTTCGTTGCATCACAGTCATTTAGGGCACAGGTTAAATGTCACACGATAAATTATGATTAGTGTTAAAAGAAGGAATAAAGCGTTCATATATAACCGAGATGCTTTAAGTGATCAGAAACAATCACCTCCGCCGGGTAAGCAACGACGGCGCGGTCAGTACCTAGATGGGTAACCGTTTGTGGCATGATATGTTATGAGCGTTTCCGTGATTCCTAGGTCACGGTAAGCAGTCGGTCCCGGTTGTTATCGAAACAAAACAGTCGTAAACCTTAGTTAAAGGCTTTCGTTCGGGTTAAAAACATCCAACGGTAAGATTTACGTAGCCACAAAGTGTCTTGCCATTCCCCAACCTGCATTCGGCCAGCGTTGGGACGTTTGGCCTTAAACCTCTTCTGAGAGGATACCAGAGCTAAAAGTGGGAAGTTATGAGGTTATTGTGAGTAAATCTGAAAAGATAGATCGCAGACAATGAAAGCTCCCAAAAAGAATAGTTTTCCCGTTTTTGCAACATTTTTCATTGCTGCTAATCTTTTTTTGGTCATATCGTGATGGTACATAGCCCTTTTCGATAACTGGGGTATCTGATACTAAAGAAAGAAAAATACTAGAGAATGTTTTTAATTGGACAAGAACTTTTTGAGGTTATCGCGTTCAAATAAGCAAAAAAAGCTCTTCAGTTTCGGTTTCGCCACCTCAGTCTAAAAAAAAAAAACATATTGCAGAAACTCGATCGCAGTTGATGTGTTTTTCCGAGGCGTACCTTAGTATTGACATAGAGACAAAAATTTAGCATATGTGAATCACAATTCCACTTATTCACTATTATTACTGCATTGTAATCGCTAGAGATGTTTATAATATACGGTTACTTGCCGGCTGTTGTTGGCATTAAACTAACGATAAAATTAACCGAGCGAGTAAAGCATATTGATTTCCTCTTAGATCTGTTTTTATGTGTAAGTTAGTTGTTAATTATTATTATTTTGGTAGAGAGGGCAAACTGGCTGACTAATGGAAAGTACTTTCCGCCTTCAGCTCGGGAGTAAGAAGTGCGTTACCAGTCTTTGATGAAACAACACATTTTTTCTTTACAGTTTAAAAGTTAGTTTTGTCAATATAAATATCAATATAAAAATACCGCAGATGTAACGCCAGAAATAAAAAGTAAAATTAGATTAGATTAGATTAGAATATACTTTATTGTACACCAATTACATTGTTGTTTTTATACAAATGTTACAAGTAGACATGTACAATGGGCGGCCTTATTGCTAAAAGCAATCTCTGCCAGGCTAAATAGTTAAAATAGTTAAAATGTTATCTTTTAACTATAGAAGAACTAAAACACAAGTAATGAAAGTTGTATTAATTCTTTATAATCATAATTTCCTTATTTTCTTCTTAAAACTTTATAGAAACCTATAAAACCTCAGAAGTCTAAAAACACTTCATCTGTCTTAGAGATATTAAATATAGAAATTTTATAATGTTATATTTAAATATAACATTATACATCTCACTAGGCTGCCGTGGTGTGGGTCACCATGTGCATAGTCTGCACTCACAATGAGGATGGTGACCCCTACTCCTGGATTCTACTCATGCTTTCCACCAGACAGGGTAGAGTCACTTTGGTAGGCTAAAATATATTTATTATTGAATAGCCGGATATCCGACAACTCCGTAACTGACATCTCTAAAATACGTACTAAGCTGGGACCTTTTAACCTTCAGGGAGCAATGCAGCGTAGAAATGAGATCAGAATGACATCAGCCCACATAACAATAGAACACTTCAATATTGTTCTGTATCCGATTATCGTAAATATAATTGGTTTTGTTGTCGTTAGAACTGAATTTTAACTATGCGGCTTTTGTGAAATGGAATAAATAAATAAAAAACTATTTTTGGACATCTGACACACAACATCATCTAGTGCCAAAATAAACGGAGCTTGTACTATGGGTACTAGACAATTATTGATATAAATACGTACTTTTTGTGTAAATACATGCACATTATCTAATTATAGAAAACCTCCAAACTGCAAAACAAACATGTATTTGCAGCTCATACAAACATCTGAACTGACCCAGGAATCGAACAGGAGACCAGTCGAAATACCAAACTCACTTCAAACATTTAAATACTTGTACTTCAAAAATATAGAATCATCATCCTATCGCAGCCTATCGCAGTCCACTGCTGGACATAGGCCTCTCCCATTGCCCCACCCTGATCGATTTTGGGCTTCTCGCACCGAGCTCCTGTCAGCCATCTTACGCAGGTCGTCACTCCACCTCGCCTGTGGGTGTACAACACTACGTTTACTGAAACGCGGTAATAAAATCGAATATGTATTGTAAAATTCCGATAGAAACAAATTATGGAATAGTGTTTCATATATATACTAATATATATATAAAGAGGTAAAGTTTGTGAGTTTGTGACGTTATAAGGGATAATCTCTTTATCTACTGAACCGATTTTGTAAATTATTTTACCAATAGAAGACCGTGGTCTATTTGTGAGTGACATAGGCTATAAATTAACCCGAAAACGCAAAAGGTTTTTCCGTACGAAGTCGGGGCAGGCGGCTAGTCTTATAATAAATCTAGTTTTAAAGAGGACGAACATACATAAAACGGACTTAAAGATCACCCAGACTTGAATAACAAAGTGTTTTCCCAACTGGGATTTAAACCCACAACACCTATTACAGCAGATAACGGCAAGGAGACCGCTTAATCCGCTGCAGTCGTGCATCATGTTATCAAATAATCTATTTGCTTATTTGTAACACTTTACCCCATAACCATATTGACTAAATTATAGAAGAACTCTTCGCGGTTGGTCTAGCGGTTTAAGCGGTCGCTACGCTACTGCTTCATGTGTCGTGGGTTCAAATCCTCAGGTAGCATTTGAACCCACTTTATGAGATTCGCAAATTGTTGTTCTGAGTCAGGGTGCTCTATATGTCCGTTTCATGTATTTTTTTTAAATCCTCCGCGACATGAGATTTATATTCCTAATGCGGGAGTTGTCTTTTTAAACCAAATCAAAACATGCTTATTAACCTCCCCTGCGTAATGTAATGCATACTGTTAACAGTTTTATAATAGTACTGTTCAGTATGCGTGGGCGATATTCTTTGCATTCCGCAATATTATCTGACCTTTATCAAGAATGTGCTTGAAATACAATAATTAGTAGACGACATCTAAATACAAGATCAGTTCTGTGTCGTTTAAGGCTACATTTTATTATATTTATTATTTAAACAGATACAACAAGCTTCAAGTTCTAATTAAACAGGTCTCTGACAATTTGGTCACGTTGCGTCTTCCGTTTTGACATTTAACTTGTTACAATACTTTTAAACTCATATTATAAAAGAAAGTGTAATCTGAGCTTTTAAATATTTGTTTTCAAAGGCGTTGTTTATACCTATTCGGTATGCAATTGCTTTAAATCCATTGTAAATTACATATAATTATGGTTATTGGATCTAGGGCGACTTTCAGCAATGTCCTTTACACTTCTTTTTCATTTTCCTTTTTAACCTCTTTGAAAGATGTGGTTTAATGTTTCATCGTATTATAGAATGTAGAATAAGTGGTTTTAGTTAGTTCATTTCACCACAACCCCGCAAGTCATGATCGAATGCGGTCGGTTTCCATGAGTAAGTAATATTCATACTTAAAGTTAAACAGAGCAAGCAAACCTTATAGGGTTTGGTATAATATCAAACCATGTGTCAATCGTGGTATACTAGGCCAAAACCTCCTTTCTAAGGAGAGGTCTTCATCATTGCCTCATTGGATATTCGATCTTCCACTCACCAACGAAATACGACAACACGTATGTTGTCATTTTTAGATTGGTCTTCTGAGTGAGGATAGTACAGCCCTTTTGTTTTTTTTTTATGTGTGAAAAATCATCATAGACCGTCACCCCACCGGGGGTTACGGCGGGGTGGTGTGTTGGACTTGAACCGACTAAAAACCACACAGTGCGCCCTCTCCGCGCTTCTCCATTTAGGAGGAGAAGAAGTCCAGGGTCAGATCTCCTTCTGGACTCCTGCGGGCACCGTCTCTGTATGACGACCCTCTCTTAGGCACTGTAGTACAGCCCTAGTCGTAGCAGCCTATACCTATATAAAATTTTCTTGATAATCGGAACATAATCAAATCTTTGTTTTGTAGTCTTATGTTTATCTTCAAACAATTCTTAGCAAATATTATGCCTCATTGAAAAATGAGCTCCACACTAAGCTTTATTTGATCAAGGTCTACAAATAGTGATATGTTTTTTTTATTAATGACTATATTTGTGTCATGATCAAATTTTAAAAAGAAGCCATGATGTTTTCCGATTTAATATTGTTTTATCGATATACATTATTAAAACAAACTTAGGTACTTGTACTTATTTCTTTGTTTAATTTTAATTAACCTGATCGGTTTTAGCGGTATTTGAGTGAGTTTATTTTAGTGTCTAGCGGTCAGCGTATCAATGACTTTATCATCAATGCAAGTGTTATTGCATTCTTTCTGTAAAAAAAAACTTAATAACAGCACGGAATAAAGAAGTTTCTAGGTTTTTTACACTAGTACCATGGAGAGCACGTTGTCATGAAAATTTGGCTGATTTTAATGAGACTTTCACCGTCAGATAGATGATGAAATAAGGAGTAACTAACGCTACTTTTTGCGGCGTTGACCTGTTTGATTCGGTGGCACAGTGGAAGTGTACGCGATTGTTGTGCTTGAAATCTCGGGTTCGATTCTATGTTTAACATTGATGTATTTACAAAAAAAGTATGTTTATGTGTTAACGTCAGTTGTCTAGTACCCTCTGCTTAGTTTGGGACTAGATGGCGTTGTTTGTAAGATATCTGAAATGAAAAGATAACCACCACAAGTAACATCATGGAGTATTTTATAAATATAATCGATATAATAAAGTGTATTTTAAGATCATTTTAAAACGCCACAATAGTTCTTGATATTGATTTAAGTAACCTTGCTTCTAAGGCTGCACTATGTACTATCAGCAGACTCTAGGAACTACTTATCGGTAATTTTTCTACTTCTAGATGTATTTACACTGTATTTGCTAGACAATACTGGTCTATTAATTTTAATAGTCTTCATCACGAATTAAAGACAAAAGAAAACAAAGACTTATTCAGTCTTTGTTCTCGTTTGTAAATTTTTGTTTTTAAAAGACACCATTAAAAATACATCTTATGCCGCGGGAGATTTTACAAATATAATATACATGAAACGTATACGGTGAACACTCAGACTCAGGACAATAATTTGGACCAGACGAAGTTTTGTCTCATATGTGATTTGAACACAACACTTGGTACTACAGTATAAGGCGATTCACACACTGCACCGCGCTACGATGCGTAGCGCGGAGCGGCAGATTTTAATATTGTATGCAAGTACATCGATTAGTATAGAAAACACGCCAGGTCCAACACACTTAACACGCGCCTATAGTCGGATTTTTAATTAGACGAAGCTACCTGACAGTAGCTAATGTCACTTAGTAAAATAATGCTGCCATATTTAAAGTAATAGTGATGCGTTCAGTTCTCATTCAATCAGATGAATGAACAATGAGTGTGAATAGTTAATCATTTCAAACTATAAAAGAATATTATATCTATTTAAGAATGAAATTGTATAAAAGTGCTCTGATATAAGATACTAGTAGTATGTAACAACAATCAGTTTTTTGACGGCTCAACGCCGCGCATTATGTTTTTTGACCCAAAAAACAACCATCCTCTTATTATATTTTTATTAAATAGATAAATTAATTTAAAAAGAAAGACGAGAATTCCTGATGTCCAAATGCGCTACGATCAAAATATTTTGCTTTTGTAAATATTTAAAAAAAAAATTCATTAAAATCTTAGATCCCATATGAGTTTCTGTAAATCTACTAATGTCCTTCTTTGTGGCTTTAACATACACAAATAACATAAAAATATAAACCATAAGATGAAAAATACCGGAGAGAAATACAAACAATGTTACTTCAGGATATAATTTTTTACAGCTATATCTTGTCTTAGTTGGATTCAAAACCTTGATAAATAACTAGCCTGCAATAGTACCAGTAATACAAAAGAAAACAAATCCTAATCATCCAGGATCTTTAAGTTACAAGCTTCTCGATTTTTGTACTTTTTTCTTTGGTTTTAGGGTTGATAATAGAGATATTACTCGTCTGTGGGCAAAGGCAAAGCAAACAGGAAGGGTATTGGCAGTATACATGTCAATAAATTTCACTCTAGTGTTTAAATTACTGAACATCAATAGATTTGCTCTATTGTTTTGGTTAGTGGCTTACGGTCTAATTTTTGTAGCCTCTTCACTCTTACATCAGAAATGTAGGGGTCAGACGACACAAATAGATCTGCCCTGTTAAATAGATCTGTCATGTGTTATTCGCGGCCTGACTTTCTAACATGGTGTTCCCGGTCATATCTCTAAAATTTATTTCTAGATTCACCAGTGTGCCCGGATAGCATGCCTATTGGAAGCGCCGAATTTCTTATGATCTCTTTACCTCAAACCAATATTTTATGTAGAGTTACTGTCATCGGATACCAAGGATATTCTGTTACGTATCTGATGGCTGAGGCGCTATGCACAGCTTCATAATTTGCCACTCACATACCAACAAGGAGGTTGGCACCCTCTTGGCCTCCTTGCATTAAGTCAGCTGGTCGGAGCCCAGACTGACATCCCTCAACAGGTTGGGTTAATTCCTGTTGAGGCAAAGTGGCAACATGGGTCTTTGACGGCTCCATGGTGCTTCACCCCCGTTCCTCCAAAAGAAATGTTTAGGTATGCGGTTTTAACCAAAGTCTTACGAGGGCGGGCCCCTTCCCCATACCACATTTTTTCTTTCATTGGAAAATTCCGGCTTTGATGTATGTCAATGAAAACATGACATATAAGTTTGTATTGATAGAAAATACAAAAGAGTTCATAAACAACAAAAAATACTATTTTATAATAAATAATTATAAATAAAAAAGTTTTTTTTGTTGTTTATGATCAGAAATGTTTATGTTTTTAGAATAGAGGTTCTAGTGTTGGTAGACTGAGTTATAGCAGACGTTCTTCAAAGGACATGTTTTTCAAAAAGAAGACCATTTTAGTTACCCTTTGTTGTACTCTTTCCAACATTACAATATCTTTTTTTAAATATGGATTCCATATTTGAAACGCGAATTCCAGCAAGGGTCTAATGTACGTTAAATACATGCTGAGAAATAATTCTTTATTGATAACATAGAATACCTTACTAATTATATACAATAATGAGTTTGCCTTCTTTGTTATCATTGTAATATGCTCATCCCACTTCAGTTTATGTGTTAGGATAACTCCGAGGTCTCTTTGGGAGTCCACTAGTTGTAATTCCACAGAATTAATTGTGTACTTGTGTTTAGGATTGTTTTTTAATTTTATTAATTAATTTTAATTTTATTAATTAATTTTAATTTTATTAATTTTTATTAATTTTATTCATTCAGGAGTTTTTTCAATCATTCACTTTGTCACAACACTATTTTTATTTCATCAAAAACTGACAACACAGTAAACGTCAGTGGATATCGTCTAATTAAAAATCCGACTATAGGCACGTGAGAGCGTGCGGCTAGCAGCTTCGGGATTGGCTGCCCGCGCCTACGCGCGTGTTCGCGTCGCCAGTGTGTGAAGTCCCTAAAGCAGCATGGCGACCGCTTTAACCACCATGCAAACCGTGTAGTTTAATATTTCTAAATTTAGAGAGTTCGAACATTAGTTATTTTAAGCGTTAAAGAGCCAAAAAAAACAGTAGTACAAAATGTCATAGAAAAATTATAAGTAGGTCTCGTAGAAGACATCCTCTTCTTAAATTGCTTACATTCAAAATCTAACACTAAACTGTCAGAGGTTGACAAATATGATTAAACCCATACATTGAACTAGACAATAGCAACAAAAAAGAAATCTACATTTTCTAGCCACCTATCAAATATTGTGATGTGTATTCAGAATGGCAAATAGTGTCAAGTTAATTATATTCTCTTTGGTTAGAAACAACCTTGATTCTGAGTTCCTAGTTAATGTTCAATAAAACTCAAACATGTAGGTATGTAATTATATTATTATGTTTATGTCTGGGCATTAGCGACAAGGCATTAATGCAGCCCTGAGTGTGACTGCGCGTGGACGGGACGGGTTTTACTCTACATCCGCTACAGTGCCAGTTGCAAGGAGGCGAGGTCCGCGTGTGCTGTACGTTGTCTAAAATGAAAGTTTTCCCAAAAATGGGGCAGGTGCTAGGGGATCTGGAGGTCGCAATAATTGACTGACTGCCTTGTTGGTCTAGTGGTTAGCGTATGCTGCTGATCAAGAGGTCTCGGGTTCGATTCCCGGGTCAGTCCAAATATTAATGTGATCCACAAATATTTGTTTCGAACTCTGGGTGTTTTTCTATGTATATTTTTTTTTGTAAATACATGCTTATGTAGCATGTATTTACAAAAAAAAAGTATGTGTTGTGATCAGTTGGATTTGTTATAAAAATATTTAAATAATAGTAAGTTCTTCATTAAAATATTGAAGTATAATTAATAGATATAAGAATAATATCATGTATATAAGAGATAATTGCATTCTCGTGCTCAGCAACACTGACATGTCGGACGTGACGTAATATTGTTATTTCTGTGGGTGGAGAGAGAAATGTTATAAATAGCAGTTAATAGTTGAATGAAGGCATTCGCTGTTTGTCAGTCGAGAAGCTTAGTTGTGTTATCAATATTGACTGTGAATGTGTACCTACCCTAAAGTGTAGAATATTAACTGTTCAGTAAAGCAGTTTCGTCATATATGTTCATGCATTTATATCAGTTGCTTCGTACCCATAATACAAGCTCTGCTTAGTTTGGGGACTAGATGGCGTTGTGTGTAAGATGCCTGAAATATTATTTTATTTATTTAATAACAGCCGTTAGCGGAGCCACGTAATCTTAGACGTAGAGTGGTACACTGTGTGGTTTTAGCTAGTCCGGATCCGATACACCACCCTGCCGTAAACCTCGTCGGAGCGGCAGCTCGAGGGGATTTCCATACGTTAAAATGAAATTAACAATAAACGCTAGGGTAAACACGTTCTAGAGTAGAGATCGAGTCTTGTAAACGTAGTTATGGAAGCCCACATGACAGGTTGAGTGACGATTTATGCAAAACGGCTGGCAGAAGCTGGATGAGAGAAGAGCAAAATTGATCTTGAGTTGAGAGAGATCTATGTCTAGCAGTAGACCGCAGAATGCTGATGATGATGATAATTAATGTGATCCCACGATAGACACAGAGGCATACTGAACGCCCAGGCATACAGATTTTTTTATGTCAATAAACTCGGCCATTGTAAATCTGTCTCTGTGGTGACGGATTAAGAATACAGAGTGTCACCACTCCTATTCATCCCACGGGTGTCGTAAAAGGCGACTAAGGGATAAACTACGCAAGACAACATCAATGCAAAGAGAAGGAAAACTTGAAACCAACCCTATACCGATCCGTCTGGCCAGAGTGGTACAGTAGGCCAAAACCTCCTTTCTAAGGAGAGGCCTATGTCCAGCAGTGGACTGTTAAAGGCTGTTGATGATTGATGATTGTAAATCTGTAGCTTAGAATCTAGTGTACACCTGCATTCAATCTAGACTTAATAAAATTCCTTAACGTTCATTTATAAATAACTGTACTGTAAATATTTACATTCTACCGTGATCATAAGAATGTAGGAAATGTAAAATGAATGGTTTATTTAGGTTTTTATCGAACTTACAATATCTATTCAATTGTATTTTTGATGCAATTGAATTTTGAACAGCCACTATAAATTGAAGCCTAAAATCGATTAGATTGGCGTGCAGTTTATGTCCAGCAGTGGAATAGGACTGCAAGAGGCGGTTAATAACGATGATGAACTAGTTATCAAATGATGATAGCAAAAACCCTTAATGCACAAAACTAAACATAGTCTTAATTGACTGCCTTGTTCGTCTTGTGTTTAGCGTATGCGGCTGCCGAACAAGAGGTCTCGGGTTCGATTGCCAAGTTGGACCAGATATTTGTGTGATCCACGAATATTTTTTCGGAGTCTGGGTGTTTTCTATGTATGACATGTGTGTATTTACAAAAAAATATGTTTATGTATTTATATATCAGTTGTACCCTTAATACGAGTACAATCTCTGCTTAGTGTGGGACTAGATGACGTTGTGTGTAGACTAGATTTGACAAATATTTGGTCCAACCCGGAAATCGAACCCGAGACCTCTTGATCAGCAGCCGCATACGCTAACCACTAGACCAACAAGGCAGTACGGTGGAAAATATAAGTAATGTACTTATATTTTCCACCAGGCAAAGTAGAGTCAATTTGGCAGGCTTAATATAAAAAATCGGCCAAGTGTGTGTCAGGCCACGCACAGGAAAGGGTTCCTCAGTCACCTATAATGGTATGTGGATTTAAAATCGTATCCAATAGATAATTGTTATGTTTACGTATTAATACGTTAATTTTGTATGACGTTTTCCAAGTGAGCGCATTTTACCATATAAGCCTTTATAACTCCTGAACTAAGAAAGTCATCTAATCGGTTATAGTTTTCCTTCAAAGTTCATTAGATGGACCACCATCACGATTTTTTTCAGATTTTTTGAGCCAGCCGTCTAGCTTTTAGAGGGGGGGGGACGCCCTGTTTTTACAAAAAAGTGCCCTTTAAAGTGAAATATCTCGCAAACGGATACCTAAATCAAAAAATCGTCTAGGAAACCCTTTATTGCTTTTAAAAGACCTATCTAATGATACCCCACACGATGGGGTAGCCTCGAGAAAAAAAAATCATCCCCACTTTACGTGTAGGGGAGGTACCCCAAATAAAATTATTTTTCATAATTTTATTGTAGCACTTTGTCGACGTAATTACAACACGTATTCATGCAAACTTTCATCTTTCTAGCACTTACCGTTTGGACGGTAAGTCGAGGACGGACGGACGGACGGACGGACGGACGGACGGACGAACGGACAGACGGACATGACGAATCTATAAGGGTTCCGAGTTATGAACTTCGGAACCCTAATAAAAAAGAACAGTCTCCACAAATACCGTACCACGCCTTAGTTATTTCTCTGCCGCCAGACAAGGTCTAGGTCAGGTCGAAGGTCTGTCCGCACCTAGATCGTAACGTGCGTAAGAGCATGCAAGGTTGAGAGATGTCACGATATTTATATCGATTATAATCGACTTCAAAGGTGACATCGATGTTATGTTTGTGGTGAATCGGTTTGAACTATATTTTTTTTAACAAAGTTCCGCGGTGTCGCCCGCTGTTGATGTTGTAAATCGTAACGCGATTTTTGGAGTCAGCCGGATAATGTGAGGGAAGTCTTATTTTAAGAAAAAAAAATGCTTTAAAGTTGAATAACTCGCAAAAGGATGCCTACATCAAAAAAATCACAAAAATCATTTCCGCTTTATATATGTATATTATATTTATTTATTTAATTTTTTTTCGTGATTTCAAAATATTCATTTCCATGCAAAGTTTCATCTCTTTAGCACTAGCTGTTTGGACGGGCGAACTTGACGAAACTATAAGGTTTCCGAGTCATCAACTACGGAACTCTCACAAAATGGCGTCATTTTAAGGATTTCTATAGTATTAAGTATCTACTTTACACGTTCCACGTATTAATTAGAAGGCTATTCGATTGTTATTTCACACATAACATTGCTAACAAACCCATCACTTGAATAATTAGGGAGGCCTTGGAAAGACGTTCGGAAACATTCTTTGAATATTTAGAAGTTACTAATTCGTTACACACTCACACAGTGTACGTATAGTGTGTAACGATTTAGTAAGTTCTACTAAATTACTTAAAAAAAAGAGGCAAAGTGCGTGTCAGGTCACGTATAGTGTCAGGTTCCGTAGTCATACTAGTCACCCATGATGGTTTTAAAAGCGTGTCCAATAGATAATTATGTTTGCTTATTTTTTTATACAAAGTTTTCCAAGTAAGTGTATTTTACAAGTAAGACCTCCATAACTCTTGAACTAACAATGATATCCAAACCGTTATAGTATCCTTTAAAGTTACTAAAATATTATATACCTCTCAATGTTTTAAAAGCCCTCTCTAATGATATAGTACTCCACACGATGGGGTAGACGTGAGAAAAAAAATATCATACCCAATTTACGTGTAGAAGAGGTACCCCAAATATAAATATTTTTCAGAATTTTATTTTAGCGCTCTGTAGATGTAGTAAAAACACATATCCCAATAAATATTCACCTTTCTAGCACTAGCCGTTTGGACGGTAAGTCGAAGACGGACATAACGAAACTTAGGATTCTGAGTCAAGAAATACGGATCCCTAAAAGCGAAAAAAACAAAGTATTCAAAATTAACTGTAAAAATGTGTGAATTTGTTAAAAACTTCTATTGAATATGTTAAAAGTAAATGATAAAAAAGTGATATAAATTTATTTAACGAAATAATTAAAGATTTAAAAACAAAATGAAAAAGTTAAAAATCAATCCATACTTCCATACTCATATTATAAACTAACTGAGTCCCGCGGTGTTACCCGCTATTATTATAGCCTAAGTTCCACCTTGTGTTATCAGTGTATCAGCCATCTGCCAGTGAAAACCCCTCAAAATAGGTCCAGGAGTTCTTGAGATTACCTGGAACAAACAGACAGTCAGACGACAAACTGAATGATAGACTGACAAACAGACTGCATACACACGGCCAACAATAAAAAAAAATGTGAGCCGTCACGGGACGCCTGGCAGATGTGAAACATCGCCATTATTTTGTAAAAGTAATATGCAGAAAAGAACATATTGTAATAGGAACTAAATATGTCATAATGATAAAATAAAATATTACTAATTATTAAAATAGTACCGTACACACTACTTCATATAGACTGTATATATATACCATCGTATAGCGTGCCGTGGCGACGCGTCGCCAGGGCATGCGTCGCCACGCCAGAAATCTGTTTTACGTGCGGCTATAGATGTTTCACATCAAAAACATTTTGGATGTCAGTACCATGGATCTATATGGTAAATAGATACTTTCATAAGCATTTAATAAATAATTGGCTGTGACATACGGACGGACAGACAGACAGACAGACTTCACGAATCTATAAGGGTTCCGTTTTTTGCCATTTGGCTACGGAACCCTAAAAACTGTTCATTTGATACTACATACAGAAACTCCAATTTATAAGGGTGTCCTAAAAAGCGACTAAGGGCCACAGCACACTAGCTACTTTTAGCATCGGCGATCGGCAAGTAGCCGCTTTTTAGAAGCTAAATACGGCGACCGAACGCTCCACACCGCACACTTAAAAACGCCAAACGCGGAGATTGAGTCGCTTTTTAGAAGCGCGACACAGTAGCTGAACGCTACTCTCTGCACACATTCGGTTGCCGATAGTATCGATTTGGCATCTGAGCAGTCGCTAAAACGCGCGTTTTCGATACCGCGATCGAACGCAGGAAGTCGCTAAAACGCGATGCAGCATCGATGCAGTCGCAAAATCGCCGATCGCCGATGCTAAAAGTAGCCAGTGTGCTGTGGCCCTAAGGGATAAACTACGCAAGACAACATCAATGCAAAGAGAAGGAAAACTTGAAACCAACCCCTCTGGCCTGCGTGGTATAGTAGGCCAAAACCTCCTTTCTAAGGAGAGGCCTATGTCCAGCAGTGGACTGTTAAAGGCTGTTGATGATGATGATGACACTCTAATTTTATTTATTTATATAGATATAGGTGAAAAATAAAATCGTTTGTAGGTGAAAAATAGTGTACATTGACCATGAACTAAGGTTGTTGACTGCTATAAGGTCAGATGCAGTTGGCTAAATGTTTGCCGATCTTAAATAAACGCTAATCTAAATATTTATGTCTGTATGTTTGTTTTGATATACTCTACGATACGCCCACTTTAGTTAAACATGTTTTTAAGTTGTCTATAAGATTTATACGATTGAGTTTGATTACTATTTGTGATCGAAGGAAGTTAGTCTAAAAAAAGTAGCCTAAGTTACTCCTTATATCATCAGCTATCTGCCAGTGAAGGTCCCGTCGAAATTAGTCCAGCCTTTCCAGAGATTACCCGGAACAATCACACAGACTGAAAAAAATTAAAATGTAAAAAAAAAAATTGCCATAATAATAAATATCATGTAAAAGTAAAATACAAATGCATTTAGTGAAAGCGTGTTTAAAAAACTCCAATTTTTATTTATTTGTATATGTATATTGTATAGATTACCAAAATGCCTGCTAAATCCTAATGCATAAATAATCGTGATTCAAGTGCCAGCATTCGAGTATCAATCTCTCCCTCCGCCCTCCTCCTCCCGTATCAAGAAGACCATATCCGATTAACCTCATTCACACGGTGAAAAACGACGAAACAATACCTTAGTAACAAAATTGTTTGAGTCGACAAAAAAAATTAATAACAAATTTTGAAGATAAAATTTCATTATAAGCATGCAAAATGAACTTCAAATAAACGAAATCTTCTACATTCTGATTTTGATCAATGCCAAAAAGTACTTTCCCGTACCGGGAATCGAACCCGAGCCTCCTGGGTGAAAGCCAGGTATCCTAGCCACTAGACCATACGGGAGTTGCAATATATTCTCAAATTTATAATTAGTTAACACAACATAGTCGTATAAATCTCGTATTTTGTTTTTTTATATAGTTCTGATAATTCTGGATATTTTTTCATAATCGTACTCATCTGATCTGATTGTCCAGTTTAAGTTGGACTATCATTGTTTAGACTTTTGTACGATGACGGATTTTATTGTATACTGGGTCCTTGTAGATCTATGAAACTATTTTTCATAATGTATTTATTTAAATAAATGTTTTGACGCAGATGTTTCGTTTCTTATACATTTAATCATAAATTATTCTAAAATTATAACACACTTACGTTACGTGCGCCTATTCGTTTAAAAGGTTTTAAATATTATTTTTTTAACATCCCATTAGATTGACAGCTTTATAAATAAAATGTTGGAAGTTCGAGGTTCAAAACAAATCTATAAATTTAAAATAAGAACACATACAAAACATACATTATAAATAACACGTCTAGACTCATTAATTAAAGTTTGCCAGGTGTTTAAATTTAAAAAAAGAATGAGGTAGGTATAGAGCCGCGTGTTTATTTTTTATTTTTAATAGTACAGTGAAATACTGGATTAGAAACTCTTTTATTTATTTTTCATACTGTTGAACTTATTGGAAAACAGCACGTGATTAAAAATACAGGCGTACCTATTTGATTGAAATGAAAATAATTTCAAAAGTAGATTTTATTGTTCATTCAAATCAGTAGGTAACCATTTGGACCAACTGGCAACATCATCATCATTTCTCGATTGTTATTGATTCCTTCAGATTCTTCTTTCTTTGAACTTTTTTTATTTCTTTTCTGGACGCTTTCACTTTATTCTCAAGCGGTCTCAATGATATCTTGCACACACTTTGTAACAGGAACACTAACACTGCCACAAACAAAAAGCTTACTTGCGGGATACCAGTAAAATTTATGTTAAATTGGTAATTCAAGAGTTTAGCCATAGACAACAACAACCAAGGTTATAATCAATTTTTTTTAACCTTCCTAGAATACCTTTAGTCAACTTTTATTATTACAGCTGCTTCGAACACATCAATAGCGTCGAAAATTATAACGGTTGTGTATTTTAACAAGCCGTGAACTATAAAAAGGGTATTTACGGCTCAACTATTTTTATTAAACACGGCCCACCTGAATGTTGAATGTTAAGGTTTTAACACACGATTGAATATAATCCAGAGTGTATGATCCATAATCGATCGTGTATAGAGTAGTCCACAACACATCTATACTTACATACCATTAAATAGATTTGTGTTTGTGATATCAAATTAACTGTTTTTTACTATTTCTATGTGACAGTCAAATATTAGTAACTAGCTTTCGCCCGCGGCTCCGCCCGCGTGTATGTCGATTATAGCGGTAAAAAGTGGCCTATGTCCTTTCCCCACTTTAGTTCTATCTTCATACAAAATTTCATCAAGATCGGTTCAGTGGTTTAGGCGTGAAAGCGTAACAGACAGACAGTGTTACTTTCGCATTTATAATATTAGTAGGGATTATTAGAAGTATGTATTAGAATTGCTAAATATAAAAATAGCTTATTTTATGTAAGCACTGACTTACATCTAAAAGTAATTTTTCGTCCGTTTGTCTGTCTATCTATTTGTTCCGGATAATCTCTGAAGCTGATGATACAAGTAGTAGCGTAAGCAAAAAAAATTTTAGACTAGCTTCACTCCGCGGCATTACTCGCGATTTACGATAATAACCGCGGGAAACACCGCGGGTTTTGGCTAGTCTATAATAATATTTCTTTGTAGCCTGTTTCTTATTATAATAAAAAAGTATTAACAAAGAACATAGAAGCGCCTGCAAATTTTTTATTGACTTTCATACGCCAAAGATATTTATAAATCACTTTGTAGCAGGCGTTTATACCCATTTTGATATTGTCAACAAATCTATACAAATTAATAAAATTAATAATAATAATAATAAATATTTCGGACATCTTACACACAACGCCATCTAGTCCCAAACTAAGCAGAGCTTGTATTATGGCTATTAATAATTGGAGTGAGTGTATGTAAACAGTTTCTATAAAAATGCATTTCAAAGTATGTAGGGTACTAACATCAAAAAGTAAATTTTTGTCTGTTTGTTCCTGCTAATCTCTGGAACGTATGGACCAATTTTAACGGGACTAAGTTAAGCTAATTTATTTAAGACTTAGTTCGCTCTGCGGCGTTACTCGCGATTTACAAGGACACAGCTAGATAAACAATACAAATGTTGACCAATAATTGAGGCTATCATCACACTACGACCAAAAAAAACAATAAATAAAATATATTGCAAAAATCTATAAGGGTTCCGAGTCATGAACTACGGAACCCTAAAAACAGGAATTTATTCTTTTAGAGAAATGAAGACTGTAATTCCATGAATAAACCCTAAAACTTGAACTCAATTTGACTTTTAGTTAGAGAGTTCGGGGTTCCTTCATATTTTTTTGCACTTGCAACATTTTTCACTAAATGTCATTATTTGAAGGCTATTCGCAACATGGATAACCTACTTGTAGATGTAGCTAATGACCAAAGTCAATGCTATTCTTTGATGTGTTTAAATAGGTTTATAAAACCATAAAATAAAGCTATAAAATCTTCAAATGCCTATTATGAAAAGGCTAGTAAGTAATGTGCACATAAGACGTACGCATTATTGTTGGTCATAAAAACTATTATTGCAGTGCACTTGAAGTGAATTGTGTTTTTTTTTTCTTATTTATTTATTTTGCGATTAGGTCAACGTAGTGGAGGGCGCCTGACGTCACTATAGACCGACCGACCTATTGCACTTGTTTTTATCTTTTCAGTTCATTATTTTTAAGAAGTCGGGTTTTTAGGGTTCCGTAGCCAAATGGCAAAAAACGGAACCCTTATAGATTCGTCAAGTCTGTCTGTCTGTCTGTCCATCCGTATGTCACAGCCAATTATTTCCGAAACTATAAGAGCTATACTGTTGAAATTTGGTCAGTCGATGTATTCTGTAAACCGCATTAAGATTTTTACATAAAAATAGAAAAAAAACAATACATTTTGGGGGTCCCCATACTTGGAACTGAAACTCAAAATTTTTATTTTCATCAAACCTATACGTGTGGGATATCTATAGATAGGTCTTCAAAAATGATGTTGAGGTTTCCAATATCATTTTTTTCTAAACTGAATAGTTTGCGCGAGAGACACTTCCAAAGTGGAAAAATGTGTCCCCCCCCCCCCTCTAACTTCTAAAATAAGAGAGTGATAAAACTAAAAAAAAATATATATTGTACAATACCATGTAAACAACCAACGAAAATTGGTTTAAACGAGATCTAGTAAGTAGTTTTTTTTTAATACGTCATAAATCGTAACACGCAATTTACCTTTGATCCAATCAATACACTAGTATAAAAACATCGATGAAAGTTACAACGAACTACAAGAATTTTTATATGATGTTACTTGCTGGTACGGAACCCTTCATGGGCGAGTCCGACTCGCACTTGGCCGCTTTTTTGTTTCTAAAATAAATATTTATTATGAGTATGAGTGAGTATTTTATGATCGACTAATATTTTGTTTTGATCACGTGACTTAGTTAAGTTAGAACGTTTACGATTGTAGAATGTAAACTTGGCTCTAGAGGCTGGAATGCGAAACTCTGTATGAAGAAGGACCTAATCAATCTTCAGAGGAGTAATTGGATGAAAGTTGATCATGTTGTGTTGTTGTTGGTAGGTATCTTACAAGGAGATCCGAAGACCTGATGAAGATCGAGGGAAGCTGTAGGATGCTGGTAACACGGGACTGGTTGCTGTGGGGGGACTCTTAAGAGAGACTTAAGCACGCTGCAATGACTCCGCGGTTAACCTAGTAGTTTAAACGATCGCCACGCCGCTTTCCACTAACCCAAGTGTCGAGGGTTCAAATCCCACGTAGAACAACACTTTGGGTGATTCATTAATTGTTGTTCTGAGTCTGGGTATCCGTTTCATGTTTGTTAGTAAAGTCCCACGCTACACACTATAAATAAAAAATGTACGTTTTTCAGCTAAAATGATGATGCTAATTATGTTGAGTAATCTTTATCTGGTGTCTTGGCCTATAGGCATAACACATTATTAATTGGATTGGGTTTCCCGAAAAGAGTTCAGTGAAATACAGAAGGTTATCAAAAGATATAAAAGGTTAGAGCAACAAAAAAATATCAAACAGTAGGTACCTACTTATTATCTAGAAAAGAAATTGAAGGCATACAGTCATTTAAATTGACATTAATCGTCTTCTTAGCCTTTTTGATTAACATTTTTTGACTGCTGGTTCGATTCCCGGGTCGAACCAAATATTTTTGTGTGCCCCACAAATATTTGTTTCGGAGTCTGAGTGTTTTTATATGTATGTATTTACAAAAAAAAAAAATGTATTTATTTCAGTTGTTAGTTGTTAAAAAAGGTAGAGGCATTTTAAACTCGTTCTTTTCGCCAGTTTTTTGGTCCCGTGTTTACCGGGATGTTTAGTCTGCTAGAAACTCGCCTGTCGATCAGCTGGTGCATCACTTGCAGCTGAGGTTAGCTTGGAGCCCTAAGTTGTTGGTGGGGATGCCCATGCCCTCTATTATTAATAATATAAAAAGATCAAATCAGAAAAGTAAATTAACACCCTTTGGTACGACCCGGGAATCGAACCCGAGACCTCTTGATGGGCAGTCGCATAAGCTAATCAGTAGATCAATGAGGCAGGTTTAATGATTTATATGTAAAAATGCAATCGATAAAAAGTTTTATGAAGAAGTTTAAATGTAAAGGCCAAATGAGAATTGACTCTACTTTTAATTAAATCTTGGTAGATGCTTCAGTAGAGCAACTTCTGACCGGAGTAATACAATTCTACTACTAATACATACAAATAAATAATATTCAAGTGTCTATATTAAATTTCAAATTAATTGTTTTTATTGAATGCATATGAAGTCCGTGTGGTGACGGATTAAGAATACAAACTGTCACTACCCCTATTCATTCCATGGGTGTCGTAAGACGCGACTAAAGGAACAAAATAAGCAGCTAACATCACTGCCAAGAGAAGGAAAACTTGAAACAAACCCTTTACCAACCCGTCTGGCCAGCGTGGTATAGTAGGCCAAAACTTCCTTTCAAAGGAGAGGCCTATGTCCAGCAGTGGACTGTTAAAAGCTGTTGATGATGATGATGATATGAAAGTATATACGGTATACAAATCGAAAGCAACTTTTAAAATTTTTGTCAGTCTGTCTGTCCGTCTGTCTGTCTGTTTCTTCCGGCAAATCTCTGGATTAGCATGACTGATTTAGATGGGACTTTCACTGGCTATAGAGGTGAATGATGAGAATGCTGATTACTAATGGAGTAAGTAGGGCTATTTTTTTTAATAACTATTATTATTTCGCTCGCGATTTACAATAATATCGTGGGTAGAATGACTGCACGGTTGGCCTAGTGGTTTAAGCGGTCGCCACGCCGCTCTCTACTGCGCCAAGTGTCGTGGGTTCGAATCCCACGCGGGATAACACTTTGTGTGATTCACAAATTGTTGTTCTGAGTCTGGGTTTTCTTTGTGTCCGTTTCATGTATGTTTGTAAAGTCCCCCGCGACACAGGAATTCATATTCCTAATGCGGGAGTTGTCTTTTTTAAGAAAAGAAAAGAAAGAAAGAAAAAAGAATTCAGCTAGTCCTACTAATATTATAAATGCGAAAGTTTGTATGTATGTATATTTATTGCTCTTTCACGCAAAAACTGCTGAACGGATTTGGATGAAACTTTACAGAAATATAGCTTATATATCAGAATAACACATAGGCTACTTTTTACTGCAATAATCGAGAAATCGTAGATGTCAAAATGTATCAGTGTTTTTGTTTGTTTTAATTTTTTTTATAAAAATCTTAATGCGGTAACAAGTTTCAACAGTACAGTTCTTATAGTTTTGGAAAAAAGTAGCTGTGACATACGGTCGGACAGACAGACAGACAGACAGATATGACGAATCTATAAGGGTTCCGTTTTTTGCCATTCGGCTACGGAACCCTAAAAATTAAAAACCAATTTAACGTGATATTTTTATTCAGTTATTCAAAAGTTGCTGGGTTTTGAATAAACACCAGTGAAAATAGGAATATGAAACTGTGTGTCTACAATCATGAATAGGAAGGGTTTATTGGCTACAAACTGATCTGGTAACATTCTGGACTCCATGAACGCAGCTGTGGCTGAACTGGCCTCTGTCCCTTCCTCCGTCACCTCAATATTTGCTTTCTGAATAAAGTTCGAAACATATAATGGGTAATCAGAAATTCCTGGAAAATTCCCTTTATTTTGGTCGAACAAATTCTGCAAGCCCATGTCAATTAAGAGCTCCTTTAAGTTATTTATATCAGTATTTATCTTAAATCGTGGGATCTGAACATCTACCGTCTGTTTTTCTTGGTTTCCGAATAATATATATATAGAACTAATACTGATTTTCTTCATCGAGTCAATCAATTTTGGTATCGTCACGTTCTGATAAGGCAGGAAGATCAACATCGCATATTTGTTATCGTCTCCATAAGGCAGTTCCAGAACTTGCGCCTCAATTAGATCAACAGAAGTCATCTTGAAGGGTGCACTTACGTACATTAGAGATACATCTCCAATTTGTTGTCCTTTACTACTGTAAAAAGCACTAATTTCTGTATCTTCATAGGGGAAAGGTGTCTTCCAAGCTCCTTTGAAGTACAAAGCATCTACCATCATTACATACACATCTTCAAGATCGGAAGGTGTTACTATTTCATCAATAGCATCATTGGTTACACTTCTAACGTGTTCATTGATTATAGCCGACGTAACTGTTGAGTCATAGAAAGACACAATTCTTGCATCACTGGCAGCAATATTAGATGCATCGTTCAAAAATTTCTGCTTCACATTAAGAGAACCATCGAAGAATATTGTGGCACTCCGTTCCAACATACCTGCAGCTGGATTACCGGGTTTTCTTGTGATTTGCTTAACTAAACTGAAGAACAGATTATTAAAACAACTTTGTGGATGAAGTCTGAGCACATTCTGAATTTCTTTTAGCGTGTCGTCAGCAGCTCCGAGGGACATGGTTGAAATTAGCGCCCATGGTGACAGCGCGGATGTGACAAAATGACTCTCTGTCTCTTGATTGATTCGTCGCACTAATCCCAGTGTAAAATCGTAGACTGCTCTTTTTAATAGAGGTGTTGCTGTCTTCTGTGCGCACTGAGCGGAAATTAAAGGCACTGTTGCCCCAATTAGCAAGAATATTATTGTAAGTTTCAACATTGTTCATTCGATGTTAAATGACTACTAAACTTTGTTTTACTGTCGCTTTTAAGAGTTAGGTTATCGAATGACCTGCCGGCGCGCCGTCGATAACGCACTTGGTTGGTTTATATTTGGCACGAATTGATTATACTTGTCAATGTGTACAACTTCTTCGAATTCATATTTTATTTATACCGCATAAGTTCTGGGAGAATCTAAATGTTAATAGTAAACAACATTAATTGACGTATGTTATTAATCCAATCACATTAAAAATATTATAGGGAATGTAACGGGTTTTTCAACAAGAACTTTGTTTTAACAAAATAAATAAAGCAAAGAATTTATATGAAGATGATTCAAATTTTTATTGTTTTATAAAGAGAAAAGTTTTACAATTATGAATGAAAAATGATATCTGTGTAGATGTCGATTCTTTCATCACAGTTTCTAATCACTTTTTTGGCAAAAAGGGCGGGTCTATTTCATTAATCACATCACAGATTTTGAGTTTTAAGGCTGCAGTCGATTCGATTATCTCCGTATAGACTCTGTCCTTAATATATCCCCACAAAAAATAATCCAGTGGTGTTAAATCACACGATCTGGCTGGCCACTTAACCGCTGAATTTCCTGAAATTATGCGATCGGGAAATTTCGTTTTCAATAAATTGACAGTTTCATTGGCTGTGTGACATGTGACTTCGTACTGTTGAAACCACTTGTCAGTAATATAAACGTGATCAATAATTGTAATGTCAACGTCTCGCGATAGCGTGATCCATTGACCGTTACCGCATTTCAAGCCTCATCTTAGAAAAAAACTGTCCAATCACGCCTCCAGACCACATAGCGCACCATACAGTGACACGATAAAAAAAAAGTTTTTTTCAGACGAATCCATTTATCAAATATCATTTTCCATTAAAAAATGCATAACTTTTCTCTTCGTTATACAATATAAAGAATCATATCATCATCATCAACAGCCTTTAACAGTCCACTGCTGGACATATATGCCTCTCCTTAGAAAGGAGGTATTGGCCTACTATACCACGCTGGCCAGACGGGTTAGTAAGAATCATATACATGTTATAAATTCTTTGTTTTATTTGATTTTAGAAAACAAAGTTATTGTTAAAAAAACCCTTATTTATTACGTGTTAGATTACTTTGATTACAATTAATTTTGGTGTTTGGAATTCCCGGGTTGTGAATTGATCCGAGACCTCTTGATCGATCGTTTAACCCCCGTGCCTCGGAGAGCATTTTTAAAGCTAATGGTCCTGGTTGCAGTAGGTACATATACATGAAGTGGCCGCGGGTGGACGGGACGGGTTTTCCCTCCACCCGCACTATGTGGCCAGCCGCGAGGGGGCGGCGTCGGTGTGTGCCGGACGCCGCCTAAGAGAGAGTCGTCGTACAGAGACGGTGCCCGCATCAGGAGCGGGCAGGCGCTGGAGAAGTTCAGAAGGAGATCCCACCCTGGACTTCTCCCCCTCCTAAACGGAGAAGCGCGGAGAGGGCACACTGTGTGTTTTTTAGTCGGTTCAAGTCCGACACACCACCCCACCGTAACCCCCGGTGGGGTGACGGTCCATGATGATTTTTCACACATTAAAAAAAAAAAAGTACATATATATGATAAAGTTCAAGTTTGTCTGCCTCGTTAGCACAGTATGCAAACGCTAAATTAATAACTTCTCATGTATTTTCTTACTAACTAGTGGTCGCCCAGTAGTCGTAATTCGACCATAACTCTTATATTATTATAATTTTTATAGCTTTACCCGGAATAAACAGACAGACAATGCTGTTATATCAGTACCATGTATACTTTCATATGCATTTAGTAAAAAAAAAATATTTGATACTACAAACGTACACATATATTTTTTTTATATAAATTACATACAATAAATAATTAATTTGTCAGTATCTTTGTTTATCCTCGGATTGTGCGTCTTAAGCTTATAGATTAAGGCGTTCGGGTTTTTTGAACATATTAATTACTGCTAGGAACTTTGACTGTTTCTTTTAAAAAAATAAACAGAATAAATAAATCATCCTCCTAGCCTTTATTCCCAAGTTTATTTGTGGTCGGCTACTAGTTCAACCGGTTTTACCTGAATTTCAGTTTTTCCACGGAGCGACTGGCATCGGACCTCCGCAACCCTAAGGGAGAACTGAAATTCGAAGATTGAACTAGTTATCAGTATATTTGAGGGCACTGACTTCCCAATAACGATTGCCATAGATGTTCATGACAACCGGGACCGACGGCTTTACGTGCTCTCCGAGGCACGGGCGTGAGTCACCGCCAAACTTTCAAACTCCGGGCAGCAAACTTTAGCAGTCGCATAAGCTAACCACTAGACCAACGAGACAGTTAAAATAAACAATATCAAATGTTTAACAGAATAAATAAATAAGATCATAAAGAAAAAAACAATAATTAATAATCTTATCTAAATATAAATTTTCAACAACTAACAACATTATTCAAGAGCGCTCGGCTCCTTGTGCCTCGTGCTTCTACTATTATTTTATAAATGGACTAATTATCCGAAAAAAATATTTTTAATTTAAACCAGTAATAAATAAAATATCACGATAACGAATGCCTCGTTGGTCTGGATGAAAGCGTATGCTACTGCTGATCAAGAGGTCTCGGGTTCGATTCCTGGTCGGACCAAATGTTTGTGTGATTCACAAATTTTTTTTTTGGAGTTTGAGTATTTTCTTTGTATAATATGTATGTATTTACCAAAAAAAATATTCCATAGATATACTCTAATATGTGTTAGATAATTATATTTCTATTATGTTCACTGTTTAGTTGTCATTGTCTTTCAGATAAAAGGATGATTATATTGTTTGGCAATAATATTGTTAGAATGTATGTTGGTAAAAAGACAGTGTATATTGTTTTATAAACTTGAATTAAGCGTCTGTTACACAAGGAGAGTTTCTCGCATGCGAGCGGCGATTTCTTCCAGGCAATAATAATGGTCGCCTAGTGTAAACAAATGCTCCGAGTTTCGCCTCTCGAATACGATTCTCGCTATGTAGGCTCACCTGGGCCGCTAGTCTGTGTAAACAAACAATACGAGTTTCTCCTGTCTCGCCATTCGAAAACACGTTTTTTTGTTCAGTCGAAATGGTAGGTCTAGTTTCTATAACTGAAGTCCATCAACTGGAACCAATACAGTTTTGCGGTATATGTATACTTCTTCGGTACCAACTCCTATCCCGATGGATATATTTTTATTTTTCACTTCCTGCATATACTGACTTCGCATATTTTTAATTTTCACTACTATTTCCTTCGGCCTAAAGTTATCGATAGCTAGTTTTTCTGCAAATAATTTGAAAGCTGAAGCTCTCAAATTATTTGCAGAAAAACTAAATATAGGGATACTAGAATACTAGATACTAGAAACTAAATATACAAAAATAGGGATTTTTGTATTGTGGATTTTGAGTGTTCCAGAGACACTCATAATTTCTATAAATTTCGTCAAACTAATTTCGACCAATTTAACATTGTCTTGCGTACTATACTTAACAATACTTTTTGACATTTTTGAAAACGTCCTACCTTTGAAAAAATTAGGTCACGAATGGCGAGTCTCGTATCAAAATCAGTACGGAGTGATTTGTGCGAGTCTCGCATCGAAGCTTGCGATTCTCGCTCGAGCATTGTTTATACAAGTCGAGAAACGTATGCGTCTATAGATCCTCGATTACTCGCCTGTAGTGTAAACATATTAAGAGAAGCGAGTCTCGCCTGTGTTACTCGCATTCGAGAATCGCTTGATTTATACGAGTTTTTGTTAAAGTGTGAACAACCGCAAGCAAGGATCGAATAGCGAGTTTTGCCAAGGGATAATCGCATACGATTTATTCGCCACTCTCGAGCGAGAAACTCTCCTTGTGTAACAGATGCTTTACTATCAAAGAAAAAAAAATACTGCATAAATAAAAAAATAATAAATAAATTTAATTGCTTGTTTATAAAAAATGCTATGCAATAGCTTTACCGCGGCAGTCCACGAGTGCCACACAACTTTGTATGCCTTCAATCAAACAAACTCTTCAGTATTAATATGGAAAAACTCGAAAATTGTAAATGAAAAATTTTAAGAATTGTATATTTGAATTTTATTATATAATTTTTTTGGTACATTTCTTGTGTTATACATAAATACCGTACATAAGTATTGCATTTTTTTAAATACAGTCTGCCATTGAGTGTTGCTAGTACATCTTAATTTCCCTTAAACTAAGCAATATGGGGTCGAATGTCAAAGGTCATGTCCATGTCGACACCCCCCGCGAATAATCCGGTAATCAGAAAATTTAAAATGTTCAGGAAAAATAAAAAACCCTTTTTTAGTAATAACTCCATTGAACTACAAGTATTGGAGACTTTTTATATCTCTTAAGGTAGCTAATTTTTTTAGCTTTTTGGATATTTCATCAAAATTTAATTAGTCACAACCGCTTTAATTTAATTTAGATAAAAAGATTTTACTATACTATGTTGGTTAAGCTCTGGTCGGTAATGTAAATTTACAGTATTATTCGTGTAAATTAGTATTTTCAACTGCAACAATAATATCGTGTTGCAGTATTATTCGTGTGAAATGATTTTTATGCTGCACATTTGTATGAAGCAATTACTTTATTATTCGATGTTTAAAAATAACGTACATTTTACTGTTTTAACCACTATCGTTAATTCGAATAGTTTGTACATGTGATGTTTTGATGATTATTTTTTTTTTTTTTATGAAATGCATGAAATTCAGTAAATGAAACAACTTTGGTTAGCTTGATAATTGTTTATTTTCTCAAAAAAAATAGACACTGCTCAATAATTAAGTAAGTTACAGTAATAAAACTTAATCAGAAATTTCATCATCATCTGAGTTAGTTTTACAATAGCTTAGGTAAGTACGTATAAAATGGTTGGTAATAACTAGGAATTGCTTGAGGGTTACACAGGCTCAGGAGATCATCGTAGGCTTATCGTATGCATTAATTCACCACATTTAATTTTTTTGGACATCTGTTTCTGCCGAGGCTACTTCCGCCTGCATCGTAATCCAGTTCAATATAATCCTGATCAAAATCATATTTGAAAAGGACACAGTTAGGTTTACTGTGCGACACACTTACCTCCAACACGTCGGACCAACGTACTTTTGCTCCTGTCTTATGTTGAACCCATCTTTTCTTTGAACTTTCGATACATGCGTGTCTCGAATCGCCTTCATTTTATCTATGCCCACCAACAAAAAATCTATGTTTGATATCAATTTGACAGGTTATTGCGATGTAAAGATACAATGCAAAAATGTATCGGTTTTTATTTTGACCATAATAGCCGTCAGAGTAAAATATAATTTTGCTCTTTACTACTCTCTTAAACTTTACTACTCTATTAAATAATACCTTTTTCGTGTACGGTCTTTACTAATTGCAATAAGTAACTTCCTTTTTCGATGCTGCCTTTCTTCCCGATTTCAGCTTGACAAATGTAACAGAACCCAAATTTGTATAGAGCGTCAAAAACTGTAAAACTATATAGAATATTTACGTTTGTAAAGTGAAAAGTAAAGTGAAAGATTGATACTTCAGACTGTGGTACATGTAAAACTTTTTATAAATCATAGATGGCCACAATGGTATTATCTTTATTTAGTTTTTCTTTCTTTTTATTTTCACGAACTCTTTCTTTCATACTCAAATGTTACCTGTAATTTTCTTGTGAGGACTCCTTTTCAACGGAGTTAGCTTGCTGATATTGAGAACATAAATAACATTAGTCCTTTTTGGGCTTAAATACTTAGTTAGTGCTAAACTCTCTTTCATAATGTATTTTTGAAGCCATAACAGTATCTGGATAGTTTTGATTGAAATTTGTAAACCATAGCTTGTAGAGTCGATACATTTTTAAAATATTTTGGAATTCTGACAAATATTGTCGTTTTAATGTTTTCTAGTGGGAAATTAATTTATATGATTTCTTATACTGTCTTCTGTATTATTCTTCCTATCTATTTTCATCTGATGTGGTCTATTTTAATATAGTCCTCGTTTATCGATCAAAGTTTCATCGCTTTTAGTTTTTGTTATGGCCTTTTAGTAATACCTAAGTAATACCTAATAACCTTTTGGTAATAGAAATTGTGTTTAAAAAAAGCCCCTCGCAAACAATGTTTTCTTTATTTTTGAGTCAAAAATAATATTTTAATGTTTAAGATCGGTTACTTTTTCTAATTACGGTAACTTTTTTAACATCACTCGATTTCACGTGTCTTGAAATATTGAAATTCTTGGTTGGCAAGTTTATAAAAATTAGTATGTAAGGCTAGCCTGCTCTGTGTTTAATTTTAACCCAGTACCTTTTTTACAGGTACAATTAGGTAAGATACTATTATATTATTCCGGTGATGTGTTTTATTACGAGCACATCTTAACATCAATATTGTTAAAAGTTGTGTAAGGAGTCACTCGGTAATAAATATAATTGGAAATTTTGTTTTCTAATAAAACCCTGTACTAACATTTACGTAACCAAGGGAGTGAACGATTTACCCAAATAATAATGTAATATCGTATTACAGAAATCTGTTAGTATATTATTAACCCGAATAATATCGCAACAACGTTTACTGTCTAATCATATTATTATAATTTTTCGTAATGATCGCAAACGATATTATTCGTTCAAAATATATTTTTTTGTAATTTTATGGAATATAATAGTAATTTTTCATATCTTCGTAAATATCCATTTTAAAAATGTGGAAAAAATTTACATAGTGTATTTTAATTTCTAGAAGCCAAAAAACACATAACATGAAAAACCCCGTATTAGCACATTACCGGATTATTCGCGGGGGGTGTCGATGTCGTAAGTGATGAATGTCATCAGTCTTAGTAAATAAACCGCTTCTATACTGTAATAATCTACTCTACGTTGTAAACAATTTTCAACTAATGCCAAGCGAACATCAGCTTTATTTGCGCATTCTGTGTCACAAAATTACAATTAATATACTTAATGTTTCCTTTATCAGGAGGTTACCAAAAGTATTCGAGTAGAATCGTTATCCGTTAGTGATTTTCTGGTGGTTTCATATGTTGAATATGGTGGAGAAATAATTTAATTGTTGGCAGCACGATATTAGTTGTTAAGAGTTCCTGTCAAGTGTCAAATCTGTCAAGTCAATTCAATTGTCATTCGTACTTGAAGTAAAGAAGTTGTTTACAAAAAGGTTGATAAACGAAATCGAAAGATTTTCCAGATAAACTTTTAAGAGTGAATAGATCTTGTGTCAAAAAAAACAAAAATACTTCTTTTGTGTATATAAAATGTCCAAAAAGGTTCTAGTTCAATCACTGGCTGGTGTAAAAGTTCTTTCGAAACCGTACGTTTTTATCAATGTTTTAATTTTTATTGTTTTATAGTCTTCTTTGTTTCGATTTCATAGATACTTTATATATAAATTGCTAGCTGATACCCTCGGCTTCACTCACGTCCGTTTCATCCTATTAATATATACTATTTTACTATTAATGGTAATAAATAATAGTAATTATACTATTTTCTATACCCCTAGGTAATCCTAGGGGTATAGAAAATAGTTTACGTCCTATAAGAAACCTAATGAACACACAAGATTTCATAAGAATCGATCAAGCATATAGCAAAATAGCTACTAACATTGTGAAAAGAGAATATTAATATATAGATGATTGTTTATTTCCAATTCCATAAATAGCAAGTACGCACATATTTTTTTTATCATATTTATATCTCACAATCCCAAATGTTTACGAAGAGATTATAGGGTAAACTTTTATATCTTTAAGATTATTTGATAAAATAATCTATATTTTGTTCGACCAAAATTTAACATAAATGTTTACAGTATGAATACTGTGATCATATTATTTTAATAAAATGGACCCTGGTAATCCAATAAATGTTTTGCAAGGCAGTATCAGACTATTGAAATTGACGGAATATAGAGTACTAAATAAGACCTCATATAGTCCGGCAGTTTTAATTAAAGCACCTTGTAATCGTACAATTTTTTATAACAAATCAATGATAATACTTCATTATGTTGTTTTGTTGTTGCATGTATTTTGAATTTAGTTAAATAACAAAACTATAGAGAGCCTACATTCTATTATAAAAATATTATAAATGTATATTTTTATTTTGTAAATCTTACACACAATGTCATCTAGTCCAAAAAAGGACCGGTTTTTTCGGCTGAATGTTGCCTGTCAGTAAGTCTGTAATGGAACAATTTTATATATATTGACGGTAAAAATTTTAATTAAGTTGTAATAAAAAGTTCAGACAAATAGGTAAAATGGTATGCTGTGAAAGCGCAACTGACAGTACTGGTATATTACTATTAGTATTTGCACACTATTATTATAATGGTTGAATGTAAAATGGCTTATATTATAACAATATTAAGTCTCTATATACCTAAATATCTGGAAATAAAATAAATAAATAAATATGTATTTGATTAATTTGTTCACCAAAAAAAAAGGAAGAGGGATCTCAATTTGATGCTTATATATTTTTATTTATTTAGTTAGTAGTTACTACAAAAAATTAAAATATTTTTATTTAACTTCTGAAAGAACTAAAAATCAGAAAATAATAAACTATTGTAACATAACCCTAATGACTAACTTTTGAACTAGTGTAAGCATACCTAAATTATTATAAGTCGGTGCCAAACAAGAAATTTCATTAATTACGTAAAAGGACTCGTAACTTATTTAGCTAAGCTTACACTAGTTTAAGAAGTTAGTCATTAAGGTTAATCCCTACTATATAATATTATAAATGCGAAAGTAACTCTGTCTGTCTGTTACGCTTTCACGCCTAAACCACTGAACCGATTTTGATGAAATTTGGTATGAAGATAGAACTGAACTTGGGAAAGGACATAGGCTACTTTACCGCGATAACCGACATACACGCGGGCGGAGTCGCGGGCGAAAGCTAGTTATATATATTAAACAAAACAAATTCATTTTTTTTTCTCAATTTCAAACTCGACCATTTGAAATAGTTTCCAACAAATAACCTATGACTCCTTTATTACAGTGTCTCCAATGACTCGTCAGAGAGCTACAAATTGTCACCAGAACAGTTCCAGTTTTATGAAGATAATGGCTACATAGTTATCAAGGAACTCATTGATTTTGCATCATTATATTCTTACAAGTTAGTATCACACTTTTATTTAGTGCAGAGACAGATTAATGCTTAAACTGACTCCTTATTAGGAGCTCCCTAACAATTGTGTCCTCTAAAGGTCGGCGAAGACGTAATTATCACTTATGATTACCTATTTCTCTTTTTATGTGGCCCTTTAGGGGAAAATTGTAAAAACTGTTATGAGAGTCCTCTAGGCAATCGTCTATCGCCTTTATCATGGAGAGTGTTCTGAAGAACTCTTCTAATTGGTCCCACCTTCTCCCTGCTCTACAGACCTTGGAAGTCACCGCATCAGATTTACAGAAATTCCCACTTAAACTTGCTTCCTGTGCTGAGCAGTCAAAACCTGGAACTCACTACCAGCTTCCATTTTATCATCCCGGGTCTGAGTACACAAGGAGTAATTTAGGCAATTTTTTTTAGACTAGCCTCGCTTCCGGGCGTTACTCGCGATTTACAACAATATCCGTGGGTAACACCACAGGACTCAGTTAGTACAGAATCGCTAAATATGTTGCTAAGCGCAAAACTCGAGAAGCTCTAGACCAATTCGATTTTTTTTATATACTCCTTAAGGCACAGAGAAGGTTCTTATGAAGGGAAAAAAAGTGGCCAAGTGCGAGTCGGACTCGCCCATGAAGGGTTCCGTATCAGCAAGTAACATCATATAAAAGTTCTTGTAGTTCGTTGTAACTTTCATCGATGTTTTTATACTAGTGTATTGATTGGATGAAAGGTAAATTCCGTGTTACGATTTATGGCGTATTAAAAAACTACTCACTAGATCTCGTTCAAACCAATTTTCGTTGGTAGTTTGCATAGTAATGTACAACATATATTTTTTTTAGTTTTATTACTTTGGAAGTGTCTCTCGCGCAAACTATTCAGTTTAGAAAAAAATGATATTAGAAACCTCAACATCATTTTTGAACACCTATCCATAGATAGGTTTGATGAAAAAAACATTTTTGAGTTTTAGTTCCAAGTATGGGGAACCCCAAAATGTATTGTTTTTTTTCTATTTTTATGTAATAATCTTATTGCGGTTCACAGAATACATCGACTAACCAAATTTCAACAGTAATTGGCTGTGACATACGGACGGACAGACAGACAGACTTGACGAATCTATAAGGGTTCCATTTTTTGCCATTTGGCTACGGAACCCTAAAATCAACATGAATTTAGCAAAAAACTGTTCATTTCATATTAAAAACAGATACTTTAATTTTATTTGTTTGTATTGATTAATAAACGTGTTTACGTATAATGCATATTCAGTGTTGGTGCCAATGCTCATGTTATCATTAAATATTGATTATAAAGGGCCAAAGTCCATAGTAATATTAATAAAAACGCTTTCCAGCGGAGGCCGAACCGGTTTCATACACTACATCACATTTATTTCTAGTTATTGAGAATCATGTCCGTGTGGTGACGGATTAAGAATACAAAGTATCACCACCCCTATTCATACCGCGGGTGTCGTAAAAGGCGACTAAGGGATCAATGCAAGCAAAGAGAAGGAAAACTTGAAACAAACCCTTTACCCGTCTGGCCATCGTGGTATAGTAGACCAAAACCTCCTTTCTAAGGAGAGGCCAATGTCCAGCACTGGACTGTTAAAGGCTGTTGATGATGATGATGATGATTAAGAATCAAAGCAAGCAGTTTTATATCTTTAGTAGCTGAGTCCCGCGGTGTTCCTCGCTGTTGTTGTTGTTGTAGAATAGAATAGAATAGAATATACTTTATTGTACACCAATTACAATGTCGCAGTTGAAAATTACATGTGGTTATGTATGTACAATGGGCGGCCTTATTGCTAAATGCAATCTCTACCAGGCAACCTTTGGATGGACAAATTGTAGTCCGCGGGTAAAGAAGAAGTAGCCTAAATTAGTATCTACATCACTTGCAATCTGGAATTGAAAATCCGGGTATTCTGTGGAACGGCTGGACCGATTTTGACGTGATAACTGACAGAAAGCAGATGACCTAAGGAGTGACTTAGGCTATTTTTTAGGGTTCCGAAGTTTATGACTCGGAACCCTTATAGATTCGTCATGTCCGTCTGTCCGTCCGTCCTCGATTTACCGTCCAAACGGTAAGTGCTAGAAAGATGTAACTTTGCATGAATATGTGTTGTAATCACGTCGACAAAGTGCTACCACGTAAAGTCGTCTTTTTAAAACAATAAAGGGTTTCTAAGACGATTTTTTGATTTAGGTATCCGTTTGCGAGAAATTCCACTTTAAAGGGCACTTTTTTGTAAAAACAGGGCGTCCCCCCCCCCCTAAAAGCTAAACGGCGGTTTCAAATAATCGTGATGGTGGTCCATAAAATGAACTTTGAAGGAAAACTAATACGGATTAGGTGACTTTGTTAGTTCAGGAGTTATAGAGGCTTAACTGGTAAATAAATGCGCTCACTTGGAAATCGTCATACAAAATTAACGCATTATTAAGTAAACATAACAATTATCTATTGGATACGATTTTAAATCCACGCACCATTATGGGTGACTGAGGAAACCTTTCCTGTGCGTGGCCTGACATGCACTTGGCCGATTTTTTTATACTTACTCTACTCCGCGGCGTACTCGCGATTTACAACAATAAACACGGGTAACACGGCGGGACTCGGCTACTATTGAATAAACTACGTAGGACAACCCTATAAATATTAAAACAACTTACCATCCCTATACCAAACCAATTATATAGTAGTTGTATAGTAGATGTTGTACATGTTGTGCCTACCTTTAAGTAATTGTTACGTTATGACCTATACTATGAAATTAGTAATACTCTTAATGTGAAGACTGCACGGTTGGCCTAGTTGCTAAAGCGGTAGCCACGCCGCTTCCTACTACGCCAAGTGTCGTGGGTTCAAATCCCACGTAGGACAACACTTTGTGTGATTCACATTTTGTTGTTCTGAGTCTGGGTGTTCTTTGTGTCCGTTTCATGTGTTTGTAAAGTCCCCGCGACACAGGAATTTATATTCCTAATGCGAGAGTTGTCTTTAAAAAAGATAAAGATAGAAGATAGATGTAAACAATTGTTGGTGGGCCTTAATAAATAAATAAAAAACAAAAAAAAATAGCTGTTGCCAAACCATTTCAGAGGCATGTGTTTAGCCTACTTACATTATGTATCATTTTCAATTTCCAGACAACGATTTTTACAAATTTGTAAAGGTCTCGTACCCACTGAAATGACCCACATGAGAATTACGAAGGAACCTAAGCTGGTGAAACAAAACTTGAAGCCTGAACAGTACATCAATAAAGTAAGTGAAGATCTTCTTGAAGACTCCTACCAAAGTGACTCTACTCTGCCTGATGGAAAGCATGAATAGAATCCAAGAGTAGAGGTCACCATCCTCATTGTGAGGGCAGACACTGCAGTAAAGTGACCACACCATGGGGCAGCCTAGTGAGATGTGTCTCCATCACTGAGCCTACAATCTCGAGCTCACCAACGAAATCTGACATAATTCTGTCATTTTTGGTTGGACTTCTGTGTGAGGGTATCTTATCTATCCCCTATTCTATCCATGGGTGTCGTAAGAAGCGACTAAAGGAACAAAATAAGCAGCTAACATCACTGCCAAGAGAAGGAAAACTTGAAACAAACCCTTTACCAACCCGTCTGGCCAGCGTGGTATAGTAGGCCAAAACCTCCTTTTAAAGGAGAGGCCTATGTCCAGCAGTGGACTGTTAAAGGCTGATGATGATGAGGTTATCTTGGTATGGGTATGTTATGTGGAGGGATGAGGAAAATGTTGAGTATGGGAATTGAAGGTTACATGGTAAGAGGAAGACCAAAGAAAATGTGGATTGATTGTGTTAAAGAAGATATGAATAGAAAGTGGGTTCAGTAAACTGGATAAAACATAGTGCTCGTATTCCAAAATAAATTGGTATAGGAAGAGGCAGATGATGATGGCGATATTCGAACGGCAACCGGGACCAACGGTTTAACATGCTCTTAGAAGAGCGAAGGGGTCTCAAACTCTTAGAACGTGCTACCCATCCATTAGTATAATATTTTTTAAATTTAGTTATAATTTAATATATTTAATTTTATTATTAATTAATTGTATTTTATAATTAGTATGAGATATACCTACATTATTATGAGAATTGTGTTAGATAGATCTTTGTTTTGAATCTTTACTAAGCTGTAAAAAAAAAAAAAATCCATTGTTTTGTACCTATCCTAATTTTTAGTATTGTTTTTTTTAATTGTCTTTGATATTTTTCTTATTATTATTAATATATTTTTAAGAGTAAATTTTGCACTGTAAAACAGATCTTAAAGATACTGCTCTTGCTGGAATGGGTGGAAGGCGCTGACGATTGTAACACAATATTAGTACAGTCGTCAACAGCCACGTCAATGTGTAAGATTATTTATTGAATAAATTTATTATTAAACTAGCTTTTTAGCTGCTCCGCCCGCGAGTGTGTCGATTTTCGCGGTAAAAATTAGTCTATGTCCTTTCCCGAGGTCCCACATATCTCTATACCAAAATTCATCAAAATCGGTTCAGCGGTTTAGGCGTGAAAACGTAACAGACAGACAGACAGAGTTACTTTCGTATTTACAATATTATAAGTAGGGAGTATATTAAATATCAGACAAAGCGCTCAAGGTCACTAAAGTTTTTATTCTATTAAGCAATTCAAGTCTAGTTTTTGTATAAAACATAATATATAAAGACTTCCTTCATAAATGATATTAAAATGAAAAACCAAAACTGCAGTTAACGGCCATCAGCAGGACCGGTTTGCGACCATTTTCTTAAATATGATAAATAAGGCACAAAAATAATATAGTTGGTTTAAAAATAAAATTTAATTCATCTTATCAGAGGATAGGTAATTATGACAAAAGTAATGATATATTACCTTTGTCATAATTACCTATCCTCTGATAAGATGAAAAAGCTATGTATGTATAAACCAATAAATATTAAAAAAAATATGCTTTTTTTTAAATGAAAATTTTTATAGAAAGTCGTGGCTAAATAATAATAATAAATTTATTCAATAAATAATTTTACACATTGATGTTTCCGTTGACGACTGTACTAATATTAAATTGTAATTGTAATGTATTTAATTGTAAATATTAACCGAATAGATTATTAACTCATTTAAAAGTTAGACAATACTAGCTAAGTCGGTCAATAGATGGGTAACCATTTTTTAATTCGTCCCTTCGTCCGTCGGTAATCGTTCCCGGTTTCCATAGATGCGTGCGTGCGTTTAGATGAAGGTCTAAAGAGTACCATTACCAGTTTTTTTACAGTATTGTGTAGTTAATAAATTCTAGGTTCCTAGAATTTATTATAAACCTAGGTTCGGTACAATATTTAATATATTTTAGCTAACAGATATCCTCTACGATGATGTATTGAGCACATATGGAGAACACCCAGCTCTGCTGTCTGTGGTCTCACAGTTCATTGGAGACGACATCACAGCAGTCCACAGTATGTTCATCAACAAGCCTCCTGGAGCCACCAGACACCCTGGACACCAGGTAAGGCAGGTCGACAAGAAAATACCGTCGTATTTTAGACCAGGGAAACCCTCTGACACACAGTACTAATAATTTTAACCTGTGTGTTGACGGATTAAGGATACAGAATGTCACCACCCTCATCCCTCCGGTATTCGTAAGAGCCAACGGAGTAAGCAAACTAAGCATAACAAACCATTTTTAAGCTATTGTACAGCTCAATCAAGGAATTCCGTAACGATAAAACCTAACACCCTAAAAAAGGTTAGAGAATATGATTGTAACTGCAGTGCGACAAGGATGTGCTCTATAGGCAAATTAGCGCATGCATGCTGCCGCCACCGGCCGTTATCCGTTGCCTTGACAACAGTCATTCTAGATATTTCTTCTTTTTTTTATTATGTACATAGATATGCTCATATTACTATTAATTACTCTGTTTAGTTGTCATTGTCTTTCGGTTAAAAGGATGATTATATTGTTTGGCAATAATATTGTAAGAATTTATGCTCATAAAAATATAGTGAATATTGTTTTGTAAACTTGAATTAATATCAAAGAAAAAATAAATAAATAATTATAATTGCTTATGTTGATAAAAATGCTATGCAATAGCTTTACTTGACACATGATTTTTTTTTTATTTAAGCCTATCAAAGTGACTACTCTGCCTAATGAAAAGCATCAGTAGAATCTAGGAGTAGCGGTCACCATCCTCATTGTGAGGGTAGGCAATGCAGCATGGTGATCCATACCATGGCGGCCTGGTCAGATGTTTCTGCATCATTCTCCCGGCCTCTGGAAGTAGGGAGAATGATGCGAAATGATTAGGCTCACGGTCTCATCTTCACCAACGAAATACGATAGCAAGAATGGTGTCATTATTAGGGTGGTTTTCTGTATGAGGGTAGTACTTCCCCGGTCGAGCTGGCCCATTCCTGCTGAAATCAGCGTGGCTCTACCACTTCAAATCAAATCAAATCAAAACCATTTTATTTCAAATAAACCATACAACGGCACTTTTGAAACGTCAAGTAGTCAGTCAGTAGTCAGTCGTGAAGCTAATCGTCTGTTCCAATTCGTAGATCCTATGGAGAAGAACAGACAAGAAACTCCATGGACACTCTTTTCCAACATTGTTTTTACAATTTTTGGTTACATTGTTTAAGGCATTTTATTAAATGTGAGGACAATGTAACGATGCTGATATTTACACATGTAGTGTCCAAAAACAATTAAACAATAAATAGAAGTTGTGAGATGACCAGCCCCGACTGGCGGCGCCCGTATCACGAGCATGACCCATGCACCAGCCATCGTCCAGTTCAACCATATCGTAGGGAGCCGAACGACCCGCTACACACGCCACCGCCAGCAGGACTTTTGAGCGAGCATGACATACTCACAACCGCCAGTCAACAAACTTATGCTACCAGTGACTACAAAGTGCTCACATGTACAATTCAAAATGTTCGCAGTTATACAATAATAAAAACCATTTATAATTATGCCACTCTCTAAGAATGCGATAAATATTTGGATCATGTCAATAAAAAGTAATTTATTATGCAATAATGATATTACAAAAAATAATAATAATAATTTAATGTCAAACAAGATACAATTAAAATATCAATAATCCATGTCGGAAATATGGATATCCAATGTCAAAAAAAAAACATATAACATATGTCAAAAATACAAACTAACTTCTAAATAATTTGAGAATTAATCATGTGGCTGTGGAGCAGGACCAGCATTAAGCCAAGCATTCTTGTCGGCAATGTAATCCTCTAATTTGTAATATGCTTGCTTACATAGTGTGCGTTTTACAACATTTTTAAAACGTTTCTCTGTTAAATCTAGTATGTTTTGAGGTATTTTATTATAAAATTTAACACAGTACCCCATAAAAGATGTATGCACTTTTGAGAGTCTAAAATGTGGTTGAATTAATTTATCTTTATTCCTAGTATTATACCCATGTCTATCACATCTTTGATTGAAGAGATGTAAATTTTTTCGAACATACATTATGTTTTCATAGATGTACTGACAAGGAACTGTCATGATATTGATCTCCTTAAAAAGGCCCCTAACAGAATCGCGACTGCGGAGACTATATATAGCTCTAATGGCTCTTTTTTGCAGAATAAAAATTGACTCTATTTCTGCCGCACGTCCCCAAAGCAAGATGCCGTATGACATGATGCTATGAAAGTAACTGAAATAAACTAATCGTGCGGTTTCCACATCCGTTAGTTGCCGAACTTTTCTAACAGCATATGCCGCTGAGCTAAGCCGCCCAGCAAGTGATTTTACATGCGGACCCCATTGTAATTTTGCGTCTAGCGTGATTCCCAAGAAAACAGTTTCGTCTACCAATTCTAGCTTCTCTTTGTTGACTAAAATGTCACAATTACTGCTTTTAACATTTGGCAAAGAAAATCTAATGCATTTGGTTTTCTTTCCATTTAGCAATAAGTTATTAGTAGTGAACCAATGATGTACGTTATTAATAGTATTATTTATATCAACAAAATTTTCAGCCCGCCTATCAACTTTAAAGATCAATGAAGTATCAGCTGCAAATAACACAATGTTCGGTTGATCTTGCAATATGTGTGGGAGATCATTAATATACCCCAGAAACAAAAATGGACCCAATATTGAACCCTGCGGTACTCCCATTCTGACACTTGAGCCCAGAGAATTTACGCCATTTACCTGTACTTTCTGCTGCCTATCATTGAGATACGACTCAATCAAGCTAAGTGCTCGTTTATCTAGTCCGTAGTGATTAAGCTTTAATAATAATGTTTCATGACTTACGCAATCAAATGCCTTCGAGAGATCACAGAAAACCCCGATAGCATCCTGTGACGCTTCCCATGCATCAAAGATGTGCTTTAACAAGGTGACACCGGCGTCGGTTGTACAACGTCCTTTGGTGAAACCGTACTGTTGATCGTGAAGGATGTTATTTTTGTTAAAGTAGCGAAGCATCTGATTGAGCATGATCTTTTCAAATACCTTGCTAAAGACTGGCAAGATTGAAACAGGTCTATAATTATTTGTATCTGTAGGGTCTCCGGATTTAAATAAAGGTATTACTTTGCTTTGTTTCATTAAATCCGGAAACACTCCTTGATCTACACAGGAGTTAAAAATTGAAGCTAAGTAGGGGGCAACTGTTTCAACAATGGGCTTACAAGTTTGCACTGACATACCCCAAATATCCTCGGTCGGTTTGACCTTAATTTCATTAAAAGCCTTTATAACGGTAGATGAGTTTATGTAATTAAAATTAAAAGACACTGGATAGGCAGCGACTTGTTTTCGGAGCAAGGCCAAAGAGAGAACCGGTGAGGAATTCAGAGCTTCTGTTGTCCTAACAGGGATATCAGTAAAGAAATCAACGAACTGCTGTGCCACCTCACTATCAGTCTTTATTATACCACGTGATGTTTCTAATCTGTAACTATTACCTAATGGTTTCTTCCTACCAGTTTCACTATTAATTATTTTCCAAGTAGTTTTAATTTTGTTGTCCGACGATTTAATTTTATTACTAATAAATAATCCTTTAGCTTTCTTACAAACATTTTTAAAAGTTTTTGAATACCTAGATACATACTGATTAAAACTTTCAGTGTTTATGCAGGGTTTTAGACTATATAATTCGTATAGTGTTTCTCTACTTCTCCTAATACCATTTGTCGCCCAGTCGCTAAATGAAAACTTGGCGTTAATATTTTTAACTTTTACTTGAAAGATACTATTGAATTCAGTGTGCACTATAGAAAAGAAATCTTTATATAAAGCATTCGCGTCATGCATGTTAAGCCCAAGAATATTTAACTTATTTTTAATAATATTATTAAATCTAATTGAGTTTTTAGGTGATATTTCTCTATACATAATTGGTACCTTTAGTATTGAAGTGTTGGACCTAAAGGTGACAATTTGTCCGCTGTGGTCGGATGGCAGACAGTTTATAATATCCTTATCTACATGTTCACAACCGCTAAATACATTATCGATGCACGTTGCAGAATTCAGAGTTACCCGAGTCGGCTCGAAAAAGACATTAGTCAGATTAAATGATTTAAAAAGGCTTAGTAGCCTACTCGTGTTGGAGTTATTTTCGAGAATATCAACATTAAAATCGCCACACACTACTAACGATTTGTTACTACAACTGGTTTTAGTCATAACATCTTCCATAACACCCTCAAAAGTTGAATAATTTTGATAGTTTGGGGGTCTATATACGCACACTATTACATGCCTATCTAGTACAGGGGTAACTGCTCCGGGAGACGTGGGCAGTGGCGTAGAAGTGTATGTTGGGCGGATGGGCTGAGCGGGGGCAGCCTGTTGGGACTGCGAGAGCTGAGGAGGCGCTGGTGGTGACCTTTCATCCTCCAACAGCGAGCTGAATTCTAGGCGAGTGGGCTGAGCGGGGGCAGCCTGTTGGGAATGAGAGAGCTGAAGAGGTGCTGCCCTTTGGGACTGAGAGAGCCGAGGAGGCGCTGGTGGTGACCTTTCATCCTCCACCAGCGAGCTAAACTTGGGCAACTCAATCTTGGGTAAGAACGTTGCTGGTACCCAAGACTTGGCTGGGGGTTGTGCTGACAAAGGAGCTGAGGACTGGGCTGATGCAGAAGGCATAGCCCGTAGTTGATAGTGGATGACTCGGACACGTATGTAGTCTTCGTTGGCCTCATCGTGATTCTCTGTGTAATACTGTTCCTGCTCACTGGTGAGGTCAGCCGAGTCGAGGATCTCACAGAAGACAGCGTCCAGCCTTTGCTTATAATCATCAAGTTCGGTGAAACGACCATAAAACACATCTGGTGTGGACTTGGGTTTGGAGCCGACAAGGTCTTCTGCCATCTCGAGCAAGGCAGTTATCGCCTTTGAGGCCTCCTGGTAGAGGATGACCTGTTCGGTGGTGGGCATATTTAAAGGAAGTGCTGATTAAAGTTAATGAGAAAAAAAATTAAATAAAAAGAATTATTGTGTGTGACTAGAAATAAGTATCAACCTGTATGTCGACACACCCTGTATGAGTATTATGTAATGAGTTGAGAGAGAAAAGAATTAATAACTGTACATTTATAATAAAATTTAAACCAAACTACAAGTTGGAATATGTGCCTTATTTATTTAAATTGGGCTTTAGTAACTGAACCCTAAGAGAAGTTGTGAAAGTTACTTTATGTTTACCAAGAAACTCAGTTAATATTACAACAATTGTTTGTATTAATTAAATTGTATTAATTATTGTATATAAATGTGAACATATGATGCAATAACCCAAATGGTTTCAACTTCTTATATATTTACCCGTTGGAGGGTTTTCCTTTGAATCTTATTTCAAAATAAAGTATATTTTAAATGTCAACAAAACACTATTGTTGTATTTATGTTGCATTTGATGGGCCGAATTGAAAGTGAACAAAGAAATACAATTTATAAAGTTGACCGAAGTCGGTTATACATATTCAATTGTTATAACCTAAATTTTGTGAATTATGAGCAGAAATTATGTATTAATGTAATGGGGAACCTTTAGTTATATACTTTAACAAGTTTATGATGACTTGGGCCGACTTGGACAATTAATTCAAAATTTATATTATATATTTTTAGTTACCTATAGGGTAGATTCGTATAAGTAATTTTATGTGAATAAAACCTTGTTTGAAGGTTCAAGTACATAAAATGGGCTGAAAGTAATGCTTATTATAAACAGATGAACTAATATTAACCTCTGATATGGGTTTCTTAACTGTTATAATAAATAGATTCCAAAGGTTATGACAATTTTTAAATGTGGGTGAGTTGAAATTGTTATAAAAATTATTTATTACAATTTGGAAGGTATGTGAAAGATGTGTAAATATACTAAAATGTACTATTTAAGGGCTTAGGAGCTGAGAAGAGCTGAAAGTGGACTGTATGAGGGGGGGGAGGGCTGGTTCAAATCCGGTTTCGATAGGACCAAAATGTACTGGCCACACCTTGACGGTGAAGACAGTACAGCGACGTGAGGGGGTTAAGGGAGAAGTAGGGTTGTGGTACTTACGGGAAGGTGAGCGGATGGTGCGAGCTGGTTGCAGGATCTGCTTCGGGTGCCGGCCTCGTGACACTAATGCACTTAGACGGATATTGTTCACACTGTAATTGTTCTTTATTTACGCGGCGAGGTGGATTTGGATCTGTCCCGGCCCCCCAGGATGTTCACGCCAAAATGGCCTGACGTTTCTGAACGCTCGTAAAGCTGACAGAAGTGACGTTTGACGTGAGTGTGTGAAAAACTTAAGATTGAACAACGTGTACGACCGGTGGCGCGAGCGCTGCGCGCTTCAAAAACTCTGATGTGACACACACTTCCTGATATACACGGTTAGTTTTTAATTACCAGAGAAAAACTAGGGGCAGATACAGAACTTATATACTAACATAAAACACCATAGAACAAATACCCAAAAAACAAAAATAACTGAGTTATTATGGTTTTAAAAATGTGAAAATCCGTCCATAATTTAGGGACACCTATTAATTTACGCACACGTATGACACGTATTTTAATCAATGATTAATATTTTACGTTTGAATGTCTCTCTCTCTCTTTCTCTCTTTGCCGATGCATACACAAACGGTCGCCGAGCGCCAGCGATCGGATATTATTACATGGGCTTCTAGATCATACCTACACAACTCCATTTGATTGAGTAGGTAGTGAAAATGCGCTTCAAACAAGTTTACGTAACCTTTTTAATTTTATCGCGAATAAATAAATTTTACAGCAAAATACATTAGTAACGTACAGGTTTAATTATTAGAATTAAACCTGTACGTTACTACGACAGTAAACACTATGTTAGATGAACGAGTAAAAACATAGCTACATGCTTTTAAAATGGTTTCTCGATCAATCATTAAATTACACACATCAAAAGTGTCTAGGGATCAAGCATTTTTATGCGGATTTCTTGAGATTGAGATGTGGCTTTGTAATAAATTTATGATTTTATAAATTTATATGGATCCTTTTTGGTGCATTTCATAATTTGAATCAGGAACTGTCAATCAAATTCGAGTAAAAGATGAAAATCAGCTGCCAATATTTTCCCTATAAAAACATACAACGCATTGAAGAAATTATTAGTGCTACTGTTTCCCTACTACTGATTAAAACCAACGTTATTATGGAGCGGCGACGTCATTTAAGCAGGGAAGAAATGCTCAGAGCCGTGGGAATGATAGAAGCTGGTTCCCGGCAACGTACTGTGGCTTTAGCTCTGAATACAAGTCAGAGTGTTATCAGTCGACTTTGGACACGTTACCGAAGCACTGGTACCGTGGCTGAGCGCCATGGAGGACGGTATCGCTGCACCACACGGAGACAAGACCGATACATTCAAATCTTAACTCGAAGAGCTCCAACAATAACCGCCATGATGTTAGCCGTGAGGCTTCATCACTCTTCAGGGAACTTAATTAGCGACCAAACAGTCAGAAACCGCTTGCATGAAGTGAACCTTCATTCCCGAAGACCGCTACGGGTACCACCTATAGCAATGCACAATCGTAGGATTCGATATCAATGGGCTCTTGAACACAGAAATTGGGCAGAAGAACAATGGCGTTTCGTGTGCTTTTCTGATGAGTCTCGTTTTGGTATGAGACCGGATACAAGACGTATACGACACTGGAGAACCCCTGGACGCCAACAGCGATTAAAATCCTGCCAGGAAGTCCATCCTTATAGTGGTGGAACCATCATGGTATGGGCGGGTATTTGGATCGGCGGAAGAACTGAGTTGATTTGGATCAGAGGCAACCTCAACGCTCAAATTTATGCTGAGACGATTGTATCAGACGTCATCGTTCCTCTACAAGTGCAAATCGGTCCCTTATTTCAGTTAATGCATGATAATGCACGACCGCACACCGCAAGAGTTGTAAGACAGACTCTCGCCGCAGCTAACATCAATGTCCTGCCCTGGCCTGCTCAGTCGCCAGACTTGAACCCGATTGAGCATGCATGGGATATGCTACAGAGAAGAGCTCTGCCGAATATGGAGGGTATCCAGTCGCAAGAAGACCTTTTTTTGTTGTTGCAACGAACATGGGCGGCCATTCCACAGCGTGATTTGGATGAACTCATTTTGAGTATGCCAAACCGATGTTCTTGTGTTGTTAGTGTTCGCGGTAGAAACACGGATTATTAATTGTTTAAGTTACCTAATAAAATTTTAAAGAAAACTGTTATTTCAGTCTTTTTTTCGAACTTTAATGTTAGTGATTCAAATGTCAAAAATCCCTTTATTAGGAAAATGGCAAATTTCTTTACTAATGCAAAGGTGACTTGGTTTATCGTTACTGTGACAAACGAAAACACTTTATTTGATGAATCCTTAAAGAAATTTTTAATTAATATCAATCAGGAGAAAAGTTATTGCAAAAATATATGTTGATCCCTAGACACTTTTGATGTGTGTAGATTTTACGAATCCATTCATGCAATTAATGTGATACTGATTTACTAATTAGTTTTAAATGTAAGTACTGCATCAACTAGTGGATACTTCAGAATTTAATTTGGGTATTTACCTTAAATATTAATAACTAGTTGAGCCCCGCGGTGTTACCTGCGTGTTTGTTGTTGTACCCGCGGGTGACGCTGCGGGGCGATGCTAGTCTAAAAAAAGTAGCCTAAGTTACTCCTTATATCATCAGCTATCTGCCAGTGAAATTCCTTTCGAAATCGGCCTAGCCGTTCTAGAGATTATCCGGAACAAACAGACAGCAGACAGACAAAAATTGTAAAAAACAATAAATTGGCATATGTACCGTGTATACATACATAATAATATGCATTTAGTAATAAGCGGTTATTTTAATATTACAAACAGACACTCCAATTTTATTTATTTGTATAGATTTAGGTATTAGATACTTACCACTACAGATACTTTAATTGTTGCTCGAAATGTCCACCGTCATTTTCAATGCAAACACGAGCACGCTTTAATAAGTTCATTTTTAAACTTTTAAGTACATCTCTTTGTTGTCGGATTTCACTAAAAGCGTCAATTATTCTTTGTTTTAACTCCTCACAAGTGTTGGGTTCATTGACGTACACTCTACGTTTTACTTCGCTCCACAAGTAAAAATCCATTGGAGTCAGATCGGGAGACCGAGCTGGCCACGCGACCGGGGCTCCTCGCCCAATCCACCTGCCTTCGAACTGCCTATCAAGGTACTGTCTCACTGCGCTGTGGTAGTGGGGTGGTGCACCATCTTGCTGAAACCACAAACCTTGTAGATTTGCGAGTGGAATATCATCCAACATGGTTGATACCATCACTCTAATGAGCTGCAAATAGCTTTCGCCCGTTAGTCGTCCTTCTATGAAATATGGACCCACAATGTGTTCGTTTAGGATTCCAGCCCAAACATTTACTTTGAATCTGTGTTGGAACGATTGTTGCCGAGTTAACTTTGGATTCCTAATTGACCACCAATGTTCATTGTGTTGATTGAACAGTCCTATCCTTGTAAATAGACATTCGTCAGAGTACAGGACGTTAGCATCAGGGTGAAGGATCAACCAGTTGCAGAATGCAATCCTGGGTGCTCGGTCGATTGTTGTCAGCTCTTGGACCTTTCTGTAATGATAAGGGTGCATTCCAGCCGAGTTTATCATCTTCCAGGCACAGTGAGGGCTGATGCCAAATCGACGCGCCGCATCATTCGTGCTTCGTCGGGGATCTTCCTCAAAAAACTCGAGCACCTCATCATACAGGTTTTGTGAATAGGCTGGTCTTCCTCGGCCTTGGGCGTGCGCCGGCACATGAAACGAGCCGTGATCCAATAGACGTTGGTATACGCCTAACATGGTGGTGTAACTTGGTTGCCTAGCATTCGGGTACAGCTCACGATATAACCTTAAAGCAGCAAACACATTCTCACCGGATATAAAATATGTACGTAACATAAACGCGTATTCACGACTAGCTGTGCCCGCGACTTCGTTCGCGTGGTTGTCGAGAGCAAAACAACGTCGTTTAGATAAGAGTATATCACCTTTTTGATGATTTAGATAAGAGTCCTGACTTTGGTATAGTTGATTACGTTAATGCTTCTCTATATACTATGTTAGCGGTGGAATTACCCGGAGCATATACAAAAAGGTTGTTTGGGTTGCTAACACGTGATAGAGAAACATAGAGTTGGCCGTGTGAAAAACAATCAAAAGTAAGGTCTACACCCGCAACGGATAACGTCTGGCCTTGGGCTTTATTAATAGTCATAGCGTAACAGAGGCTTACAGGAAATTGCACACGTTTGAAAGTAAACGGAAAATTATTGGGGATAATGGGTATCCTGGGAATGAAAACAACATCACCGGAGCCGCAACCTGTTAAGATTTCGGCTTCGATGACATTTCGTTGGAGATTTGTTACTCTCAACCGAGTTCCATTGCATAGTTTTGGTGGGCTTAAATTTCTGAGTAGAATGATTGGTACTCCGACTTTTAAATAAATTTTGTGTGCTGGAAGACCTGGTGTATTTAGAGAGTCTAAAAACTCTACTGGATAGTGGGTGGCATCTCCTTCTTCTAAAACCGTGTTAATAGATAAATATTCCCTACTTTCTCCAGAAACATGTACCAATATTTGAGAATTTATTGCTGCTGCTTGGTCGTTGCGAGGTGCCAAAATAGCTCGTTGGCATAGCCAAGCAGCGTCATGGTTCGAGATCTCTGATGGATCTCCGTATACAGAGGAAATGAGTTCCTGCTGTGAGGCAACAGAAGAACACAGGCTTTCGACTAAAGTTACTTTACCTCCTTCTTGAGTCGGGTATGTGCCGTTACCAATTTGAAGTAGTAAATTTGAGAAAACCTGCGCGTTTGCGTCACCTCCCAAATATGCTCGCATATTAAAGCTCAAATTAGTTAATATGACACTACGCCATAAAATAGAGCTCTTTAAACAGGCACCTATTTCATCGGCCCTCGTTCCTCTGGGTATTATAGGGAGTGTCTGCCTGAAGTCTCCACAGAATAGCACCGTTAAGCCTCCCATCGGTCGGTCATTTTGTCTTATATCTCGCAACGTTCTATCTACAGCTTCCACAGCTTTACGATTTGCCATCGTACACTCGTCCCAAACGATAAGGGCGCAATCGCGTAAAACCCTTGCTTTATCACTATTGCGAGACACGTTGCAAACAGGGTTTTCTGTGCGGTCCAAGTCGATTGGTATTTTAAATGTTGTATGTGCAGTTTTTCCTCCTGGTAATAAAGTGGCAGCTATTCCTGAGGAAGCGACGGCAAGGGCAATTTTGTTTTGGCTCCTTATTTGAGCCAAGATAACTTTAGTGAGGAAAGTTTTACCTGTTCCACCAGGTGCATCTAAAAACAGCATTTCTCCTAATGAATGTTCTACACTACAGCATACTCTATCAAAGATTTGACGTTGTTCTGACGTCAAATTTGAACAGCCATTTCGCAATATTTCTGCTAACTCTTCGGGGTTGTAATTTATTTCAGATGTATACTCCCTATTAATTCGTTCCCCACCAACTGTCGGTGTCGGCAAGCCGTATTGACTGAGGGGGTTCCCTCCTATACTTGTAACTATATCTTGTATAGCCAGCAAAGCCCTATTATGGCAGCTTTCACGTACTTGGTCAGAAGTTTCACTATTTATATTTTGCTGTCTCAAAAAATCTTCGGCAAACGCGTCTTTATATTTTTGCCACAACTGCCCAGCGTCCGATAGGCCACAAAATGTCAACAAAATGGCAAATAAATGGCGCAAACGATGTGGACTATCACTGACGCATGCTTCGGCTAAAGCATCATCCCAATGCTGATCGCCATCTAATAAATGCCGTGCGCGGCAAGCAGCTTGAAATGTGGGATATTCTATATCGTCCACTTTGCGGAGCTCAGCAAAAGAAGTAGGTCCTCGCACTGTGTGAAGAAGAAGGCGTAAATAATAACACTCTGCATTATTTGGGTGCACCGTGTATACTCTTCCAATCACGTGTTCTTTAAAAATGCCGGACTCGCCTTCTACAGCAGTTCCACGTCTCCTGCGATTAAAAACACCTTGCTGCTTGTTATAAGTATAATAATGTGGCACTTCATTGTACAACAGAGACTTAGCGAAATTGTCTCTTTCGCAAAGGCGAAAGAATGCGAGCAAGGTGGTTTGTCTTGGGTTGTTCATTCTTTCTGCCACATTTTCTGGCTGAAAGTAAACTCGCTGCCCGCCTTCCAGGTGCACGTCAAGATGGATGACTGGCGGATACCTTTCATGAATAGGGAAACTCAAAATGCGCCAAACTGCCTCCGAAGAGCTTATGTATCGGCCAGATTGATACCTTGTCACTTCATCAAATTGGTTGTTATTTCTTAGTGCTATCATGGCTTGATCACTACCTTTATTAACATATTTACATATATATTTTATAGATTCGACGCTATTACAAATTTCAACATTAATGTGTGCTTGAAAAGCGTTTGACAAAACTGGAGAATACGGTACCACCCAACTATTATTTAGAATTATTTCTTGTCCACGGAATCTGACAGTAGCTGTGAAACCACCTTGTGACGGTGATCTTCGCCGGTATTGCGGATACCCATTTTCCCCAGCCATAGTTAGTTCTTTCAGTGCTCTGGGGTATTTTTTTGAGCATTGACCATCTTTCATGCACGGTGATTCCCTGTTTAAGAGGCCACATGGCCCGTGAACCATATGTGTTTTTACTATGTCATGCAAAATCGGATCTGCATTATAGTCCGGAAATTCTGCACTTATGACACTGTCTATAGCATCGGGACGAATTTTTTCTTCCAGCCACAGAAGAATGTGCGCGTGGGGTAAACCACGCTTTTGCCACTCGACGCTATACATAAAACAAAGAGTTGAACCGAAAACTTTCTCCTTTGTAAGTAGATTAATCAAGACTTTGAGTTTTAAATGAAAAATCCTAGCAATAATGTCATGTCTGTCGTATGACGCCTGTCCTGTGAGAAGTGCCTGGCAAATCTCCGTCCACTTTGGATTTGTTGTAAATGTTATAAAAAGGTCCGGCCGGCCGTATTTACGGACGTAACAAAAAGCATCTTGCGTTCGTTCGTGCATATACCGCGGACCGCCTGTGAAACTGGATGGCAAAATAACCAATCGACCCAAGTTTTCGACGTTATTATCTGATTGCATGGCGTCCCGCAAGTGCACGTATTCTTCAGCGCGTAACCGTCGCTGGTTAGTGCGAATATACACTAAACGTTCAGTTTCTATTTTTGCGTACATGTCCACAATAAATTGGCTGAACAAACCACGAAATCGTTGCAAATATACGAAACTGTTTTGCCTTATTTGTAAAAGGTAGGAATAGTATTGTTGAGCAGATATTTTTTTTTGATAATTAGTGACTCTCGTAGTAGGGTTCACTTGGTACAGCCCAAAATTGTACCCATCTTCACCATGACAATAGATTAGTGGATATTGCAGGGCGTCGTAAGCTCGGTGGGTTTCCAAAATGCGTTGAAGGCGATCGTCGCGTGTACGCAACACGATATCACGTCTCTCACACTCCTGGTCGACTAAAACAACTGCAACTTCATCTGCGACGGGTGCATTGTGTCTTCCACGGTGTTCACCCACAGGACGTCTATCGGCACTTATAACAATTTTGAAATCATTGCTGCCTTGTGGAATTGACTCCAATGCAGCTTTGAATTCACGAACGTACTGGTTAACGCGATGCAGCAATTCTTGAAGTTGACCCAAAAGCTCAGCATTGAGCTGGGGAAAATTGTGATTTCTAACATTGAGCTGTTGCGTGTAATCGGATACAAAATAAATTTGGAGAAATTTGGGTTCATTTTCTGGCAGCAAAGATCCAATAAGGTGATAAACTTGACCTTGTACTTTGAAGGTTGGCATGAACGGTCCTTCCGTTATTTGTTTTGCCCCAAAGGAAGTCATTTGGAAAGCACTGTTATATAAACGAATATTATCCAAAAAACGGTTCGACTGGGGATGATCGCCATTCAGGAGACTTATAAGTAAGTGTGGTGGATCTTGGAAATTTGGAAGAACAATTTTTCCATTTGAGCAGCACATTCCATCTGTCTCTTTCCTCCATTTCAAAGCATGACAAAAATTACAAATTTCTCTCATGTCACCCACGAAAGTAAAGCCAGCATAATTAATTCTAGACGAATATGTGAACCCTGATTTTTCCCTATTGTCCCAAGGTAATAAAATATTTGCATCGTCATTTTCCATGGACTCATCAGCTCCGCTATTTGTTTCTCTATTCATATGGTATCGAGCTCGTTCTATTTCTAGGCGAGATTGACGTTGTTCTGCTGTTTCTGCTCGTCTTAGTTCATCTATTCTTTCCCTTTCAGATGCAAGATAACTTTCATTGTTTCTTTGTACACCTACATAGTTATGTCTAGCTATTTCTAATCGTTCTTCTCTTTGGGAGAGAGATTCAGACTCGCGCGAGAGAGCGTGTCGCTCTCGGTCAGATGACAGACGTGCTTGGCGTTCCTCGATACTCTCTTGAGAACGCAAAGTCGCGGTCCGAGTTCTTTGCGAACTTAAGCGCGACTCCCTTTCTGTGAAAGTCTCTGACTCGCGTGAGAGAGACTGGCGCTCCCGATCAGCAGACAGCCGAACTTCGCGTTCCTGGATATTCTCTTGAGAACGCAAAGTCGCGGTCCGAGTTCTTTGCGAACTTAAGCGCGACTCCCTTTCTGTGAATGTCTCTGACTCACGTGAGAGAGAGTGGCGCTCCCGATCAGCAGACAGCCGAACTTCGCGTTCCTGGATATTCTCTTGAGAACGCAAAGTCGCGGTCCGAGTTCTTTGCGAACTTAAGCGCGACTCCCTTTCTGTGAATGTCTCTGACTCACGTGAGAGAGAGTGGCGCTCCCGATCAGCAGACAGCCGGTCTTCGCGTTCCTGGATACTCTCTTGAGACCGCAAAGTCGCGGTCCGTGTTCTTTGTGAACTTAAACGTGACTCCCTTTCGGTGAACGTTTCCGATTCACGTGAAAGAGCGATGTGCTCTCGGTTAGCAGATAACCGTGCTTCACGATCTTCTTCCGATTCCTGAGACCTACAAAGTCTCATCCTTTTCGCATTTCGGCTACGCAGCGAAAGGTTAGTTTTTTTTCTTTGAGGCATTTTCAAGGAAAATTAAAGCAATAAACAAAACTAACAACACTTATGACTGAATAGCCTACAAACTTAAAAGAACGGTGCGTCGAACAGTCTAGTGTGACAACGTATCGTCTGTTCGTGGTCGTGACTCAACGAATTGGCAACACTAACTTACTGTATAACGATTGGCACTATTGGATTCAAACTACGAAGTAAATCAAATACAATCTTAACTTCGTACTTCAAACCAATGACCAAAGTTGACCAAACGAAACCAATAAGATAAGCAAATACTTTTTTTTCGACCAATTTAGAAAATCGATAAACCAAGCAACCAAAGAACTTTTACGACACACGCAAGAACTTTTAAGACACCTAACGAAACCCAATTTGCCTAGTAAACACGGTGGACGTCATCCTCGCGCGGAAAATCTTAACACCGCGATTCAAAAAATGACGTCATTTGCACAACGCCATCTATCGGATTTAGATTTCAACTATCAACATTAGTTCTATTTTTAGTCTTAAGATGTCGTTGCAAGTACTATACTTAATTGCGTAACGTAATATTTTACTTCTTGAACTCACTAAATTAATCATATCTTTTGATAGAGTGAACCGATTTCGATGAAACAAAAACTAAGTTAAACCTCAAGTTGCGTATAATTTTTGTATATAAACATTGTCAGCATTGAATTCGTAGATTTTACGTGATGTGCGCACAAACAAACAGACAAACAGACAAAAATTTCAAAAATGATGGAAATGGGTTCTGTTACTTATCTTTTCACACGCTGGCTATTTTTTGTTTCAATTTCTTCAATGTACAAAAATGACTTTTCTACAGATTTATTATATGTATAGATTAGTAAATTGGTACGCCATTTTAACAGTTCCAGACCTCGAGTGTCGGTTTCACAGAAATGTACTTTACGATCGTCGTCACAATCACAATTCCGAAATGCAACTGAGAAATAGGTAGGTCATTGCGAATTAGGATAGGCGGGCGGGGGACGGGGCGGGGGGCACCGCAAGCAGGGCACTGTAGGTATTCTTTGGCGGCACGCGCCGTTCAAGTCAATGGCATTGACACTGAAATGATATTTTTTATTACGTAATTACGTTGTGAACTATATCATGCGTTATGAACAAAAATTTGGTAGTTTTCGGGATAATATTCACATGTATTTTTTTTTTGTTTTAATTACATAGATGTGTTCAGTATCGAAAGCTGAATACCACATATTTTTTTCTCTGGTTATTAAAAATTAACCGTGTATACCTCCGATATAATAACCGAAAACCTTAGGTCCTTATGTCCAACTGACTATTTAACTCCCTTGATGATAATTACAATGATAATATTTCAGGACTTGTTCTACTTTCCATTTCGTCCAGCAGAGAAGATCATAGCAAGTTGGACGGCAATAGACCATGTTACTGAAGAGAACGGGTGTCTATATGTGGTACCAGGTTCACATAAAGCTAAGAAGCTGTACCAGCATGGAAATCGACAGGTACTTTAATGACATCCTCACAATTTCTACACATATTCTTTTCAAAGACTAAATAAAATCTTGTGTTCCCGTGTGGTGATGGATTTAGAACGCACTGTCAAGATAATCTACTCATCCAGTTACATCTTTATTCATCATCATCATCAGCCTATCGCAGTCCACTGCTGGACATAAGCCTCGACAATTGCACGCCACTTAGTTCGATCCTCGGCTTCTCGCATCCAACTCCTGCCAGCCGTCTTGCGCCAATCATTACTCCACCTGGCCTGTGGACGTCCTACGCTACGTTTGCCGAGTCGCGGTCTCCACTGAAGAACTCTTTTACCCCAACGGTTTTCGGTTCTAAGGCATCTTTATTCATCCCATGAGTATCGTAAAAGGAGAGTAAGGGAGCAAACAACGGAGGACAACAGCACTGTAAAGAGATGATGAGAGATCCAGAGGGAGAAAACTTCAACAGACAGATAGGCGGTACAAATTCTGGTAAGTTGAAATAAAAATGAACCTTACAAGAAACGTATGGTCGAATACGGCTTGATTATCACGCGTTTGGCTTGTTGACATTTCTCGGAAACGTCATGTTTAAGATGTTACAACTAGTTTCTTAAACTTTCTTAAAAATACCACTTTAAATTGATAATAATATGATTGCAGGATACACTGAAGTTCTACCACGGCTTGGACGAGGACTCCCTCGCACCGTTAGACAGGCAGGTGCAACTGGAGATGAGTCCTGGAGATACCGTGTTCTTTAACCCTTACCTGGTTCACGGTTCAGGACCTAACCGGTCTAAGGTTGGTTTATTGTTTTAATGGTTACCTTCAATAGTCCATTGCTATAGGTGTAGTGTATGTGTCATTCTGTACCTCACTCAGTCATTCAGTCACTCTCTTATTGCACTATCTGCGAATGAATGATAAGGAAATATTGTCATCGTGCGTTCGTGACACAGTTCAGTCGACTGTTAACAACGATAGCGCATGGGCGCATGCAGCTTTCATCCGACAGTACGAAATGTACCACCAGTAATTCTACCCTGCCTGATGGAAAGCATGAGTGAGGGCCACCACACTTGCTGCGAATGCAGAGAGCGAGAGAGAAAGAGAATGTTCGCTTGCACTGGTCTCTCTTGCTCCAATAACATGCGAAACGTAATTTTCTCTATTTCTACCTTCACTCAGATATATTATCTCCCTTTCAACGTTCGTTCGCCTCGCCCAATCACACTTTTCGTAACGCTCGTGTCTCGGATTCACCAGTTTACTCCCCAAGTCAAGCGTGCGTGAAGAACTGTACTGTGTACATACTGTATTTTAAATTCCAGAATTACCGAAAATCAATATCACTTCATTTCGCGAACAGTTCCTGTCACTACATCGATGTCAAGAACACGGTCCAAGAATATTTGGCCAAAGAAATTGAAGAGCTCTCCAAAAGACTGGGATATACCATAAACTATGTTGTAAGTGTGTTTATTTTTAAATGGCATGTAATATAAAGGGGCAAACGAGTAGAGGTCTCACCTCGTGGTAAGTGCCTACCGTCATTCATGGAGAACTGCAATCCAAACTTTTTATAAATATACTAGTAACCTTTACAACACAACCCTTGGTCCAACGATTGATGGTCAGTTATTTTTATCCTAATCGGCGCGAGAACCTCTATATCGCGATACAGGATTATTAGTTACTTTGTTGTAGTTCTTTACACAGCAGTTCAGTGTACTATCGATAGATGGCGCTGCTGTATGATGTTTTTGGTTGCGTTGTATATGTAAATATCGTCACTAATCACATACAACAGACACGTAAATATGTGTATTTTTAACATTTATTAATGTTTCAGGACATATGGCGAGCGAAAGCCAAACAAGTGAAGGGGGTTCGATCAAATTTATAGAACTATGGACCTGGTCCAATTGTCCAACTTTGTTCTTGTAAATACATACCTATATATTATAAATAGAAAACACCCAGATTCCGAAAAAAATATTTGCGATTCACACAAACATTTGGACCGACCAAGGAATCGAACCCGAGATCTCAAGCATAGCAGCAACCCTAAAAACAACCGTAATAAATACTTTTTAACAAAAAAAAAATATGTCAAAAGTGAATATAATTTGCTGTAAATAAGTTTTATATAACAGACGCGCTTTTATATGTATATTATTTGTATTGGTTTATATTTAGTTATAAGGAATGGTATATCTTGTGATAAAATAAAATGTTGTTTAAAATGGTTTCTATATATATAAATGTATTTAATATTATAAAGATCAATAGTTTATTTGTTTAAACGCGCACAGCTGATCCACGCTGCCCTGTCTGCGTTTTCTATTTACCGGTAGCGTGAAGTTATACTGCGGCAACAAATCATTCATTGATACTCTGTTCGATGATGATTTTTTCAAACCGGACCAGTAGTTCCTGAGATAAGCGCGTTCAAACAAATAAACAAACAAACTTCCGATTTATAAAATTAGTTTATATGATATTAGTGATTAACATGTGATAAACATTGACATTGTATTTATTTCAATAAAGAATATTCTATTATTATTATTTAGACTTTTCATTTATTTCACTTTAGTAATTTCAATATGTTATAAAAAAATAAAAATAATTAATTAATGGTTTTTCCAAAGAAACAATATATGAACATGATGGTATAAAGGCCAGTATTTGAAAGTTAAAAATAATTTATTTGTAATGTACAAGACAGAATTCCATAGTCTATGCCGTGTTTTGTTTTCGTTCAAGAAATGTCTCTGAGGTGACAGATGACGGAAGTAGGATTGCTTTCCGGTTGGTCGCGAGAAGAAGACAGAGACAGCGGTGTGTCGCTCGTTGAAGTAAGGGTGTTGATAGTTTGGTGTGAAGATGTAGTTCCTTTACGCTCCGTAGAAGCCGGGAAGCCTTCACGACGCCTGCATGCGTGTTCTTCACGACACGTGCAAGTAAGGTTTTTTTGTATAGCTTGGGATGAGGAGTCTGGCCACGCCACGTGTATGTAACTGGAGATCTGGCTGTGAGTCGCCGGATTCCCCGTAGGGAAATTAAATTTTGAAACTTGATGGATTACCATGTTAAGTAAACGAGGGGAAAATAAAAATATATATGTGATACTGAAGTGCGGTTGTGAAAACAATTTGTGTATACCGTTGTACCCCAGACGTAAATTAATTATGGATTCTTCTTGTTTGTTTTAAGTTTATTTTATACAAAAGTTTAGGTCTTCTATTTATCGATTGAGGCATACGAAGTCTGCCGGGTCAGCTAGTAGCTTATAAATTACACTTAGCTCCTTTCACAGTTTTCATTTTCAATTTCGATAAATCCTGAAAAAGAAATATTACATATTAAAATAAGCCTACAAACCAACCAGCCAGTCGTATTAGATTTTTTTATCCTTACTAATATTATAAACGCGAAAGTTTGTGACTATGTTTGCTGCTCTTTCACGCAAAAACTACTAAACTGATTTGGATGAAACTTTACAGTAATATAGCTTATAATAATCAATAATAATAATAATCTTTATTTATACAAAATACAGCACACAAACCATAGTTTACATTTTGGTAATAATTACTCGAAAAAGTTTAAACATAAAAAAAACAATACAAATAATAACAATAATTAACAAACATATTTTTTAAGGCTTGTAACTTTTGAAAGAAACGTCAAGTATTGTCAAATGACGTGGATGGATGACGTGTCATTATAAGATGCACGTTTCTTTTGAAGAGCCATGAAAAATATTAATTAGTAGAATTTCTATAATCTATATAATTATATATTAAAAACTAAGCCTATGAGACGTCCCACTAAATGGTTCATTAAATGAATGAGGGTTGCACGCCGTGTTTCGGACAAAATGGTTATACTTTCAGCGTTCTTTGCAATTGGAATGAACCATTGCAGTACTAATTTTAAAAAAAAAAAAATTTCCCTTTGCAACGAGTACGGTAGCCGGTAGTTTTGGATGCCAAGAATTTTGAAGTTTGGTGTTTTAAGATAACTGAGGATCTGTGCTTGATTAAGATTGAGATCAATCGGCCTTGTATGAGATGTGTTCTTTACTTATTATGATGTTAACTTACTACAAAATTTATTTGGTAGTTTCTCTGACTCGCTATCTTTTCGACAGTTTTTGCCAATATTTCATGATTAGTTCCGGTAACGTCGACGAAGTGACAATTGCTGTTGGCGTAGTGACAGGTGATAGCTTTGCGATAACTCTGTAAACACAACATACATACATATAGTTAGTACATGGTCACTGAGAAGAATAATTCCTTCTCATATACTTATACATTATTTATCTATATATAACAGATGTAGTAAAAATGTAATAAAAATCATTATTTTTTCCTGAAACTGAGTCAAATTAAAACAAAACTGTCAGAAATGTTTTATTACGAAATCTCATTTTTCTAACGCCATTCAGTAGAACCCGATCGGACTTATCTTCCATCCCATGCATTGAGGAAGCCATCAGTCCTGCGCATGTTCTCCCGATTGTGTGGGATCGATATTTCATCGGACTGTGAGAGTGCGGAACAGTGAATGTGTTTCAGCACAAACTCACGTATTATGTTATCATTACCATCATCATCAGCCCGTCAGCCTCCTAAGGACCACCACAGAGCCTGGTCTGATGTCAAATTCAAATTCAAATTCAAAATTCTTTATTCACTTAGGATGCAATACATCTCTTGTGACAGGTCAAGATTCTACATGTACATTTATGCCATGTTCGCAAACAATAGGTAAAGCCGGAGAAAAGAACATGGCAATAAAAACTCGCGGCCACTCTTTTCAAATCGCCAATGTTTACATAGTTTTAATGTTTATAAACCTGATATGGGGGTAAGGTGCTGCCACTAATATACTATACACCATGTTAGAGGACTGATGCAAATTATAGTGATTAAAAATTAGCTAGCTAGCATAAGCTAGCTAGCATAAGCTAATTTAAACAAAAAAAAAAAAACAACAGCCTCAGTGGGTACAACATAGTAGGAGCATCTACTTACAACAAAGGTAAAAACTATATGTGCTCAAATATTGGCCAAATTACTGGTAACGAAAGATTAAATATAAAATATTAATTTTAAGATCAAAAGAAGGAGAAGAATGGCCTTTATTCGTCACGTAGAATCTTTACTTACAAAAGTAAAATCATGCTCTTAAACAAAGTGCTAACAACATTCTCATGAGTCAAATAAAATGACAAGGAGCAAGTAGTCAAATCCATTTTTCTTTATCATTTAAAAATTCGTCAACTGTATAATAGCCTCTACGTATAAGATAAGTTTTGACTACATTTTTAAACTTTTCCACTGATAGACTCATAACACTAGCTGGTAACCTATTAAAAAATCGCACGGAAAGACCTATAAATGAATTATGCGTTTTATGTAGCCTATGATATTGACCTACTAGTATATGCTTATGTCTCGTGTTCACCGAGTGAACATCACTATTCCTGTGATATAAATGCATATTTTGTTTTATAAACATAATGTTTGCAAATATATGATGATTTTTACATCCAGCCGTTTCCGAGGAGTTTGGTAACAAGCACCGCGATAAGAGAATTTTATATATTAGAATAAATATCTGAACATAATCTGAGAAAAAAAACTTACTTTTGAACGGTTCGGCAGTGAGCCATGAATAATTGTAGAACTTATTAAGACAGTGTCGCCAGGGTCCATTGTCAGACGTACCCGCTTGTGTTCAGGTGCGAGCGTTTCCCAATTGGATATGCCAAAGAACCATGGCTTCCCGTCCTGAAATATGTAGAGTTTTATGGATTACTTATCTCAGTAGAAATATTTATATTAAGATTTTTTAAATGGGATAATAACTCTGTCTGTCGCGCTTTCACGCCAAAACTACTGAATCGATTTAAATGAAATTTCGTACACAGATATTCTAGAGCCCGAGAAAGGCTATTAGGCTACTTTTGACCGCAATAACCGACATTCGGGCGGGCGGAGTTGCGGGTGAAAGCTAGTCTGCAATAAATGAAATTTGATTCTTAATTCTGAAAAGATTTAAATGAAGTATAACTTACATCAACCCTATCATTGTGTTCTAACAACTCCAAGGACTTATGTGACCCTGGTATCACGAAGAGGCATCCGTTCTCTTCAGTGACGGGGTCTATTGCGGTCCATGTGCCCACGATTCTATGCGCAGGCCGGAATGGAAAGTACAGAAGGTCCTGAAAAAGTCATGGTTTTTATTTATGTACCACTAGCTGAACAGTTGTGTACCAGTTATACTATCTGCTAGTGAAAGCCCTGTTAAAATTGGTCTAGTTGTTCCAGTGATTAGCCGGAATAAACAGACAGACAACCATTAAAAAATTTGGTTTGTGATAAAGCATCGTATTTTGGGGATTGATAAAAGTACCGTATAAACTCTGGAACGGCTAGATTTTCACTGGTAGATAACTGGTATGAGAGAGAGAGAGAGAAACATGCGCACGCCGCACGGCTCACGACTGTAGCAACTGTAGCAAAAAGTGCTACAACTGTAGCAAAAAGTGTCGTTACAACTTTTTGTCTTAATTTTTTCCGTCTAGCCCCCTTTCGCGACGCGGGATAAGGAGCTTCGTTCCAATAATGTTTATGTATTTATATCAGTTGTCTAGTACTCATTATACAAGCTCTGCTTAGTTTAGGACTAGATGGCGTTGTGTGTAAGATGTCAGTCAACTTAAGCTTGTAAGTTAACAGTACCTGGGCCTGGGCGACCGAGTTTTGCTCACTTCCATATATTGTTTAACAACGCCATCTATTCTCTCAAGTAGCTGAAGTGTTGCTGTGTTGGAGTACCGACCACCAACCATTTTCCGCTAAAACTGAACTGATTGTGGCCAGTCCTTTTGACAATATTAGATGTCAGGAACTTTTTAAATAGATAAACCAATAAAAAATAAATACATCTCTTACCTGATGTGGGTAATGTGTGTTAGTTCCTGGAGGTTTGTTGATCATCATGCCGTTGATAGCAGTCAGATTTTGTCCAATCAGCTGAGAAGTGACGTGCAGAATACGCGGATGTTCAAAGTATGTGCTGAACACCTCGTCGTCTAAGATATCTTGAATCTATATATATAATATACGGTGCGTAAAAATATCGTGCTTTATAATTTCTTTTTTATTTACTTTAATTATTTTAATAACTTCTTATAATAATTGTTTATTTGGTGAATTATTTTTAGGGTTCCGAAGTTCATAACTCGGAACCCTTATAGATTCGTCATGTCCGTCTGTCCGTCCGTCCGTCCGTCCGTCCGTCCGTCCGTCCTCGACTTACCGTCCAAACGGTAAGTGCTAGAAAGATGAAAGTTTGCATGAATACGTGTTGTAATTACGTCGACAAAGTGCTACAATAAAATTATGAAAAATAATTTTATTTGGGGTACCTCCCCTACACGTAAAGTGGGGATGATTTTTTTTTCTCGAGGCTACCCCATCGTGTGGGGTATCATTAGATAGGTCTTTTAAAAACAATAAAGGGTTTCCTAGACGATTTTTTGATTTAGGTATCCGTTTGCGAGATATTTCACTTTAAAGGGCACTTTTTTGTAAAAACAGGGCGTCCCCCCCCTCTAAAAGCTAAACGGCTGGCTCAAAAAATCTGAAAAAAATCGTGATGGTGGTCCATATAATGAACTTTGAAGGAAAACTATAACAGATTAGATGACTTTCTTAGTTTAGGAGTTATAAAGGCTTATATGGTAAAATGCGCTCACTTGGAAAACGTCATACAAAATTAACGTATTAATACGTAAACATAACAATTATCTATTGGATACGATTTTAAATCCACATACCATTATAGGTGACTGAGGAACCCTTTCCTGTGCGTGGCCTGACACGCACTTGGCCGATTTTTTATTTTGTAATTTCCAAAGGATTTGTGAGCTTCTATTAACAAATCCTTTGGAAATTACAATAAAATAATTATTAAAGAAACATAAAAAACCCGAGTGCTTAAAAGCAATGAACTGAAAAGAGACAAATTGGCCAAGTGCGTGTGATAATTGTTATGTTTATATAATATTTCTTTGAAGTTTTCCAAGTGAGTGGGTTCTACAAGTTAGTTACCCCTTTAACTCAATTTTTTATTTCATATCGTTTCTTTTTTCATATATAAGCCTACCAAAGTGATAACTCTGTCTGATGGAAAGCATGAGTAGAATACAGAAGTAGAGGGCACCATCCTCATTGTGAGGGTGGGCAATGCAGCATGGTGACCCATACCATGGTGGCCTGAACAGATGTTTCTGCATCTTTCGAGAAAATGCTTTAAACGTTGATGGTAATGAATTACACAGTAAGGGAGTGCTCTCACCTTGTTGATATAGGTCTCCGGGTTGGCGTTCTGGTCGTATAAATATCGATCCCTGGTCACTGATTGAAGATTTCTGTGCACTTTCCCGTTGCACACGTCTATGAAACGTTGTCTAAAAATACATCAGATTTTTTAGCATTTAGCGTCCGTCTGACCGTGCATTGTGTGTTGTTGCGTATTGTGTGCGATGGGATTTATAATCATAAACATACATATAATACTTAAAAAGATTAACACATATGTTTAATAGGGTAATCTTAAATTTTACAGCCATTTATCCAGTCAGATCTGTCGCTGGGCTGGCTGGGTATGATAAACATACCCAGCCAGCCCAGCGACAGATCGAATACATTCACATTTAACCTGTGTGAGCCGCACGAAACGTGGAGAAACGGCCTGAGCGCAGCATCTTTCGTGACTTTGATTTTATCAGTCAAGAAATGAAAACAGTATTTTCTGTCACGTTCCATGCTGTGCATTAAAATATTTTACCCAAAAGCAACAATGAGCACAGCTACTTTGTTTTTGAAACGATGAATGCTTTCCGCACCATACCATCTGTGGGGAGAAGAAGGGCGTGTGTGGATCTCCTGGAGAAGAGAATCCGGCCTACCCACTAAGCCCCGCGGCGGCCTACCTCGGCAGTCGGGAGGAGCTCCAGGAATGCTACAGGCTGAGCTACATCCCAAGGTGGCCAGAGTCACCCCCGGGCCAGGAAGATGTAACACCTCTTACCGTAAAAAGCTAAACACCGACCCGCCTTAGGCGTCACCCCCCGGTCGCACCGCGGTGTCACCTTATTCGGGTCATATGCAGCGGTCACATCAACCCAAGATGTGGCCTTTGGTCCTTTCCCGATCCCGTTCCACGTACCGGACGAACTTCCGGCAGTCCTCCTGTGTCCAGTGTGCTGGACGGAACCCCGTTCGGACCCGTAGTGGTGGCATTGCGCTGTTGCCTTCCGTCCTATTCGATTCAGAAACTCACCGAAGCAGCCGTGCACGGTGAGTATCTAAGTCAATCGATAGGTGACACAGTCGGTCCTCTCTACCCAAGCTTCGAAGTTCGGCAGAACGGCTCCGACAGCATGTTGGATAGCATTGAATTTCGAGTCGTGTTTGCCAGGTCTCCAGAGCTTGCTAATGCGTATGCCGTAACATTCCAAGCTCATTGTCTGGCGCGGCTTCTTTGTCACTCTGACCGACTGTATTAATTTGGTCGTAGACCGTCGCGTTCATTTCGGCCTGAACGTCGAAGGGCGAAGATCGCGCATGCCTCATAGGATATTCTGCGGGAACACCACACGACCCGTATGGCCATCAACCATAGCAGGCTTCTGAGCAGAGCTGACAGTGGGAGGCACTCGCCAGGTCATTAGACCAGACGGGCGCCCAATAGAGGACCAGTGCATAGATAACTTGACGAATAGTTTGTTTTTGTCAAATACACGCACGGCTTGCGTTGTGCCTAGATAATGATTAGTTTGATATAAACCTTTAACATATACCTGTAGCGTTGTAGAGACGGCAGATCGATCAGTTTCTTGATCACGACGTAGCCATTTACGTCATAGAACTGTATCTCTTCCGGAGATAGGTCATACATTTGAGATGGATCATCGCTTACACTGAAACGAAAATAAATATATGTACATAGTTCGTTTACATAAAGAGTAAAATAGGCTTCCCTATTAGATAACTGCAAAGAGAAGGAAGACTTGAAAGAAACCGTTAACCCACGTGTCTGGCCAACGAGATTCAGCAGAGTAAAGAAGAAGAACCTTCTAAGAAGAAGGTGATGATATTATAATATTGTGTTACCTTTTAGGATGTATACGAAAGTTTCTAAAATCCATCACGTCCACAATAACTTTTACAAACTGCGTCTCAATATGTTCGCTGTTTATCGTCAACAGTTAAACTGTAGATTCGAGAATATTCCTAATCATTTTAGCTATAATTTGTTTAGGTATAGTTATTAAATTACTCATTGTCTGTATGAAACTGGCCCTTGAACTGGCAAAAACGTCAAAGATGGACGGATATAAATTTATACAGGGTGTTTAAAAAACCATCCGTGTGATGACGAATCGGAGATAGACTCGTTCTGCATCAAGGATCTCTCCTGGGTAAAGGACGGGGTCTTGTGCTCTGTTTGACTGTAATGCATTTTTTCAGCATTTTTAGTCCCTGTGCTTCAGGTGTAGATCATGGATCATGGACTGCGTTTGATGGAAAGCATGATCAGCAACCAAGTATGTCAAGTATGGTCACTATCTTCATTGTTAGTTAGTCATAGTTGGACCCACACAATAGCGGGCTAGTGAGATGTTTCAGCATCATGTGGACATCGGTCACGCACTCTTCAACGAAATACAACAGCATGAGCTGACCCATTCGTTCTGAAATCAGCAGACGCTACTGCCTTAAATTTTCGCTTCGATTCAAATTTTTCTTTAAGCATTTGAACCTTTAACTAGTTTTTAGGATATTTTTTTAAATTTAAATTTATATTTTATATATACATACATCCCTTTAATATTACAATGAATATCGTTGTATATATTTTCTTCAAATAATTACCTATTAAATTTTTTAACTGTTCTCAAAAACTAATTAATTTGCAATTGTTTTAAAACCTAGCATAAAGATTTAATCTCGTCAATAATAGGTAAATTTTATATAAATATAATTAAAACTTTTTCGGGGTTTGACCCGAAAAAGGCCGTGTATAAAAGAAGCAGCTGAGTTACTCCGTAAATCAAATCATGAGTTATTCCAGAGATAAAGCATATAGAGTGAACGACAAATGGACCGACAAACAGACGATAAAAAAAATTAAATTGGTTTTTTAATGTAAATACCATATACTCGTTTATTGAAAAGCTGTTAATTTGAAGTTACAAACAGACACTTCAATTCAATTTATTTATATCTACAGATGTCAATGAGATGATAAAATATAAATTCTCACGTATATTTTACAATTTACGTCTTCTACAATAACCTGCCCTTTTTTGTTGACGGGATGGAAAATCCCTTAGAATCTGAGGCTCCTCGGGGATCAGGAGCCAGGAGTATGTGGTGTATGTCCACTAAAATCCCGAAAGCCGGTCTCAGGCGCCCTGGTCTGAGGAGGACCCGGACCATATGACTTCAGGTTCTCCCCGGAATCGACGCAGCGCTTACTGAGGCACAATCCTGTGGAAGCCTATGCTTCCCCTGCCTTTTGGCACAAACATGATGTGTTGTGGCCCGACCGCTATTTGTGGCCAGGCCTCCCTCCTATCGCCGACCAGTATTTAGTCAGCTGCCAGAGATCCCCACTCTCTGGCAGCTTGTGGTCCCGTCGATGACTGCTGTCGCCGCCGACGCCCTCTATGCTCGGGATCGGCCCTCTCCCGATCCAGTTTCAGCGTTTTCTTTCTGGAGCATTACTGCTTCACAGAACGAGACCACTGCGCCCCATCCCTCCTCACCCGCCAGCATGGCAGCAATGATTGCTGGCGGGGACAGGTCTCGTCCAATTTGGTCGACTAGGACTTCGCGTTGAGACGCGGGGCAGTCCTCCAGCGTATGCTGGGCGGAGTCCCAGTCGGCTGCGCAGTGGTTTCATTGTGCCGTCTCCTCGCGTCCGATCCTATTCAGATACTCACCGAAGCACCCATGCCCGGTGAGTAAGGATACTCACCGGGCATAGGTGCTTCGGTGAGTGACCGGTGACTAGGAAGTCAGCCGGTAGGTGACGCGACCTCCCTCCCTACCTATCCAAGGTTCGAGGTTAGGCAGAACGGCACCTACAGCGCGTTGGCACGCATTGCGCGCCATTGTGCCACTGCCTGTTGCATTTCGCCGCATTTCAAGCTCGTCCTGGTCTTCTCCGCTTTCACCCCGGCGGATAGCACGAGTCTGGTCTTAGACCTTCGCGTCCATATCCGCCAGGATGTCAAATGGCAGAAAAGGAGCCAGGACTGTCGCCGCCTACAAACAATAACCTGCCCTACATCGTTTCCAGTGTAAAAGTGGTAATTATACTAGCAGTCGTTGCTTCCCTGAATTATAATGGGTATCCATTGCCCCAGGCACCACATTTATGCCTAACTCGGCGACCAAATCCGCACTCGGACATAATGCATCTTCATTGCGGCACACTTCAGTCTCTTCCTATCAGCGGCATCTCTCGTATCCTCTCGCATCTCGCATTTTTTTTTTTTTTTAATATTTTGGACAATTTTACACACAACGCCACCTAGTCCCCAAACTAAGCAGAGCTTGTATTATGGGTAACTAGACAACTGATATAAATACATAGACATACTTTTTTTTTTTGTAAATACATACATATTATACATAGAAAACACCCAAACTCCGAAACAAATATTTGTGGATCACACAAACATTTGGTCCGACCCGGGAATCGAACCTGAGACCTCTTGATTAGCAGTCGCATACGCTAACCACTAGACCAACAACAACATAGTGTTACACACCAAGCGCTTGCTGCTCTTTCACGGTACTAAAGTCAAGCCGTCCGGCCGCATAACTCAGTGCGTAGTAGTACAAGATCCCACCGCTTGATTTTGCAGCTATCTGTTTTTTCGATACAACTAATTTTAAATGAATGTTCATAAAGTATACAATGCATTAGGGATAGGTTGCCTATCAAAAATTAGCCGCAATTACCTGAAATTAATTTTAGTAAAATTATTTTGCTGATGTAATTTGCAGCTATATGTTTTTTTAGTGAATTTTACGACATTGGAAAGAAAATAATGTTACGAATTCAAAAAGAATTGGTTGCCAGCTCTCAGTCAGCCGCAACGTTAGGGTTGCCAGGTATAAACATTTATATTAATGATGTTCCATACACAATTAACCGACCTCTAGAACCCAGGCCTGAAAACTTCTGCGAAAGTTTATGAAAAATCAGTTTCAAAGAAGCTCTTATCAAATTTTTAGCTACATTCTGGGAAAACTATTGCTTAAACATTACTAAGAAAATCGGAGTTTTTTTGTTTATTAGTTCAATGTTCATGTATAGTAATATTTCTGATTTAATTAGATTATTAACGGCTTTTATTATGATTAATCTTATTAATATTATCATTTTTAATTTGGGATAATTAGTACTCATCAATTCACACACTAGTTTTCATTAGTCAATCAGAGCAATGGAACATATAATGATGACGTTAAAGAATGATTTTTATTTCAAAGTTTTTTGATTATAAAAGTAAAAAGTTTGTTTTTTTCATCATCATCATCATCATCAGCCTATCGCAGTCCACTGCTGGACATAGGCCTCTCCAATTGCACGCCACTCAGTTCGATCCTCATAAATGCATGTTTTTTTACTAATTATGTTATATTTAATTCCATATTTAATAATGTTGAATCATTATACTTATTCTTAATGCAAATCTTAAAATTATACGTCTTTAAACATTTCTTATTCATTGTATGTATCGGTGTCAATATCATCTGAATCATCAGAGTCATCATCTACTTCTATATTTTCATCTATGTCTTGTTGGTGTACATCTAAAGTTAATTCTTTTGATGCTTACAAGATATCTTCTACAGTCATTGGAGTTGGATCACCAATGAACCATATTGGTTTTAAATTACCATCAATTACTAACCAACCGTAGTCTTCTGGATTAAAAGTAATACAAAATGGCTTAGTTACATTTTGCCACATGCAATTTATGAAACAATTTCTCAACAAATTTTGTTTTTATAATTTCCAATAAGGGGGAATCAATTTCCAGTCAAAACTCGTGACGTTCTTTAAAAAATATTTTTCTTCTTGTCGCTGAATATTATTTTTGGAAGATCTTATGCAAATGCAAAATCCTATCCTATCTTATCCAAAAAAAATGCAATAAGGCTACACTCTATTAACATATTGCATTTTTTACGCCTTACAAAAGTGTAGTAAATATCTGAACAACAGATATTATTTCATCATTAAAAAGGACTTGGCATTAGTCAACGACGCGAAAACTATTTGAAAGGTCCTATTAATAAAAAAAATTTAAATGGCCTGATCTTTCCTTTATCATAAAACGCAGCTAAATAATTACAGCTACTAAATGCATGGAAGTAAGTAAGTAATGTAAAAGTAATGTGAACATTAATTTCTTCTCGATTTTCACGTTCGTTTAATGTTTGATATAAGGTGACAGATGCCTGTCAAAAATTTAATGTATTTATTTTGTATTAAGATTTAAAAAAAACAAGTGTGTGTATATAATTAACACTAATATACCTGTTTACACCTGGCAACCCTAACGTTGCGGCTGACTGAGAGCTGGCAACCAATTCTTTTTGAATTCGTAACATTATTTTCTTTCAAATGTTCTAAAATTCATTAAAAAAACATATAGCTGCAAATTTCATCAGCAAAATAATTTTACTATAATTAATTTCAGGTAATTGCGGCTAATTTTTAATAGGCAACCTATCCCTAATCCATTGTATACTTTAGAAACATTCATTTAAAATTAGTTGTATCGAAAAAACAGATAGCTGCAGAATCAAGCAGTGGGATCTTAGACTATAGTGACTATCGGCTTCTACCATGGAGTAATAGTGCCAAACGTAAGAGCCTAGCAAGGTGCCCAGGTGAGGATCACCTCGCTGTGAATGTGAATGGTGCTATGGACACTAATCTGTTTGACTTTGAGCTGTTTCGCAATCCGATTCAGGGGCATGATTACACGCACTACCATCAGATACACTCTTCTCGCTAGATATGTGGGGTAAGTTCACCCTATTATGTATTTGAGAGAAAATATAGGTAGACTGGGTGACAGCGACCAGGCTTGCAACCTGGTGTACCGATGCTGGGAAGGCCGGCAAATCAACGTCCACCATACGACCACCTCAGTCCGACACCGCCATCTCTTATTTGATGAGCCGACTGGACTAGTAAGGCTCCTTGAAGGAGACTTTAAGGATCGGAGTAGGCTAAAAGTGCTCGCAGAGGATGAGTAAAAGTAGGTAAAGTGCATGCGAGTCTTATTGTAACAAGGAAAACAATGACATTTTGCCGGATTCACTTGAGACGTAGAATCAAAATTCGAAGGGTTTGGGCCACCATTTTAGGCAGCCACACATTCAGTGGTTACTCCAATTTGGAAATGATCTCGTTGTAAGGTTAAAGAAGAGTGGCCCACTGTAGTGACGTGTGCCAATCCTCAACTGGCTGGTACAGTTTTAAGAACTCAACCATCTCTTCTCTCACCGACAGCACGCCAGCTTAGCAATAAAACTGTGGACTGAAACCAGCAGTGGTCGGTAACCACTATTGGTCTGAGTCCACCATCTATTTTATTCAAGGTACAAAACCCAGCCCCGTTCACAAAACGACACACTTCAGGGTTTACAAAACACTGACAGTTAAATCAGAAATTACCCAGCTTGTCCAGACCCCCGTAGACGTTGCCCATTTTCATCCACCGTCTGAGACTCGTATTAATTTAGGTACCCCGGACGAACGCCATCTAGATTAGCCACCGGAACCGGTCTTGCACAGCGTGGTGAGGACACCGCTCACCCTTCTATTATGTTGCAAAATTTGCCCTGTAGCTTGGCTACGCGCGGTCTAAGGGACGTGCTCACTGGTGTGCTCCCGCTCAAAGTGGCCACTTTATCCAAAGGGCACCGAAGGAATAGTCGGGGGCTGATGTCTACAAAAGATTATATCACTGAGATAACTAATGCAAACTCAATGTTTGTGATCGTCTAGATATGTCTAGATCGTCTAAATTGCCACATACCTAATTTAGAAACTTAAAACGAAAAACGATTGTACCTTTCTGTTCACTTAATATAGTATCCCGTTCGTGGTATTCCTGTACTTTATTTCAAAGTTCCAGTTGCTTATCATTCGGGAAACGATCCCGTATTCTATCCAGAAGACTTGCTGCAGTCCTGTAACATTCCACAGCTTTTTCAGCCTGCCCCGCTTGTACAAATTGGACAGGAGATGCGACTTTGCATTAGTAGATGCATGGCGATTGTGATAGTAATGCACTCATAATAATAATAGATATAAACAGACAAAACAGCTAAAACAAGGTCAAAATCAATATAAATGAAATAAAACGACTATTCATAAATAACATTTCATTTTATTTCTGAACATTTAAAATAGCCTTAAAATTAATAAAACAATTAAATAACATGCGAATAGGGTATACTTAAATTTTTCATCGAGGAAGTTTAGGCTGTCGTCAATTTCGGTCTGTCTGTTTGTATGTCGTAAGAATAATTATTAAGCGGTGGTATGCAAAAGTAGCCCAAGCCCTTCCTCAAGATTCAAACGATCCCCATGTCTTTATTCGTGGAAGTGTAAAAGACAGTGTTACTGCGAATAAATTACTTTCCATTACATTACTTGCAAACATTGGTATGGAGTGTGGAAATATGAATATATGATGTTCCTTGCGGTTGTTGTACCCTTACAACATTTACCGCTGGTAACACCACGAAGCGCAGCTAGTTTAAGCTTAAAGTAGCCTAAGTTACTCCCTATAATATCAGCTATCTGCCAATGAAAATCCCATCTAAATCGGTCCTGCCTTTACAAAGATTAGCCGAAACAGTTATGGCGTGAGTACTTGATACAGTTTTATATGAATTTAGTAAAAAGTTGATTATTGCCTATTTTTATTCTAAACAGACACTTCAACTTTATTTATTTATATGAATTAAATCAAGCTCTTTAAAGTAGATTCATATATAATTTACATGACCACATTTGAAGCGACTACAACATACCGCGCGAGCGAAAACATACAACAACTCCATCTACCGAATTAACACTGAACCACGAAGTAACTAATTCTGAATCGCGATATAGGAATTCTGGCGCCGTTTATTAAAAACACCACTACACGATCACCTTGTCTGGTCGGAGGATCCTCCCTTTGTGTTAGAGGAACTCGACACCAGTTCCCCTACACATTTATCTAATATTTTGTTCTTACAAATTACATTTAACTCCCCTTACAGTTTTCGTTTTCATTTTCCAGAAATCCTGTAAAGAAACATTGTGTCATGATGAGAGAAGAGTATGATTGTCTTATTTTTCTTTTTAGAACATATTCCGTAATATGACTTTATAAAAACATACATGTAATCTTTACAAGTAACACTCAGTAAGTAAGACTCAGAACAATTTTTTTTGTAAAAAACATACATATTAAAGTCGTCACAAAATAAGAAGCCCGTTTTCACATTTGTCATTTGACATGCCGCATGTAAGAAATTGAAAAATCAAATTCATAATCCTATTTAATTACTATGTTACCCATACACTATCACAACGCATATCATAAATAAGCATCAAGTTTAACTTGATATTGAAAAATTGCACTCAAAAACACGAATTAATCGTATTAGTTACGCCACGATGACAAATGTCAAACCGGGCTTCTTATTTTGTGACGACTATAATACATAGAAAACACCCAAATTGTGAAACAAATATCTGTAGATCATACAAACATTTGGTTTGAGCCAGGGTTTGAACCCCAGACCTCTAGTACAGCAGTCGCGTACTACTACTAATACTGAGCCACCGAGGTAGTCCATCAACAACCCATAACGTCCCACTGCTGGGCTCGGGTCTCTTCTCAGGAGAGGGTTAAGGCCATAGGTCCCCCGCTGGCTAATTCTGAGTAAGGGTCGTGCAAGACACCGTTGTATCTACGTAATCTAGCCGTTGAATGTTTTTAAACCGCCCAACCGACTGCTTAACATGACCTCTAAATATCGGAGACGCTCATGGTATCATACCACTGACGGCCACCCATCCAGGTACTAACCGCACCATTGTTGCGCACTCTATTATATCTCATAAATAATCACATACCATAAAATTGAAGTCATAATTATTCCGTTTCATTAGCTTTTCGACAGTTTTTGCTAATATTTCTTGATTAGTCCCGGTAACGTCGATGAAGTGACAATTGCTTTTGGCGTAGTGACAGGTGATAGCTTTTCGATAATTCTGTAAACATAATATACATACATACATATAGTTATAGTGGACACATTTTAATAGGTAACATTTGACGTCTGTCAGTTTTATCTTTATAGTGAGGTGACCTGCTTAAAAACATCGATAAAAGTGAATGTATCGATACGGACTTGAAACACATGTGAATTTTAAAATCATCAGGCGAATCCATGTCCCATTCCAAATCTTATATATAAAATTCTCGTGTCACAGTTTACGTTGCCATACTCCTCCGAAACGGCTTGACCGATCTTTATGAAACTTTATATGCATATTCAGTAGGTCTGAGAATCGGCCAACATCTATTTTTGATACCTCTAAAACGCGAGCGGAGCCGCGGGCATCAGCTAGTCTTATATATAAAATTCTCGTGTCACAGTGTTAGTTACCATACTCCTCCGAAACGGCTGGACCGATTTGCATGAAATTTTGTGTGCATATCGGGTAGGTCTGAGAATCGGCCAACATCTATTTTTCATACCCCTAGGACGCGAGCGGAGCCGCGGACATCAGCTAGTATTAAATATTATAATGTTTTATTGTAATTACAACGTGGTTATTAATTCATGGTGATATTTCTTCACAAGTAATCACTGCATTCGATTTTACTTATCAGCCTACGATTTCTAGAGTTACATTGAATTTTGATGAATTGTCAAATGTTACCTATTAAAATGACTGCACTATTGTACATGGTCACTGAGAAGAATAATCCCTTCTTATCAATCAATCATTCATTACATACTATAAAATGAAGTCAGTAAATTATCCATTAATGGCGAATACATCTCTCACTTGCGATTTGCGGACGACATCGTCATAATGGCAGAGACACTGCAGGATCTGCAACAGATGCTGAATGACCTGGCTGATTCTTCTATGCGCATCCGCCTACGGATGAACTTGGACAAAACCAAGGTCATGTTCAATGAACATGTTCTACCGGAACCGGTTGCAGTACACGATACCGTTCTCGAGGTTGATCAAAAATATGTCTACTATTCTTGCGTCATATTTTGGTTTAAGTAAAAGACGGAAATTATACAGAGATATTATGCTTGACCAGCATTTTGCAAATATGTGCCGATTATCGAGCACGTAGGATTCCGGCCGTCATTTCCTTGTTGATACTAAGACGTGTTTATTGTGCAATGTAACGATAGATTTAGAATATATAATGTAGCTATAAGATCATAACGAAGAGATTCCATGTACATACCTTAAGACGTAAGGTTAGATAATAGTACAGTTATTAATTAATAAACATGGCTCCAAAAGAATAAACGATCATTGTTATTCGATATCCACCTATAAGCCGCCATAATTGTGGACCCCTACGACGGACCAACCAAGAAGAAATAAGTTCGCTATAATTGGTGACCCCGACAAAAGAACAACGAAGACCCCGACAGTTGAACAAGAAGGATGAATAATAATTGCTCCCTAAATCCCAACCATACGTCCGAGTCAAACATCTGATTCACGTGGGGGGCGGACACGCGATATCTAAATTACTGGCGCGGCAAACATGGCACTGGTAACCCATTCAATATGGAGACCGGTTCTAAAAAGAAACTGAGAGGACCGCTTCCCGGGGGTGATCGCCGGGGCACACCTGGAGCTGACGCTGGGTGTTTCAGCATGCGAACCGTCAGTGGTGAGGAGTTGAGCAGGCGGACTCCCACCGGATCTTCCGAATATACTACAGCCGACCTATATGACGAAATTGACAGACTTACAGACAGGACAATAAGCCCCGTAGAACCATTTAGCCCAAGTACAATTTCTTATACACCATCAACTGCAACATCTCCTTCTGTCCATAGTAATAAAGATGAACAAGATAATATTAGAGTAATAACCCTAGCTGAGGATGTTTCGCAAGAGGCACTGGCCACTCAATCTGCGACCACCAAAGCTGGCAAACCAAGAGTGCGTATGCAATGGAGTGAAGAGATAAATACCTTTATCATGCGCACATATTTATATATTACCAAACTTGATACTGATAGGACTATGTACTGTAAAAAACTACACGAACAATTTACTCTAAAATTCCCACATTTAAAAGTATCGGCACAAAGAGTAGCAGACCAAAGAAGAGTCATTGTTAGAAATAAACTGTTACCAGTTGAAGTTATAAACATTATGAAGCAAGAAATAGCAGATCAACTTAGCAGAGAAGAACTAGGAAATACATTACCACAAACATCGATTATATCAACACCAATCACACAACCGACGGCAAATATTTCATCATCAATCATTCCTCATATTCAAATATCACCTGATATCACATCAAACACACCACAAACTTTAATAACACAATCACACGCTTCTACTCAGACTACCATTCTACCTAATATCGACTCTATTACGCAAATATTAGAAGAAGTAGAAGTATCCCAATTGCCACAGGTGGATGTGCCAACACAGGAATTAATAAAGCAGTTAGAAACCGCTCTAATACTTTATACAGGTACAGATCCAACAGCACGCCCTAAGCTACCGAAATTAAGAGAGAATAAAAATCTTTACGGATATGTAGAGATTTTCAACAAGCAAATACTTAGCAATTTTTTCACTTCCTTAACTGACTTAAATACATTACACACTCTCATATACTGTAGCGCACTTGTTATTTGTCAGAACCTAGGTTATAAAATCTTAGCTAATACTAGTATTCAATCTAAGACACATAAACTACAAACACCCCCATGGCAAATAAGAATTGAAAATGACATAAGAAATTTAAGAGCTGATATAGGTAGATTAACACAATATATGAATAATAATAGGACTAAAAAAGTAGTAACAGCAGTTGAGGCGATTTTCAGAAAAACAAAGGTGCATACAATTCACGAACGAAACAATGCTAGACTAGAAGAGTGTTTGGACACACTGAAACAAAAATTAACTCTAAAATCACAACGTTTATCAAGATACTTAAAAGCAAAACAAAGAAAAGAAGACAATAAGTTATTTACCACTAATGAAAAAAGTTTCTACAGATCACTTAACAGCCATAATACAAATCAAAATACAGGTTACGATATGCCTCAATCTAACGAACTTAAAAGCTACTGGACCGAATTATGGAGAAAACAAAGGGAACACAATGATAGCTCAAAATGGATAACCGAAGAAGAACATAAAATGGCAAATATAGATATGATGGAATTAAATGATATTAATTTGGATGACATAGAGATAGATACAAGGAAAATGAAAAATTGGAAAGCAGCCGGTATAGATAATATACATAATTTCTGGTACAAGAAGTTCTCTAGTCTCCATCACCAGTTAGCAAATATTATAAATGAAATTATAAAAGGTGAACAAGAATTACCTAAATTTATAACAACAGGTATAACTTACATGCTACCCAAAAATAGCAACACAAGCGATCCCTCACAGTACCGACCCATCACATGTCTACCCACAATCTACAAACTCATGACATCCATAATCACACAGAAAATTAGTAAGCATTTAGAAAACTACAACATACTATCCGAAGAGCAAAAAGGGGTGTAGACAGAACCATAAAGGATGTAAAGAACAACTGGTTATAGACTCTACAGTTTTAAAGCACTCAAATAAACACAAAAGGAACCTACATATAGCTTATATTGATTATAAAAAAGCCTTTGACAGTGTTCCCCATTCCTGGTTAGTCCGTGTACTTCAAATTTATAAAATTAATCCTGTTCTTATTAACTTCCTGAAGAATGCCATGTCTGACTGGCGTACAACATTACACGTATTTAATGGAAAAGAATCAATTGTCACGAATGAGATCTCAATCGAAAATGGCATTTTCCAGGGAGACTCACTCAGTCCCTTATGGTTCTGTCTTGCTTTAAATCCTCTATCCACTCTCCTCAACAGCACTACCACTAACGGATACAAGCTACATAATACCACATCTATTACACATCTAATGTATATGGACGATATAAAGCTGTTTGCTAGGACTAGGAAGTGCCTTGACCAGTTATTAAAAATAACAACTCAATTTAGCCAAGATATAAATATGTCATTTGGACTTGATAAATGCCGAACTTTACATATACGTAACGGAAAAGTTGCAAATAATACCAACAAAACACTTGAACCTAATCTATTTTTACATATGGAACCAACAGACACTTACAAATATCTAGGAATCGAACAATCTCAAAACATTGATCATATCGTAATTAAGAAGCAGCTCTCATCTGAATATAGTAGGAGATTAAATTTAATATCTAAAAAACAACTTCACCTAAAAATCTATTTAAAGCCATTAATACATTCGCCATACCCATATTGACATATTCATTTGGAATAATTAAATGGACACGTACTGACATAAACAAGTTAGAAATTAAAACTAGAACAATACTAACGAAACACAACCATTTACATCCAAAATCAGCAATAGAACGAATCGCACTTAAAAGAGAAAAAGGGGGAAGAGGACTTATAGATCTGACAGCGTTATGGGAAGGACAATTAAAAAATCTAAAAGATTTCTTCTACAGTAAAGCCACAACAAGTAATATACATTCAGCCATTATTAAAATAGATTCTAACTTAACTCCTCTAAACTTATGCAATAGTGACATAATTTACAAAAATTCAGAAACCCTAAGACAAGAAAAAATAAATAGATGGCGGTCGAAAGAGCTGCATGGCAGACATTTACATGACCTTGAACAACCACACATAGATTTAGATGCTTCCAATAAATGGTTGCAGTTAGGTTCCCTTTTCCCTGAAACTGAAGGATTTATGATTGCAATACAAGACCAGGTTATTAACACTAGAAATTACAGTAAATTTATTTTGAAAGACCCTAATATCCAAAATGATAAATGTAGAAAATGCCACCGATCCGCAGAAACTATACAACACATCACAAGTGCATGTCCAACTCTAGCCCAAAATGACTATACCCACAGACACAATCAAGTCGCCCATATCGTCCACCAGAAATTAGCCATAAAACATAATTTAATTCCATCTAAAATAGTACCATACTACCAATATTCTCCAAAACCAGTGTTAGAAAACCAAAGTCACAAGATATACTTCGATAGAGCTATACTAACCGATAAAACCATCCACAATAACAGACCTGACATAACTCTTATAGATAAATATAAGAAACACACATATTTAATAGATATTGCAGTCCCTAACACACACAATTTACAAAAAACAATAACTGAAAAGATACATAAGTATACAGAACTAAAAGAAGAAATAAGTAGAATTTGGAAAATGTCCAAAGTGTACATTGTGCCTCTGGTACTCTCCAGCACCGGAATCATACCAAAACATCTCCTTCACTTCCTACGACAGATCGAACTTCCCACTAACACATACATTACCATGCAAAAAGCCGCCATATTAAATACGTGCCGCATTGTTCGAAAGTTCATACAGGAAGACACAATATCACAGATTACAGCCTCAGTCCAAAGCCAACAAAATGAACTCCACTTGGTCTAGGCCCGTGGTTTTCATTATACCGAAATTTTAATTTCGAGTTAAAGTAATGCACAAATAATAATAATTTAATTCAAAAATGTAAGTTTATAATATTATCACATTAAAATTACAATTTAAAAACATAAAGTGGTACATTTAAATGTGATACGTTGACACCTGTACTAATGTAGTTAAACATTGTATCACAGGTGCCAGCGCCTTCCATTGTTATTTGGAACAGTTCTCTAGTACATGTGATAGCAAATACTATAAAATCAAGACTTAAATAATGATAAAATTTATAAAATTTAATTTAGAATTTGAGTTATCCTTATAATTAAAATTTTTGAACATTAATTGTAGATTTTCTTTTGAGCAGGTAAGATAAATGATAGTAGTGTATGTAAGTGTAAGTGTTAAATGTTTATGTGTATTTGTGTGGTGTGTTTTACGGTGTACTTGTACAAGCACAAGTCAAGAGCTAGGATATACTATTTAATAGATTTTCGGTGTCCCGATAATCCAAAGTCAACAGCCAGGATTCCAAAGTCCTTTTGCATTTCTTAAGTGGCAGTGGATAAATGCAAACTGCCCTGTTGATACGGTTATAAAGTCGACAGCTGTTCACCGAAAAACTCCTGCTAGCCACTACAGTTCTGTGTGGCCTAATTACACAGATACGGTCCACTCTGCGCCTATCAGTTCGCACATATGAAAGTCGCGCATGCCTGCGCAACGTGGTCCGGAGCACAAAAAGCTGTCTCACCGTCAATACGGAACACTCTTCGTATAGTTGTTTTGTCGGATATCTTCTAGGCTTACCTTTAAGTACCTTTAGAACAGCCCTTTGTGCCCTTTCGACTTTAAGAATATTATTCGAGCATGCTCCGCCCCATACCGAAATGCAATAAGATATCACAGATTGACAGAGTGTTTGGTATACCAATTTTAGAGTACTTTCATCAGCAGAAGATCTAAGTTTCTTAACTATAAATATTAGTTTTCTGATTCGGGAACTCAAGGCCTATATGTGCTTATTCCAACGTAAGTGCGAATCCACATGCACACCTAGATATTTTATACATGACGCTTCTGTCAGGGTAAGGCAACTACAGCTCTCACCAGTGTGGCCACAGATGTGAGCTATGATTGGGAGGCTCTGTTGCGCGAGAGAAGCAGAACTTGGGAAAATTTTTAAATACCTAGTTTTTTCAACATTCAAAGTAAGCAGATTGGCAGTCAACCAAGTCATAACAGTCGATAGGGCTTTTTCGGCGTGAAAGTGCGAAAGAGTCCAACTCTCCCCATTTACAATCAATGCTGTGTCGTCCGCATAGGTGACAATTTTGCAATTTGGTATAGCTAATCGAGAGAGGTCATTAATATATATTAAGAAGAGAGTTGGACCCAACACACTGCCCTGCGGAACACCATAAGTAATGGTTTCCTCATCGCTAATATGGTTACCAATCTTCACACACTGTACTCGACCACCCAGATAGCTCCTAAATAGGTTAAGTACAGTTCCACGTATTCCCAGAACCTCCATCTTATCCAGCAGGATGGGTACGGAAACAGAGTCAAACGCCTTCGATAGATCCAAAAAAATGGCTATTGTCTTCAGTTTTTTATCAATATTTGATATCACCGTCTCCGTGAGATCCATTACTGCATCCTCCGTTGATTTCCCCCTAACAAAACCATACTGATTACTTGCAATCATACCAAATCGATCAAGATAATTCACTAATATATTATTTATTTCTCGAAAATTTTTGACACCGTTGTCAGAACAGAGATAGGGCGATAATTAACTAGCTGACCTCTGTCGCCACTCTTATGGACTGGATGTATAAGTGCCTTTTTAAAAATGTCAGGGAAAGTACCCGTGGAAAGAGATAAGTTAAAAATATATTTTAATGGAGAAATCAGATGTTTACGTAGAGATTTCATTATTGCAGTACTAATACCATCACAACCTACAGCACAATTGCTTTTGAGACCTTCAATTATAGTATTTAATTCGGATGTTGTGACATGTGGCAAAACCATTGAGTTTCCCAAGCCGTTTAAGTCCGAACCAATATAAGATCTAAAAGATGTACTTTGCCATGTATCAGTCTGAATTTTGGCTGCAAGAGACTTCCCCACATCAACAAAGTACTTATTAACGAAATCAACTGAGTCTTTTGGATTTCCTTTTAACTCTAAAAGTTCATTTGGTGTTGAATTTGATTGGACACAGTCAGTAACGGTTTTTATGACATCCCAAGTGGCCTTTGTATTTCCTTTTGTCTTTTGAAATTGAGTTCGCTCGTAGGCACTTTTTAGCTTTTGCAGTAAGTTATTGCAAAAGTTTCTATAGCGCTTATACGTAACTTGTAGTATAATTTTTGTTGGATCAGCCTTTACTCTCTTATGTAGAGTGTCCCGATGTCGTATACATTTCAAAAGACCGTCTGTTATCCACGGGCGAATTTTTCTTTTTCGGTGTGATATTTTGATCTGCCTCGTATGTTTCCGAATAACACCGGAAATAATCGATGTGAAAGATTCGGCAGCGCAGTTTGCATCCTTTATATCATATAAAAATGAGAAGTCACACGCCTCCAACTCCGTAATTACGGCAAGCTGATCAGTACGCTGTGTGTAACAGTTATATTTATTTATGGTTTTAGCTGAATCTAAATTTAACAGAGTAGGTAAATGATCCGTAACATGAGTATTCCATACCAAAGTCGCAGCAAGTCTTGGTGTCTTTAGCATGACGTGATCCAAACAAGCCCCTTCTCTTGTTGGTATTAGATGAGCGGGAAAGAGACCATATGAAGAAGATATTCTTCAGAGTCAGAATTCAAAGGTTCAGATATTATGTCAATATTTATATCACCAATAATCGCAACGGTTTTATAAGCGCTAAGTGAATTTAGTGTATCGTTCAGACTTACAAAAAAGTTTTCAAGTTTTTTATATGATGGAGATCGATATATTGCGACTATTGCAACTTCTTCAATTGTGTATACTAGACAGTTGGCGTCCATAAAAGAAGGTTCATAAACTATATGAGTTAGATCGGATTTAACATAAATACAAACGCCCTCGTTCTGATTTGAATAAGTGGATCGATAATCAGTAAAACCTTCCAATCTCGGCATATTTCTGACCTTACTAAGCCAGCACTCTGACAAAATTACAAGATCACATGATATGTCCGTTGTGTCCAAAAGAACACGTAGCTCATCAAAATGTCTGTTCAGACTACATATGTTCATGTGAAATATATTAAAAGATTTAGTTCCCCTGTAAACATGCTGCAAACTCTGACAAGGACCACACAAAACAGACTTTGACACGCTTATAGCTTCCAGATCACCGGCAATTTCAATTAAACTATCCATTAGTCGCGCAATATAAGAGGATGACCAAGTCAGGGGACCGATGTAAATAAGTGCTTGTGCAACCAGAGTATTTAAACCCCATCACTATCTCTTTATGTGTGCAAGCATACGGGTGTGCATTGTATGTATTTGATATAAATGTATAGTGAGTTTCATTTTTATTGTAAAGTGTTCTTTCAAATAAATTTATGATCATCCATGAATAGATAAGCTTAGTTATACAATAAAATTGAATATGTAAATAATGATAACTCAATAGTGTAAAAATACAGAAACAATTCATTACAAAAAAAATTAACAACAATATTAATAATTTAAAAAAGAAATAAGATAAAATTACAAATAAAAACAGTCATGCTTGGGTTTTCAGTTTAGTAAGGTCCATCTCAGAAGCAACGCGTATAGCTGGAGAACCCTCTTTCCTTCGCAGGTACACATAATTAATTATAATCGTTGGCCTTTGCATATTTCCGAGCAGCGAAGAACACTCGTCTTATTTTGAGGGTAAGGTTTTCAGATATATATATTGGTTTAGGGGGAAGGTCGTTATTTAGTATCGTGGTAGAGAGTCTGTTTCGGCTGTTTTTCTTGTTGTACATTTTAAATGATTTAATAAAGCTGTCCCTTTTAAGAATAGAAGTAAAATCTACAATCAAGGGTTTTTCTTGAGAAGTGTTTGTAACGGTGCGATAGACATCACGGATCTCATTTTTTTTCGATCGGCACTTCCAAGGATTTACCAATATTTATGATGAAATTACATAAGTCATCTTTTGTTTCATCCTTTGTAGAAGGAATATTTCTACATTCGAGGCCTGATGACTTATGTCTCTTTTCCAGAACCTCAACCCTCTCCTCAAGGTTTCGAATGTAGGCAAGATTTTCTTTCCGCTCCTTTTCCAGAACATCAAATTTCTTCTTTAGATCATCGTAAGTTTCAGATAAAAAGGAAATAGAGGAGGATATGCTCGTGTTCTGTTTTTTTATTTCCTTTACGGTGTTTAGCAATTTAGTGTATTTTTTATCTTGTTGAGCCTCAAATGCGGAAAACATACGTCTCAGTTCATCCATTTTATCGTCTCCATGCTCATATTTCCTTTTAGATCTTTGGGAAATTGTCAAACCTTCCTCCGCATTTTTTGGCATGTGTACCTCCGTATTTACAATAGGAGATGATCTGGATGATGGGGGTGTGCGTTTCATTGACATAATAAATATCGCAGCATATGAAGACACCAATCGCTATAATTGGTGACCCCGACAAAAGAACAAAAGAATGAAAATATGAGGTCGCTATAATTGGTGACCCCGACAAAAGAACAAGAATGAAAACATGAGGTCGCTATAATTGGTGACCCCGACAGTTGAACAAAGAAAATGAACAAGGACCCGAAAATTGAACTATGAAGAAGCCGAAAATTTTACAATGAAGAAGCAAGTAATCGTACCTTCGTCTGAAGGAGAATAATATAGTGAACTTATATGGCAGTAATGCATAAAAGACCAGCCACGTTTATGGTTCATGCAGTGAGGTTATCGTCGCTCTCCAAAACAACAATTATTATCATTCTCATGCTTTCCATCAGGCAGAGTAGAGTCACTTTGGCAGGCTTAAATATAAAAAAAAAAAAAAAAAAAAAAAAAAAAAAAATTCAAGTCTCAGCCAGCCAGCAACCTCGGCCTCAACAGGGATACCACACCCAGGACGCGACCGCTCCAAACTGGTTACCCCTTCGGCCTCATCAGCGCCCCGACACAATATGGACTTCACGCAGCACCACACACCGCTTGTAATTCCAACGCTCTGAAACCAGCGGACTTCAGCCCCGACTCAGTGGGGACTAGCGGCATACATAAGTGTTCTCAAAATGAACTTCTGACGCCGTTTCACGAATAATAGAAATAATATCTATGCCGTCAACGCTAGATTACGACGAGAATTGTCGTGTGCAGCAGAAATGTCAGAATTAAAGAAGTTGCCTGGAGAGGCGTTAGAGCAATATAACGACAAGACGTATTACGATGATTTCAGATCGCAGCTAAAGCATGATATCAATCGAATACTGTCGTTACCGAGGCTCGCTCTCCAACAATCAGGTAAATCTATTTCTTTCGTTTATCCGCCGTCAAAGTGCTGTTGGCATGTATTCAAGTTGTCCTACATTCAGTATTACGATACTGAGAAGTACGTGTATATTGACCGAGTAAGGTTGATGTAAGTCGCTAAGCGATATTATAATAAGGTTGCTGACTATGTAAATCTTGAAATATTATAATAAATATAGTATTGTATACTTTACACGTGAAGGTCGCAACTCTCGATCATATGTTTGTTTTGTATTCATTTTAATGTTATGATTTTTATTGACCTAGATTATATTGATTATCTAGGAACTACTCCGCGATACTGACTTAATATGTAATGTTATAATTGTTAGTGAAATAGGTTATGTTTATAATCGTAAACTGTTGATTTAAGATGAAGTTAGTCTGAATTTACTACCGTAATTTTTTTTCGGTAGGGACCTATATTCCTGCGTCATATTTTGGTTTAAGTAAAAGACGGAAATTATACAGAGATATTATGCTTGACCAGCATTTTGCAAATATGTGCCGATTATCGAGCACGTAGGATTCCGGCTGTCATTTCCTAGTTGATACTAAGACGTGTTTATTGTGCAATGTAACGATAGATTTAGAATATATAATGTAGCTATAAGATCATAACAAAGAGATTCCATGTACATACCTTAGTACATAAGGTTAGATAATAGTACAGTGATTAATTAATAAACATGGCTCCAAAAGAATACACGATCATTGTTATTCGATATCCACCTATAAGTCGCCATAATCGTGGATCCCTACGACGGACCAAGCAAGAAGAAATAAGTTCGCTATATCTACCTTGGGCAGACATTGCAGTTGGGTAGAAACAACCTCGAGGATGAGGTGAATAGAAGAATTTAGTTGAGTTGGGCAGCGTTTGGAAAGCTACGTCGAGTCTTTTCATCGTCGATCCCACAATGCCTAAAAACGAAAGTTTTCAATTAGTGCGTCCTACCTGTCAGGACATACGGAGCCGAGACCTGGACACTTACGGTACGGTTGGTCCATTAGCTTAAAGTTGCTCAGCGTGCTATGGAAAGGGCTATGCTCGGCGTTTCTCTGAGAGATCGTATCAGAAATGAGGTGATCCGTCAGAGAACTAAGGTCATCGACATAGCCCACCGGATTAGCAACCTAAGTGGCAGTGGGCTGGCCATATTAGTCGCAGAACTGATGGCCGTTGGGGCAGAAGAGTTCTGGAGTGGTGACCGCGTCTCGGTAAACGTAGTGTAGGACGCCCACAGGCGAGGTGGAACGACGACCTGCGTAAGATGGCTGGCAGGAGCTGGATGCGAGAAGCCCAAAATCGATCACAGTGCTGTGCAATGGGAGAGGCCTATGTCCAGCAGTGGACTGCTATAGGCTGATGATGATGAAATTATCCATATGTTATGGTTGTCTGTATGGATGAAAAAGCCATGAGTGATAAGATCGCCAATTGTTGTACATACATACTAAAAAAAAACTTACTTTTGAACGATTCGGCAGTGAGCCATGAATGATTGTAGAACTTATTAAGACAGTGTCGCCAGGGTCCATGGTCAGATGTACCCGCTTGTGTTCAGGTGCGAGCGTTTCCCAATTGGCTATGCTGAAGAAAAATGGCTTCCCGTCCTGAAATATATAGAGTTTAATGGATTACTTATGTGTGATTAGAAAGACCCCATCTTTTGTAGAGGCCTCGGGGATGTGACACCGGTTTCCTCTAAATTCGGCCCTGTAACAAAAACTTTACTGTAGAATTGTATTTATCAAAACTTAGGAGAAAACGTACGCAGAACGATTTCCGTCCTCCATAAGCGCAAGCCTAGGGGTGACAGATGAGGCCATTTATCGCCCTAGCAAAAGCAGGCCGGGGTGGTAGCACGACGTTCCCGATGTTTAACCATCGGGGTTCGCATCCAAGAAAGGGGCCTTCTGCAATGAGCAGATGGCCCGAGGTACGTCGGGGTTCCAGGGTTTTTCTTTCTAGACCTATGTTTGCTTCCCCGACCACTAGTACCTTTTTCCTAAGGAGAAGCCTATGTCCAACAGTGGACTGTTAAGGTCTGTTGATGACGTTGGGGTAGGTGGGGGTGTTTTGGTACGAATACACACCTTTTTGGTGCATGGGGATCTCACCAACAATTTAGGGCCCAAACCTAACCTCACCTGCAAATGGTCTCCTGATCGACCGACGAGGTTCTGTTCTGACAAACTAAACATCGCAGTAAACGGCAATAGACTACTTACGTGGGACCAAATATTGGTTAATAGTGGGCGTTTAAAATGCCTATGTCCCTTCGGGGAAACACGTTTGACTTTATTTGTGTAAAATGAATTATAACTGCCTCGGTAGCGCTGTAGTAGTGTATACGACTGCTGTGTTTGGGCTCTCGGGTTCAAACCTGGTAGAAATCAGATGATACAAGGAGTAACTAAGGCTAATTTAGTTTCGCGGCGTTACTCGCGATTTACAACCATAACCGCAGGTAACACCTCGGATCCCAGGTAAATTTACAAATCTAGCTCTCATACCACAAGCTCTGCTTAGTTTGAAGCTAGATGGCGTTGTGTGTAACGTTGTCCAAAATATTTATTCAACTTACATCGACCCTCTCATTGTGTTCTAACAACTCCCAGGACTTATGAGACTCTGGTATCATGAAGAGGCATCCGTTCTCTTCAGTGACAGGGTCTATTGCAGTCCAAGTGCCCAGGATCTGCTGCGCAGGTCTAAATGGAAAGTACAGAAGATCCTAGAAGTAAATCAAAGCACATATGTTTGCAATATCATCTGAACAGTTTTTTACTAAATGCATACTAAAATGTATACAGTAGTAACGTCAAAAAAGCAATTTATAGATTTTTTCGTCCGCGGTTCCGCCTAATAATGGCAGAATCTAAGACCAACAAAGTATATTATATAAAAATTTGAAGAACCCCGACCCATGAAACATGATTTTCATCTAGCATAACTTAGAACACTCCCAACTAATTAACTTTTCACACAAAAAAACCAAGATCGGTTCATTCGCTCACGCACGCACGCACGCTCAGACGCACAAAAGCACGTACGCACACACACACACGCGGCAAATTTATAACAATCATTAAATCAACCATTAGATAGAGAGCGTCTCTTACCTGATGTGGGTAATGTATGTTAGTTCCTGGAGGTTTGTTGATCACCATGCCGTTGACGACGGTCAGATCTTGTCCGATCAGCTGGGAAATGACGTGCAGAAGACGTGGATGTTCGGAGTATGTGCTGAACACCTCGTCGTACAAGATATCTTGGATCTATGGAGAGTACAAAGCATTTGACTGGTCTAGTGGTTAGCGTATGCGGCTGCTGATCTCGGGTTCGATTCGCGGGTCGGTGTGTGTGATCCACAAATATTAGTTTCGGAGTCTGGGTGTTTTCTATGTTTAATATGTATGTATTTACAAAAAAAAAGTATGTATAAGTATTTATATCAGTTGTTTAGTACCCATAACACAATGACCGAAATATTTATTTCTTTTCACAACATTTGCTGACGAGGTTTAAAAGAGGTGCTCATAGTCATGTTGCCCTAGCTAGGTAATTAGAAACAATTCGGTTCGGCGTGTGTGTGTATGTGTTATGTTATGCAGTCGGTCCCAGCTGTTACCATAGGATATCAGCATTGGGGGGTAGGGAAGGGGATGGTTAAAAACGGCAAGGTTACGTAGCTACAGGCCTATGTATACACATATGTAAATTAATACTATGTACCTACATGGTATAAGAAATCTGCATTTCATAATGTATGTATTTATTCGTAGCATTGAGCATATCCTATTGCGTAGAAGGAAGCGTAATCGGTTTTAAATTCAGTGAGAAAAAAAACTTATTCCGTCAATATCATATAGTAGCTTTTGCCCGCGTCTCCGCCCGATTGTAGAAAGTAGTTGGAAGGACATACCTTGTTCAAATGGCATTCAAATCAGTGTAGCGGTTTGGTCGTGTAACAAACAGACAGAGTGATTTACTTTCGAATTTAAAATGTAGAAAGTATAGATTTCTGAATGTAAAAGAAAAGTATTACCTACCTACCAAGTGTGAAATCTAAAAAGGCAAATTGAAAGGTCTAAGAACCTAGACGTAACTTTTCATTTCTACTAATACATCTTTAACGATCTTCAAAAAGGAAGAGGTTCTCAATTCTACTGTATTTTTTTTACGTTTGTTCCCATAGATGTTTTATTTATTTATTTTATTTGCAGAAATGTAGGTATACAGACATCTTAATAAAGCTATAACATGACCCATTTACGTTCTACCTTTATATAATGGTAAAACGTAAATGAATCATTATCGCGGGCTTTGAGCGCAGCGACCGAATCAAGAAATTCCGTAACGAAAAAACCTAACACCTTTAAAAAAGGATAGAAAATATGATTGTAAGTATTGTAACTGCAGTGCGACAAGGATGTGGCGGCTCTGTGCTCTATAGGCAGATTAGTGCTGCCGCTACCGGCCGTTATCCGTAGCCTTGACAACACAATCATTCTAGATTCTTCTTCCTTGCTTTTCTATAATCCTATTGTAAAAAACTAATTAGAAAATGTATAATTGTTATCTACTTTACACAATACATAGCGTCCGCGTCCTCCAGTACCGTCTATTGAATCTTAGTGTTTTTTTTATTCCATAGATATGCATAGATTACTATTATGTTATTGCTTTATCCCGGCAGTCCCCGAGTGCCACACGACTTTTTTGTATGTATTCTATCCAATAACAAAATTCATCAATTAATAACAGTCAGAAACATAATATTTAAAATAGACAGATATTAATGTCAAGAGATTTAACAATTAAAATGTCATAAAATAACTTGCATAACATACTACTAACGTCATAATTAAATTATTAAATATGAGCAAGTGTGTGTTTTTTTTCTGCTGTAACTCGATTGGGTGAACAGATTTTGATAATTCTTTATTTCTTTGAAAGCTGGTGCCTCCGCCTCCTATGTGGTCTCATGATAAAGTAACCAGGATCTGATAAAAGAAACCTGGAAAAATCGAGGGAACTCCTCTAATATCATAGGCATACCTGTCGCGATTTGGGTATTCGGTATAGTTCTTTTGAAGTCATTTTTAGAGTTCCGAAGTTTATGACTTCGAACCCTTATAGATTCGTCATGTTCGTCTGTCCGTCCGTCCGTCTGTCCGTCTGTCCGCCCGTCCGTCCTCGACTTACCGTCCAAACGGTAAGTATTAGAAAGATGAAACTTTGCATAAATATGTATTGTAATTACGTCGACAAAGTGCTACAATAAAATTATGCAAAGTATTTTTATTTGGGATACCTCCCCTACACGTAAAGTGGGGATGTTTTTAGGGTTCCGTAGCCAAATGGCAAAAAACGGAACCCTTATAGATTCGTCAAGTCTGTCTGTCTGTCTGTCCGTCCGTATGTCACAGCCAATTATTTCCGAAACTATAAGAGCTATACGGTTGAAATTTGGTCAGTCGATGTATTATGTGAACCGCATTAAGATTTTTACATAAAAATAGAAAAAAAACAATACATTTTAAGGGTTCCCATACTTGGAACTGTAACACAAAAAATTTTTTTTCATCAAACCTGTACGTGTGGGTTATCTATGGATAGGTCTTCAAAAATGATATTGAGGTTTCTACTATCATTTTTTTCTAAACTGAATAGTTTGCGCGAGATACACTTCCAAAGTGGTAAAATGTTGGTCCCCCCCCTGTAACTTCTAAAATAAGAGAATGATAAAACTAAAAAAAATATATGATATACATTACTATGCAAACTTCCAACGAAAATTGGTTTGAACGAGATCTAGTGAGTAGTTTTTTTTTAATACGTCATAAATCGTGACACGCAATTTACCTTTCATCCAATCAATACACCAGTATAAAAGATCGATGAAAGTTACAACGAACTACAAGAACTTTTATATGATATTACTTGATGATACGGAACCCTTCATGGGCGAGTCCGACTCGCACTTGGCCGTTTTTTTGTAAAAAAGATTGTTAATATTTTTTGTTTGTTTCATTATTGTTATTTTGTTTTGTTGATCATTATTTTTTATTCGGAGTGGTTAATGATGGAGCTATAACCAAGTACGTCGAGTGACAAAACGACAGATTTTAATTCTCCAAAAAAGAAACGTTTAGGACTGCTGTTTTGTTTACATTTAGTATCGCTTCGCGTTGGCCGTATTTTAGTTCATTAAATAAAACAGTAACATAGGCTTCCATAACAGACCATTGTCAATTATTTACTGTACGTCACCTACAATATATTAGATATGAAGTCCTTTATTCTCTTTAATCTGGTAAACTTTTCTTAGTTGCGTGATGGTGTCTGATAATATCGTATTAAGTGATTTTATATTTAACTAGCTCAGCCCCGCGGTGTTATCCGCGTTTGTTGTTATAACCGCGGGCAACGCAGCAGGGTGAAACTAGTCTAAAAAAGTAGCATAAGTTACTCCTTAAATCATCAGCCATCTGCGAGTGAAAATCCCGTAGAAATCAGTCCAGTCGTACCAGAGATTATCAGGAACAAACAGACAGACAAAAATTGAAAACAAAATATTTTGGCATATGTACCGTATATCCATACATATGCATTTAGTAAAAAGCGGTTATTTTAATATTACAAACAAACTCCAATTTTATTTATTTGGATGGATTTATCTGAGGCCCGCGTCGTTACTAGTGGTTTTTCATGTACCTTTACTACAACAACTGCGGGTAACGGTGAGGGGCAAAGTTAGTCTAAAAAGTTGCCTACGTTTATTAGCTATCTACCAGTGAAAATCCTGTCAAAATCTATCCAGCCATCACAGAGATTATCCGGAAGAATAAGACAGTTTTTTTTTTTAATTGTGTAATATAATAATTTCTATACTTTCATATGTATGTATTCAGTAAAAACTGTTAATTTAAAATTACAAACAGACACATTAAAATTGATGTTGATTGATTAATTTTTACATATTTATGTAAAACTATCTGACCCCGCGAACTCCGTACCGCCTATCAGTCGATTCAACGTCACTCAATTGTTTTGCATTCTCGAAATAAATTATAACTCCAATAAAACTTATCACATATTTTTTTCCCTTAAAACCATCCTCGTACTTCAAGGAATATTATAAAAAAAGAATTAGCGAAATCGGTCCGGCCGTTCACGCGTGATGACGTGACCTAGGGAAACAGGGATTCGTTTTTATATATCTTTATATATATAATTCTTGTGTGAGTGTGTATGTCACTAAACTTCTCTCAAACGACTGGACCGATTTTGATGAATTTTTTTGTGTGTGTTCAAGGACCCGGTAGGTGGCGCTGCGATCAAGTTCTGGAATTTTAAAGTTGGGCGGTACGAAGTTCGCTGGGTCAACTAGTATAGATATAAGATAGATAGATAATCTAGATCATTAGGAATTAATGATGCGTTTTAATTTTCCAAATACGAAAGTAAATGTGTCTGAATATTTGTTACGTTTGAAAATTTAAACCAATTAACCAATTTACACGTATGCCTATGTGTGTGGGGTTATAGACTTTGGAGAAGAACACCAAAAATAAGATATGGCTCATAAAGTGTAATTTTTTTTTTTAAAACATAAATTTTTAATATATTATGTAACACCAATCACATTTCAATTTTAATTATTGTTGTAAATCGCGAGTAACGAAGAAGAGTTAGCCTAAAATAATAAGATTAAGTTACTCCTTAAGTCATCAGCTTTCTGTACGTATAAGTCCCATCAAAGTCGGTTCAGCTGTTCCAGAGATTACCCGGAACAAACAGACAGAAACAGATTTACTGACATAAAATTTAAAATTGCTTTTGGTGTAAGTACCGTATTTAATTTCATCTGCATTTAATAAAAAACTGTTATTTTGATATTACATAGAGATACTTCAATATTTTTTTTAAATCTGTTAGATTGCTTGACTAAGTAGACGTGTTTTTTGTAGCGGACAAGATGTACTAAATTATTGCACAAACTGTATCGCGAGCAAAAGTGATTCATATTTACTGATTCTATTTTTATAAAAGTGAGTTTAACATGAACTAAAACAAATTTTAAACAGCATATTTGTGTTAGTACAATGTCTAACCACCGTTTTGTCGTAGCCAACTAATACATAGGAGTCCTTTTTTTTTTCTTTTTTTTTTTTTTTAACGTGTGGAAATCCCCACGGACCGTCACCCCGTCGGGGGTTACGGCGGGGTGGTGTGTCGGACTCGAACCGACTAAAACCACACGGTGGTTTTAGTCGGTTCGATTTAACACACCATTTCTGCGCCTGTATATTGGAAGGAGTCCAGGGACGGGATTTACTTCTGGACTCCTCCCAGCGCCTGCCCGCACTGTTGCGGGCACCACCTTAAATTTCGACTCTCTAATTGGGCAACGTCCGGTCACACGCGGACGCCGCCCCCTCGCGGTTGGCCACTACTGCGGACGGACGGGAAACCCGTCCCGCCCATCCGCGGCCACTCTCAGGGCGGCATGAGACGCAGGTATGCGCGCCTCCGCCGCCCAGGGCGCCGGCGGCGGATCGGGTCCGAGTGGATGTCATCCCGGGCCTTCTCCGCCACCTCCTTCTGCAAGATTACGTCCTCGCAGAAGGTTGCGACCGCGGTAAAACAACTGTCGCTGCCGGCCATCGATCTTATGACGGCCGGCAGCGAGAGATCCCCTCCGTTGACTGCAGTGAGGGCCCGGCGCTGCGTCGCCCATGCGGGACAGACCGCCAACGTGTGCTGGGCCGAGTCCTCACTGCAGTCGCAGTGGTGGCAGGCGGGACTCGGTTCCCTCCTAGCGACCGAGTGCAGGTACTTTCCGAAGCAACCGTACCCGGAAAGCACCTGTGTCAGCCGGAAGGAAAGGGTCCCGTGCTGCCGCCCTGCCCACTCCGCGATGACCGGCTGGAGAGCTTCCACGGCGGCGAAGCCAGCGCGTGGGGTCTCCAGTCGGAACGACCATCTCACCATAGTGGCTCGGCGAGCGGCTTCGCGCCACTCGCGCACGTCCTCGGGCGGAGGGCGAAATCCGTTCTCCGCCCGGAAGTCAGCCACTCGCCGATAAACTTCGGCGAGCACTTCCGCCTCCAAATCCCACGGGGGTATTCCGGCCAAGGCGCACGCCGCCTCTGTGGACACCGTGCGGTATCCGCGTATGGCTCTGACCGCCAATATCCTCTGGGGGCGCCTGAGGCGCGCCCTATTCTGGGCGGTCAGAGCCGCCGCCCACACCGGTGCACCGTACAGTGCCATGGACCGGACAACCCCCGTGTACAGCTGCCTCGTGGGAAGACTGGCCCCGCCCAAATTGGGCAAAAGTCGCCCAAGGGCAGAGGCAGTGTCCACTAGCTTAGGAGCCAGCTGTAGGAAGTGCTCGTCGAAGAGCCACCTACCGTCGAGCACCAGGCCCAGATATCTCATCTGGGCCCGGACCGGTACGAGGACCGAGTTGACCTCGATGGAGGCGCCGGCGGGTGGACCACGACGGGGCCCATGAAATAAAAGGGCCTCCGTCTTATCCAGGGCCACCCGTAGACCCAGCGCCTCGATACGCCCGACCACCAGGGTGACTCCTGTGGTGGCCAGGCGCGCCGCCTCCTGAAAGTTAGCCCCCCGGGCCGTGACAAGTATGTCATCGGCGTAACAAATTACGCCCAGCCCGGAGGGGAGACGCCCTCGTAGGGCCCAGTCGTATCCCATGTTCCACAGGAGTGGTCCTAGGACAGACCCCTGTGGAACACCGCACGTCATGGCCCTGCGTCTCAAGACGCCATCTCGGTCCTCGCACACGACGGTACGATCCTCTAAATAGTCTGCCACCAGCCGCCTCAGGTACTCTGGCACTCCGTGAAAGCGGAGCGCTTCCCTGATGCAGCCAAATGGCAGACTATTGAAGGCGTTGGCGATGTCCAGGGACACCGCCAACACCACTCCGCCGCAACTGACCGCCTCCTCGGTCACGGCCCTCAGGCGTAGAACTGCATCGACCGTCGAACGCCCTTCTCGGAAACCGAATTGGGCGTCCGATAAGTCGGGGCCCACCTCGCTCAGATGCTGGACGATGCGGGCAGAGAGAACCCTCTCAAACAATTTGCCCGCCAATACATAGGAGTCCTCCATCAACGCCAAAACCTCAATCTGTAGAGCCAATCAAAGAACCACCATTGTGCCAAGCTAACGATGTACCAGGTGAGGTGATAGCGACGACGGATATCCAAAAATGGATGACAAGTATTAATGGCCTATTAAATGAAGTCTGTGCCATAGTAGCGGATGGAAAAATGAATACGATCAGAAGATACGTTTCACAAATGTCTGTCGTAAGATCGGATCAGGTGCGTCTCAAATGGCCGTACTATATCAATCCCTTAAGCACAAAACTGTCCTTCAACATGCCACTATCCAACATTTACGAGAGACCCAGGATGTAGCGTGCTCTATTGATCAGTTCAAGAGTGAAGTAAAAGAAAAATTATGTCCACATGAATGAACCTCTTTCGCCGACGTGGTAAAAAAAGGTGCTGATAAGTTTGTACGCCCGAGTAAAATCAGTACGCTTGCTATTTACCCCAGTGACAAGACCAGAACCAGCGAAGAAACCAAAACGTTAGTTAAAAAAATTATTTCCCCTGAGGAACTAAAACTGCACTTACGAGGACTTAGGAAAATAGGGAATGGAGGCGTCCTTATCAGTACTGAATCCAAAGGAGATATTGAGATACTCAAACAGTCAGAAAAATAAGCCTCATCAGGCCTTAAACTTGAAGAACCAGCAAAACGAAAGCCAAGAATTACTATCGTGGGTGTACCCGCAGCTCTGTCTGAAACAGAGGTGCTAGAGTACATCTATTTACAAAACCTGCGGACATGTTTCCTGACGCATCTCATGAGTCCTGTCTCAAAGCCATTAAACTTAGCCACAAATCAGGTAAGAAGGGTCTTCCTACCTGTAACTAAAATATATTTGAAGTATCTGCTAACATAAGAAAGGCACTTATTAATCATGGTAGGATCTTCATAAACTGGACTTCTTGTCCAGTAAGAGACTTCACACTGGTGACCAGGTGCTTTAACTGCCAGCAGTTTGGACATGCAGCTAAATACTGTCGTGAAACCAGCCCAGTCTGTAGCCAATGTGGAGAGTCAGGACATACTTTTAAAGAATGCAATTACAAAACTGCAGCTCCCACTTGTGCGACGTGCAAACGATTTAAGCGAACAAGTGATCACCAAACTTGAGATGCTAGTTGTCCAGCCCGGAAATACGCTGAGGACAGATATATAAATTCAATAGACTATGAAGGCGCCTAAGAGCGCTAGAATAATTATTGATAGAATAAGCACTTAAAACCTACTTTATTTTTACTTTAATCTTTAATTCATTACATATATAACAATGACTAATCAGTTGCTCTGTGACCTATATAGTTTTTCTGTGTCTGAGTTTAAATATTGTGAAGTCGAAGACTGCAAACATTATGTACAGAATACAAAAAAATCACTGACACTAATAAATCAAAATATTCGCAGCATACACAAAAACATGAATGGTTTTGAGGTTCTGTATAGCATGATACAGAACCTCAAAACCATTCATGTTTTTGCTGCAAACTGTGATATTATCATTCTAACAGAATGTTGGTTAACTAATCAGCAGCCCCAATTACCATCTCTAAATAGTTACGTACTCTATAAGACAAATTTAATATTGAACCAGAACGATGGTTTAGTAATATACATAAAAAACAACTTAAATCCGCAGAGGAACCAATTTTTAATGGCTGTAATAGTTTAATTATCAGAATCAATCCCGACACAGTTATCATTTGCGACTTTCTGCGTTTGAACGCGGTATCGGAAACGCGTTTTTGAGCGACTCACAAATCGATGCTCTAATAGAGTAGCGTTCAGCGCTTCTAAAAAGCGACTCAATCGCCGCATTTGGCGTTTTTAAGTGTGCGGTGTAGAGCGTTCGGTCGCCGTATTTAGCTTTTAAAAAGCGGCTAGTCGCCGATCGTCGATGCTAAAAGTAGCTAGTGTGTTATGGCCCTCACTGAACATTAAGAAACTGACTTCGGGCAGGTAGAAATCTGAGTTAATTAACTAGTATACAGTATACAGGATGTTGTAGCAACTTGTACTCGAATTAGTTATGTAAGCTAGTTTTTTAGCGTTTCGTAGTTCATGTCCGTCCGTCCGTCTGTCCTCGACTTACTTAATACAGTTAGTGCTAGTAAAATGAAACTTTGCATTAATATGTGTTGTAATTACGTCGACATAGTGCTACAATAAAATTATGAAAAATATTTTTATTTGGGGTACCTATACGTGAAGTGGGATGTTTTTTTTGTCACGTCTACTGTCTGTCGGGTATCATTAGATAGGTCTTTTAAAAACCCAACGAGGTTACTTATACTATTTTTCGATTTAGGTATACGTTTGTGAGTTATTGAACTCTAGGGCGCATTTTTTGTAAAAACAGGGCGTCCACTCCTGAAGCCCGATTTCCACCGCGAGCGGAACGGACCCATTAATTACTCCTTTTACCTCGCAATACAAAACTGCATACATGTGTTTCCACCAACAAAGAGTTGACAACGAGGGCAAAAAGAGTTAAAATGACCTGCGGAGTCATTAATGAGTCCTTTCAACTCGCAATTGAATTTCAGTAGTGTTTCCACCGAAAAAGAGTTGAGCGGAGCGGACCGAGTAAAATGTGTCCGCTGTCTCGCCAAATAGTTTAAATTTGGAATGGACGCGCTCAACGCTATTGTTTCCACCACCCCCCAATGCATTGTTGACATTGTTTGTGATAATAATTTGATTTAGATTTATAGAAGCTGTCTGACAATACCCATGTGGGACTTTCTCGAATGTCGAGATAACCAAAATCTCCGTTTTGCACGTTTTTTTCTGAGCTTGAGATATAATAATATATTCTTTTTCTTTCGGTATACACATAGTCACTGTCCTCACTTGATTCCGTATCACTCGATAACATAGCGAATTCACTCAACAAAACACTACCGCACGTAACTAGTTAAAAACTCCAACTGAACTCGCTCTTTGTGGAATTAGATATTCATTTCTCATTTTCCGTTCAGCTCGCTCCGCCGAGTCCGCTCTGTCATTATCCGCTCGCAGTGGCAAAACTCTTTGTTGGTGGGAATGCAAACCTATTTTGTTTATAAGGAGTCCGTTCCGCTTGCCATTTCCCGCTCTTTACCCTTTCGCGCTGGAAACCGGGCTACACCTTACATAGCTTTGTTAGCTTCTGAGTTAGGCGATTCACACACTGGCAACGCGAACACGCGAATCCCGAATCTGCTAGCGGCACGCGCTCACGCGCCTAGGCGCGTGTTCGGTGTGTTGGACCTGGCGTGTTTTCTATACTAATCATTGTACTTGCATACAATATTAAAATCTGCCACTCCGCGCTACGCGACGTAGCGCGGTTCAGTGTGCGAATAGCCTTATAGAGGCCTAACTTGTAAAACTTCGTACAAAAATAACAAATTAATAAGTAAACATAACAATTATCTATTGGACATCGCTTAATATTCCTGCGTCATATATTGTTTAAAGTAATTGATGGAATTTATACAAAGATATGCTTGGTCAGCGTATTTCAGATATGCGTCTATTTATCGAGCACGTAGAATTGGGACAGCCATTTCCTCGTTAAGTACAAGACGTGGATATAATGTAGCTGTAAGAGCAGAATATATCTATACCATACCAGTACTTAATTAATAAACATGGCTGCCAAAGATTACTCTGTAATTGTGATTCGCTATCCACCCTTAACTTCGCTATACTTAGAATTATATTGACTATGGAACCCTAATCTATGCGTGGCCTGACATGCACTTGCCCGATTTTATAAGTATACAGAGTGTCGCTCCAACTGTTCATAACATGAATATCAGTCAGACTGTCATGACTGTCATATGATGTTTCAAGTATCAAAGGTGGATTCCGTAGTTAACATCGCTACACTGAAAATCCACTAAAGTTGTAGAATATCATAAATTTGAGTTATTAAAAAATGGACTTTAAACAAATGTTATTAAAGCTTACAGTCCACTGCTACACACAGGCCCTTCCCATTCCACTACACTCTCGATATTGGGGTTCTCGTATCCAGCTCCTTCTAGCGATTTTAAGCTTGCCAAAGTGACGCTACCCTGCCTGATGGAAAGCACGAGTAGAATCCAGGAGTAGGGGTCACCATCTTCATTGTGAGGGTAGGCAATGTAGCATGGTGACCCATACCATAGCGGCGGAAGCAGGGAGAATAATGCACAATGGGCCTCTGGTCTCACACTCATCAACGAAATACGTCAGCAAGAATGCTGTCATTATTAGGATGGTCTTCTGTGTGAGGGTAGTACTGTGTAAATCCGTGGTAAATAATGATTTATATCTCAATATAATATTTAGATTTCAATAACCTATTGAAATTACTAAAGTGAAAATAATGAAAAGTCTAAATAATATCAATGTTTATCACATGTTAATCACTAATATCATATAGGTAAACTAATATTATAAATCTGAAGTTTGATTGTTTATTTGAACTTTGAACGCGCTAATCTCAGGAACTAACACTTTACCAACCTTAATTTATAGTCTATTTTTTAATACTCTCATAAGTTATTTAAGGTTCACCATTTAGTACTTAAACGGAGCACCGATGGTGATACGCTCTTCATAGCCCTACACTAGTGGCGACGAATCAACAAAATATAGTTTATTCTTTCTAACACGCTCGCTCATTCGTGCCAACTCGCTCTTTTCGTGATTTCATTACGTGTGACATTTCACAGACCAAATGAAGAGACGTAGCAAATGCGATGTATGAAATTGCACCGTTCACTCGGTGAACACGAGACATAAGCATAAATTAGTAGGTCAATATCATAGGCTACATAAAACGCATAATTCATTTATGGGTCTTTCCGTGCGATTTTTTAATAGGTTACCAGCTAGTGTTATGAGTCTATCAGTGGAAAAGTTTAAAAATGTAGTCAAAACTTATCTTATACGTAAAAGTTATTATACAGTTGACGAATTTTTAAATGATAAAGAAAAATGGATTTGACTACTTGCTCCTTATCATTTTATTCTACTCATGTGAATGTTGTTATCACATTGTTTAAGAACATGATTTTACTTTTGTAAGTAAAGATTCTACGTGACTAATAAAGGCCATTCTTCTCTTTCTTTTGATCTTATAATTAATATTTTATATTTAATTTTTCGTTACCAGTAATTTGGCCAATATTTGAGCACATATAGTTTTTACCTTTGTTGTAAGTAGATGCTCCTACTATGTTGTACCCACTGAGGCTGTTGTTTTTTTTTTTAAATTAGCATAAGTTCTAATTTTTTATCACCATAATTTGCATCAGTCCTCTAACATGGTGTATAGTATATTAGTGGCAGCACCTTACCCCCATATCAGGTTTATAAACATTAAAACTATGTAAACATTGGCGATTTGAAAGGAGTGGCCGCGAGTTTTTATTGCCATGTTCTTTTCTCCGGCTCTACCTATTGTTTGCGAACATGGCATAAATGTACATGTAGAATCTTGACCTGTCACAAGAGATGTATTGCATCCTAAGTGAATAAAGAATTTTGAATTTGAATTTGCATTTCATATGAAATTTCACATGCTACTTGTGAAATGTTCCACGCCTCGCTCTCTGTGGAAATTAACTCAATTTCCACAGAGAGGCCAGAGAGCGAGTTCAGTTGGAGTTTTGAACTGGTTACGTGCGGTAGTGTTTTGTTGAGTGAATTCGCTATGTTATCGAGTGATACGGAATCAAGTGAGGACAGTGACTATGTGTATACCGAAAGAAAAAGAATATATTATTATATCTCAAGCTCAGAAAAAAACGTGCAAAACGGAGATTTTGGTTATGGCGGCACATTCGAGAAAGTACGACAATACCCATGTTTATGGTAGTAGTAGCGTAGCAGTAGCGTTGAGCTCGTCCGTCCCAAATTCAAACTAGTCGGCGAGACAGCGGACACATTTTACTCGGTCCGCTCCGCTCAACTCTTTTTCGGTGGAAACACTACTAAAATTCAATTGCGAGTTGAAAGGACTCATTAATGACTCCGCAGCTCATTTTTACTCTTTTCGCCCTCGTTGTCAACTCTTTGTTGGTGGAAACACATGTATGCAGTTAATGTGTGCACATATGTAATGGGTCCGTTCCGCTCGCGGTGGAAACCATGTTATATAGTTTTCCTTTAAAGTTCAATAATATACCTACTACTATCATGATTTTTTTTCAGATTTTTTGAGCTAGCCGTTTAGCTTTTAGGGGGGAGGGGGGGGGAGACACCCTGTTTTTACAAAAAATGCGCCCTAGAGTTAAATAACTCACAAACGTATACCTAAATCGAAAAATAGTTTATGTAACCTCGTTAGGTTTCTAAAAGACCTATCTAATGATATCCGACAGACAGTAGACGCGACAAAAAAAACATCCCACTTTACGTATAGGTACCCCAAATAAAAATATTTTTCATAATTTTATTGTAGCACTATGTCGACGTAATTACAACACATTTTCATGCAAAGTTTCATTTTACTAGCACTAACGGTATTAAGTAAGTCGAGGACAGACGGACGGACGGACATGACGAATCTATAAGGGTTCCGAGTCATGAACTACGAAACGCTAAAAAACTAGCTTACATAACTAATTCGAATACAAGTTGCTACAACATCCTGTATACGGTATACTAGTTAATTAACTCAGAGTTCTACCTGCCCGAAGTCAGTTTCATAATGTTCAGTGAGGGCCATCATAACACACTAGCTACTTTTAGCATCGACGATCGGCGACTAGCCGCTTTTTAAAAGCTAAATACGGCGACCGAACGCTCCACACCGCATACTTAAAAACGCCAAACGCAAGATTGAGTCGCTTTTTAGAAGCGCTGAACGCTACTCTATTATAGCATCGATTTGGAGTCGGAAAATTATAGACAAACACAGCCGACGCGATCCAGGCATCTGAGCAGTCGCTCAAACGCGCGTTTCCGATACCGCGTTCAAACGCAGAAAGTCGCGAATCATGACGTGCGATTTTGATACCGCGATCGAACGCAGAAAATCGATGCAGTCGCAAAATCGCCGATCATCAATGCTTACAGTAGCTAGTGTGCTGTGGCCCTAATTGAATACCACTGTACATTGTGCCTAGTTTAATTTACATCTTTGATCATTTCTATTAACATTCTAACTGCTGACTAGAGACAGTTAACATTTTGAAGCGTAGTGTGTGAAAGTGTTCGTGATGGCTTTCAGAAGCTTTCGTGTTCATCCTAAAAGGTAATATGACGTTGTAATATTATTAATGTATACAAATAAATAAAATTGGAGTGTCTGTATCATCATCATCATCATCAACAGCCTTTAACAGTCCACTGCTGGACATAGGCCTCTCCTTTGAAAGGAGGTTTTGGCCTACTATACCACGCTGGCCAGACGGGTTGGTAAAGGGTTTGTTACAAGTTTTCCTTCTCTTGGCAGTGATGTTAGCTGCTTAGTGTCTGTATATAATATTAAATTAACAGTTTTTATTAAATGCATATGAAATTAAATACGGTAATTACACCAAAAATGCAATTTAATTTTTTTGTCTGTAGGTACATCCGTTTCCGTTTGTTTGTTCCGGGTAATTCCTGGAACAGCTGAACCGATTTTGACGGGACTTGTACGTACAGAAAGCTGACGATATAACGAGTAACTTAGCCTGATTTTTTTTAGGCTAACTCTTCTCCGTTACTCGCGATTTACAACAATAATTAAAATTTAAATGTGATTCGTGTACAATAAAACATTTCATTTTATGAGCCATAGCCTATTTTTGGTGTTCTTCTCCAAAGTCTATAACCCTTCACACATAGGCATACGTCTAAATTGGTTTAGTGGTTTAGATTTTCAAACGTAACAAATATCCAGACACAATTTTATTACTTTCCTATTTGGAAAATTAAAACGCATCAATAAATTCCTAATGATCTAGATTATCTATCTATCTTATATAGGGTAAACTGTATAATGATTGGCACCTTAAGGCTATCTAGCCAAGATTTGATTTTTAAAAATTAAACTAGATGTCAGATTCTAATTAATTCTTCATAAAACTTTTTAATAATTTATTCATTTAGAAATAAAAACAGATTCATTTAGGTAAACACAGTTTAATATACAAAAAATAATAAAATTTAGGTTTGCTACTATACCTATATAATAGACAAAAAACGTAGTTTACGTAATTTTTTCACAACTTTCAAGACGTCTGGCAGAAGTAATGGCCCACGGAATGTGTCTGGCAGTAATGAATTTTAATTTTAAATAATTTTCTTAAAAAAATTGTAAATACTAGCTTTGCACCTTTAACGTAGGTAAGTCATTTTTATCCATCTGTACTTCGCGCTACCTCAGAACCGGCCCCGCTTTCAAGCTAATGGGTACGCATACATCTTAACAAGACATTGTACTAATAATCCTGAAAATTTCAGCTTTGCACAAATGACGTAGGTCTGGCGGCTCTGGGATCTTGGAGTATATAATAATTATCTATTGGATACGATTTTAAATCCACGTGACTGAGGAACCCTTTACTGTGCTTGGCCTGACATGCACTTGGCAGATTTTTTATTTATACTTTGATAGAAATCAAGCTAACTATTCATCGGCATCACTTAATTTTATGTTATAATGGATTTAATGTGATAAAATACACTCAAAACGATAATTTAACTCAAAACGAAACATAATAAACACTTCACAATATCACATTCATGATAAACTCGAATTAAAAGATGTAAAATCTTACCTTATGCCTTAATGGATCTTAATAGAAAGCGGCGGTGACAATCAGCGGTGCGAGTAGCGTTTTTATTTATTTTTACACGTTGCCAGGATACATTTTAAAATGATTCAGTTGAACTCCCATAATGTCGACATGGTAGAATTTGAAAAACAGATTTCCACGTATTTTTTGTCATAGCAATTCTTAATATTTGCATTTAAAATGCAAAGTGCCAATGACTGATGGGATGCCAACAATAGTATAGTTTACCCTATATATTATTTAAATAAAAATGAATCCCTATTATATATATAAATAGGGATTCATTTTGCATTTGCATTCATTTTGCATCACAAAATTGCATGGTGTAATAATTAATACGATATGTAGATCGAATTGACAATAGAGTAGAATATTGAAAATGTCTTAACGCGTTTGTTCTTCTACCTTTTTAGGGTTCCTTAGTTCATGACTCGGTACCCTTATGCCTTGATCACACGAACCGAGTAAACGGCCGAGACGGTGATGTAAGCGAGTAGCTGTTCACACGTGTTTTGAAATTAGCACCACAGTTCAGTTCTATTGAGATTTTATTGCCTTGATCACACGAACCGAGTAAACGGCCGAGACAGTGATGTAAGCGAGTAGCTGTTCACACGTGTTTTGAAATTAGCACCACAGTTCAGTTCTATTGAGATTTTATTGCCTTGATCACACGAACCGAGTAAACGGCCGAGACAGTGATGTAAGCGAGTAGCTGTTCACACGTCTTTTGAAATTAGCACCACAGTTCAGTTCTATTGAGATTTTATTGCCTTGATCACACGAACCGAGTAAACGGCCGAGACAGTGATGTAAGCGAGTAGCTGTTCACACGTCTTTTGAAATTAGCACAGTCAGTTCAGTTGAGACTTTATTTCGGACACGATAGATCGTAAAAAGATAATTAGAAAATATACAAAGATACTCATTTCGTATCAACAAGTAACAACATCGAAAATTTGATGATAGTGTGAACCACTCCATTATTAATTTTTTCTTATCTTTTGCCGTCAATTAGATGTTTAAACAATTATAAATTGTGATTCAGTACATAAGCGAAGATGGGCAAACCATCATCTCAGCAACTTTCTAAAAAATCAAATCATTCTTTGAATTCTAATAATAGTCAGAGCCTGCAACGATCAATGAGCTCTCAAAAAATGGCAGGTTCCAGAAGCACAAAAAAACAAAAGAAAAAATAATAAACTTGTTCGAGAAACTTAAAAGAAGGAGCACTAGCTCTTTAGATACATCCCAAGATGTTACCGTGATATCACAGGACAGAAATGATGCAAATGATACTGTCGTTTCAATTGATCCCATCTGTGATTCAACTACCCATAAAAGGAAAATTGACCTAACAGTAGATGAACCTGCTAAACGGAGGAAGAGTGATCACACAATTGTAATCACTGATGATGATACAACTGATAACATTCCTTTAATTTTAAACTCACCATATCGGAGTAACACTCACGTAACCTGCTCAACACCCATAAGTAGACGGGACAGCAAAACTTTACAAAATATGATTATAAACAACTTTTCGAAGAACAACAATAATCTCTCCACTAATTTCAATGAAGAAGTTATAAATATAAGGAAAGAAATACACAAAGACTCATATTTAACTATAGATTTAACGGCAGATAGTGAAGTCAATAAAACAAAGTCGTTATTGGGAAGTCAGTGCACTCAAATATACTGACAACTAGTTCAATCTTCGAATTTCAGTTCTCCCTTAGGGTTGCGGAGGTCCGATGCCAGTCGCTCCGTGGAAAAACTGAAATTCAGGTAAAACCGGTTGAACTAGTAGCCGACCCCTAATAAACTTGGCAATAATGGCTAGGAGGATGATGATACAAAGATACTCATTCCACAGATATTAAATGGTGGAATGAGTATATTTGTATATTTTCTAATAATATATATGGGCGAAGCCACAGCAAAATAGTAGTTTAGATCTTTACACGGTTACGTGATTAAATAATTGTTTTACTAAGTTAACGTACGTGCCGGCAAACAATAGCAATATTATAAAATATTAAATAAGGAAGTATAAACAACATATTATCAATTAAGCAATTAAGTAAATAATATTTCATAGTAGCCCCCACCTAAAACTGTACACATATTACATTGTATATAAGCTTTAGTTTAAGTCAAATTAGCCGGAGTCTTACAGAGATAACAGAGTCATTAATAAAACATTACAATCAACGTGTCGTCTAATTGACTCCCTGGGATAACACGCAATAATTGGTGACCCCGACGTGATATCGTCTATTGGTTTCTAGTGCTGATATAATACCGGGACGACCGGAACCCTATATGGTGTTCAGCAGTGAATCTAGAAAACAATAGCATTACGAAATTATCACATCCCAAAAATGGCTCCAACAACAACTCCTTCAAGAGGCGACACGGGGTGCGAATCAGTTGCTGCTATCACGGTCACAGACAAACTACCGCAATTTTGGACAGACTCCCCACGTTTATGGTTCGCCCAGTTTGAAGCAATAATAGCACCACAAAAACAGGGCGAAGATTACAAATATAACATGGTAATATCCAAACTACCAAAAGAGGTCGTCCATCAAGTCAGTGACATATTAACTAACCCACCCAGCGAAAACAAGTACTCCACCATCAAGGAACGTCTAATAAACTGCTACGAAGAGAGCGAACACCGACGTTTCCACAGACTACTAGCAGAAATGGACCTTGGAGACCAGAAGCCTTCCCAGCTCCTGAGAAAAATGAAAGAAGCTGGATGTGGAAAAATAAACGACGACACTATTCGCCTGCTGTGGCTAAGGCAACTCCCCGCTTCGCTAACAGCGATATTATCGGTGACAAACAATATGTCGTTAGACAACTGGAGCGAGTTAGCCGATAAAATATACGAGAACTTGACCTACAACAAAAGAAATATTCAAGAAACAGCGGTTGACATTAACCTAGTTACAAACATAACGTCACAACTTGAAGCCATGCGAATAGAAATAAATGCATTACGCAGCATACGCGAGAATCGACCTATGCAACGCAGCAAATACCAAACACGACATACGCCACATTCACGGTCAAGGTCGCGCCACAGAAACTCACATAATGGGTTATGTTATTTCCATAATCGGTTCAAGCAGGATTCATATAGATGCAATAAGCCTTGTTCATGGAATACAATTAAAAATAACAGGCTATCGGAAAACTAAAATTAGCACAGAATACGACGGGCCTCTGTGCTATCCACCCAGCAAACCGTCTAACTATAACTGACTCAAACAGTGGTTATAGATTTTTAGTCGACACGGGTGCTAACATTTCGGTCATAAATAGCACAAATAATGAGAGCCAAGCATGCGAATACCAATTATTCGCCGCAAACGGGACCCCTATAAATACATACGGGGAACGCACTTTAACGCTTAACCTAGGACTACGCCGAAGCTTTAAATGGACATTTACCATTGCCGATGTCAAGATGCCAATCCTGGGAGCTGATTTTTTGAATCATTATCAGTTATTAGTGGATATACACGGAAAAAAACTGATCGATAAAAAAACAGGTCTGAAAACGCCTGCCAAAATAGTAAGAACAAAAATTGCATCCGTGCGATCTATAAACGCTTCTCTACAGGAACCAATAAAGGGATTATTAGAGAAATATGAAGATATTACAAAGCCTAGATCAATGAATCTACAGACTAAGCACCGAGTACAGCATCAAATAATAACAAAGGGTTTCCCAGTATTTACGCGAGCACGTCCATTACCTCCTGACAAATACAGGATTGCAAAACAAGAATTCCAAGATATGATGGACATGGGAATATGCCGTCCTTCAAGCAGTCAATGGGCATCGCCACTCCATTTAGTCAAGAAGAAGAATGGCGAATGGAGAGCATGCGGAGATTACCGCGCACTAAATAAAATAACAGTACCAGACAGGTACCCGCTGCCAAGGCTACTCGATTTCACGTATGTAGCAAGCGGAAAAGGAATATTCAGCAAGATAGACATAAAGAAAGCTTTTCACATACTGTCCGTTGCTGAACCAGAGAAAACAGCGATTATAACCCCTTTTGGACTTTTTGAATTCATCAGAATGCCATTCGGGTTGCGAAATGCAGCACAGTCCTTCCAAAAATTTATGGACTCTATATTCAGAGACTTGGACTACGTATTTGTATATGTGGACGACATATTTATCGCTGACAAGAAAAATAACCTTAAGGAACATTATGAACACTTAGAGGAGGTGTTTAAGCGCCTACATAAAAACGGCATAACAATAAATACAAGCAAATGTGAATTCGCCAAGTCGGAGATTGATTTCCTCGGTTATCATATAACGAGCCAAGGGTTGACTCCTACTATGGAAAAGATTCAAGCTATAAACAATTACCCTAAACCACAAACGGTAAATGAGTTACGACGTTTTTTGGGTATGATTAATTTCTACAGAAGCAGTATTCCACACGCAGCAAAGCATCAGGCACCGTTAAATAAATATTTAATTAATAGTAAGAAAAATGATAAGACGGTTATCCAGTGGAATACTGAATCAAACCACGCGTTTGAACGCTGCAAGCAGGACATTCGGCAATTGACTACATTGGCATATCCGGACAGCAACGCACAAATAGCGTTAATGACAGATGCTAGTCTCAAATGCGCAGGCGCTGTACTACAGCAGCGAAGACAAACAAAATGGGAACCAATAGCTTTTTTCTCCAAATCATTTAGTGAAGCCCAAACAAAATACTCTACCTACGATAGAGAGCTGCTAGGAATCTATATGGCTATAAAACACTTCAGAAGACTCATAGAAGGACGAGAATTTACAGTCTACACGGATCACAAACCACTAATGCATGCTTTCGACAAGAAGCCATCATTGGATGATACCCCTAGACGAATCAGATATCTGGATTATATATCACAATTCAGTACTGATATCCAGCACATCAGTGGCCACAAGAATGTGGTAGCCGATGCCTTATCTCGAGTTATCGAGACGATAACCTTACCCTCTGCAATCGATTGGCACGAGGTAGAAAAATATCAAAAGAATGATAGCGAGTTAAAACGACTAAAAGCCAATAAATCATTAAAAATAGAATTAATACACTTTCCAAATGAAAATATTAAGATTTATTGCGATATATCAACAGGAAAACAACGCCCTTTTATACCACTCAAATTCAGGAAAACTTTTTTCGAAAGCTTTCATAACATTAGCCATCCTGGTAAGAATACTACGAGGAAACTTATTTCAGCTAACTATATATGGGAAAATATGAATAAAGACGTAAATGAGATGTCGGAGACATGTTTACAATGTCAACGAGCAAAAATACATCGTCATACAAAGTCACAATTCGGAGAATTCATGCCAACGGGAAGATTTTCCCATCTGCATATTGATTTAGTAGGACCTCTACCCACTTCTCAAAACAAACGATACATACTCACAATGATAGATCGTTGTACTTCATGGCCAGAGGCATTCCCCATAGCTGATATAACTGCAGAAACCGTAGCCAGAACGGTATACGAAGGTTGGATAACCCGATTCGGATGCCCTGAATACATTACCACAGACCAGGGACGCCAATTTGAATCTGAAATATTCAAAAATTTAGCAAACTTAATGGGAGTTCAAAAAATTCGAACCACCCCATATCATCCACAGTCAAATTCTAAAGTAGAACGATTGCACAGAACATTAAAAACTGCATTGATAGCAAGAGGAAACACAATTAATTGGACAAAAGAGTTAGCTACCGTTTTATTTGGCATACGTACGAGTTTACGGCAAGACACAGGATTCTCGGCAGCTGAACTAGTATACGGTTCAACAATTAGACTGCCTGGAGCATTTTTCGAGACACAAAATAACTCAACGTACGCAGATTTTATCAGAGAAATTAAGGATAACTTAGAACACATGATTTCGCGTCCACAAAGACAAAGCAAGAACGACAAGATATTCGTACACCCACAGTTAGCGGAATGTAAGCACGTTTTCTTACGTTGTGACCGACTACGGCCCAGCCTCACACCACCGTACGAGGGACCTTATCTTGTCATCAGTCGCAATGATAAGATCTTCACGATCTTGATAAACGGAAAACAAAAAAGTGTAGCTATCGATAGACTTAAACCAGCATTTATTTTAAACAATAGCAAGATAAGCGAACGAACAATCGGAGACAAGATAACAGAATCTTCACAAGCAGATAAGCAAACAGAAAAAAGGACACGTTCTGGTAGAGTCTCCCACCAGACGGTTAGATTCCAATTATAATATATAAACCAGAACTATACAACAATAGTATATAATAGTAATATATATAATAGTATAGTAATATAAGGATGTTTCTTCTCTTTAGAGGGGGAATATCTATGGGCGAAGCCACAGCAAAATAGTAGTTTAGATCTTTACACGGTTACGTGATTAAATAATTGTTTTACTAAGTTAACGTACGTGCCGGCAAACAATAGCAATATTATAAAATATTAAATAAGGAAGTATAAACAACATATTGTCAATTAAGCAATTAAGTAAATAATATTTCATAGTAGCCCCCACCTAAAACTGTACACATATTACATTGTATATAAGCTTTAGTTTAAGTCAAATTAGCCGGAGTCTTACAGAGATAACAGAGTCATTAATAAAACATTACAATCAACGTGTCGTCTAATTGACTCCCTGGGATAACACGCAATAATATATACACATAAAAAATAATAATATATATAATTATAAAATTAAAGGAATTGTTAGAAAAAGACCAACGCCGGATTTGGACAAGATCATGGATGTTGAGATCTGATTTAGGTGCTACACACGATGATGGTTTGGTGGACACTCGGACTAGTAAGTAGAATGGACGCCGAGCTACTGTGTCGCCACTTCGCTCGGCCGAGCGCTCGGCGCTATGTTTATACGTACCGCCGAGTATTCGGCCGAAAACACTGTCTCGCCCGTTTACTCGGTACATGTGATCAAGGCATTATAGATTCGTCATGACGTCCGTCCGTCCTCGATCTACCGACCAAAAGGTTAGTGCTAGAAAGATGAAACTTTGCATGAATATGGTGTTTCTATCACGCCGACAAAGTCACGCAGAAAAATATTTTTATATGGGGTACCTCCTCTACTCGTAAAGTGGGGATGCATTTTTTGTCTTACGTCTACCCCATCCTGTAGGGTATCATTAGATAGTTCTTTAAAAAATATTGAGGGGTTGGTAAGATGACTTTTTTATTTGAGATCTACGACTAAGCTTCACAACTGTTATCGTATGGTGACAAACGGAACCGACTGCTAAACGTGACCTGAGAATCACGGAGAGGCTTATGGTAACATGCCACTAACGGTCACCCATCCAGGTGCTAACCGCACTGGCGTTGCTTACCCTTGTTGATTGTTTCTAATCACCTAGGCCCTAGCCAAGTTACCCTAGGTCCTAGGGTAACTTGGCTATGAGCGCATAATGTATACAATCTACCCATAATAAATGATCATAGTATAAAGATGTTAGTATAATTCCCTTTAGTAATTTCCAAAAGGGCCCCCTAATTCTTGTGTGCCCAGGGCCTCCCGAATAGGTTAAGACGGCCCTGAAGTGACGTTAATCGACTGATAGGCGGTACGAAGTTCGCGGGGTCAGCTAGTTTTACATAAATATGTACAAATAAATCAATCAACATCAATTTTTAATGTGTTTGTTTGTAATTTTAAATTAACCGTTTTTACTGAATACATACATACTGCCCTACTAAGCGCAAAAGCGGTATCTCCAAAAAAAAATCTAAAAAAAATATTTTTATGCCATCGGATAGCCTTAAAAAATACGCATCTTATGAACTAAGCCTTTTACCGGTATCTTGCTTAAAACATATGAAAAAAACTTTAGAAAGTTTTTTCTATCTAAGTTTTATCTCAAATCGCTAAGGGATTTAGAGGTATATTAAAAATACGTAGGCAACCAGCCTTATATCTGTATATATCCATATACATTTATGATATTTTATCTATTGAAATAAAAATATACCCAATTTAATATATAAAGTAAAAACAAAACTACTTTTACAAAACTTCAATTATCTTGAAACTAGACGTCACTGAGATACCGCTTTTGCGCTTAGTAGGGCGGCATATCTTTAAATATATAATTCTTCTGTGAGTGTGTATCTCACTGAACTTCTCTCAAACGACTGGACCGATTTTGATGAAATTTTTTGTGTGTGTTCAAGGGGATCTGGGAATGGTTTAGATTTGCAATTGGACCCGGTAGGTGGCGCTGCGATCAAATTCTGGAATTTTAAAGTTGGGCTGTACGAAGTTCGCTGGGTCAATTAGTGAAAGTATAGAAATTATTATACATATTACACAATTAAAAAAAAACTGTCTTATTCTTCCGGATAATCTCTGTGATGGCTGGATAGATTTTGACAGGATTTTCACTGGTAGATAGCTAATAAACGGAGGCAATTTTTTAGCCTAACTTTGCCCCGCACCGTTACCCGCAGTTATTTGTTGTAAAGGTACATGAAAAACCACTAGTAACGACAAGCGGCTCAGATAAATCTATCCAAATAAATAAAATTGGAGTTTGTTTGTAATATTAAAATAACCGCTTTTTACTAAATGCATATATGTACATATCATCAACAACCCATAACGTCCCACTGCTGGGCCCAGGTCTCCTCTCAAGAGAGGGTTAAGGCCATACGTCCCCACGCTGGCCGAGTGCGGGTTGGGGACAGGCAAGACACATTGTGGCTACGTAATCTTGCTGTTGGATGTTTTTAAGCCGCCCGAAGGCCTCCAACTAAGCTTCACGCCTGCTGTCTTATGACAACAACCGGGACCGACTGCTTAACGTTACCTCCGAATCACGGAAACGCTCACTATATAAATTGCCACAAACGGTCACCCATCTAGGTCCGACCGCGCCGTCGTTGCTTACCCCTGGTGATCGTTTCCAATCACCTTAGGCCACTCGGCTATGAGCGCTTCATGTACATATGCCAAAATATTTTGTTTACAATTTTTGTCTGTCTGTTTGTTCCTGGTAATCTCTGGTACGACTGGACCGATTTCTACGGGATTTTCACTCGCAGATGGCTGATGATATAAGGAGTAACTTAGGCTACCTTTTTAAGACTAGCTTCGCCCCGCGACTTTGTCCGCGGTTATAACAACAAACGCGGGTAACGCCGCAGGGCTCAGCTAGTTATATATATAAAATCACATAATACGATATTATCAGACATAGTAACTAAGAAAAGTTTACCAGATTAAGGAGAATAAAGGACTTCATATCTAATATATTGTAGGTCAAGTACAGTAAATAATTAACAATGGTCTGATAAGGAAAGCTTATGTTACTGTTTTTTTAATGAACTAAAGTACGGCCAACGCGAAGCGATACTAAATGTAAACATAACAGCAGTCCTAAACGTTTCTTTTTTGGAGAAGTAAAATCTATTGATTTATCACTCGACTGGTTGTGGCTCCATCATTAACCACTCTTAACAAAAAATAATGATCAATAAAACAAAATTACAATAATTAAACAAAAAAAAAATATTAACTATCTTTTTTACAAAAAACTTGTATCACCACTAGTGTGTTCCGAAAACATTTTTTTTCGGAGAGAACGAGACATTTGGACAATTACAAAATATAGAAAGAGATAAATATTAATAGATTGTCAAATCCACACTCGTTTTTAAGGTAAATTTACTTTTGTGTTTACTTTATATTCTTGTTTCAGTGTAAGCGATGATCCAACTCAGACGTATCAGCTATCTTCGAAAGAAATACAGTTCTATGAGGACAATGGTTACCTCGTCATCAAGAAACTGATCGATCTACCATATTTAGAGAGCTACAGGTACATGTTAAAGGTTTTTGTACTAACTAATCATCGTCTGAAATGCATGAATACATGTCAAACTATTCATCACGCTGTCTGTGCACTGAGCTGTGTTCGTGAGCTGATGTGCATTATCAAGGTAGTTCAACCACATTTACAAGCTAAAGTGGCAATGGGCTGGCCATATTAGCCGCAGGAACGACAACCGTTGGGGTAAACGAGTTCTTGAGTGGAGACCGCGTCTCGGCAAACGTAGTGTAGGACGTCCACAGGCCAGGTGGAGTGATGATTACGAGACGGCTGGCAGGAGTTGGATGCGAGTAGCCGCGGATCGAACTAAGTGGCGTGCAATTGGAGAGGCCTATGTCCAGCAGTGGACTGTGATAGGCTGCTGATGATGATAACCACACTGATTCCAGTACGAACGGACCGGCTCGAAGGGCGCGGCGCAGTACAACTCTCTCATATCTCGTCCTCCTATCGTGTTTCGTCTATGAGTGTCAGATCGGAGGCCCAGTGATTGAGAAGCCCCTCACACACACACACATCAGTAGACTCACAAAAAAAACTGCAGAAAATAAGCCTACTACGAGGTTCGTCACAACTAAAGTGCTGTGCTGCCCGCATCCAAGTTATCTACCATTCGTTTATTATGTCGCCGCGTCGTAATTTAAGAACGAGGGGGTCGACCGTGTCTTATTTATTTCCACACTCCTGATAGCTTACGTAAGATCACAAAATTGCTCAAAGAACAGTGATCATATCCAAATGATTACATTCAACATGATTGGAAACTTTGCTAAAGATTGTTAGGTATTAATAAAAATAAACATCAAAACCAGCTAAAGGTATATTCAGTTTCTATTTAGATTCTTCAGATTCTAGTCGAGGACGGACGGACGGACGGACATGACGAATCTATAAGGGTTCCGAGTCATGAACTACGGAATCCTATTCTATGTGTGGTCATTGGTTTATACACGAACATTAGAATTCGAATGTGAACAAACCAATCTAAATTCAACATTCTGTTTATCCCAGTAAAGTGCATTGTTCGCTGCCACAAAGCATTATTACTGGAACTTATCTAGAATTTGTACGGTCAAACCGACTGTCACTCCCGTTGTCGAAATCTTGCTACAAAGTAACACCTTGATGTTTAAATATCTATTGTGTTTTAGACAACGCTTCTCAGACGTGTGCAACAAGAAAGTATCCAGAAATCTTCTAACCGTGGTAAAGGACCTCTCTTTATTCGATAAAAATGCTAATCCGGAGACATATATCAACAAGGTGAGAAGTATTCATTCTTCTGTAACTGTACTTGTAAAATGCAGATAGACATTCCTAAAGGAAAAACGACTCAATCGTTGGCACTAGAGTGATCTTCGTGTCAGTCTGAAATTAAATTACCATAAAATCTCATTTCCAAAAGCTAGTAGTCAAAACATAGGACAGAATCATAGAAAATACTTTAATCTTTGTTTTTATAATCATTTATATGTGATTGAATAGTATTAAATAAATATTTTACACTTAAATCCGAAAGACTACAGAAAATCCTATAATTGGCATAGAGATTTCTAATACCTACATATAAATATTCTTGAAAATCTACCTTTTGTCTTTATATTCAGACTTTTTAGTACTCTACTGGACATAAACCTTTCCTTCGCAAATGAAGTTAAAATAAAATGATTAAAAAACGTCTTCAAAAAAGACAGACAGACAGACCTCTTCTAGACAGAGTACCCAAATCGCGACAGGTATTTCGCCTATGATATTTGAGAAGTTCCCACGATTTTTCCAGGATTCTATTTTCAGATCCTGGTTTTTCTTATCATGAGACCACAAAGGAGACACTAGCTTCCAAATAAATAAAGAATTATTAAAATCGATTCACCCTAAAGAGTTACAAAAAAAAAAAGAAAAAAGCGCTTATACTTGCTTGCATATTTATTAATTTTATTATGCCGTTACCAGTATGTTAAGCAAGTTATTTTAAGACATTTAAATTGTTAAATCTCTTGACATTAATATCTGTTTATTTTAATTATTAAGTTTCTGACTGTTATTAATTAATGAATTTTTTTATTGGTTAGAATACATACAAAATAAATCATAAATATTTGCACACTAAAGTTATAACATGACCCATTCACGTTCTACCATTGGTCTGTATATAAAATAAATAATAAAAGATCTAAGTTAACAAACATAAAAAAAGTAGAATTGAGAAGCTCTTCCTTTATAATCGACTTCAAAAAATGGAGGAGGTTCTCAATTCGTCGGATTTTTTTGAATGTATGTTCGGCGATAATTTCGTCGTTTATGAACGGATTTCAAAAATTGTTGTTGCATTGGAATGGGCTTACAGGTGGTCCCATCGTCACCATATCGGGATCTGATGATGGGATCCCAAGGAAATCGAGGGAACTCCTCAAATATCATAGACACAATTGTCGCGATTTGGGTACAAATAGTTTTTCATTGAAGTCGGTTCCTTTTTGTTAAAATTATTGATTATCGTTAAAAATGTATTAGTAGAAATGAAAAGTTATGTCTAGGTTCTTAGACCTTTCAATTTGCTTCTTACGATTTCACACTTGGTAGGTAGATAATACTTTTCTTCTACATAAGAAATATATTCTTTCTACGTTTTATATTCGAAAGTAAATCTCACGCTTTCACGACAAAACCCCTATACTGATTTCAATGCCATTTGATAAAGGTATGTCCTTCCTACTACTTTCTAGAAGAGGGGGGAGCCGCAAGCTAGAGCTACTATATAATATTGACAGAATAAGTTTTTAATTCAAACTGATTTTAAAACCAATCATGTTTCCTTCTTCGCAATAGGATATGCTCAATGCTACGAATAAATACATACATTTTAAAATGCAGATTTCATAACCCATGTAGGTACATAGTATTAATTTATGTGTATATATATTGTTCTAAATTATCAAATGCTGTAGTACCTTATCAGTAGTGTAGGTGCTTGCATATAAATTGTGTTTATTTCCATAAGTAAATATTATACAGATATTTTTACACGTCTTACTTTACAGCTAGAAGGTGCCGGCATTTTCTAAGATTCACTCTGCGAAGAAACTCCGAAACGAACCAAAGTCTTTTGTTTATAAGTCCGTGGATATTAATTATATTAAAGCTATGCGAATACAGCTTAGAGTCTGCCTCGTTGGTGTAGGTTAGCGTATGCGACTGCCAATCGGGAGATCTTGCGTTTGTTTCCTCATTCGGACAATTTTTTTTTATTGGGTTCTTCAAACAAGGAAGGCCGTGTTGCACTCCTGTGCCTCGAAAAGCACGTTAAGTCGTCGGCCCCGGTTGTCATGAACATCTATGGCAATCGTTACTGGAAATTCAGTTCTATCAACGCGAGTGCGAGTTGGGGACTGGCAGACAACTTTGTAGCTATGTAACCTTCCCGTTTTTAAACATCCCTCTCCTTACACCCCAATGCTGTTATCAAAAGGTAACAGTTGGGATCGACTGCATAACTAACACATACACACACCGAACCGTCGATGTTTATATTCGGCGATTGTTTCTAGTCACCGAGGGCAACATGGCTATGAGCCTAGGCATGGAACATTTCACCATATGAAATGCAATTTCATACATCGCATCTGCTCTGCGCATTTGGTCTGTGAAATGTCACACGTAATGAAATCACGAAAAGAGCGAGTTGGGACGAATGAGCGGGCGTGATAGAAAGAATAAACTATATTTAGCTGATTCGTCGCCACTAGTGTAGGGCTATGAAGAGCGTATCGCCATCGGTGCTCCGTTTAAGTACTAAATGGGTGAACCATAAATATCTTATGAGAGTATTAAAAAATAGACTTTAAATTAAGGTTGGTAAAGTGTTATTTTCCTTGGAATAACTCAAAATCACTTGTTTAGGAAATGAAATAAAATTTCGTTATTATCGCAGGTCACAGGTCAGTCCAATGATTCGAAAGTAGCATGCGACTTCTTGTGAGTTTGTGATTTACTCTTAAGGAGAAGACACATCAGTACAAAGTTTATCGTAATTATTTAAGTAAAAACTGGTACTAGATTGTTATTAGTGAGTAGGTACGTGTATAGTGATAATATGTATATATTGTTATTTATTGAGTAGGCATGTGTAATGTATAGTGAAAACAAAACAAACAAAAATTCAAATATGTAAATAATGTCTATTGTGTTTAACAAGAATGTACATAATCAATGAACTTTTAAATGCGCCAATGTAAAACATGAACTAATTTTATTTAAAGTACCTTTTGACCTTATTAGTTATGTGATTAAATCATATTTATCAACACAGACTTTATTTAATTTTTATATTGTTAGTCCCAAGCCTGTAAAAGTATGAGGGAAAGTTCATTGCTTGAAAATAAATCTATTTATTTAATGTAGTTCTCGCTTATAGGAGCGGTAGTGATTATAAATTATAATTCATATTTCATTTTTAATAGCTAAAAATGAAATTGATTTTTAATGCCAGTGAAATTTCACATGTGAAATGATAGTGATTTTTTTTTTAATTTCATCAAATGAAAATTAATTAACAGTAGCAATCATTTCCATGCTTACTATGAGCATCTTTTAAAACTCCGTCAGCAAATGTCGTGAAAAGAAATAAATATTTCGGTCATCTTTTACACACAACATCATCTAATCCCAAACTAAGCAGAGCTTGTATTATGGGTACTAAACAACTGATATAAATACATAAACATACTTTTTTTTGTAAACTCCGAAACAAATATTTGTGGATCACACACACCGACCCGGGAATCGAACCCGAGTCCTCTTGATCAGCAGCCGCATATGCTAACCACTAGACTAACAAGGCAGTCAAATGCTATGTACTCTCCATAGATCCAAGATATCTTGTACGACGAGGTGTTCAGCACATACTCCGAACATCCACGTCTTCTGCACGTCATTTCCCAGCTGATCGGACAAGATCTGGCTGTCGTCAACGGCATGGTGATAAACAAACCTCCAGGAACTAACACACATTACCCACATCAGGTAAGAGACGCTCTCTATCTAATCGTTGATCTGTTAGTTTGCCGCGTGTGTGTGCGCGTACGTGCTTTCGTGCGTCTGAGCGTGAGTGCGTGCGTGAGTTAAGGAACCCCAATCCACTAACATTTCCTTTGTCAGCACTCTCAAATCTGGGACATGCGTCACTCAACAAACTGCTTAGACTAGTATGATTTTTAGTATATAAGCCCATATCTGTATTAATTAAGTGATTACCATTTTGTAAGCATTTAGTTGTTACTCTGTCCGTTTAATAAATATATTTATTAAACGGACAGAGTAACAACTAAAAGCTTGAAATGAGCGGATGAACCGATTTTGATAATTTTGTGTGATTTGTTGGCAGTGTTCTAAGTTGTGTTTTTAGAAAATCGGTATAATGGGTCACAGGTTCTTCAATTTTTTATATTTCCTTGTCTTGTTGGTCTTAGATTCTGCCATTATTAGGCGGAACCGCGGGCGAAAAAAAACTTAAATTATTTTTTTAAGTACACTACATATACTTAAAATACATACACTTTGGTATAGATTTAGTAAAAAACTGTTCAGATGATATTACAAACATGCATTTTAATGTTATTTGCTTTGATTTACTTCTAGGATCTTCTGTACTTTCCATTTAGACCTGCGCAGCAGATCCTGGGCACTTGGACCGCAATAGACCCCGTCACTGAAGAGAACGGATGCCTCTTCATGATACCAGGGTCTCATAAGTCCTGGGAGTTGTTAGAACACAATGACAGGGTCGATGTAAGTTGAATAAATATTTTGGACATGTAATACACAGCGCCAACTAGCTTCGAAATAAGCAGAGCTTGTACTATGAGAGCTAGATTTGTAAATATAGCTGAGACCCGCGGTGTTACCTGCGGTTAGGTTGTAAATCGCGAGAAACGCCGCGAAACTAAATAAGCCTAAGTTACTCCTTGTATCGATCGATCAGGAGACCATTTGCAGAAGAGGTTAGGTTTGGGCCCTGAATTGTTGGTGAGATCCCCATGCACCCTTCATTTTATCTTCTCAAAATTAAGAATCAAAGTTCAAATGTTGTAGATTGGTGTATTCGTACCAAAACACCCCCTCCTACCCCCAATGTAATCAACAGACCTTGACGTCCACTGTTGGACATAGGCCTCTCCTTAGAAAAAAGGTACTAGTGGTCGGGGAAGCAAGCATAGGTCTAGAAAGCAAAACCCTGGAACCCCGACGTACCTCGGGCCATCTGCTCATTGCAAAAGCCCCCTTCCTTGGATGCGAACCCCGATGGTTAAACATCGGGAACGTCGTGCTACCACCCCAGCCTTCTTGTGCTAGGGCGACAAATGGCCTCATCTGTCACCCCTAGGCTTGCGCTTATGGAGGACGGAAATCGTTCTGCGTACGTTTTCTCCTTAGTTTTGATAAATACAATTCTACAGTAAAGTTTTTGTACAGGACCGAATTTAGAGGAAACCGGGGTCACATCCCTGAGGCCTCTACAAAAGATGGGGCCTTTCTACTCACACATAAGTAATCCATTAAACTCTATATATTTCAGGACGGGAAGCCATTTTTCTTCGGCCTAGCCAATTGGGAAACGCTCGCACCTGAACACAAGCGGGTACATCTGACCATGGACCCTGGCGACACTGTCTTAATAAGTTCTACAATCATTCATGGCTCACTGCCAAACCGTTCTAAAGTAAGATTTTTTTTAGTATTTACATATGTACAACAATTGGCGATCTTATCACTCATGACTTTTTCATCCAGACAACCATAACTTATGGATAATTTAGTAACTTCATTTTATAGTATGTAATGATTGATTGATAACAAGGGAGTATTCTTCTCAGTGACCATGTACTATAAGTATGTTTATTATGTTTACAGAGTTATCGAAAAGCTATCACCTGTCACTACGCCAACAGCAATTGTCACTTCGTCGACGTTACCGGGACTAATCAAGAAATATTAGCAAAAACTGTCGAAAAGCTAATGAAACGGAATAATTATGACTTCAAGTTTATGGTATGTGATTATTTATGAGATATAATAGAGTGCACAACGATGGTGCGGTTAGTACCTGGATGGGTGACCGTCAGTGGTATGATACCATGAGCGTCTCCGTTATTCAGAGGTCACGTTAAGCAGTCGGTTGGGCGGCTTAAAAACATTCAACGGCTAGATTACGTAGATACAACGGTGTCTTGCTAGCCCCCAACTCAGAATCGTAGCCACAACGGTGTCTTGCCAGACCCCAACTCAGAATGGGCCAACGTGGGGGACGTATGGCCTTAACCATTCAGCCCCGCAGTGGGACGTTATGGGTTGTTTTTTGATGATTGTGATATATAATTATGTTAAAATAAATAACTTCATAATAATACATATAATTTAATTACTTATATAATTTAATAACTTGAGGTCTGGGGTTCAAACCCTGGCTCGAACCAAATGCTTGTATGATCTACAGATATTTGTTTCACAATTTGGGTGTTTTCTATGTATATTATAATATGTATGTATTTACAAAACGTTTTTTGTACTGAGTCTGAGTGTTCTATAAAACTATTACATGTATGTTTTTGTAAAGTCATATAACGGAATATGTTCTAAAAAGAAAAATAAGAGAATCTTACTCTTCACTCATCACACAATGTTTCTTTACAGGATTTGTGGAAAATGAAAATAAAAACTGTAAGAGGAGTTAAATGTAATTTGTAAGAACAAAATATTAGATAAATGTTTAGGGGAAAGAGTGTCAGGTTCCTCCAACACAAAGGGTGACCCTGACCTCCGACCAGACAAGGTGATCGTGCCTGCTGCCCAATCGTGTTGATCGTGTTGATTATGGGAATTTCTATATCGCGATTCAGAATTAGTTACTTCGTGGTTCAGTGTTAATTCGGTAGATGGAGTTGTTGTATGTTTTCGCTCGCGCGGTATGTTGTAGTCGCCACAAATTTAAAGGGTCATGTAAATGATATAGGAATATACTTAAAAGAGCTTGATTTAATTTATACAAATAAATAAAGTTGAAGTGTCTGTTTGCAATAAAAATTAGCAAAAATCAACGTTTTACTAAATACATATATATATAAAACTGTATACAGTACTCACGCCATAACTGTTTCGGCTAATCTTTGTAAAGGCAGGACCGATTTAGATGGGGTTTTCATTGGCAGATAGCTGATATTATAGGGAGTAACTTAGGCTACTTTAAGCTTAAACTAGCTGCGCTCCGTGGTTTTGCCGGCGGTAAATGATGTAAAGGTACGACAACCACAAAGAACATCACAAGCGCTCAAGTTTTAAGTAATATATAACTTTAAGTTAAATTCATACTTCCACACTCCATACTAATGTTCGCAAGAAATGCAATGTAAAGTAATGTAATGTAATGTAAGGTAATGCAATGTAATGTAAAGTAATGAATTCGCAGTAACGCTTTCATTTACACTTCCACGAATAAAGACATGGGGATCGTTTGAATCTTGAGGAAGGGCTTGGGTTACTTTTGCCTACCACCGCTTAATTAATCTTACGACATACAAACAGACAGACCGACATTGACGACAGCCTAAACTTACTCGATTAAACATTTAAGTATACCCTATTCGCATGTTATTTAATTGTTTTATTAATTTCAAGGCTATTTTAAATGTTCAGAAATAAAATGAAATGTTATATAAGAATAGTCGTTTTATTTCATTTATTTTGATTTTGACCTTGTTGTAGCAGTTTTGTATATTTATATCTACCTAAATGTTTTTTGTATCGGTGTCATTAAATATGAGTGCATTACTATCACAATCGTGATAGAAAAAGCTATGGAATGTTACAGGACTGCAGCAAGACTTATAGAATACGGGATTGTACCGGCTTGTATCGGCACTTGAATTAAGTTTAGGGTTCTTGGTAGCCCGTGTGCTGAACTTAGGTTTGCGTTTTTAGGTGATTAAATAAAACAAGTGTTCAGTAGAAAAGTTAGATGAAGTCTGTATTGCGAAATGAATATTTTTACATTATTCGAGGAAAGTAGGGAGGTAGGGAACATTAATTCGACCAATGGGAACGACGCTGTATCACGTCATCCCCTGTTGGTCTGATTGGATACAAGATTTACGTGGTGTTTACGGGGTTGGTTATACGCGTGAACATGCCCCCGGCCTTGAAAGCAGGCGCTTTCAAAATAAAGCGTGCAGCAGCTTCACTTCCCCTCGTGGTCATCATCGAAGAGAGGACAGATCTTGGCAAAGGCCCGTCGAACAACACCTGAAGCCGTCCTGATGTCTGCGACTCTTGAAATTCCATCCTTTCCTGGGATGGAACGAAGTACTCGACCCATTGACCATTTCAAAGGCGGAAGGTTGCTGTCCTTAATAAGGACAAGTGAGTTGTCCTTCAACTCCGTTTTGTTCTCCGTCCACTTTGTTCGCACCTGCAACTCAGACACATATTCCTTGGACCAACGAGCCCAAAAATGTTGGCGAATTTGCTCCACCCTTTGATATCTCTTCAGCGTATGCTCGGGAATGTTGCTGACGTCGTCACAAACTGGTGCAGTCAGCGATCGACCAACCAGGAAATGAGCGGGAGTGAGGGGAGAAAGGTCTCGGGGGTCCGAAGAAAGCGGAGAAAGTGGTCGGGAATTTAGAACTGCTTCTATTTGTGATAGCACTGTACCAAACTCCTCAAAGGTAAGGTGCGCATTTCCTACCACTCTGCGAAGATGGAACTTGCAAGATTTTACTCCTGCCTCCCACAAACCACCAAAATGAGGCGAACAAGGCGGAATGAATTTAAAGTCAATTCGTTGACTAATCGCGTAATCTTTGATTTCAGAATTGCACCTACGTAAAAGGTCAGAGAAATCGTTCATCAACCCTACAAAATTACGCCCATTGTCGGAATATATTTCTTTAGGTTTACCGCGCCGAGAAATAAAACGTTTAAGTGCCAATAAATATGCTTCACTAGTGAGATCACTGACGAGTTCCAAATGTATTGCACGCGTCACAAAGCATACAAACAAACAAATGTACGCTTTCGATGTTTTAGCCCCCCTACCCTTACGATTCAGTATGAAGACTGGCCCGCAGTAATCTACTCCGCATTTTATGAATGGGAAAGCAGGAGTGATCCTTTCCTTCGGTAAATTACCCATTTGTGGAGTTAAAGTGTTACCCTTATTGCGTGTACATTTAACACAGGCGTTCACTACGCGCCTAGACAGACTCCGGCCCCCTAAAGGCCACCAGGTTTCGCGTATATGGTAAAGTAATGCCTGAGGTCCAGCGTGAAGGAGCTGTAGATGCTCATGACGGAACAACAATTCAGTAAAATGATGTGTACTAGAAAGTAATATAGGATGCATTTTATCATAACCAAATTCGTTTGAATTACCTAATCGGCCTCCTACGCGAATAATTTTATTACTGTCTAAATATAAATTCAATCGTTTTAAATTATTTTTACCCTTAATTTCTGCGTTATTAGTTAAAAGGTTGTATTCATTAGGAAAGCTTTCCATTTGGCACCACCGAGTTAAAATCATCTGAGACTCGCTCAACTCTTCAACAGTAAGAACACCAAACTGTTTATTATTTTTATTTTTATTGCGAATATTGTGTATGAAACGTAACATATATGCGACGGCACGCTTCATACGATTATATTGTGAAAAACGGTGAAATAAAAAAGGAGATAAATCGCGCGAATGAGTTACGAAAGAACAAATAGCTGATTTAACTTCGGGAAGTTCTACATCTGTTTCTATGTCCGTATAATAATTGTCCAGTGTAAAACTAGGAGTGCTCAAAAAATCTGGGCCTTCCCACCATAACTTACAGGAAGACAGCTCTTCCAAGCAGACGCCCCGCGAAACGAGGTCAGCAGGATTATCTTTGCCACTCACGTGGCGCCAAAGTACATCTTGTGTGAGCTCATGAATCTCCACCGTCCTGTTTTGAACAAACGTTTTAAGTTTGTTTGGAGACATGCGCAACCAGCCTAACACGATGGTTGAGTCAGTCCAAAATACTGTGTTTCTGAACTCACAACGTAAAGAACTGCGTACCTTCTCGAGTACCCTGGCACCCAGCAGTGCACCGCAAAGTTCTAGTCTCGGTATGCTTAGTGGTTTCAATGGAGCGACGCGAGACTTAGAAAACAACAATCTTACGGTGATTGTATTATCTATATTTATAGTACGCACATAAATGCAAGCGCCGTACGCCGTCTGCGATGCGTCACTAAAAACATGCAACTCCATATACATAGGTTCGCTACCTATAACGTGCCGAGGAACGTTTATTGTTTTGAGCGCTTGTAGAGAGATAACAAACCGGTTCCAGGTTCGCGCGACGCCAGATGGAACCGTGTCATCCCAACCTATTTTAAGAAGCCATAATTGTTGTAACAACACCTTCGCGGTAATAATCGTAGGGCTTAGCAAGCCCAGAGGGTCGAAAATTTGTGAAATGGTAGACAAAATAACCCTTTTTGTAACCAACGCATTGTTATTATGACACTGTGTATTAAAATAAAATACGTCGCGAACATTGTTCCAGCCTAGTCCTAACGTTTTAGAGCTGATATTTTCGTTGGATTTAATTTCTTTTGAATAGTCGGTTTGGTCATTATTATATGGAAAATTGTAAACCCATTTTCGAAGGGAAAAACAACCAGACTGTAATGTATTTTTTATATCAGTGCATAGCTGTATTAATATCGTTTTATCGTTACTACCAGACAAAAAATCGTCGACATATATGTCCTCTAAAACAGCTCGTTGAACCTCAGGGTTGGAAGACTCAACTCCCAACTGTTTTAAGCATCTCACACTAAGGAAAGGCGCGGACGCGGTACCATATGTAACGGTGTTTAACTGATACATCCGCAGAGGTTTCGATGGATCCTCACGCCATAAAATCATTTGAAACCGGCGCTGATCTTCGGCTACTAAACAATTTCGAAACATTTTTTCGACGTCAGCGCAGGCAACAAATTTGTGCTGTCTAAAGCGGAGAAGAATGGCTATTAAATCACCTTGTATAGGAGGTCCGACAAGTTGTAGGTTGTTGAGAGACATGCCGGAAGACGATGCTGCGCTTGCGTCGAAGACGACGCGCAGCTTAGTTGTAGTGCTATGTTCTTTATATACGCCGTGATGCGGCATGAAGTAGCACGGAAGACTATAAGAGTCCACCGGACTCATATGACCTAAGTACAGGTATTCCTGCATAAATTGCGAGTATAATAATTTATAGTCAGGAGAACGTTGTAAACGTTTCTCCAATGCAAGAAAGCGTCGTTCAGCTTGCGTATACGATTCGCCTAGAATATCAGGTGACTCCTTAAATGGAATGCGTACACAAAACCTTCCTTCACTATTGCGCGTAGTAGTACGAAGAAAATGATCTTCACATGCACGCTCTTCCTGAGTCCGCGTATCCCTAACCTTAGGAAGCTCTTCGACCTCCCAAAACAAGCGAAGTTGCGAATCTATAGAACTACTAAAGTTACAATGAACGCGCCTCTCATTTTGCGTATTATTACTAACTAAGCCAGAGATAATCCAGCCCAGCTTAGTATTTTGTAGGTAGGGACCGCTGGACAGTCTCATTCTGCCTTCTAATAATAAGTCCCAAAACCTATCTGCGCCTATTAAAATGTCTATATTTTTTAATTCCAAAAACTGTGGATCCGCAAGACTTACATTGTTTGGAATCAAGAATTGTGCGTTTAGTGGACATAAGGCCGGCAATATAGACGTTATCTGTGATAATACAAAACAATTAATGCGTGTTCTGAACGTATTATCAAATCGCGATTTAATTTCGATGTCACAAGTCTCCGAACATTGTATCACCGAATCGCCTACCCCCTTAATTACATAAGAAGAATTTATCACGGGAACGTTAATTAATTTACAAAAGGATTTTGTTATAAAACACCGCTGACTGCCACTATCAAGTAGTGCGTGTGCCCGATGATAAACACCGTGATCGTCAGGCACTTCTACGATAGCTGTCGATAATAGAACTGAGTGCATATCTATAGAATTATTATGCATTTGTGCGTTGCTTACTTGAATAGGGCGTGAGTCCGCGACGGTTGAGGCGGCGGGGCCGGAGGGTGTCATCGATGCGCCCACGACTTCACTCCTCGCTAGGCCGCCAGTCGTATTATTGGAATGCAACGTAACTAAACTCTCGCCGCTTTCATTATGAATTAATGAATTATGTTTGCGATTACATTTACGACACGGCCCAAACGCGCATTTATTAGGAGTGTGACCCGAACGTAAACAATTCTCACATAGTTTGTTCTCGCGAATTAAATTTAGCTTTGAACTTAAGTCACTATCAATGAACTTCTGACAAGAATAAAGTTGGTGATTCGCGTTACATTTTAAGCACGTTCTTTTGTAGCGAGACGAACGGCTATCGTTAGACTTATGTGTCGACACATTACAGGTAGATGTGTTGTGTGAATAGTGTTTTTTACTTTCAATTTGTATTTGTGGTTTATTGTGTGACAAATGCAACGATTCCAACACATCCGCTCTGTCTTTAAGGAAGCTAATCAATTCATGCACTTTGATTATGCGTTTAGAATTATTCTCGCCCGATGTTAGTGTGCATTTACGCGTCTCCCATTCGCGTTCTGTTGTCCTATCTAACTTCAAAACGATCAAATAATTCACAAGCGTATCCCACGAGTCGGTAGGTTCGCCAAGTAAATTCAATGCGCGTAAGTTTTTTAATATAACGTCAATAAGATTTCTAATGCTAGACGGCGATTCTTTTGTTAATGCGTTTATATTAAACAAAGCCTTTACGTGATTGTGCACTAAAAGTCTATTATTATTAAATCTATTTAGCAATAATTCCCATGCGACTTGATAATTATCAGAAGAGAATTCTACAGAATTAATGACTAATTCGGCGGTGCCTTTTAGAGACGATTTTAAATAGTGGAACTTTTGTATATTACTGATGCGTTTAGAATTATGTACTAGGGATAAAAAAGTGTCCCTAAACTCCAGCCAGTGATCATACGATCCGTCAAAAGTGGGTAGTGAAATTGTTGGAAGTTTAACCGACTGCGATTGTTCGCTACAGAGATAGTTGCTGGTACCGTCAGTGACCTCGTCATCGGTTAGCATGTCTTCCGCGCGGGCTAAGAGGCTGTAGTATGAGGTTTCGAATGATTCTCTGTTATCTAGTTGGTCAGGTATCTCACTATCGGAAACGATTTCTTCAATTTTGGTTTGAATCGCGTTAAATTCGTTACACAAACTAGTGACGCCTTTGATGCGTAATTTTAAGTCTATGCGATCTCGAGACGAGATTGAATTACCACTGTCTTCCAACGTATCTAAGTAGTTGGAAAACTTGGTAAGCCTACCTTTTATGACGCCGCGTTTTCTCACTAGGTCACGAAGTGCCGTAGGATCGGCACACCCAATATTAGGAGACCTATCGCGTGACTTACTTGTAGCATTGTTGATATCTAACACGAGAGGAGATTTATCGCCTAACTTAGCACTTTCCGTCGTCATTTTGGTGGGTAGTAAGAATAGGAGTACTTACAGTTGGAAAGCTTGAACGACGTGTAGCCGTAATATCACCAGCCACGTGACTAGATGATTTAAGCAGTTCGAGACTCCGATGCGGCAAATCTAACTGAAATCAGGTTAGGTACAGGTATCACAAAGAGAACTAGGAGGTGATTGGGGAAGAGAGGATGGTTGGTCTCACCAGATTGCGTATGACTTGCGATGAACAGCCAATCCAGCTCTCGTCCAATGCGCGCTTAGCCTCCAGTTGCCTTCGCTCTAGATGTATGCGTTTTGGTTCAGCAGCAGCAGGTACAACCAGGAGATCCACAGGATGCTGATTCGATTGATTTGGCGTCGAAGGACCACATGTACCGGCTTGTATCGGTACTTGAATTTATTTTATTGGGTTCTTGGTAGCCCGTGTGCTGAACTTAGGTTTGCGTTTGTAGGTGCTTAATAAAACAAGTGTTCAGTAGAAAAGTTAGATGAAGTCTGTATTGCGAAATGAATATTTTTACATTATTCGAGGAAAGTAGGGAGGTAGGGAACATTAATTCGACCAATGGGAACGACGCTGTATCACGTCATCCCCTGTTGGTCTGATTGGATACAAGATTTACGTGGTGTTTACGGGGTTGGTTATACGCGTGAACAGGGATCTTTTCCCGAAAGATAAACAACTGGAACTTAGAAATAAAGTGAAATAAAGCGAGAATACCACGAACGGGCTACTGTATTAAGGGCCACAGCACACTAGCTACTTTTAGCATCGAAGATCGGCAACTAGTCGCATTTTAGAAGCTTAATACGGGGCGACAGAACGCTCCACACCGCACACTTATAAACGCCAAACGCGGAGATTGAGTTGCTTTTTAGAAGCGCGACACAGCAGCTGAACGCTACTCTCCGCACACATTCAGATACCAGTAGCATCGATTTGGCATCGGAAAATTATAGACAACACAACAGCCGACGCGATCCAGGCATCTGAGCAGTCGCTAAATCGCGCGTTACCGATATCGCGTTCGAACGCAGAAAGTCGCCAATGATGCAACATGACGCGCGATTTTGATACCTCGATCGAACGCAGGAAGTCGCTTAAACGCGATGTAGCATCGATGCAGTCGCAAAATCGCCGATCGCCGATCGCCGATGCTAAAAGTAGCTAGTGTGCTGTGGCCCTAAGTGAACAGAAAGATTCAAAATTTTTTCGTTTTAAGTTTCGAAATTAGGTATGTGGCAGTTTTATTAGAGTTGGTTATGCATATAATATGATAAGTAATATACCTGCTTAAACATACATATATACGTCTATATTTGTACACATACATACACGTACATATATTTATTAACGTAGAATCCAATAAGAATTTTTAATAAACTAAGACCCCGTTGAATCCGCTAATTCGCCCAATAAAAGCTTCTTTACCTTCATCTTAAAAGTGTCTCGATTCTTCGCCATTCTGACCTTGAGAGGAAGCGCATTCCACAAGTGGACAGACTGGACAAAGAATGAGGATCCAACGAAACCAGTAGTGTGTGATGGGCAGAGCAGGAGGAGATTGTTAGCCGAGCGAAGGTTTCGGTTGTGATTACTGCATAAAAGTTGGAAATGTGTTTTTAAATAACTGGGGGGGGAGGGATGGGGAATTGAGGATAGTGTACAGGAATGTGAGTGCACGCATTTTTCTGCGTTGACGAATCGGTAACGAACCTAACTGGGAACGAAAACTGGAAATGTGGTCATACTTACGAAGATTAAAAATGAATCGAATGCAGTCATTGAGAAGACGATCTAACTTGTTGAGGAGATCTGCATTCAGGTCATAATAGCACACGTCACCATAGTCGATCAAAGGGAAGATAAGAGATTGCACAAGCATTTTCTTGGTTTTCACGGGCAGAAAATTTTTCAAGCGATATCGTGCTATGAGAATGCCGGTGACCCTCTGACATACATAAGTAACTTGATCACGCCAGTGCAGTCGAGTTGCAAGCCTAAGTCTTTCACTGTTTGACAGACCGGTATAGTGGTACCATTCAGCATTATTTTGGGGAGCATTTCTAAATTAGTCCTGTCCATTGAACGCCCACTACCGATTAGTATGGCCTGGCACTTTGTCGGGTTGATCGCTAATCCGAACCGCGCAGACCAGTTCTCGATCGTCCGGAGATCAATATTGATATTATCGATAGCCGCTGTTATGTTATCAACACTGGCCTGTGAGTACAGTTGTAGGTCGTCAGCATACAGGTGATACGCACTGCGAAGGTCGGGACATAGAAGATTAATAAAAGCAAAGGAGAAAGCAAAGTAGAGAAAAAAAAAGCAAAGGAGAGAGTATACCGCCTTGAGGGACACCAGAGTCGACATCACACCATCTCGAGGAGAGATCGTCAACGCGAACGGACTGTTAGCGTCCCTGAAGATAAGATGAGAACCATTCCAGCGCCCCAGACGAGATCTTAAGATAAGAGAGGATGCCCAAGAGGATGTCGTGACTGACGGTATTAAAGGCGTTCGAAAAGTCGACCAGAACTAAAACTTCACCTTTGTTTCTTCCAAGGCTTCTCTAATATCGCCTGTCACTTTGAGGAGAGCAGAAGTTGTACTATGGCTGGGCCTGAAACCCGATTGAAATGGGCTAAGCAAATTATTTTTGTATATATAATCAGATAGCTGTTTATATACACAGGATTCAAGAATTTTGGAAAGGAAGGGAAGAATTGATATGGATCTAAAGTGGCCAGGACGTGTGGGGTGTGTGATTTTGGGTAAAGGAATTATGTGAGCTTTAGTGAGGGAAAGGTTCCGGAGTATAGGGAGTAATTGATGATATGTGTGATTACAGGCAAGAGTTCTTCAAGGGTGGTCATGATCATACGCCTGCTGATTTGATCATAACCAACAGCGTTGGATTTGATGGAAAGGATAATCTTTTTGATCTCGCCCTGCGCGACTGGAACAAATTGAAAAGGGGTTAATATTAGGAGAAATAAGGCTCGCCAAGTAATTGACCGTGAGATTCTTGGTTTGAAGGTCCAAAAAGGAGGACGAGGAGATATGGCTATTAATGTCTTCCAAGCCAATCAGCCCCGACCAGCCACGAGGCGTCTGTTTACCAACACCCATGGTTCGAAGGAACTTCCAGGTGTTGGCGGGGGAAAGGCAGGCAAGGTTGTTGTGAATATAACGGCGTTTAGCATTGCGTATCATCTGATTACATCGGTTCCTGGCTCCCTTGTACAAATTCCACTTTTCCTCTGTGCTATAATCTCTATAATAATATAAGGTTATCTCAGTGATATAATCTTTTGTAGACATCAGCCCCCGACTATTCCTTCGGTGCCCTTTGGATTGCGAGAGCACTTCCAGTGATGCGGTACGTCCCTAAGACCGCGAGTAGCCAAGCTACAGGGCAAATTTTGCAAAATTTTGCTAATCTAGACGGTGTTCGTCCGGGGCACCTAAATTAATACGAGTCTCAGACGGCGGGTGAAAATGGGCAACGTCTACGGGGGTCTGGTCAAGCTGGGTAATTTCTGATTTAACTGTCAGTGTTAAACCCTTAAGTGTGTCGTTTTGTATACGGGGCTGAGTTTTGTATCTTGCATAAAATAGACGGTGTACTCAGACCAATAATGGTTACCGACCACTGCCGGTTTCAGTACACCGTTTTATTGCTAAGCTGACTTGCTGTCTGCGAGATAGGAGATCTAGATATAGTCTATTTATCTAGATAGAGTCTAGTTTTTAAATCCGTACCAGCCTAACGGCACCATAGTGAGGCGGCTATTCATGCCGTATGAAGAACTACTTGGGTCATTCTTATTTAACCTTACAACGGGATCATCATAACGGAACTGAAGTAACCGCTGAATTTGTGGCTGCCTAAAATGGTGGCCCAAACCCTTCGAATTTTGATTCCACGTCTCAAGTAAATCCGGCAAAATGTCAAGTGTTTTCACAAATGTCATAAGTAAGACTCGCACGCACTTTACCCACTTCTACTTATCCTCTGCGAACACTTTTTACCTGTCGGGCTCTAACATGTTCTTTGAGGCAGTTCCCGATCCTTAATGTCTCCTTCAATGAGTCTTAGTAGTCCAGGCGGCTCCTCCAATAAGAGATGACGGTCTTGGACTAAGGCGTATGATGGATGTTGACTTGCCGGAATTCCCAGCGTCGGCACACGAGGTTGCAAGCCTCGTCGCTGTCACCCTCTCTACCTATATTTTCTTTCTAAATACATAATAGGGTGAAGGGGATAACATTGGCGCCGAAAGATTGCTGAAGAGAATGTTGAACGGTGGTGTGGGCGCTGATCTGACTGACTGAGAACTGTATCGCAATCGGATTCAGGGGCATGGTTACACACAGTCCCATCACCTCACCTGGATACCTTCCTAAGCTCTTACGTTTGGCAGGGGCTCTCCGCCTGAGTTTCAAGTTGTGTGAACGACATCAATGTACTTTGAACACCATGGTAGAAGCCGATGGTCATTGCCACTGAGTTGTGATCGGTGCACAGATTGATTTTCGCGAAATCATTATATGTTATCAACGCCATTATGCGAAGGATTCTAATATCCGTGTGTTGGGGCTACCAGGTCTCAACAAATCTGAGGGAAGCGGCCGGACGGCTTGACTACCGTGAAAGAACGGCAAGTGTTTGGTGTGTAATGATATGTGTACTAGTTAGCACAAACGCGGCCTCAAATCTGAGTTGGATGCGAAAGATAGAAGTGTGCTGCAATGAAGATGCATTATGTCTGAGAGCGGATTTGGCCGCCGAGTTAGGCATAAATGTGGTGCTTGCAGCTCTGGGCAATGGGTACCCATTGCAATTCAGCGGAGCAACGACTGTTAGAATAATTAGCACTTTTACACTGGAAACGATATGGGGCAGGTTATTGTAAAAGACGTAAATTGTAAAATATACGTGAGAATTTATATTTTATCATCTCATTGACATCTGTAGACACAAATAAATGGAATTGAAGTGTCTGAATGGAAAAATTAACAGGTTCATTAACGGTCCACTTGTCGTCTGCTCTGTATCTGGAATGGCTAAATTTATTTTGACGGGACTTTTACTGGAGATAACTGATGATTTACGGAGTAACTCAGCTGCTTCTTTTTAAACACGGTCTTTTTCACGTCACACCGCGGGACTCAGCTAGTTTTAATTATGTTAATATAAAGTTCACCAATTATTAACGAGATTAAATCTTTATTGCTAGGTTTTAAAACAATAGCATATTAATTAGTCTTTGAGAACGGTGGAATAATAATTATTTGAAAACAAAAAAAAAAGCGGCCAAGTGCGAGTCGGACTCGCTCATGAAGGGTTCCGTATCAGCAAGTAAAATCACATAAAAGTTCTTGTAGGTCGTTGTAACTTTCATCGATGTTTTTATACTAGTGTATTGACTGGATGAAAGGTAAATTGCGTGTTACGATTTATGACGTATTAAAAAAAAACTACTCACTAGATCTCGTTCAAACCAATTTTCGTTGGTAGTTTACATGGTCATGTACAACATATATATTTTTTAGTTTTATCACTCTCTTATTTTAGAAGTTAGAGGGGGGGGGGGACACACATTTTTCCACTTTGGAAGTGTCTCTTGCGCAAACTATTCAGTTTAGAAAAAAATGATATTAGAAACCTCAACATCATTTTTAAACACCTATCCATAGATTTACACATATAGGTTTGATGAAAAAAAGTTTTTTAAGTTTCAGTTCCAAGTATGGGGACCCCCAAAATGTATTGTTTTTTTTCTATTTTTATGTAAAAATCTTAATGCGGTTCACAGAATACATCGACTGGCCAAATTTCAACAGTATAGCTTTTATAGTTTCGGAAATAATTGGCTGTGACATACGGACGGACAGACAGACAGACAGACAGACAGACTTGACGAATCTATAAGGGTTTCGTTTTTTGCCATTTGGCTACGGAACCCTAAAAAACGATATTCATTGTAATAATATAGGGATGTTTGTATATATAAAATATAAATTTAAATTTTAAAAAATATCCTAACAACTAGTTAAGGGTTCAAATGCTTAAAAAGAACAATTTGTATCGAAGCGAAAATTTAAGGCAGTGCGTCTGCTAATTTCAGAACGAATGGGTTTGCTCGACGGAGGCGGCACTACCTTCGCATAGAAGACCAACTTGTAAATGACAGAATTCGTGATGTTGTATTCTTTTTTTTTTATATGTTTAAGCCTTATATTTAAGCCTACCAAAGTGACTCTACTCTGCCTGTTGGAAAGTATGAGTAGAATCCAGGAGTAGAGGCCACCATCCTCACTGCGAGTGTAGGCAATGCAGCATGGTGACCCATACCATGGCGGCCTGGTCAGAAAATTCTTCATTATTCTCCCGGCCTTCTAAGGCCGGTTGAATGATGCAGAATTGTTGGGCCTCCAGTTTCACACTCACCAAGGAAATACGACAGCAAGAATACTGTCATTATTAAGATGGTCTTCTGTGTGAGGGTAGTACTGCCCCGGTCGAGCCGGCCCATTCCTGCTGAAATCAGCGTGGTTCTACTACCTCTAAATTTCGTTGATGAGGGCGTAACCGAAGTCCACGTGGTGTAGAAGCATCTCACTAGGCCGCTATTGTGTGGGTCTAACTATGACTAACTAACAATGAGGATAGTGACCATACTTGACATACTTGGATGCTGATCATACTTTCCATCAAGCGCAGTCCATGATCCATGATCTACACCTGAAGCACGGGGACCTAAAAATGCTAAAAAAAAATGCATTACAGTCAAACAGAGCACAAGACCCCGTCCTTTACCCAGGAGAGATCCTCGATGCAGAAATAGTCTATCTCCGAATCGTCATCACACGGACGGTTTTTAAAACACCCTGTATAAATTTATATCTGTCTATCTTTGACGTTTTTACCACGGCCAGATTCACACAGACAATGAGTAATTTAATAACTATACCTAAACAAAATGATTATGAATATTCTCGAATCTACAGTTTAACTGTTGACGATAAACAGCGAACATATTGAGACGCAGTTTGTAAAAGTTATTGTGCTCGTGATGGCTTTTAGAAACTTTCGTATACATCCTAAAAGGTAACGCACTATTATAATATCATCACCTTCTTCTTAGACGGTTCTTCTTCTTTGGTCTGCTGAATCTCGTTTGCCAGACACGTGGGTTAACAGTTTCTTTTAAGTCTTCCTTCTCTTTGCAGTTATCGTGCTTAGTTTATTCCCTCAGTTATTAGGATACCCAAGGGATGAAAAGCGGTGGAGGCTTTCTGTATTCTTAATCCGTCACCACATGGACGACAGAAGTTTGTTTGTTTACTGGCGGTTGTGAGTATGTCATGCTCGCTCAAAAGTCCTGCTGGCGGTAGCGTGTGTAGCGGGTCGTTCGGCTCCCTACGATATGGTTGAACTGGACGATGGCTAGTGTATGCACCTATGGGTCATGCTCGTGATACGGGCGCCGCCAGTCGGGGCTGGTCATCTCACAACTTCTATTTATTATTTAATTATTTTTGGACACTACCTGTGTAAATATCAGCATCGTTACATTGTCCTCACATTTAATAAAATGCCTTAAACAATGTAACCAAAAATTGTAAAAACAATGTTGGAAAACAGTGTCCATGGAGTTTCTTGTCTGTTCTTCTCCATAGGATCCACGAATTAGACCAGACAATTAGCTTCACGACTGACTACTGACTGACTACTTGACGTTTCAAAAGTGCCGTTGTATGGTTTATTTGAAATAAAATGGTTTGATTTGATTTGACAGTCCTACTAATATTATATACGCGAAAGTTTGTGAGTATGTATGTGTGTATGTATGTTTGTTTCTCTTTCACCTAGGTGATTAATATAACCGATGAAGCTATGAAAAGCCGTCTCTTGGTGTTCTGTAAAACTTTATTATAAGACATTTCAGTGGAATTAAAAGGATTCAAAAAAATGCAAAAACTCGGAATAAGGTTCACGTGTCTAAAGATGATATCATCGTTTTTTACTAAGACAATATACTTTATAATATATTGTATCGACAGTACAGTACATAAAAAGATTAGTAACAATGATCTAATAGGGAAGCCTATTTTACTCTATAAGTAAACGAACTATGAACATATTGTTACGAGCTGGGTATTATATAAATTAAAATCGTATCAAAAAATAACACAATATTTATTGACAATTATTAACACAATAATTACTTTTACAATACCACAAATTACTAAATTGCTCGTTCGGCCTATTCACGACCTTTCCGCTGTGAGCGGCAGCTAAGAGCGAAACGCCGAGCGGTAATATCAAAAGTATAAAAATGTACGAGGCACGCCACGAGTCGCCGCTCATAGCGAAAAAGCTAGCGGTTTTTGCCGAGCGAATTGCTACAGCGGCGAGCGGTATGGAGAGCGGCAGGAACAAAGGCACAAGTTCGTATGTGCGACGCCACAAAACAGAGCGGCGTGGACAGCGGTGCAGGAGTGACGGACTCAGCGGCGTTAATAAAAACAAAAAATTTTAGACGATTTTATGGCGGTAATGGATACCGAGGCTTTTATAACAGAAATTTTAAATAGACCGCCTATATGGATGTCAAAATATCCCCAACATAAATATAAAAAGGTTGTGGGAAGAAATTAAACAATGTTTTCCGGAATATAATGGTACTTACGTTTATTTTAAATTGATAACACAAAAACATAGAACCTAGGTACCTACCAAACGAAGCTACTGATATGTTGACAAAACTACTGGTATGTTTACGTAATGTAGGTGGATAGTTGACAAGTGCTACTCGACACTAGATGGCGTTGTCCTCGATTCTATTATCTTCTAGATTATTCCCGTACAAACGAGATTCATCTATTTATGGCGCAACAATATATTTATTATCGTTCCAGTGTAAGCGATGATCCATTTCAAATGTATGAGCTATCTCCGGAAGAGATACAGTTCTATGACGTAAATGGTTACCTCGTGATCAAGAAACTGATCGATCTGCCGGCTTTACAACGCTACAGGTATATGTTAAAGGTTTTTATCAAACTAATCATTATCTAGACACAATGCAAGCCGGGCGTGTATATGACAAAAACAAACTATTCGTCAGATTATCTGTGCACTGGTCCTCTATTGGGCGCCCGTCTGGTCTAATGACCTTTCGAGTACCTCCCGCTGTCAAGTCCTACTCAGGAGTCAGCGGTTAAAAATTCTAAAAAAGAGTCCTGGACGGCATATGTCTATCTTTTAAGGTTGACTCTTAAAAAAATAGTTTCCATTAAAAAAGGTTATGGTGAACCAACCAACATAAGTGTGGAAAATCGAGGGGTGACGGTCTATGATGATTTTCCAAACATAAATGTGGAAAATCATCAGGGACCGTCACGACCGTTACGGCGGGGTGGTGTGTCGGACTTGAACCGACTAAAAACCAGTCTAGAGTCAGATCTCCTTCTGGACTCCCCCAGCACCTGCCCGCTCCTGATGCGGGCACCGTCTCGTTTTAAGTTTGACTCACCATAACCTTTTTACTGGAAACTAATTTGATACCGCGGAACAATATCACGCTACGGGCAATAGAAGACGCAGACGAGACGCGTTGGTCAGCTAGTATCCTATAATAGGAAGTCAGTACCCTCAAACATACAAGACACTAGCTGTATATTTGAGGATATGTTTGAAATTTCAACCTTCAAATTAAGTTCGCCCTCAGATTTGAAGAGGTCCGATGTCAGTCGTTCCGTAGAATAACTCATGTTAAGGTAGTACCGGTTGAACTAGTAGAAGACCCCGAATAATCATGGGAATAATAGGGCTGGGAACATGACGATGAATATTATTTGAGTCCAGCGTAGAGGCACTAATAATTAAATAATTTAATCTTTTGTTACCAGTAATTTGGCCAATATTTGAGCACATATAGTTTTTACCTTTGTTGTAAGTAGATGCTCCTACTATGTTGTACCCACTGAGGCTGTTGTTTTTTCTTTTTTTTTTTAATTAGATTATGTTCTAATTTTTAATCACTATAATTTGCATCAGTCCTCTAACATGGTGTATAGTATATTAGTGGCAGCACCTTACCCCCATATCAGGTTTATAAACATTAAAACTATGTAAACATTGGCGATTTGAAAGGAGTGGCCGCGAGTTTTTATTGCCATGTTCTTTTCTCCCGCTCTACCTATTGTTTGCGAACATGGCATAAATGTACATCTTGAAGAATCTTGACCTGTCACAAGAGTTGTATTGCATCCTAAGTGAATAAAGAATTTTGAATTTGAATTTGAATTAATAGAGAAAATTGCCAATATCTAAATGCCCAAAAATCTGATGTATTTTTAGACAACGCTTCATAGACGTGTGCAACGGGAAAGTGCCCAGAAATCTTCAATCAGTGACCAAGGATCGATATTTATACGACAAGAATGCCAACCCGGAGACCTATATCAACAAGGTGAGAGCACTTCCTTATTGTGTATCCTTATAGTTTTAAAGCGTTTTAAATATTGAAAAATATATGTTGGCCGTTTCTCAGACCTACCCGATATGCACACAAAATTTCACACAAATTGGTCCAGCCATTTCAGAGGAGTATGGGAACGAACATTGTGACACGAGAGTTTTATCTCTTTTCAGTTCATTGCTTATAAGCACTCGGGTTTTTTTGTTTCTGTAATAATTATTTTATTGTAATATTCCCAAAGGATTTGTGAACTTCCATGCTTCACCAAATAAACAAAATATTATAAGAAGTTAATTTGATAAGTAAAGTAAGTAAATAAGAAATTATAAAGCACAATACTTTTACGCACCGTATAGATTCAAGATATCTTCAACGACGAGGTGTTCAGCACATACTTTGAACATCCGCGTATTCTGCACGTTATTTCTCAGCTGATTGGACAAAATCTGACTGCTATCAACGGCATGGTGATCAACAAACCTCCAGGAACTAATACACATTATCCACATCAGGTAAGAGATATAATAATAATAATGGTTTATTCTTTTACATGTATCCTATTAAGTCCCTGACTTTTGAACTAGGTTAAAACCTGTGATGCAGAAGTCAGTGCCCTCTCCCATTTTGGTTGAGATTGAGACAAATTGTGAATAAGACAATTTATAATATGTGACAGGCTGTGACAGGTTAAATTTAAATATGTTTAGTATGTGTGTGTACTTATACATATATGTGTGTAATATTTATGAATGTGTTTGTGTATGTGTGATGTAGATATATTTTTCTATATTGGTTAATCTATTAAAAAAGTTCCTGACATCTAATATTGTCAAAAGGTCTCGCCCATTGAGATATATAGTATAGAGTATAGAAGCGCAAACTTCATTGCCACTCATCTCAAAAAGCGAAACCACTAGTGAACTATGACGATGTAGCTTTGAAACCATTAGACATTTGAAAGGATACATACGTATGTCTCACTTACACGCGTCACAAAACTATATCGTTGCTATGATTAGACAAAGACATAGCATAAATATTATAATTTCGAACCGGTGTTGACTACCCTATGAAAATGTACCCATAAAAACAGAAAAAAAAATTTAAAATTATGTAAAGAAAAACAACATCATCGAATGATCAACTTGTATTTATTGTATTGATAATAAATAGTCCCCAGGGTGTGTTAAATTCTTTTATTATTTTGTTTCTTAAAGCTTCTCTAAAGTTTTGAATTGCAGTGTTTCACTACACATTTACCCATTTTACCAGTTATTGTTGTCACCTGTCACTACGTTAACATCGGTTGGCAGCCTAATAAAAAAACGAACAGCTGTATTGTCTGTGGTCAGAGGTGTTCGTCCTTTTTGTCAATTGAGATAAACGTAACATATCTTTTATCTTTCTGTCTGTTGGCTAATCTCCAGAACGGCTGGACTGACATCAATAGGACTTCCACTGACAGATAGCTGACGATAATCATAAACAGTTACTTTGATTACAACTAGTGGGGTTGAGATGGTTAATTAATATAAAATGTTCAAGTATGAAGTGATGAAATTACGAATAATTATCATTCATACGTTCACGAAATTTCACGGCTATTGTTATATGCTAAATTGCTAATTACTAACCAAACAAAATTGGGTGTGAAAGACTAAGTAATCCATTATTAATTCTTACTACTGTTACGAGCTGGGTATTAAATAAATTAAAGTAGTCGATTGATTACCAAAAAATAACACAATATTTATTAACAATACTTTTCACAATTACAAATCACTAAATCACTCGTTAGTCGCACTAGAAGATTGCTTCGATGTTCATTCGCTGTATCTTGAAACAATACTGCCCGTACGGCTAAGACGTCTCGCTTTTATATGGCTGTCGAAATAACTGGAATGTACGATAATATTCGATCGATGTTTCTAGACTGAACAGATTATTCTACAGCTACTTGTAGCGCAACAGTTGTGCGCTACTAGACACTAGATGGTGCTGTCCTCGATTCTATTGTCTTCTAGATTATTCCCGTACAAACGAGATTCATCTCCTTAGGGCTCAACACTATGTTAAATTATTTTAAAACAGAACAAAGCTTCCTTAAATATTACAAATACTCCCATTAATTTGGGAAAGAAAAAAGATGTTTTTATGGTAACACTGTATATGAAAAGCAATTACAATTTTTTAAATGCGATTATAGCATTATTTGTCTTAATATCAACGCATAAACAATATCGCCCTCCCCAACGAACAATATCGTAATGGCAATTTCTAAATTTTACAGGAAAAATTAAATACTGTTTTTGAGTATTATCTCAGCAAGGGAGCATCGTAAGGTAACCATTTATGTGTCAAAACAAAGCTAATTTAATTACTTGATATTTTCTTTTGGTTTTTTTTTTGTAATAGTTTTCAAAATAAAGTTATTGGCGAAAATAATATTACCGAAATTGCAGTTCAAAAGTATATCGTGTAATGCATCATTACCATATTGTTCGCGTGTAAATCCAACAATTTTAGTCAGTATTAGTACATTACAGTAATATTCGTTAAAATGTGCTGTTGAAAATGTTAACTGTAATATGCTATTACAAAATTATTTGCGTGAAATCAAATTGTTATTTTAAAAACTTTATTAAGTTTATCTATATGATACCGTTAACAGCACTACGAATTTTCACAATTATCTATCAAGTATTGTAAGAAATCATTACCAAATTGCGTAAATAAAAATAAAACCCTAAAATAATTGTTTTACACCTTACATGAAACACAATTATGTATTTCTTCCACGAATAAAATATTAATAGTCACTTATCGAAAAAATTAACTATTACATAATCAGTATTAACTTGTTTTGGTATTATTCGTGTAAAAGGGTATGTTAGATTTTAAACGAGTAAAATTGTTATGTTTATCACGGGGTCATTGAAATTAGTGTAGTTTTCTAAATATCCATATAAAAAGTACAAAAAAAAATTATAAGGTCTAATTAGTGTTCTAAATACCGAATATGCAATAAAACGTAAACTATCGTAATAGCACATTATCATATTATTCGCTGGGGAGGGCGATATATTTTATTGTGATAAGTATTTCTGCTTGATTTACAATAGTTTTGTTACTTTGAATCGCTATCTTTCACTACGCATTTAGTCATTTTGTTTTCATCTGTCACCCATTATGAACTAAACCGACACTTTCCTCGATTAAGATCAGACTCATCAGTTATCTCCCAGTGGAAATCCCGTCAGAATCGATCTTTTATAATCCAGAGATTATACGGTACTTTTATAAATCCCAAAATACGATACTTTATCACAAACCAATTTTTGTCTGTCTGTTTGCTCCGGCTAATCACTGGAACAACTAGACCAATTTTAACAGGACTTCAGGACTCGCTGATACACAACAGTTCAGCTAGTGGTACATAAATAAGAACCATGACTTTTTTAGGACCTTCTCTACTTTCCATTCCGGCCTGCGCATAGAATCGTTGCCACATGGACCGCAATAGACCCCGTCACTGAAGAGAACGGATGCCTCTTCATGGTACCAGGGTCACATAAGTCCTGGGAGTTGTTAGACCACAATGATAGGGTCGATGTAAGTTATACTTCATTTAAATCTTCTCATAATTACTAATCAAACTTTATTTATTGTAGACTAACTTTCGCCGACAACTCCGCCCGCGTGAATGTCGGCTATTGCGGTCAAAAGTAGCCTATTAGCCGTTCTCGGGCTCTAAATATCTGTGTACGAAATATAATCTAAAATATTTGTAGTTTTGGTGTGAAAGTTCTACAGACAGACAGAATTAATATAATTGAGTAATACAAATATATAGTTTAGTTTTTCTGAAAATGAAAATCTTAACAGAAATATTTTCACTTACATAAGTAATCATTTAAACTGTGTATATTTCAGGACGGGAAGCCATGGTTCTTCGGCATAGCCAATTGGGAATCGCTCGCACCTGAGCACAAGCGAGTACGTCTGACCATGGACCCTGGCGACACTGTCTTAATAAGTTCTACAATCATTCATGGCTCACTGCCAAACCTTTCAAAAGTAAGTATTTTTATCTCAGATCTATCATGTAAAATTCTTGAATCGCGGTGTTTGTTACCAAACTCCTCCTAAAAGGCTGGATCGATTTGTATGAAATTTTGTGTGCATATCCTAGTGTTTTGTATGCCGATTTTCAGACCTACGCAGATAGGTATGAAAATCGGCCAACATTTATTGGCGTGCCCCTAGTGCGCGACTGGAGGCTCGGGCATCAGCTAGTATATAAATAAATAACGTGGTGTAGGACACCCTCTGATCAACTTATATAAGAGGGCTATTACTGGATTCAAAACTCAAATTCAAAAAAGACCAAGGCTCTATGATGTTCCTTAGGAGGCTGACGGGCTGATGAAGATGATATTCACTGTTCCTCACTCTCACAATCCCATGAGATTACGATCATGCGCAGGACTGATGGCTTCCTCAATGCATGCTCAATAAGTCCGATCAGGTTCCACTGAAAGATGAGATTTCGTACTAAAACATTTCTGACAGTTTTTGATAAGTTAATTCAGTTTCAGTCTTCATTAATATGAATTTCTTTTTGCTACACCTATTATATAGATAAATAAATAGAGAAGGGATTATTCTTCTCAGCAACAGTGTACTATAAGTATGTTTATTATGATTACAGAGTTATCGTAAAGCTATCACCTGTCACTACGCCAACAGCAATTGTCACTTCATCGACGTTACCGGGACTAATCAAGAAAAATTGGCAAAAACTGTCGAAAACATAGCGAGTCAGAAAAATTACAATTTAAATTTTGTAGTAAGTTAACATCATAATAAGTAAAGAACACATCTCAATCTAAATCAGGCCAGAGATCAGGCACAGATCCTCACTAACTATAAAACACCTAATTTCGAAATTCTTGGCATCCAAAAAGGGCTACCGTACTCACTGCGAATGCAGGCAGTATGAAGACCCATTCTATGGCGGTCTAGAGAGATGATTTTTACGCCCCGCTTTAAAGACCACGGATCATAGTAGGAAGGAAACACATGAGCTGGTAGCGAGTTCCAGTTTTTATCTACTCCCGTCCTCCAACCGTTGGGAGAATGATGGAGAATCATCTCACCAGGCAGCCATGGTGTGGGTCACCATTCTGCATTATCTGTACTCACAAAGTAGATGGTGACCCCTACTCCTTACCCTTACCCCTAGTCACTTAAGCCTACCTGGCTTAAAAATATTTACTAGGTTTCGTCTCCACCCGCGGGTATCTCGATGTTTGCAGTATAATGTAGACTATTTCTGATATTTAAGCTATATTCCTGTAAAGTTTCATCCAAATCCGTTCAGTAGTTTTTGCGTGAAAGAGCAACTAACATACATATTCACAAACTTTCGCGTTTATAATATTTTGGTTGGTTGGTCTGTAGACTTATTACAATATGTTTTATTTCTTTTTCAGGATTTATGGAAATTGAGAATGAAAACTGTGAGAGGAGTTAAGTGTAATTTATAAGAAGAAAGCTATATATGTACGATAGCTATGTATATACGTGTGTAATATAAAAATATTTATAGCGAAAGCTTGAAATAGGTAATCAGAAAATTACGTGTAAAGTCAATTTGTAGGTACACGATTTTTTATCATATATAAAATTATTTAGAAATACATCTAGAAGGTTATAGAACATACTGGAATATTATAGGCATTTATACGAAAACGGTTGGGTTTTGGGGGTAAGCAAGAATTCAAAAATATTTTACAAACGTCAACCGCGACAAGAATGATTCATATCAGCACGAATGGTCCATCCCGACTATGGCGGTTCTCCCCTCACACAGAAGAAATAAGTGTCAGCATTCTTGCTCTCGTGTTACGTTGGAGAATGATTCAGGAGCATCTCACTATCCCGCCATAGTGTGGGTCACCATGCTGCAGTCTGTACTCAAAATGAAGATGGTGACACCTACTTTGGGTTTCTACTCATGCTTTCCATCAGGAAGAGTACAATTTGGTTCAAAAAAGGACCCTAATAAAAACAATAAAAACGATATAGGTTATTTTGCTGAATATAAAATAAAATGTTAATTCAAAATAGAAGTTTATTTCATTTACATCTTAGGTAAGCTTAAACCTATTTTATAATACTATGTACGGTTATTTCATATACAGGGTGTAAAAAGACTGAAATCGAAAACTTGGAGGTTGCATTCAAATCATGATACTGAATTTGTTTAGCGAAAAAAAAACGCAAAAAATATATTAATTTATCTAAGTTCATTTTTATATTTTTCTATTTACATACACATAGTACAACATAACAGGACCCTAACAACCTCATTATCTCATTTAGAAAACCAAAACCAAATAAAATCAATAAAACTGCAATGTATTTTACAATAATATCAGGTGGCCGGAATTCATTGTACATGCGTCCGCGTGCGGTTCAATGACCACTTCGCTCGCCCCAATAATTACTTACTAACTTTGATTATAATAAACACTCTAGCTGGAGTGTTGCGCTGCATTCGCAATAAAAACAACAGGCCAGAAATGCAGGGCTTGTGTGCGTGTTACACACACATGCAAGCGTAGCCCACGGGCGCGCTCATGACGTGGGAGCGCTCTGAGTGATACCAGCCCTTGAATATTTTCCATAAAAGGAGGGAAAATAATTGTGTATTGATTTTGAGATTTATAAGTAATTTGTATTAAATTTAAAGTCAATCCAATATGTATTAGAGTTTTTGCTTTTGAGTTACTAAGTAAAATATATGTTGGTGCAAAATGGAATTGCTATTAAAGCTTATTTATTCTTAATACTTAACAACAATTTGGTAAAAATATACCCTGTGCCTTAGAAAGTAGTCTGAGGTGCCGGTACTTTGAAAGGCGGACGAAGGAAAGCCGACTCACAGAGGCCTTTAATTTAGTTAATAAACAACATAATTATATTTAATTTCATTACTATATTTTTAACTAGATGTTCCCCGCATTTTCTCGAAAATCTTGTTTTTATATCGTTCTCGTTAAGAACTCAGAGAACTTGTAGCTTCCGATTAGTGAAAGAATTTTCAGAATCGGTTCAGAAAATCCGGAGATTAGCGCGTTTAAACAAACAAACAATCTCTTCAGCTTTACGTCGTACATACTACTTTCATTATCAGCATCCATGGAGCGGCGAAATCGACACGCATATCAGATTTTAAATAAAATAAACAATATCCACCACCTTAGATTTAAAAACATATTATGTATACATAATATGATATGTATTTTCCAGCACTATAGCTAAATTGAATTGGATTGAATTCTCGAAATATACTTTTAAGATCATGATTGAACATTTTGTAAATTAGCTAACACTCACATGGGAAATTTAAATTCAATTAACAGGCTACCCTGTAAATATTCCGTAAAAATGGTGGTCGAACTTTTGATAAAATTTCACTGAGTTAATTTAATTGTTTCTTTACAATATAGTTACTTAAAGTTTACTTATCGATGATAGGCAATTTTTTTAGTTGATTTCAATCGTACTGAGTAATTCCCGCACACTTGTATCATGCAAAACGTAATTTTTATACGCCACTCGATACGTGTTTATCGTACAATGACGGTAACTGATCGGCCGCGACGAGCTTAGTCTCTAACAGTTAGAGACTATTTTTTTGGACGTTTAGACGCTCGCACTCTATCTAGACATGTTTATAATCAAAGCCTACTAACTGATAATAACCTAGTACCTAGTGTAACGAGGTGGTTTTCTCGGAGTTATTTTCCCGTGCGAGACCTAGTATCACCACGTCACAAAAAAAAATTGGGAAACAGGTACTAGAAATAAAGTTTCTCAATTCACGACGGATATTGTCCATATCCACGGAAAGGAAAACGTAGTTGCTGACGCTATGTCGCGCATTCAGGCCATCCGTCTGGAGGACAACTTCGCCGCCCTCGCCGATGAACAGGTTTTCCAATTCCGCGTATTCTGTACTTGAAAATGGAGGACCATTATCCGAAACCATCGCTTTAGGCATGTTTACAACCAGCAAATATTTGTATTGATTCCTAAACTTGTATGTAAAAATTGTATTGATAAGTTCGATAATGTTCTCAATAGATGGCGTGCATATCAATTTATATCGCGATATTGTTCGATTCATAGCAGTAGTATATAATAGAAAGTTAAATTTGTAAAAATGAGATCAATAAACCAGCTAGATCAATTTACAGATGGTGTTTTGTTATTTAACATACCCTCTAGTAAATCTCATTAGGGCAGCAGTTCAACATTAGCTTAGTTCAATTAACAAGGCAACTCAAATCTTGAAAACGTTTCCCTCAATACTTTAATCAAGGTTGCTGCTGTAGTGCGTGGCATGTGGAAAGCCTCTATCCATTTCGATGTGGAATCTATGATCACTAAAAATGTTTTACCATGAAAAGGTCATAAAAAATCTACGTGTAATCTACTCCATGGTTTTGTAATGTAAGGCCATGGCTTAATAGTCGCCCTCGGAGGTCCTACAATTTCTTCGACACATGTGGCACATTGTTTGCAAACCCGTTTAATGTCTACATCTATCCCCGGCCACCATACGTAATTTCGCGCAACCGATTTCATCTTGACTATACCTAAATGACCCACTTGTAGTTCTTTAAGAATTAATTCCCTCAATGTTGGGGATACTACTAGCCTACTAGCCACATTATACAGCCCTGTCTAGGTACAACTCTGTACGCCTTATTCAGTACTGTCTTATTTCGTCCCCACTTGCTTTACATTTAGCCGGCCAACCTGATTGTAGAAATAAAACTATGTTTCGCAATACACTATCCGATCCCGTTGCTTTCTTTAAATCATCCCTAGTAATCGGTAAAAAAATTTGAACAAAATTTAGATACGTATTATCGTTATTCAACTTATTACTTGACTGTAATGGTAACCTCGATAATCCATCTGCTTCGCTTTTATTGGTGGGTATATATTCGATATCGTAATCATAACCTGAAAGCAAAACTGCCCACCTTTGCATTCTACTTGCTGCCATAACTGGAATACCTGTTTTATCTCCGAAAATAGAGACTAACGGCTTGTAATCAGTTCTTAAAACCAATTTCCTACCATATAAATATTGGTGAAATTTACGCACACCATACACTATTGCCAAAGCCTCCTTCTCTATTTGTGCATAACCTCGTTCCGCTGTATTTAGTGAACGTGACGCGTACGCGATAGGTCTTTCCTTCCCCTTATCAGCTCGTTAGCATAACATGAGAGATCACGGCGCCGATGCCGACAGAACTAGCATCAATGGTTAATATTAGGGGCAAATCGGGTAAATAATGCCGAGGTTAACAAACATTTAACCTTAGTGAACGCTTGTTCACAATCGTCGCTCCAAACAAATTTATTATTTTTCTTTAACAACGGGTACATTGGTTCTAGCAAAGTACTTATATTGTGTACGAACTTTGCATAGTACATTACAAGTCCTAAAAATGACCTAAGTTCTGTAACGGTCTTTGGAATGGGTGCGTTTTAATGGCGGCTATTTTATCTGGGCATGTATGAACACCAGCCTTACTTATTACATAACCTTAATACGATACTGATTCTGCAAAAAATGTACATTTTTCTTTTTAGGGTTCCGTAGCCAAATGGCAAAAAACGGAACCCTTATAGATTCGTCAAGTCTGTCTGTCTGTCTGTCCGTCCGTATGTCACAGCCAATTATTTCCGAAACTATAAGAGCTATACTGTTGAAATTTGGTCAGTCGATGTATTCTGTGAACCGCATTAATATTTTTACATAAAAATAGAAAATAAACAATACATTTTGGGGGTCCCCATACATGGAACTGAAACTCAAAATTTTTGTTTTCATCAAACCTATACGTGTATCTACGGATAGGTCTTCAAAAATGATGTTGAGGTTTCTAATGTAATTTTTTTCTAAACTGAATAGTTTGCGCGAGAGACACTTCCAAAGTGGAAAAATGTGTGTCCCCCCCCCTGTAACTTCTAAAATAAGAGAGTGCTAAAACTAAAAAAAAATATATGTTCTACATTACCATGTAAACTACCAACGAAAATTGGTTTGAACGAGATCTAGTGAGTAGTTTTTTTTTAATACGTCATAAATCGTAACACGCAAAATACCTTTCATCCAATCAATACACTAGTATAAAAACATCGATGAAAGTTACAACGAACTACAAGAACTTTTATATGATGTTACTTGCTGGTACGGAACCCTTCATGGGCGAGTCCGACTCGCACTTGGCCGCTTTTTTTTTTAATTTTTAAACCGTATTTTTGTAATCGTTCAAAAACTTTATTTAAATTCATTAAATGATGATTGTCGTTAAATCCCGTTATGATGACATCATCGAGAAATACTCCTACCTCGGGTAAATCACTAAATAACTGTTCTAACTTCCTTTGAAATATGCCCGGACTAGAGGACAGACCTTAAAAACCTTTCTTTACCACCGGTACTTACAAATTTTAACGCCTTTGTTGACTGACAATTGATATCCATTTTCCGCACCGTATTGGGTCACCAGGAAAGCTAAAATATAAAAATTAGAAATAATGCAAATAAAACCACTCGTCTTGTTCAATAGTCACATAATAAAAAAGTGTCATAAAAAACTAGGCAGTTATGAAGACTGCCGACAGAAGTGAAGTTTTGAAGTTTTAAATGTGACGTGTTGGGCCAGAGTGACACTTCTGTCATTAGCATGCAGTATGTCGTAAACCCATAAGTTGTCCCATAATTAATCGATATAATAGGTAATATAATATTTACGAACTTTAATAATAACATCGTTTGGAAGACCTCCTTTCCTTTTGCAATTCGATTAATAACTATAATAATATTATTATATATTTTGTAACGTATACATCCTTATTAAAAACTAAATACAAAAAAGTTCAAATTAAATAAACTTATTAATAAAAAATTAAACACAATAAAAAAAATCGACTCCATTAAATTCAGAACAGGGTCGTTTGGATTATGCGACTAAAATAAAAGGTTGTGTAATAGTCGTTCTTACACTGAAAAAGTGGCCATTGAAATTTGTCGTATTATACTTGGACCGTGGAGTGAAGTTTTTAGACAAATTAAATCAAAATCACATATTGCTTCCGATATTTAGTCATAAAAACAACAAAAAAAAATTAACAAACTCTTTTACTCACCGAAAATACGATATCCCACCCTTTTTTTTTTTTTTTTTTTTTTTTAACGTGTGGAAATCCCCACGGACCGTCACCCCACCAGGGCTCTCGGCGGGGCGGTGTGTCGGACTCGAACCGACTAAAACCACACGGTGTGACCTCTCTGCGCCTGTATTTGGAAGGGATCCAGGTAACTGTTTTCTCCTTCTGGATCCCTCCCGGCGCTTGCCCGCACTGTTGCGGGCGCCATCTCCTCGTACTCTCTATTTGGGCGACGTCCGGTCACACGCGGACGCCACCCCCTCGCGGCTGGCCACTACAGCGGATGGACGGGGAAACCCGTCCCGTCCACCCGCGGCCACACTCAGGGCGGCATGAGGCGGAGATAGGCGCGCCTCCGCCGCCCGGGGGCGGATCGGGTCCGAGTGGAGGTCATCCTCCCGGGCCTTCTCCGCCGCCTCCTTCTGCGAGATTACGTCCTCGCAGAAGGTTGCGACCGCGGTAAAACAACTGTCGCTACCGGCCATGGAGCGGACTACGACCGGCAGCGAGAGTTCCTCTCCGATGACTGCAGTGAGGGCCCGGCGCTGCGCCGCCCATGCGGGGCAGACTGCCAGCGTGTGCTGGGCCGTGTCCTCACTGCAGTCGCAGTGGTGGCAGGCGGGACTCAATTCCCTCCTCGCGACCGAGTGCAGATACTTTCCGAAGCAACCGTGCCCGGAAAGCACCTGCGTCAGCCGGAAGGAAAGGGTCCCGTGCTGCCGCCCTGCCTACTCGGCGATGACCAGCTGGAGAGCCTCCACGGTGGCGAAGCCAGCGCGTGGAGTCTCCAGCCGGAAAGACCATCTAGCCAAGGTGGCTCGACGAGCGGCTTCGCGCCACTCGCGCACGTCCTCGGGCGGAGGGCGGATGCCCCTCTCCGCCCGGAATTCAGCCACTCGTCGATAAACTTCGGCGAGCACTTCCGCCTCCAAATCCCACGGGGGTGTTCCGGCCGAGGCGCAGGCCGCTTCGGTCGACACCGTGCGGTATCCGCGTATGGCTCTGACCGCCAATATCCTCTGGGGGCGCCAGAGGCGCGCCCTATTCTGGGCGGACAGAGCCGCCGCCCACACCGGTGCACCGTACAGTGCCATCGACCGGACCACCCCCGTGTACAGCCGCCTAGTGGGAACACTGGCCCCGCCCAAATTGGGCAAAAGTCGCCCGAGGGCGGAGGCAGTGTCCACCAACTTTGGGGCTAGCTGTTTGAAGTGCTCGTCGAAGAGCCACCTTCCGTCTAGGACCAGACCCAGGTACCTAATCTGGGCCCGGACCGGTACGAGAACCGAGTTGACCTCAATCGAGGCGCCGGCGGGTGGACCACGACGGGGCCCGTGAAAGAGTAGGGCCTCCGTCTTATCCAGGGCCACCCGCAGACCCAGCGCCTCGATGCGCCCGACCACCATGGACACTCCAGTGGTGGCCAGGCGCGCCGCCTCCTGGAAGTTAGCCCCCCGGGCCGTGACTAAGGTGTCATCCGCGTAGCAGATTACACCCAGCCCGGGGGGGAGACGCCCTCTTAACGATATCCCACCCTGTTTTAACGTTCTTGACGTAATATTTTTACAATTCCGCATCGAACACTTAGGCATTTTTAACGAGCGCAACAGAGACGCGAACGACGCGAGACTATTTGAAAATGTAGCACAATTTTCAATAGTGCGCTTATTTTATGAGGACGGTTTTGAGACGCTGAGTGTGTATCTTGGGTTTTTAGGGTTCCGTAGCCAAATGGCAAAAAACGGAACCCTTATAGATTCGTCAAGTCTGTCTGTCTGTCTGTCTGTCTGTCCGTCCGTATGTCACAGCCAATTATTTCCGAAACTATAAGAGCTATACTGTTGAAATTTGGTCAGTCGATGTATTCTGTGAACCGCATTAAGATTTTTACATAAAAATAGAAAAAAAACAATAAATTTTGGGGGTCCCCATACTTGGAACTGAAACTCAAAAATTTTTTTTTCATCAAACCTACACGTGTGAGGTATCTATTGATAGGTGTTCAAAAATGATGTTGAGGTTTCTAATATATTTTTTTTCTAAACTGAATAGTTTGCGCGAGAGACACTTCCAAAGTGGAAAAATGTGTGTCCCCCCCCCCTCTAACTTCTAAAATAAGAGAGTGATAAAACTAAAAAAAATATATGTTGTACATTACTATGCAAACTACCAACGAAAATTGGTTTAAACGAGATCTAGTGAGTAGTTTTTTTTAATACGTCATAAATCGTAACACGCAATTTACCTTTCATCCAATCAATACATTAGTGTAAAAACCTCGATGAAAGTTACAACGAACTACAAGAACTTTTATATGATGTTACTTGCTGATACGGAACCCTTCATGGGCGAGTCCGACTCGCACTTGGCCGCTTTTTTTAATACATCAATGAACAATCAATATTTATACAAAGTATTTAGTTATATTAATAAGTACATTAACATGAATCTAACAAGTGCATTACTATCACAATCGTCATGCCTCTACGGCGCGACTCTAATTCGCGCGACCTCAAGATAATACAAAACCGCTTCTGTTGTTAACATTAGTTCCTCACCATACCTTTGGTGCTCTATGGATAAACTGGCCACTTTGAGTGGGAATATACCAGTGATGTGGCACGTCCCTGCCACGCGTAACCAACTCGCAGGGCAAATTTTGCAACAAAAAGGGAAACTGATGGACTCACCACGCTATTGAAGACGGTTCGGATGGCTAGTCTAGATATCGTTTGGTCATGGCACCTAAATGAACATAATTCTCAGACGTCAGGTGAAAATGGGACACGTCTATTAGGGTCTGGCCAAACAGTTTAATTTCTAGTTTAGTTAGTCCGTGTTAAACCATGAAGTGTGTCGTTTTGTGTAGGGGGAACTTCCTTTCGAGGGTATACCTGGTTCCTCGACTCATAGTACCCGAGACGGCGTGCGGTTTTAGTCGGTTCGAGTCCGACATAGTCACCAACTGGTGGCATCCGTGTGGATTTCCGCACGGAAAAAAAAGGGGGTTAAGTTTTGTATCTTGAATTAAATAGATGATGGACTCAGACCGATATTGGTTACCGACCACTGCCGGTCTCAGTCCACCGTTTCATTGCTAAGCTGGCTTGCTGTCCGCGAAATAGGAGATAGTCTAGTTTTTAAAACCGTACCAGCCAGTTGAGGATTGGCATACGTCACCATAGCGAGGCAACTATTCATGCCGCAGGGAGAACTACTTGGCCCACTCTTCTTTAACCTTACAATGAAATCATTTCCAAATTGAAGTAACCAGTGAATTTGTGGCTGCCTAAAATGGTGGCCCAAACCCTTCGAATTTTGATTCCACGTCTCAAGTGAATCCGGCAAAATGTCATTGTTTTCCTTGTTACAGTAAGACTCGCATGCACTTTACCTACTTCTACTCATCCTCTACGAGCACTTTTAACCTATTGGACTCTAACATGTTCTTTGAGCCAGTTTCCGATCTTTAAAGTCTGCTTTAAGGAGCCTTAGTAGTCCAGGCTGCTCACCAAATAAGAGATGGCGGTCTCGGGCTGAGGTGGTCATATGGTGGACGTTGATTTGCCGGCCTTCTCAGCATCGGTACACGAGGTTGCAAGCCTGGTCGCTGTCAACCTGTCTACCAATATTTTCTCTCTAAATACAGAATAGGGTGAAGTTACCCCACATGTCTAGTAAGAAAGTACCTGATGGTAGTGCGTGTAATCATGCCCCTGAATCGGATTGCGAAACAGAGCAAAGTCAAGCAGATTAGTGTCCATAGCACCATTCACATTCACAGCGAGGTGACCTCACCTCACCTGGGCACCTTGCTAGGCTCTTACATTTGGCACTTTTAATCATAATAATAATAATAATAATAATAAAGAAGTTACAAGAATTTGGAGACAAGATAAAGTTTATATTGTTCCTATTGTTCTCTCTACGACAGGTGTTATCCCTAACCATCTCCTTCGTAGCCTAAAATTAATAGAATTAGAAGAAACCATCTACATCAATCTGCAAAAAGCAGCCATCCTAAACACATGCAGAATTGTTAGGAAATTCATGCAGTTAGACGAAAATACACTCCCAACATAAAATTCACCACACCCTGCATTTACTTGGCTTTGGCCCGTAAATGTAGCAAAAAACCAGCCTTAGAGCTGAGAAAAAAGAACAATCCCGATAATAATAATAATAATAAATTGCTTTATTGTACACCAGATCAATTACAATAATATATTATATAAGGAGTTACAAGTGGCGGCCTTATCGCTCAAACGCTCAAACTTTTACTCCATGGTAGAAGCCGATGGTCACTACGCTACTGAGTTGTGCGGCCGGACGGCTTGACTTTAGTACCGTGAAAGAACGGCTAGTGCTTGGTGTGTAACGCTATGTGCGCTAGCACAAGCGCGGCCTCAAACCTGAGTCGGATGAGAAAGATGCCGCTGATAGGAAGAGACTGAAGTGTGCCGCAATGAAGATGCATTATGTCCGAGTGCGGATTTGGTCGCCGAGTTAGGCATAAATGTGGTGCCTCCCGTTATGGCTCGAGGATGGCTCCTGGAATTGTAATTCAGCGAAGCAACGACTGCTAGTTTAATTAGCACTTTTACACTGGGAACGATGTGGGGCAGGTTATTGTAGAAAAAGTAAATTGTAAAATATACGTGGGAATTTATATTTTATCATCTCATTGACATCTGTAGACACAAATAAATGGAATTGAAGTGTCTGTTTGTAATTTCAAATTAACAGCTTTTCAATAAACGAGTACATGGTATTTACATTAAATAAACAATTTAAAAAATTTTGCTCGTCTGTTTGTCGGTCCACTTGTCGTCTGCTCTGTATGCTTTATCTCTAGAATGGCTGAATTTATTTTGACGGGACTTTCACTGGAGATAACTGATGATTTACGGAGTAACTCAGCTGCTTCTTTTTAAACACGGTCTTTTTCACGTCACACCGCGGGACTCAACTAGTTTTAATTATGTTTATATAAAGTTCACCAATTATTAACGAGATTAAATCTTTATTGCTAGGTTTTAAAACAATAGCAAATTAATTAGTCTTAGAGACCGGTGGCAAAATTTAATAATTATTTGAAAATAAAAAAATAAAACGATATTCATTGTAATAATATAGGGATGTTTGTATATATAAAATATAAATATAAATTAAAAAAAAACATGTTAACAACTAGTTAAAGGTTCAAATGCTTAAAGGAAAATTTGAATCGAAGCGAAATAGTAATAGAAATAAGGCAGTAGCGTCTGCTGATTTCAGAACGAATGGGTCAGCTCGACGGAGGGGGCACTACCCTCGCATAAAAGATCAACCTGTAAATGATAGAATTCATGCTGTTGTATTTCGTTGATGAGTGCGTATTCGAAGTCCACATAATGCAGAAGCTTCTCACAAGGCCGCTGTTGTGTGGGTCTGGTGAGGATAGTGACCATACTTGACATACTTGGTTGCTGCTCATGCTTTCCATCAAGCACAGTCACATTGGCAGGCTCATATATCAAATCAAACCATTTTACTTCAAATAAACCATACAACGGCACTTTTGAAACGTCAAGTAGTCAGTCAGTAGTCAGTCGTGAAGCTAATTGTCTGTTCCGATTCTTAGATCCTATGGAGAAGAACAGACAAGAAACTCCATGGACACTCTTTTCCAACATAGTTTTTACAATTTTTGGTTACATTGTTTATGGCATTTTATTGCAGGTAGGCATACACAGGTAGTGTCCAAAAATAATTAAACAATAAATAGAAGTTGTGAGATGACCAGCCCCGACTGGCGGCGCCCGTGTCACGAGCATGACCTATGCACCAGCCATCGTCCAGTTCAACCATATCGTAGGGAGCCGAACGACCCGCTACACACGCCACCGCCAGCAGGACTTTTGAGCGAGCATGACATACTCACAACCGCCAGTCAACAAACAAACTTATGCTACTAGTGACTACAAAGTGCTCACATGTACAATTCAAAATGTTCGCAGTTATATAATAATAAACCATTTATAAATATGCTACTCTCTAAGAGTGCGATAAATATTTGGAACATGTCAATAAAAAGTAACTTATTATGCAATAATGTTAATACCAAAAAAAAAATGTCAAACAACAAGATACAATTAATAATATCAATAATACATGTCAGAAATATGGGTATCCAATTTCAAAAAAATATATAGGAATGTCAATCAATAAGATAAAATTAACATATATTATGTCAGAAATACAAAATAACTTCTAAATAATTTGAGAATTAATCATGTGGCTGTGGAGCAGGACCAGCATTATGCCAAGCATTCTGTCGGCTATGTAATCCTCTAATTTGTAATAAGCTTGCTTACATAGTGTGCGCTTTACAACATTTTTAAATCGTTTCTCCGTTAAATCTAGTATTTTTTGAGGTATTTTATTATAAAATTTAATACAGTACCCCATAAAAGATGTATGCACTTTTTTCCTAGTATTATACCCATGTCTATCACATCTTTGATTGAAGAGATGTAAATCTTTTCGAACATACATTATGTTTTGATAGATGTACTGACAAGGAACTGTCATGATATTGACCTCCTTAAAAAGGCTCCTTACAGAATCGCGACTGCAGAGACTATTATAGCTCTAAATGGCTCTTTTCTGGAGAATAAAAATTGATGCTATTTCTCCAGCTCGTCCCCAAAGCAAGATGCCGTATGACATGATGCTATGAAAGTAACTAAAATAAACGAATCGTGCGGTTTCCACATCCGTTAGTTGCCGAACTTTTCTAACAGCATAATATGCCGCTGAGCTAAGCCGCCCAGCAAGTGATTTTACATGAGGACCCCTTCGTAATTTTGCGTCTAGCGTGATTCCCAAGAAAACAGTTTGGTCTACCAATTCTAACTTCTCTTTTGTTAGCGGAGTCAGGTCAAATTATACACAGATATCCATTTTCCTGAAATACTTTAATCAATGTCTATGAATTTACAAATAATCAAATTAACTGCCGTGTCGATCTCACATTTTATTTCATAATGGCCGCTTGCACAGTGTTGCCAGCTATATCGTAAAAATCAACAACTCGATAATTTATTTAAATCGATATTGTTTGAGATAATTATAAAATTAGGTAGTTCACTTAATTTTATTCTTTTCTTTTTTTTAATTAACAGTAGGGAACGCTAACAGACGGCCATTCTGCAACAGGAATGACCCCATTCCTAAATTAAGCTCGGCCATGCTATTGTACAGGGTATGACCTCATACCCATAGTAGTTATTACATCATGTAAAATTAATAATGCAGACAATAATTAACCTTCTTTTTCTTGGAGCTAACATAGATAGGTACATTTTAGTTTATAATATAAATAGCTACCTACATCTTCTATCCAAATGATTTTCTACAATAAAAATTTTCTTATAATATACAATTAATGATAAAATATCTTCTAGTAAGTTCCATCCGACGACCAGTTGACTCTTCATAACATTGCACTCTCATTTTCACAATTTGGACAAAGCTCCCGTTTAGCCACCCGAGAGCCACGGTCAAACAGCAGCCTGTCCTCTCCAACACTGCCTCTCAGAAAGTCCGAACATTGCCGACTCTCCGGTGTGGACACCAATCTGAACTGTATTAATACAAAACATATTAATGATATGTGAATTGGATATGAGTTACCGGCCGCTTACCGACATATTATCATACAAAATTTATACTTATATAATACCATAATGGTTTCAGTTGAATAATAATGTTGCGCTATTCATATTGCAAATCCGAATCACTACATTCACTTTTGTAGCTTATTATTGGCGATAAACTTAAAACTAATCCATAGTTCATAGCGGCTAGTGAGCTCAGAATCGTCCGATTCTAGTGTTGAATTTGCCCGTTTGCTCGAGGCATGGCCACTTCACTAAGAACGTGCTTGGCACCAGTTGAGGTAACGAAGTTCTTAAACTCACCAGATGTAAAACTAATGCCCTGGTCTGATATCATTATTTTCGAGCATCGAAATGTCACAAAAATATCTTCGAGTGCTTTAACCGTCTTAGACCTAGTATTCCCAACAGCTCTGATAAATATAAATTTATTAAACCCGTCCATTACTCTAAGGACGTACGCATTCCCTCGTTTACTTTTTAGAAGTGGAACTAGGTGATCGATGTGGATGGTATGAAATATAGCGTTAACGTTTAGGGATTGGGTTTAAGAACCCCGATCTCTTTTCTGACATTTTTGTTGTATGCACAGTTGATGCATGCAATTTACATACTTCTTGAGGCAGCGGTTCATTTTTGGGGACCAATAGTCGGATCCAATCTTCTCAACCATTTTCTCGGTTGAGAAATGATTTGCTTCGCCCTGATTAAACTGACATATCCTACATCCAGCCATTTTAATTAAAATCTTACTCGCCCATATATTTTACTATCACGTAATACGTAGTTATTGATATGTCTCTTATATCCATATCAATATATAAATATACCGTATATATATATATATCTTAAATCGATATATATTTATATATATTGTTTTAATAAGTTTTATCCGTGGATCCGTCATTTGTACTTGTGACGAATTTAACATACAGCGCAACGAAAACATACAACAGTGCCATTTACCGAAGAAACCCTGAACCACGAAGAAACATGGAATGGAGTAACTACTAATCCTAAATCGCGATAGAGACATTCTAGCGCCGATTAACATATATAACATCTCAACACTAACCGACACATACTTCTATATTCATGGCATTAAGTCCGCCTTTATGAAACATGTGCATTAAGTTTAAATAAAAAAATAAAAAAATCCGTTGAGCAGTGGTCCCGCTAGGCACGATCACCTCGCCTGGCTGGAGGATCCTCTCTTTCGGTTGGGGGGGACGAAACCCTTTCCTCCACATAAACTATGTTACTAATTATGCCTTGTGATGTTCCAAATATCTACTTCTTCTGCGATACATGATATTACTATTACGCAATTAAATAATACATAATATACTTATTTATAATTAAACTAACTTAACGCTTTTAAATTGGCAAACATAACCATTCATACTCATACCTTTATTCCTATAGTTTGTCTTCGAAAAAATAGCAGTATAAACCACATTGGGGTACACATCTTAGCACACCCGTGACCTACTTTTGATTTTGCCTATAAAATTACCCACGCGCTTTATAAGGCGCTTTCCTAGTCATATTCCGTAAACCGAAATCCTTCTAACATCGTAAACATGTATTTTGTTTGCTGGAACTCAACATTTACATTCCAATTCCGAAAACGCTTTTGCTACAGCAGTTCAATTTAAAAACACCAACAACTAGGCATCGTGATAAGTTGGTTACCGGACACCTCATGTTGTGTTCAACAAAATAAGTTAAGAAACATACCTGGAGTTTTTGCCAACACTTTTAGTTCTTACCACTTCTGACTGTTAGCGGAGTCAAATTATACACAAATATTCATGTTAGTTCACTTCATTTTATTCTTTTCTTTTTTTTAATTAACAGTAGGGAACGCTAACACTTTGTTCACTAAAATGTCACAATTACTGCTTTTAACATTTGGCAAAGAAAATCTAACGCATTTGGTTTTCTTTCCATTCAGCAATAAGTTATTAGCAGTGAACCAATGATTTACGTTATTAATAGTATTATTTATATCAACAAAATTTTCAGCCCGCCTATCAACTTTAAAGATCAATGAAGTATCATCTGCAAATAACACAATGTTCGGTTCGGAGATCATTAATATACACCAGAAACAAAAATGGACCTATTATTGAACCCTGCGGTACTCCCATTGTGACCCTTGAGCCCAGAGAATTTACGCCATTTACCTGTACTCTCTGCTGCCTATCATTGAGATACGACTTAATCAACTAAGTGCTGGTTTATCTTGTCCGTAGTGATTAAGCTTCAATAATAATGTTTCATGACTTACGCAATCAAATGCCTTCGAGAGATCACAGAGAACCCCGATAGCATCCTGTGACGCTTCCTATGCATCAAAGATGTGCTTTAACAAGGTGACACCGGCGTCAGTTGTACAACGTCCTGTGGTGAAACCGTACCGTAACCGTTGATCGTGTAGGATGTTATTTTTGTTAAAGTAGCGAAGCATCTGATTGAGCATGATCTTTTTAAATACCTTGCTAAAGACTGGCAAGATTGAAACAGGTCTATAATTATTTGTATCTGTAGTGTCTCCGGATTTAAATAAAGGTATTACTTTGCTTTGTTTCGTTAAATCCGGAAAGACTTCTTGATCTACACAGGAGTTAAAAATTGAAGCTAAGTAGGGGGCAACTGTTTCAATAATGAGCTTACAAGTTTGCACTGACATACCACAAATATACTCGGTCGGTTTGACCTTAAACAAATATAAAAAAGATTTATAAAAAACAAACCTAAGCCATTCATTCATGATATCTACACCTGGGTTAAGCACGGGGTCTAAATATACTAAATAGATTTAAAAATAGACAAAAAAATGTATTTTGAGATCCTAGATGCAGACCGCATCTGTCTCCGGTTCGTCATCACACGGGCGGTTTTTAAAACACTCTGTATAAATTTATATCTGTCTATCTTTGACGCTTTTGCCACGACCAAATTCACACAGACAATGAGTAATTAATAACTGTACCTAAAGAAATTATAGCTAAAATGATTGTGAACATTCTCGTATTTAACCGTTGACGATAAACAGCGAACATATTGAGACGCAGTTTGTAAAAGTTACTGTGCTCGTGATGGCTTTTAGAAACTTTCGTATACATCCTAAAAGGTAACACACTATTATAATATCATCATCTTCTTCTTAGACGGTTCTTCTTCTTTAGTCTGCTGAATCTCGTTGGCCAGACACGTGGGTTAACGGTTTCTTTCAAGTCTTCCTTCTCTTTGCAGTTATCTTGCTTAGTTTATTCCCTCAATTATTACGATACCCAGGAATATAGTGGTGGAGTATAGGAATGAATATTGGTGGAGGCTTTCTGTTTTCTTAATCCACATGGACGTTATAATAATAATAATAATATATAAGTCGATGCTTTAAAGTCTATATCGGGCCCGATATAGACTTTAAAGCATCGACTTCCTGGCTGCGGTACGGTGATCTCTTTGGAGAAACCGAAGGTTTTGTTTGTGCAATTATGGACGAAGTTATCATGACGAATAACTATCGGAAATATATACTGAGGGACGGTACGGTTGACATATGTCGGGCATGTCACCGACCCGGGGAATCTATCAGGCATATTATTTCTGGTTGTTCTCGTCTTGCTAACGGTGAATATTTGCACAGACACAACCAAGTAGCCAGGATTGTACATCAGCAACTTGCCCTTAAATACCAACTTGTAAATTTGGAGGTGCCATACTACAGGTATGTGCCCGACCCAGTTCTCGAGAATGGTCGTGCTACATTATATTGGGATCGATCTTAATAGATCGATCCCAATATATATATATAGTCCTGTCTGTGATAATTCACAGACAGGACTATTGTCGCCAATAAGCCTGACATTGTGATGATAGATCGATCACAGCGCCGCGCAATGATTATCGATATCGCTGTTCCTCATGACGAGAATCTCGTGAAGGTTGAAAAAGAAAAACAAATAAAATATTTGGATTTATCACACGAGATTGTCGATATGTGGAATGTCGATTCGGCGATCATTGTTCCGATAGTCGTTTCTGTTCATGGTTTGATAGCCAAGAGTCTCGACCAACACCTTAAGAGGCTCACGTTGGACGGCTGGATTAAGGGTCTGATGCAGAAGGCGGTCCTCCTTGACACGGCACGTATAGTGAGGAGGTTCCTGTCTTTGCAGCCCTAACCACCGGTTTCTTGGTCCCTGTACTCGAAGTCGGTGGTCTACTATTTTATATATTTTTAAATGTATTTTTTATATTTATATATTTAAAAATGTAATTAATATGTTTATTGACTTAAATAAAGAGAATAATAATATAACCTCTTGTTTGACGACTTGAAAGCTAACATTCCAGATTGAGTCAGAGATGCAATTGTGGTATCTGCGTACAATGTTTCCGTTCCAGAGATTACCCTGATCAAACAGACAGACAGACAAAAATTGAAAAAAAATATTTTTTGGCATATGTACCGTGTATACATATGCATTTAGTAAAAAGCGGTTATTTTAATATAACAAACAGAGACTCCAATTTTATATATTTGTATAGATATGGAATCCTCCCTCTGCAATCCTGGATAACTTAAGTGAGGCTTGAAACATCTCTCAGCCATAGTGTTAGTTACTATGTTGAACAGTTTAAATTCACAATGAGAATTGTGACAACCACTCTTGGATTCGCCTAGTGCTTACGAACGTACTTAGTCATCTTGACAGCTAATTTAATAAATTAACAATACAACGTTTATAACCGAGGAAGCTATAAAAAGTCGTCTCTTGGTGTTCTGTAAAACTTTACTTTAAGACATTTCAGTGGAATAGAATGGATTCCCAAAACCTCGAAATAATGTTCACGTGCTTAGATGATATTACCTTTTTTTACTAAGACAATATACTTTATAATATACTAGCTTTCCGCCCGCGGCTTCGCCCGCGTGGAATTCGTCTTACATGATTTTATGTTTGATAATAAGGAACTTCGACACAAATTTTCGCCCCTATTTCAAACCCTTCTTCTACCTTTATTTTCGCGATAAAAAGTATCCTATGTCCTTTCCCAAGTTCAGTTTTATCTTCATATCAAATTACATCAAAATCGGTTCAGTGGTTTAGGTGAAAGCGTAACAGACAGACAGACAGAGTTACTTTCGCATTTATAATATTAGTAGGGATTACACCATCGGAAAGTAGAGATTTCATCAAACAGAAAACACCCCAATTTTTTGAAAAAAGTCGAAATAGGGTGAAAAAATTAAATATTTCAAATCAAAAAAATTACAGTGTATTCGGGACATAAAAAGGTAAGTTTTCAATAAACTTCATTTAAAAATGATTTTATTTGCAAAAGATAAATATAGAAAACCAAAAACTTTTTTTAATTTTTCACTTATAATTTGAGGTTATGTGAAAAAAAGTGTAAATAAAAAATCGGCCAAGTGCGTGTCAGGCCAGGCACAGGAAAGGGTTCCTCAGTCACCCATAATGGTACGTGGATTAGAAATTGTATCCAATGGATAATTGTTATGTTTACGTATTAATGCGTTAATTTTGTATGACATTTTCCAAGTAAGCACATTGTAGAAGTTAAGCCTCTGTAACTCCTGAACTAACAAAGTCATCTAATTCGTTATAGTTTTCATTTAAAGTTCATTATATGGACCACTATCAAGAATTTTCCCGGATTTTTTGAGCCGGTCGTTTAGCTTTTAGAGGGGGAGGATGCCCGGTTTTACAAAAAAGTGGCCTTTAAAGTGGAATTTCTCGCAAACGGATTTCTAAATCAAGAAATCGTCTTAACAACCCTTTAATGTTTTTAAAAGACCTATTTAAGGATACCCCACATGATGGGGTAGCCGCGAGAAAAAAAAAACATCCACATTTTACGTGTCGGGGAGGTACCCTAAATAAAAATATTTTTCATAATTTTATTGTAGCATTTTGTCGACGTAATTACAATACATATTCATGTAAAGTTGCATCTTTCTAGTACTTACTGTTTGGATGGTAAGTCGAGGACGGACGGACGGACGGACAGACGGACATGACGAATCTATAAGGGTTCGAAGTCATAAACTTCGGAACCCTAAAAAGTTGTAGATCTTTCAATTACCTACAACTTTGCCATTTAACTTTTTTCCATAGGACTTGTAGTTTTGCCGGAAATTGAGATAAACCGTTTTTTACCCTTTCATCTTCCTAGCCTTATTCCCAATTTACCCTTTGTTTTATATATTTAGCCATTCAAAGTGACTCTACCCTGCCTGATGGAAAGCATGAGCAGAATCCAAGAGTCGGGGCTACCACACTTGCTGCGAATGCAGACAATAATGTATGGCGGCCCACACTATGGCGGCTTAGTAAGATGCTTTTTCACGCCCCGTCCGAGGAGGACCCGAAAACCTCCCCCCCCTACCCGACCCCCGTCAGATCGCAGATCGCCCGTAAATTATTTTTCTTTTCATTTTTATAACATTCTCCTCCTTTTCCAATGGGTTTCATCGTACTATAATTTTGTTTTCAAAAATTATCTACCCTGCTCTACTGGTTTATAAGTCATTTACAAACTATCATTATGGTTGCCATGCAATTATTAGTATGGATTGTATCGACAGTACAGTTACATAAGAAGCTTAGCAACAATGATCTAATAGGAAAGCCTATTTTACTCTTTAAGTAAACGAACTAGGTACACATAATTATATTTATTTTCGTTTCAGTGTAAGCGATGATCCATCTCAAATGTATGAGCTATCTCCGGAAGAGATACAGTTCTACGACGAAAATGGTTACCTCGTCATCAAGAAACTGATCGATCTGCCGGCTTTACAAAGCTACAGGTATATGTTAAACGTTTTTATTAAACTAATCATTATCTAGGCACAGTGCAAGCCGTGCGTGTATTACAAAAACAAACTATTCGTCAGGTTATCTGTGCACTGGTCCTCTAATGGGCGCCCGTATGGTCTAGTGACCTGACGAGAGCCTCCTACTGTCAGCTCTACTCAGAAGCCTGTTGTGGTTGAAGGCCATACGGGTCGTGCGGTATTACAGCAGAATATGCTATAAGGCTGGCGCGATCTCCGCCCTTCGACATTCTGGCCGAAATGATCGCGACGGTCTACAACCAAATTTGTTCAGTCGGTCAGAGTGGTAACGAAGCCACGCCAGACTATGAGGTTGGAATGTTACGGCGAAACGCGCATTAGCAAGCTCTGGCGACTTGGCAAACACGACTCGAAATTCAATGCTATCCAACGTGCTGTCGGAGCCGTTCTGTCGAACTTCGAAACTTGGGTCGAGAGGTCCGACTGCATCACCTATATATTGACTTAGATACTCACCATGCACAGCTGCTTCGGTGTGTTTCTGAATCGAATAGGACGGAAGGCAATAGCGCAATACCACTACGGGTCCGAACGGGGTTCCGTCCAGCACACGCTGGAGGACTGCCCTACTTGGGTGTTCGTCCGGTACGTGAAGCGGGATCGGGAAAGGACCGAAGGCCACATCTTGGGTTGATGTGACCGCTGCATATGACCCGAATAAGGTAACACCGCGGTGCGGCCGGGGGGTGTCGCCTAAGGCGGGTCGGTGTTACCTTTTTACCGTAGGAGGCGTTACATCTTCCTGGCCCGGGGGTGACTCTAGCCACCTGGGATGTACCTCAGCCTGTAGCATTCCTGGACCTCCTCCCGACTGCTGAGGTAGACCGCAGCGGGGCTTAGTGGGTAGGCCGGGTTCTCTTCTCCAGGAGTTCCACACACGCCTTTCATCTCCCCACAGATGGTATGGCGCGGAAAGCATTCCCCGCGTTAAAAACAAAGTATCTGTGCACACTGTAGCTTTTGGGTTAAATATTTTAATACATACACAACATGAAACATGACAGAAACCTACTGTGTTTATTTGTTGAATGATAGAATCAAAGCTACAAAAGATGCTGCGCTCCGGCCGTTTCTCCACCTATGCCATAGACAAAGAATGCGGAAGCTTAACAAATATTTCGGCCGGCACAGATTAAATATGAATATATTCGATTTGTCGCTGGGATGGCTGGATATGATGAGTAAATGGCTGTACGATATAAGATTACCCTAATAAATATGTGTTAATCACTATCACAATTTACTGCCTTGTTGGTCTAGTGGTTAGCGTATGCGGCTGCTGATCAAGAGGTCTCGGGTTCGATTCCCGGGTCGGATCTAATATTATTTGTGTGCTTCACAAATATTTGTTTGCGAGTCTGGGTGTTTTCTACGTATAATATGTATGTATTTACAAAAAAAAGTATGTTTATGTATTTATATCAGTTGTCTAGTACCCATAATACAAGCTCTGCTTAGCTTGGGACTAGATGATGTTGTGTGTCGGATGTCCGATTTTTTTTAACTTTTTTTATCTTTTTAAGTATTATATATATGTTTGTGATTATAAATCTCATCGCACACAATACGGTGTATTTTTAGACAACGCTTCATAGACGTGTGCAACGGGAAAATGTCCAGAAATCGTCAATCAGTGATCAAGGATCGATATTTATACGACAAGAACGCCAACCCGGAGACTTATATCAACAAGGTGAGAGCACTTCCTTACTGTGTACTTCATCATCAGTTTTTTTGGTAAAATCACCTATATTCGTAAAATGGCTTGTGGACTGCGATAGGCTGATGATGATGATGACCGATTTATTATATGATGCAGAGTTTCACCACTCCTAAGTGTTTAGAAAGCACCATAACGTATTTAGTAAAATTACAAAGAATGCATTACATAGTCAGTTGAATTTAACATAGACTCTAACTGATATTCGCCGCTTCGCTCGTGTCCGAGATGTGAAAAATATATGTTGGCCGTTTCTCAGACCTACCCGATATGCACACCAAATTTCACACAAATCGGTCCAGCCGTTTCGGAGGAGTATGGTAACAAGCACCACGACACGAGAATTTTATATATTAGATTGTAATTCGTTTTTCTCTTTTCAGTTCATTGCTTTTAAGCACTCGGGTTTTTTTTGTTTCTGTAATAATTATTTTATTGTAATATTCCCAAAGGATTTGTGAACTTCCATGCTTCACCAAATAAAAATATATTATAAGAAGTTAATTTGATAAGTAAAGTAAGTAAATAAGAATTTATAAAGCACAATATTTTTACGCACCGTATATAGATTCAAGATATCTTCAACGACGAGGAGTTCAGCACATACTTTGAACATCCGCGTATTCTGCACGTCACTTCTCAGCTGATTGGACAAAATCTGACTGCTATCAACGGCATGGTGATCAACAAACCTCCAGGAACTAATACACATTATCCACATCAGGTAAGAGATATAATAATAATAATGGTTTATTGTTTTACATGTATCCTATGACGGCGGCTCCACATTAGTGCCGCGAAGCTCCGTGAATAGGCGTGAACGGGAATGTGGATGGTTTTCGCGTGTTTGTTCAGAGTCGGTATTTTGACCCGCGAAAAAGGGTTCGCGCCCCGTTCGCGCGGCGTTCACGCGTATATGCCCACATTCACGGCCCAAAGAATTAAAGAATAAAAAAGACTTTGCTGTCCAGTTATCGTTTATATCGTAAAAGGGTTTGTTATTTTGTATGGTAAGGGAGCGAAGAACAATCCATCGCTTCAAGCCAACTTCAAATGCTCGTGGTACATCCTGCTGAATGACGAACGAGGCTCTGGCGACCGACCGGTGGCGGTATACCCATCCTAACAGGCGTAGCTAAATCAAACAGGCCGGTGACGGGCAGCAGCGTCATCGGTACAACAAGCTATGCCCTGCGATCACCAACCCGCCTGCCCAGCATGGTGATTAAGGGCATTAACCTCCATGCGTAAGCACCAAAAGCCACGGCTCCCAGTTCCTGGGCGTGGCGTTGGGTTTCTGGTTAACAAGTCCCTTTCTAACAACGTTGTAGAAATGTCTAGTGTGTCGAACAGAGTAGCGTACCTCATATTCAAGTTCACCGAGAGATATTACCTAAAGGTAGTGCAAGTGTACGCACCGACCTCGACCCACTCGGACGATGAAGTGGAGGATATGTTCGATGATATATCGAGGGCCCTCCACTTCACGACAAAAACCAACTCTGCTCCAAGCCACGATGGGATCTGAAAAATTCCAGTCAAATCTGGAAAACCGATTTGCTGCCATGTAAACCACAAGAGACGTTGACCAGAAACTTCATAATGTGGTTCGGATTATCAGGGAAGAAGGTTCGAGACTTTGTAAAATGCAGCGTAAGAGCGGGAAGTCAAAGCTTTAAGAGGGGACTCTTAGGCTAATGAAGGAACGACGTGAGAACCCACCTGTCACTTCGTCGGGAAAACGGACTCTAAACAGCAAGCGTGTAAGACATGACCTCCGATACTCCAATACTCTTTTTATTGAAACAGCGATCGAGCTGAATCTGGGGTCAACAGTGTTCGTGCAATCTCTCGGAAGAAGCAACCTGACGAAGTTGACCACAGCAAGTGGAGTAGTCGTTACTTCCAAGCCGGCCATCCTCTCGGAAGTGGGAGGCTTTTATAGCGGTTTGTACGCTTCGCATGCATCTCGACCTGATCTTGAAAATGAGAACCCTAGAGCGAAATTAACACGCCACTACACCGAAGATCTGCCAGAAGTCAGCATTAACGAAATCGAGATGGCTCTTGGACAGCTGAAAAATGGAAAACCCTGGGAGAGGACGGCATTACAACAGAGTTGTTTAAAGCTGGAGGTAAGCCCGTACTGAGGGAGCTCCAAAAGCTTTTCAACGCTGTCCTGTTCGAAGGGATAACTCCAGAGGCGTGGAGTAGAAGTGTGGTCATTTTGTTTTTCAAAAAGGGTGACAAGAATAGGTTGAAGAACTATCGACCCATTTCCCTCTTAAGCGACGTCTATAAGCTGTTTTCAAGAGTCATCACGAACCGTCTTGCGCGAAGACTCGACGAATTCCAACCACCGGAGAAGGCTGGGTTTCGGAGCGGATATGGCACCATAGACCACATCCACACAGTGCGGCAGATTATTCAAAAGACCAAAGAATATAATCAGCCCTGTGTCTAGCATTTGTGGACTATGAGAAGGCCTTTGACTCGATCGAGATCTGGTCTGTTCTGGAGTCCCTGCAGCGTTGCCAAGTAGACTGGGCGATACATCCAAGTGTTGAGATGTCTCTACGAGCCCGCCACCATGTCCGTCCAAGTGCAGAATCAGCAAACAAGACCCATACCATTGCATCGAGGAGTGAGACAAGGGGATGTTATTTCCCCGACATTGTTCACAAATGCAATGGAGGACTTGTTCAAGACGCTACGCTGGAAAGGACGTGGCATAAACATCAATGGTGAATACATATCTCACTTGCGATTTGCCGACGACATCGTTATCATGTTGGAGACGCTACAGGACCTACAACAGATGGTGAATGATCTAGCTGACTCTTCTGTACGCATCGGCCTACGGATGAACTTGGACAAAACCATGTTCAACAAACATGTACTACCGGAACCGGTTGCTACACACGGTGCCGTTCTCGAAGTTGTTCAAAAATATGTGTACCTCGAGCAGACTTTGCAGTTGAGTGGAAACAACTTCGAGGACGAGGTGAACAGGAGAATTCAGCTGGGTTGGGCGGCGTTTGGGGAGCTTCGTCGGGTCTTCTCATCACCGATCCCACAGTGCCTAAAGACGAAAGTCTTCAACTAGTGAGTCCTACCGGTCATGACATGAGAAGCCGAAACGTGGACACTCACGGCACGGCTGGTCCACAAATTCAAAGTCACGCAGCGTGCTATGGAAAGTGCTATGGTCGGAGTTTCTCTAAGAGATCGTTTTAGAAACGAGGTAATCCGGCAGAGAACTAAAGTTATCGACATAGCCCACAGGATTAGCAAGCTGAAGTGGTAATGGACTGGCCATATTAGCCGCAGGACCGACAACCGTTGGGGTAAACGTGTTCTTGAGTGGAGACCGCGTCTCGGCAAACGTAGGGTAGGACGTCCACAGGCCAGGTGGAGTGATGATTTGCGCAAGACGGCTGGCAGGAGCTGGATGCGAGTAGCTGAGGATCGAACTAAATGGCGTGCAATTGGAGAGGCCTATGTCCAGCAGTGGACTGCGATAGGCTGATGATGATGATGGTAATAGTTCCGAAATACGTCGCCGTTTTAAGAGGTTTTGAGTGGTTGGGGGGAGGGGGGGAAGGGTCGGAACCCCCCTCACCATTTTTACCCGCCGGAAATACTTGGTTCCCTTAGAAAAAATCAAAAACAGAAATTTGTACAAACATTGTTTATTCCACTTTATGAACATTATAAAAAAACTGGCTCCAATTATGAGACGACTATTTCTGGGTTTTTTAAAAAATTGCGGTTTTTTTTTTTTTTTTTTTTTTTTTTTTTTTTTTTTTTTTTTTTTTTTTTTATATTTAAGCCTGCCAAAGTGACTCTACTCTGCCTGATGGAAAGCATGAGTAGAATCCAGGAGTAGGAGTCACCATGCTTATTGTGAGGGGTAGGCAATGTAGCATGGTGACCCCTACCATGGCAGCCTGGTTAGATTATTCTGCATCATTCTCCCGGCCTTCGAAGGGCGGGAGAATGATGCAGAATGATTGGGCCTCCGGTCTCACACTCACCAACGAAACACGACAGCAAGAATGCTGTCATTATTAGGATGGTCTTCTGTGTGAGGGTAGTACTGGCCGGGTCGAGCCGGCCCATTCGTGCTGAAATCAGCGTGGCTCTACTACCTGGTAGATGTGGATTGTGGATTGACCTGGATTGTGCCAACTCGAAGTAATACATTGCTATTAATTACCTAAAAATGATATCCTGTTCTTATACATTTCCTTTAGCACATAATAAATAAAATATAATTACCTCGATTGACCTAACCTAACAAATTTGTCTTATCATCCATCCAAGATGGCGGGTTGCGTATCTATTTATTTATTTTTATTTATTTATTTAAAATGATAAGCATTACAAACTTACAGTTCATTACCAAAGCGTTTGTATGCCATAAATTTATTGTCACATTACACATAACAATGTCAAAATTTGTAAATATTATATAATTGTCAACTTTATCATAGATTATATCACATTATTAATAAATTAATTGAAATAAAAAAATTTTTTTAAATACATTGAATTGCTATTTTTTTTTTTATGTCATTAAGATTTAATACTAAAATTAGTGAAAATAGCACTAGGTTTGTCAAAAAATATGTCTGTATCTGGACTCTTTCTAAGAAAAATATTTAGGTATCTAATTCCTCTAGCTGTAGGACTATTACGTGCTTGAGGAGTGCGCCAAGCTGATGGACAGGTGAACAGTTGATGCTGTCGTCGTCCTGCGCCACTCAAATAATTATTTGGTACATATAAGTGAATGCACTCAAGTACCGATGGATTGTCTACCTTATTGTTTAGCAGCAAGTAATAGTGTACCACGTGCATAAGCTCTCGCCTGGATTGTAATGTATCTAGACCCACCATTCCAGATACAAACATCGACGGATACATAAATGGGTAGTATCCGTAGGCACGTTTATAAAGGAATCTGGCGAATTTCCGCTGAATTTTCTCTATTGCAAGCGTGTATAGTTGTTCCCTAGGATTCCAAATAATTGCGTTGTACTCTAATTTGCTACGTACATATGCGTTGTACAGCAGCTTTATTGTTTGGACATTATTAAAATTATAGGAGGTTCGAATGATGAATCCCAGAGATCTATTTGCTTCTTTACACACTTGCTTTACATGCTCATGGAAACTCAGTTTACTATCCACAGTTAACCCTAGATCACGTATCTGACTGACTCGCTCGAGAGGTTCACCTGCCAGTGTATAAGTGTTGATTACTGGCGTACGAGATCGTGTGAACGTAATAGTTTTGCACTTGGAGCTGTTGAGGGGCATCTTATTTTTAATACTCCAAGATACAACGGCATCAATATCTTTCTGCAGTACCCCACAATCTCCAGTGTTTGTGATAGGGAGGAATAGCTTGAGATCATCAGCAAACATCAGACACTCAGCCTCAGAAAGTACTCCGGGCAGGTCATCGATCATAATGAGGAACAGCGTGGGCCCGAGGGTACTGCCCTGACTTATTCCCGATCGGGTATAATATTCTTGAGATAGATGAACTCCCATCTTGACGTACTGCTTGCGATCCCTAAGGTAATCTGCTATGAAAATTAAGAGCCGGGTACTAAAGCCTATGGATGAGAGTTTTCTCAAAAGCACATCATTGTCCACAAGGTCGAAAGCTTTTTTATAATCAAAGTATGCTGCGTCCACTTGACGACCCGCAGTTACGTTAGAGCTCAAGTAGTCTACGAATTTTATGTGATTGGTTAGAGTTGAGCGCGCAGGCCGAAATCCATGTTGAGAGTCATCTAAGTACCTACTAATTTGATTAAATATATAATTGTTGATAATAGATTCAAAGATCTTTCCGAGCACTGACAATACTGCAATAGGTCTGTGATTAGTTATTTCTTTTGAAGAGCCACCCTTGGGTACTGGCGTTACTCGTGAGGTCTTCCATTTTGTGGGATAGTGGCCCTGCCGCAGTGAGAGGTTGTATATGAATAAAAGGGGCTTTTCTAGCACAGGTAAACAGTCCTTAATTAAAAACGCCGGTATATTATCAGGGCCATACGCAGATGACGCTTTGAGTCGGCGGACTGCTCGCTTTAAGTCTGTAGGGCTTATGTTTTCAACACTGATTCTAGATGAAAAACTATTTTGAACGGTGTCACGCTCAGCTGCTTGAGGATCCAATAGCGGTGCACCTTCGTGAAAAACTGAACCAAAATATTGTGCAAAAGCATCTACAGCTTCCCGTCCCTCGACAGGCGCGCCATTGAAAATATAATTGCTAGTTTGTTGTCTATTTTTACGTTTATCTTTCACATATTTCCAAAAAGTTGATGGTTCCGATGACACACTACTTTCAACTTCATACATGTATTTTTTATGAGCTATATTTATGAGCTGTTTTACCTTAGTCCTATAATATTTAAATAATTCTTTATTAAACTGTAAGTTATGGATTTTAAACATTTTTAAGTTAAAATATTTTAGTTTTATGTAGTGGATTATTTCACCGGTGAACCAAGTAGGATATATATATTTTTTACCACTTGAAATATTTTTGAAAGGAACATTATCGGTGATGACCTGATCTAGTTTATTGTAAAATATACTTACAGCCATGTTGGTTTCATTTTGTACTAATACGTCTGTCCAGTCAATATTAGCAATATCCGAATATAGGCCATGGAAGTTTGCTTTGCGGAAGTTCCACTCCATGGTCACCTTATGATCCGATTTTGTATTATGTGGACAATGATACGCTGCCGCGTTTCCCGGCATTTTAAGTATTATTTCTAGAGGAGGGTGATAGGCATCCATCGGTACCAGTGGTTCCACATCTGCACATATAGAGATTTTGTCAGAATCAAGATTAGTTAAAACCAGATCCAAGATACATCCATATTTATTAGCAACATTATTGCATTGTTGTAGTTGACAGTATTCTAAAAAGTCACTAAATTGATTTCTAACAGTTTTACTACAAGATTTTAAATTGAAATCACCAATTATGATAAACTTATTCTTAGGATACATTGTAATAGCGTTTTCCATAACTGTTAATACATCTAAATACTGATTATCGTTATAGCTTGGTGGTAAATATGCCACACATACAAGTAATTTAACAGTTTTCCATGTTATTAAAGCAAACAATAGTTCTTTGTCATCAGTTAAATTATCAATATCGGTAATTCTCCTAACTAGGTAACAATCCTTCACCGCCAAAAGGACACCTCCCCATCCTACATCACCAGCTCTGTCCTTACGGAGGACTACATAGTTAGCAGGAAATAACTCCGCGTCATTTATCGATGTATTAAGGAAGGTTTCAGTAAGTACAATAAAATCACAGGCACATGCAGTCACATTATTACAAAATACACCAGTTTTCGTTCGTAGGCCTCTTACATTTTGGTAATAAATAATTATTGTTTTAACTGGAGTTTTTGTCCTGGACTTTTTTATCCATTTATTATATACAGTTTTATTAACAGTTTTATTGGACGTGATATTTTTACTACCATAATTATTGAAGAAAAAACGTAGAACATTGGTTAACTGGGTTTCTGCAATGAGGCGCAACGATAGGAATATGATAATTTATTGTGTCTCTAATATCCTTGTACAGATTTTTCAATCCTTTCCTATTGAGTTTTCCAGTTTGATTTGAAAACATGTCTAATGATAGATTGTGATTTGTATCAATAAAATATGCATAATTATGGTTTTGTATATCTGAATACAATAGATTGTTAAATAATTCTATTTTATAATTGTATATTAGAGCTCCGCATACATAAGTGGGTGCACATATAATTATATTCGTGTGATTTATGTGTTTCAATGATTCTTTTATAGTTTGTACTAATTGAATATGGTCATATTTACGTTTAAAATCTCTTTCCCCTAATATAATAACACAATAGTCATTTTTGTTAAAATCAAGTAATTTCTTATCTATATTCTTTAACATTTGTTCTATATTACAGTTAGGTGAATTATAGCGACAGTATTTAAAACGGCCACCCCAAGTATTTTCAATCAGTTGCAGTGGCCCGGATGAGTTACAGTTAGTCAGGATACATAGTTTGCTGGATACCTCCTCACTTTGGTTCAAATAGTTTGAGTCCGTCGAGCCTGGAACCCCTTTGTATTTACCACTTACTTTCTCTTGTAGGAGTTGTTGTAAGTTACATATTTGTTTATTTAGGTCTGATATCTCATCCTTGGTTTGTTTTAATTGTTGTTCTAGGGTTGTGAGATTCTGTCGTTGTTTTATGACAAGCTCATTTAGTTGCATATCCGTTGTTTGTTGTTTATTTGATATTTGTCTAGAAGGCGTTGCGAAAGAGAGTGCATCTGTGTGTTGCAAGGAGCGTCTACTAATTTCTTTTGACTCGATTGTCTTTGGTACTGATTGGAATAGAATAGATTTTAGTGTAGCATTTTCTTTTGTCAATTTCATGACTTGACTACGAAGATCATTACTTTCGAGTATTAAATTTTCGATTTCACTTTGTGACGTAGCTAGTTCAGTCTGGAGTTGAACAACAGTTTCTTGTAATTCCTGCATAGATATATATTCGGTCATGGTGTAGTCCATACTTTTAGATAACGTTTGCTCGGCAGTAATTGGTGAGTCATCTTGTGTGTGGTACACAGGTATGCTAATGTCGTTTTCCAAGTTAATTACGTTCCTTGAGGAAGACCAAGGCGTTTTCGCTGGTGATATAGTAGGTGTAATATAAGTTTTGCTAACTTTAGAGGGAAGCTGTTTCTTTCTAATCGTGACATTTGCTGTCTTCGAGGCCGATGTATTTTGCCCCTCTACCTTTTGCTCACATGTTTTACATTCCCACTTTAAATTCTTTCTGGCTTCTAGACCTTTCTGACCAGATTTAATTGTGTTAATATGATCAATTGATTTCTTACATTTGTGGCATGGGACAAGTGGTGCCATCTTACTGCCGTTGTACGGTTAGAGTTTGATGTTATTGATCGGAGGTAACTAAAAGTGATCGTTATGGAACATGCAACGTAGTTCAACAAATACCCACCAGACGTCGCTGATCCAGCCAATGAAATTATTGTGAAACAGATGGTGTTAACTAGTCCTAATTATTGAATCTAACCACTAGATGTCGCCGGGCGTTATATTTGTGCTGCATGTCCTTAAACCTGATTGGTCAATTTGATTAGAAATTTTTCTTAACGTATTTTTTTTTAACCAGTTACTTTTTACTTAAGAATACACAAAACAAAACTCTGTTTTATATTCTCAAAGGATGATTATAAGTCAAGTTACTCACGAATTACCAAGTTTATTGCTCTCATTTACTGTTCTCAGCAGTCAAAATCACTTAGTACACTCACTTGGTTTCACACACATTTACGTTGGAAATTGGTCCATGATCACTATAATAACATTTGTGCACGATAGTCGGACTATACGAATTACATTTATTCACTGTCTATATTATTTATACACTAGATTAAATTTTAATTTACTTTATTTATCGGAGACGATGTTTATCAAGGCACAGTGGCGCCACCCTACTCGTTTCACGTTTTTCACATAAAACCTAAAAATTACATTTAAAAAACTGTACTTTATCATAAAAATACGTTCCGTTTTGCATAATTGAAATAGTATTTAAGAATTTTTGTAAACTGTTTAAAAATATTTCGGGCGACTCGTTTTAAAATCCAACTCAAGACAATTTTTAGGGATACTTTCGTATGACTCCTGATCGATATAAATTACTTGAAATAGTAAAAGAAGATAAAATTTCGTAAAATACACGTGCGCGCGTGCACACCAATCCGGTGACGGGGCTGATACACAACAGTTCAGCTAGTGGTACATTAATAAGAACCATGACTTTTTTAGGACCTTTTCTACTTTCCATTCCGGCCTGCGCATAGAATCGTTGCCACATGGACCGCAATAGACCCCGTCACTGAAGAGAACGGATGCCTCTTCATGGTACCAGGGTCTCATAAGTCCTGGGAGTTGTTAGACCACAATGAACCGGTCGATGTGAGTTATACTTCATTTAAATCTTCTCATAATGACGAATCAAACTTCATTCATTGTAGACTAACTTTCGCCGACAACTCCGCCCGCGTGAATGTCGGCTATTGCGGTCAAAAGTCTTAGCCGTTCTCGGGCTCTAAAATATCTGTGTACGAAATTTGTAGTTTTGGTGTGAAAGTTCTACAGACAGACAGAATTACTATCGCATTTACAAAAAAAAATGAGTAATACTAATATATAGTTTAGTTTTTGTGAAAATGAAAATCTTAACAGAAATATTTCCACTTACATAATTAATCCATTAAACTGTGTATATTTCAGGACGGGAAGCCATGGTTCTTCGGCATAGCCAATTGGGAATCGCTCGCACCTGAACACAAGCGAGTACGTCTGACCATGGACCCTGGCGACACTGTCTTAATAAGTTCTACAATCATTCATGGCTCACTGCCGAACCTTTCAAAAGTAAGATTTTGTTGAACTGTCCGTCTGTGACTGGATTCAAAAAACAAATTCAAAAAAGACCAGGCCCTATGATGTTCCTTAGGAGGCTGATGGGCTGGTGATGATGATATTATAATGCATGGTGTTTGTGCTGAAACACATTCACTGTTCCTCACTCTCACAATCCGATGAGATTACGATCCCACACAATCGGAAGATCATGCGCAGGACTGATGGCTTCCTCAATTCATGCTTAATAAGTTATGTCCGATCGGGTTCCACTGAAAGATTCTGACAGTTTTCTGATAAGTTAATTCAGTTTCAGTCTTCAATAATATGAATTTCTTTTTGCTACACCTATTAAATAGATAAATAATGTATAGATATATGAGTAGTGATTATTCTTCTCAGTGACCATGGACTATATGTATGTTTATTATGTTTACAGAGTTATCGCAAAGCTATCACCTGTCACTACGCCAACAGCAATTGTCACTACATCGACGTTACTGGGACTAATCAAGAAAAATTGGCAAAAACTGTCGAAAACATAGGGAGTCAGAAAAATTACACAATTAATTTTGTAGTAAGTTAACATCTTACATCATCATAAGTAAAGAACTCTTCTCATACAGGGCCGATTCATCTCAATCTAAATCACCTTAAAACATCCAAAATACTTGGCAACAGAAAGGGGCTACCGTACTCACTGCGAATGTAGGCAGTATGACGACCCATTCTATGGCGGTCTAGAGAGATGTTTTTTCACGTCTCGCTTTAAGAGCCACGGATCATAGTAGGAAGGAAACACATGAGCTGGTAGTGAGTTCCAGTTTTTATCTACCGACCTCCGACCGTTGGGAGAATGATGGAGAATCATCTCACTAGGCCGCCTTGGTGTGCGTCACCATTCTGCATTGTCTGTACTCACAAAGACGATGGTGACCCCTACTCCTAGTCACTTGGGTAGGCTTAAAATTTAATATTTACCAGGTTTCGTCTCCACCCGCGTGTATCTCGATTTTTGCATTATAAAGTAGCCTATTTCTGATATACAAGTTATATTACTGTAAAGTTTCATCCAAATCCGTTCAGAAGTTTTTGATAATACGACTGGCTGGTTGGTCTGTAGACTTATTATATTATGTAATGTTTCTTTTTCAGGATTTATGGAAAATGAGAATGAAAACTGTGAGAGGAGTAAAGTGTAATTTATAAGCTATGTATGTACCTTTATATAGATGCATATGTGATATAAAAATTTTTGCTTCAATTCGGCATAGCTTACAGATGGAGCCACCTGTAAGCTATGCCGAATTGAATGCAGAAAGAATTTTTGAAATCGATTCATAAACAACGAAATTATCGCACATACATAAAAAAATCCGACGAATTGAGAACCTCCTCCTTTTTTTAAGTCGTTTAAAAAATAACGAGAAAAGCTATTTGTTGTTACACTATTTTTTTGCATATATAAATTCATTTAGAAATACATCTAGAAGAATCTAGAACATACTGGAATATTATAGCCATTTATACGGTTATATGGTTGGCTTTTTAACCGATTATAAAAGGAGGTTCTCAATTCGTCGGAATTTTTTTTTTTATGTATATGCAGCTTATTTTGTCGTTTATGAACAGATTTCAAAAATTCTTTTAACATCGAATTTGGCATAGCTTGGTGGTCCCGTCGTCACCATGTGAGGAACAGGTACTGGGATCTCAATGAAATCGAGAAAACTCCTCAAATATCTGTCGCGATTGGATTACTCGGAATAGTTTTTCTTTGAAGTCGGTTCTTTTTGTTATGGGATAAGCACAAGTCAAAAACACACACTCACATAGCAAGAACATTATACAAACGTCAACCGCGACAAGAATGATTCATATCAGCACGAATGGTTCGGCTCGACCATGGCCGTTGTACCCTCACATCATCATCAACAGCCTTTAACAGTCCACTGCTGGACACAGGCCTTTCCTTAGAAGGAGGTTTTGGCCTACTATACCGTGCTGGCCAGATGGGTTGGCAAAGGGATGGTTTCAAGTTTTGCTTCTATTTGCATTGATTTTGTATTGCGTAGTTTATCCCTTAGTCGCCTTTACGACACTCGCGAGATGAATAGGGGTAGTGACACTCTGTATTCTTAATCCGTCACCACACGGACAAGTACCCTCACCTGTACCCTCACACAGAAGAACAATATAAGTGACAGCATTCTTGCTCTCGTATTTCGTTGGAGAATGATTCAGGAGCATCTCACTATCCCGCCATAGTGTGGGTCACCATGCTGCAGTCTGTACTCAAAATGAAGATGGTGACACCTACTTTGGGTTTCTACTCATGCTTTCCATCAGGAAGAGTACTGTGGCCTTGGCTTGAAAAAAGTACCTTAATAAAAACAATAAAAAAATTGTGGGAGCACAGCTATACAATGCACTTCCATCAGACATCAAGGAAGCGACCTCAATGAATATGTTTAAAAAAATCTACACAATCACATTTAAATAATACAAATTAGTCGAATCGAAAAATCAAATCGCTTGTCGCTCTTAACTTGAGCCATACGACTTTGACTACAGTGAGCTCGCATCTCAAGATACGTCGGTGGTCAATGTTTTTTTTTTTTGTAAATACCCACCTGTATCGGGTTATTTAATGTAAAAGAATGTTTTATTCTCATGTAAGTGAGAGTGAGAGTTGCCTTTTTGAGAAATAAATATATTTAAACCGAAAAAAAATTAAAAGCGCCCAAGTGCGAGTCGGACTCGCCTATGAAGGGTTCCGTAGCAGCAAGTAACGTCATATAAAAGTTCTTGTAGTTCGTTGTAACTTTGATCGATGTTTTAATAAAAGTGTATTGATTGAATGAAAGGGAAATTGCGGTTTACGATTTTTGACGTATTTAAAAATACTACTTACTAGATCTCGTTCAAATCAATTTTCGGTGGAAGTTTGCCTGGTAATGTACATCATATATTTTTTTAGTTTTATCATTCTCTTCTTTTAGAAGTTACAGGGGGAGGGGGGACACATTTTACCACTTTGGAAGTGTCTCTCGCGCAAACTATCCAGTTTAGAAAAAAAAGATTTTAGAAACCTCAATATCATTTTTGAAGACCTATCCATAGATATACCACACGTATGGTTCGGATTAAAAAAATGTTGAGTTTCAGTTATAAGTATGGGGACCACCAAATTCATTGTTTTTTTCTATCTTTATGTAAAAATATTAATGTGGTTCACAGAATACATCTACTGACCAAATTTCAACAGTATAGCTCTGAGTTTCGGAAAAAAGTGGCTGTGACATACGGACGGACAGACAGACAGACTTGACGAATATATAAGGGTTCCGTTTTTTGCCATTTGGCTACGGAACCCTAAAAAGGTTTTTAGGTTACTTTACTAGAAATAAAATAAAATGTTAATTAAAAATAGAAGTTTTATTTCATTTACATCTTAGGTACCGTAAGCTTAAATATAACCTATTATACAATACTATGTACGGTTATTTCATATATATATAAATTCTGATTTGTTCTACTAAATTATAATATTATAATGTCTTTTATTCCCTTACTGCAATCATTTAGGTACAAAAATAAATCGAAATAAATTCTAATCTAAAATTATAGAATTTTATACAAAAACACTTTTAAAATATATTTATTTTTAATGACAATTATTTGTTTAAAATATATTATTTACTTAACACCTATCAATAAAATTAGTTTCGCTATTTCAATATAGATGGAGCTAGCTATCAGGTGCGTATACGCAACAATTTCTCGTACGTATACGTAGATTTAGATAACACGACAAAGTTTATAAAACCATAACTCGACTACGTAAACGTTTTTGATAAAGTTTACATAGCTTATGTCGGCCATTATTACGAATCTGTTGACACCTCATTAATTAAAATCTGATCACTTTTAGCTTCGCCGTAGTCGGGTAATTAAACTTTCATTCGCCTGAGATTTAATTCTTTACATATCTTCAGTTCCTTCGGAGTCAAAACAAATACAGGTACTGCCGATTTTAATCATCATCATCAAAAGCTTTCAGTAGCCCACTGCTAGACATAGGCCATTTCTAAGTTAGGGGGTTTTAGCTCCATTCAAAAACTCATAGTGGCTTTACAAATGAGCTTGACGTCATCAATAGAGTTCAAGGGTCGATTTCATTAATCGCGATGAATATTGTTATTTTTATTTATTTATTTATAATTCCTGCAAAAAAAATGCACAAGGCGGACTTAATGCCTATGGTATTCTCTTCCAGTCGACTTCTATGGAGTCTATAAAACGTTTTATACAAAGACTGCAACTGTAGGAGGATAAGACAGTATTGAACGGGTCTAATGGTTTTGTGTGCATGATAAGGCTAGAACATATCAAATTATACAGAATGGTAACCCATCCATAGAGTGGCCTAACTAACGTTACTTAACTTTACAATGCAACCTTTTTTCATAAATTCAAAGTATTTTCAATTTGACCAGTTCACATATTGAATGACTTGTATACAACATTCGTTATGCATTATCGAGTGATTAGCTCTCTTTTTTTTTATTCTGTTGCATTAGTAGCATCTTATTTATATAGTTATAGCGCAATAAAATATTCTTAGCTGATTCATTTCTAACTGCCTTATATCTGTAAATGAATCTGGCAATAATTAGATTTGACAATAGCCAGGGATGACGTCACAACTTAGTACTTCATACTAAAATATACCGCGTCCATAGTTATGTCAATGAATACATCCTACAAAGAAGCGCAAACCAAAAGGATTTCGCGTGCCAATTCCAAGTGGGGTCTGCCCCCAGTTTAGTTCGTAGTTGGTGGCGCTGGCGTCGTTCTATGTTCACTTTGCAATGCGTTTGCAATGCAATGCAATAAAGAGAGAGATAGCTGTCGCAGCGCCGTCAAGCGACGATTTTGGTCACAGCAAGTTTGTCTTCAGAGCTTCCATAAGAATTGTGCTTCTATGTACTTTGCATTTATTGTTTATAGTCCTTATAATATAGCTTGATCTCTAACAGTTGTAACTAGTGTCATTTTAGAATTTACGAAGTACATTAAAAGTGAGAATTAATTCCAACTTACTATGTCGGTTTCGTAGACATCTGTCACAGAAATCAAACTATATTTTATCATTTAGTAGACTGTCAAAAAATCCATTTTTTTTTATTTAAATGACATTGTCATTCTGCGAGGAATATCGCGAGTCAATTCGCTGCCAGAGGCGCTAGTGTAGCATAAGGTCTCCGAAATATCAAATTACATTTCTGAGGGCGTAAGTATATTTCCAAAGGAAAATAAAGTTTGTGAATATTTTGCCTTAAGCGACATTATTCATATAAAATGAATGTCTGTGCTTTGAAACAATCTTATCTGTCGGAATTTAATAGTCTCCTTTTTTTCCAAACAAAACGGTACTGCGCAATACTGCGGCACACTTATTAATATTTTTACAATACGATTTTATTTAAGCTTTTAAATATTATCACGTACGTAATAATAACAAAGTTTGACAGCTGTCAGCTTTGCCTGACGATCTCACTGTACAGTGGCGCCCACTGGCGACCACAAAACCGGTTGCCCTCTGTATGTCAATACATTGAGAACTCAAAGGGCGTAAAAAACATTACACAAAATGTGTTATACGCCCTTACAATAGTACGAACTTGCAAATAATCTTAAAATTAATTTGTAAACTTATCTAATTGTGCAATTTACAGCGAAATGTTTACATAATATTTACAATACATTTGTAAGGCAGAAAATAATATAATTAATTACATTTAGATGTCAAAATAACTTATCTTTTAAAACTGTGACACGAGACTAGATCTGGTTTGGAAATAAAGTTTATAAAAAAAAATGTTATTGTGAAAAATAATCTTAAAATTAAATCGGTGCGTTTATGTGTAATATTAAGTAGGTTGGTAACTAAACGAAATCATAATTCAGCGCAGTCTCCTTCAAAAATCTGTAAACAAACAAACCGATGGTATAAAATTAACTAATTTATTTTATTTTGTATTAAATTTTATTTTATCTTCAAATTATTAATATTTTTATGATAAAATAACACCATTATTTTTAAATTTTAGTTTATTTGGTTATGATAATTTAGAAAAAAGCCAATTAGTTCAAATTATTATTAGATACCACCAGTTCTATCTAATGTCACTAGATGGCGTTAATTTCAAAACTGTTGTAATTAGTTGACGCTATTAATTAATAAATGCACTTTTGAACATTATTGAGTTACAACATCGTATTGTTTACAATATTTAATATGATAAATAAGTTAATAATTTATTTTTAGGTAATAATAAAAAAAAAAAAATTTTGAGTAACTCAGTCACTAATGGGTGTTTTCGCGAACATTCAATTAATCTACGTGTCCATTTAGAGTAAGATGTTTATCCTTAGTGCTGTTTTCGTTTTCACAAACCTTCAGGGTACACCTAAGTGCTTTGATTTCTTTAAAAGTTTAGGGGCTCCTTGTAAGGAGACGTTGTAGGTAAAGTTTGTAAAATTGAACAGATTTTTATTTTAACGATACTGTACTGTACTTACGATATTGTAACTGTAGAAAAAATATTGTAAAAAGAACCAATCACAGTGCATTTATAATTTATTACAGCCAATCACCATCCTCTACAAAAGCTAATGCAGTATTTATATCGCAAGCTACGTGCAACACGGTGCCATTGTGAGAGAGATTATTATTATTTGTAAAGAAAATAGAATTAAGATCCATAAAGTTAATGATAAAATATTTTTAATTTGTCTATTTTTTTGACTCCGTTGATTTGTAATTCAACATTCTTCTAAACTGATTGAAGATATAAATCCACTCAATTTTATTATATTTTTTAAAAGAACTCTTTATTCCTCTGTTCCCCGATACTATAAAGAAAATTTCTGTTCCTCCGTTATCTTTTAGTACCTTGGCGACCGAGCTTAGCTCGGTTTCCATATTTATTGTTTGACAGCGTCATCTATTCTCCCAAGTAGCTGTTGTCCAACCACAAAATGGGGGTGGTACAGAGCCGTTTCCGAGATCACAAATATATATAAATACAAAAATTGCTCGTTTCAAGATATTAGATTTAGTAGAATTCTAAACATCATAAAGAAAAATTCTATTTATATACATATCTTATCTAAGGACTGAGAAAATTAATTTTCATTGCCAATCACATTATTATTACTATATTATCATTATTTCACATGATCATCATCAACAGCATTTAACAGTCCACCGCTGGACATAGTTCTCTCCTTAGAAAATAAATCATTACATACAAATAATAAAATCTCAAGCGAATGAAAGCCATGCTAACTTACCCCTCACTTAATATTTACAGCACTATATACAGTGTATCACAATAAAAAAAACTTTTGATTGTGATACTTACAGTATAATATAAGCGTTATTATTGTTATTGTTATCGATATCGATAGGAGCATCTCTAACGTCCGACACATCTCTAGCGCCGAAACGTCAAACACTACTATGAAGATGCAATCCCTTATTCTTTCTCTCTGCTGAATGTCCCGCCAAAACTACCCTTTCTCAACTATTGTAAATTACAAAGTAAATAGCTACAGTATTACGAGGGAGTTTTATTTCCAAAAACAACAGTACGGGCGTATTACTACAACAGCACTTATTAGCAGAATTAACAGTTATAAATAATAATAATAATATATTTGGGGTTCTGGGATATCAAATCAATCCTAGTGTTGAAAGATATGTAACAGTGTAACAGACGTGAAACAGTGGGGACGCGTCACCACACCATGCGATAAAAAAAATATTTAAAAAAACTACAGACACGCTTTTAAACGAAAAAGTAGAAAATAATTTTAATGTAACAAAGCGTGTGGCGACGTTATTGAAATATTTTCAGAAAGCACCCTACGCTTTGTGACATTAAAATTATTTTCGTGTTTGTTTAGATTTTTAAAACTATTTTTTAGAAAAACGACAAAACACTATTTTTTTTTCAAATTTGTCACCGGTCTTCGATAAATCTACAAAGTTTGAACGAAATCTGGCCGTTTAAAGTGTGTCAAATCGCACCCAAAGGAGTCGGTTACAAACAAACAAACATACAGGTGAAGCTAATATAAAGCGTGTAATATGTAACGTGTAATGTGGAGTGACAACGCGTCATCACGCCCAGACCCATTCTTGTGAAAGCAAAGCTATACCGTGAGCGTGAATAATATATTACATATTTACATAATCTATTACAAAAAATATAAAATTAATTATAACTCTGTTGCCAATGTACAAATAAATAAAAAGCGTTAGTTTTGATATAACAAGTGTAATAACTAATTATTATAATACTACACTACACCTGTAAGATATCAACTTATTTCATTTATATTTTCTGTGGTACAATAAACATGATGTTATTTAAATAAATAAATTACTGGCACTAAAAGCGTTCATTTATATTCACTACATTTAAATTTATGCAAGTATTATTTAAATATAAGCTTTTTATTTTAAATAATAAATATATTTTTTCCACCATAACTTTTTCCTGTATAGCAGTCACATAAATAATTTAACACAAACTGACCAAATAGTTGATAACCTATACAATAATTAAAATTATAGTAATTGATAAATAATTGTCTAATATAAATATTTATTAGAGCAATTTTAAGTTTTAACTCTAGTTTCTAGACTTTACAGAACCCAGCGACTGTCAAAGGAGGTGGTCAATAGACCTGTTCCAGGGACTTCCTTTCGAGGGTATACCTGGTTCCCCGGCTCATAGTACCCGAGATGACGTGCGGTTTTAGTCGGTTCGAGTTCGATATAGCCACCAACTGGCGGTATGTCGACCTCCAACCGACTAAAGGGGGGGTCAGCAGACCCCTCAGTCTAACTAACTACCCTAGACGTCACTTTAACACATTACCCTTTCAATTAACTTCGGAATTGAAATACATTTAGATGTTTTAAAATTAAATAGAAATAAATTAGTTTTATTATAATCAATAATAAATCAATACTTAGTTTTAAGTAGTCAGTAGCATAATTAAATAAATTAATTAGTGTATCAAGCCGTTCCAATAAATTGTTACTGGTATGATAACAAGAAGGGAACAAGTGGGTACTTTAATTCGTATATAGTTTGTAATTTCACCAACAGATGGCGTTGGGACATTATTAGATCGCGCTATTGTTTGGTTATATGTCAGAGTTAAGAAAAGAATATATACCCACTTATTTACTTCAAGTCTTAGAAGGATTTCTATATTTGATACTTAGAACTACATAACACATGCATTATTTTGGTGTGAATTTCTAGTTCATGCAATATTAATATATTCCTTTATTATTAAAAAATAATACGTGGGTAGCTGAAGTGTCCGGACCTTACGATTTTTTTATATATTTTTTGATATTTTTCTATATATGCAAAATACAAATTCAAAAATGCGTAACTAAGTGAACTAGTTTTTAATATCGAGTTCTGTTATCTTAATGCAGAGGTCCAAATCTCTTCAGATTACCCAGTGCTGTACCTACTGAACCCACTTACAGTACTGTGTGTACTAATTTTACTAAGTTCGTCAAGTACATTTTTGTACCGATAATAATATGGATGCATAAACAAACACACATCGGTTTTATTTATCTAAATATACAGCTTTTTTAAATAAAAATCCAAATTTTAATATACTGTAAAATTCGATTATGTATTTGTTCAAACATTACAAAAACCGGTTGATGACCCTCAAATGTCTTCAAATATACTCTCTACCTCCCGAAGACCTCACTACACACCCTTTGACCTTAACACCAGTCAACACCAGATGACCCCACTAAACACCCAACGACCCACTAAACACCCGATGACCCCATATAATACCGGGTGGTCTACTGCAACCCCTGTTGTTTCTTATCGTTATAATTGACGTAAACCCTAACAACTTCACCTTCGTACTTGCGCTGCGACGGCATGAAGTAGAAGTCAGGGTTGGAGCCGAGGGGTCCGTCCGCTCGAGTGCCGCGTGGGAGAGAGTACGCGGCGCGTTCTGACCGCCCGGAGTAGCCCCCACTGGAACTAGACAAACGTTGGATATTTTTATTAATTATTTCTATACATAGTATATGCTAAAATATGGGTAGGCTAAGCTACAATCAGTGCCACATGAGGCAAAGTACATGGAACGTATACAGCGAATGAAAAAACAAGTTAAATTATGTTTAAAAAAAAAACTTATAATATACGTGTTAAAGTGAGTGATGAAACTTTTGCATTTTTTATTTTTAAATGCTTAATTTTTTTACAAATTTAAGTATATTTATAAACTACTAACTTTTGCCTGCGACTCTCGCTGTAAAAAGTAGCCAGAGTCCTTCCTCAAGAAACAAAGTATCTATCTACCTCCATGCTAAATTTCATTGCTAGTTTGAGTTTTACACAAATGATTATTTTATTGTAATAAAATCCTTAATATTAATATACATTCAAAATTAACTTTGTCTATCATGACAAACTGCTGACCGATTTGATGAATTTCAGTATAACGATAGATTTCACATTGGAGGAAGATATAGGCTAATTTTTGTCGCGATAACCGACATACACGTGGGCGGAGTTGCGAGCAAACCCAGTGTTTAACAATGGCAACTTAATACTTACTAACTAAACCTACCTTGCTGATGATAAACATGAAACTACATAAAGGTGACGACCAGTAATCTCTTCCAAAAATTTTGAAATGAAAAACTAATATAATAAACAAAGATTTTATACACTTGAACATAAGATATATATCAAATGATATAAATATAGAATTTAAAACCACAAAAAGTAATCGTTCCGACCGTGACAGGACTCGAACCTGCAATCTTCGGATCCGAAGTCCGACGCCTTATCCATTAGGCCACACGGTCTTATTATAGAAGTTTGAAATTATTGACCTTATAAAGAAAAAACATTAGACCTTTTAATAAATTCATCTTTTTCTAACTTTAAATTATTGGAATAGCAAATTAACTTATGTCATTATAATATGTAATTTTCTGGTTACTTAATAAGGTTCAATTTAGAATGCAGTGGTTAATATTCTCATAGTTTAATTCAACATTATATTTGTGTTAGCACTCTTTCAAGTGAATTATTGAAATTGTATCGGTTATCGGTGGTGAATAAAGTTTTTATTTTTAATGACAGGCCCAAAGAGGCGTACCTTAACATGTCGTCATTCATTGATCCCAAACTCCATTTTGACACTGCTAATGACAATTTGGAATTTTTTGATCTCATCCTAGTTTGACATCACATTTTAGCTATTTTTAATTTTGTACTAATATAAATTATTTTTTATCGTGGAAAGGAGTTGGCTACTAGCCTAAACTTATGATTTAATTTATAGATGGTTTTTATTAGCAGTATTATCTCACCCGTAGGTTCCGTGTCCTTGGGGCGGTGCTTGTCCCGGTGCATGTCGCGGTCTCTGCAGCGACCTGGTATCGTGGTAGTACTGCGCGGCGCTGTTCTGGTGGCGAGGGGTGCCGGGCGTATGGGGGGCGCGGGGTGTGTGGGGGGTGAGGCGGCCGTTGGACTGCCCCCCATTCGAATGCCCCCCGTTCGACTGAGAGCCGTTCTGGTGCGAACCGTTGGGACCGTGGGAACCGTTCGCTCCGTTCGTCTTAAATAAATACATATTAAGGGTTATTTTTTATTTATATTTTCGATTGTCGGTTCTTTGTGGAAATTGTTTAAATGTATTCTTGAAATTAAACTCGCTTATAATTGAAACCCGAGTCAGACCAAATGTTTATGTGACTGAAAAATATTTGTTTCAGTTTGGGTGTTTTCTATGTATAACATGGATGTATGTATGTAAACGAAGTCCCTAATACTTCATTTAGTTTTAATGAGGTGTGTTATAATTTAATTGTAAACTCGTTTGAGTTTATGAAGAAAACTCTTTGTCAGATTGACTGAATGTCAAAGCATGTTATATAGAATTATATTGTAATTTAAATACTTATATAATTAATAGAACCTGGTGAAGCAGCTTTAAATGTTGTTTCTCTTTTCAGGTGAGATTTTTATTTATTAATGTTAATTAATGTTTCTGTTCATGTCGGTAATAAAACCTCCTCTCTTTTCAGAGCAACAACTTTGGCTATTGTTTTACTGGTTAACATCATAATACCCAAGGATAAATATAAAACACATTATATGTACATAAAAAAAAGATATGTTTATGTTTAAATCAGTTGTCTCATACCCATAACACAAGCTCTGCTTAACTTGGTACTAGACGGCGTTGTTTGTAAGATGTCCAAAATATTTATTATTATTATTTATTTAATAAACTTTATAAGTTTTATACAAGTACCAAGTGTACTTAAAAGTATACCTGTAAAAGGAAACTTTGATAGATTTGATTGAATAAAAATGAGTTTAATTTCAAGAATGTACACTTAGCGGCACAAAAAGTGGCCCTAGAGGGTATAAGTTATTTTTTGGTTTTATACTTTAAACTTGAGACATTGGTGATAATTTTGTTGTTAAATGACTGAAGTTTGATATCATCATCGACAACAGCCTTTAACAGTCCACTGCTGGCCATAGGCCTCTCCTTAGAAAGGAAGTTTTGGCCTACTATACCACACTTTTTTATGTTCAAGCCTACCAAAGTGACTCTACTCTGAATCCAGGAGTGGTAATAATGCAACATGGTCACCCACACTGACAGCTTAGGCGATTCACACACTGGCGACGCGAACACGCGCGTAGGCGTTTGGCAGCCATTGCAGCCAATCCCGAAGCTGCTAGCCGCACGCGATCACGCGTCGTAGCACGTGTTCAGTGTGTTGTACCTGGCGTGTTTTCTATACTAATCGATGTACTTGCATACAATATTAAAATCTGCCACTCCGCGCTACTCGACGGAGCGCGGTGCAGTGTGTGAATCGCCTTAGTTAGATGCTTCGGCATCAATGGGCTTCTGACTGACCACAGAATATTTTTGTACAAGCTTCGCTCTGCGGCGTTACTCGCAATTTAAATCAATATTCGAGGGTTCCACAGGATTCAGCTAGTACACTATAAATATCAAAATTCGTAACTATTTAAAAGCCTTAAAATGCTATTAATTTGTAAATTATCCCGCGACTTAGGATTTACATTTCAAATGCGATAGTTGTCTTTTGAGAATAAAACATACTAGTTTTCTTCAGACTACACGACTAAAGTGTAGGCATATAATAGGCATGCACCGTGGCTCAGACATGCAAAATGTAACTTGGCTGAGAGGGAGAGAGAAAGAACAGGTTGGCGTGCTCTGTCACTCTTACTTTCAAGGTCTGTTAGCCTCGTCTGATTACACTTGCGTTTACTCCTTAAGTCAAGCGTGCGTAATGAAATTTTACTTAAAAAAAGGGGAAAAGGAGATCCTTTTCCCATTTTTTTAAGCAGCGAGACGAAACAACAGTACCTGTAATCTCTGTCTCAGTAGAATCTTTAAATATATTGATCATATTGTGAATATTGCCGACGATAAAATCAAGTGGTCGATGGAGACTGTCAAAATCAAAGGGGAAAAGATCCAGAGGCCGTAGCCCATGCGTCGGGCTGACCAAATTTGCTCCACTCTCAGCAGTACGATTCATTCTGTTCTGCATATCGCTCAAGACAAATGGCGTGCTGCCACTCGCAGAGCACTGATGTGACAACTACCGGATATCGCGCAAGGGAAAACATAAAACAGCGCCATCTTACGAAGAAACACTGAATCAGGGAGTAACTAATCCTGAATCAGCAGTATTTATGATGCAAGAAGTAACTTAGACTGGTTTCGGGCCGTGGTTTTACCCGTGGCATTTGTTGTAAAGGTACACTTGACTTGACTGCACGGTTCGCCTAGTGGCTTAAGCGGTCGGGGCACCGCTTCCTACTGCGTCAAGTGTCGTGGGTTCAAATCCCACGTAGAATAACACTTTGTGTGATTCACAATTTGTTGTTCTGTGTCTGGGTGTTCTTTGTGTTCGTTTCATGTATGTTTGTAAAGTCCCTCGCGAAACAGCAATTTATCACTTTAGCATTTATCAATTGTCAAAAATTTCTAAACTGGAAAAGGAAAGACAACGAGATAAAGCTACCATACAGCTTTTAGAGGAAAGGCTAGAGACGGTTGAACGAAAATCCCGTAGTTGTGGTATAGAGATCCGTAATCTTCCAAGACAAAACGGAGAGACTAGAGAGTCTCTGGTGAATGAAATTACGAACCTGGGCAAGACACTCGATGTTGATATTGATAGAAATGTCGTGAAGGACATTTACAGGCTGAAGTCAAAGGATACCTCAGACCCAGTTGTGGTTGAGTTCACAACCACACTTGTGAAGGAAAAAGTCTTGAAAGCAGTCAAGACTTTTAATAAAACAAAATCAAGGGGCGGTAAACTGAGCACGACACATTTAAATCCGAATTGTGGGCCAAAACCAATATACATCTCAGAAAACCTCACTCACAAATCCCAGAGAATGTATTATTTGGCGAGGCAACTACGAAAGAGTTACGATTACGACTTTTGCTGGACGACAAACGGTGTAGTGTACCTGAAAAAAAACGAAGGCTCTCCTCCTATACGGATTAATAACGACTTGGACCTGGAAAAGTTGAAAAAAAAAAATGTGAAAACAATATGACTAATTTTGTTCCTATCAAATATCTTGTGTCAAGTATTACTGCCTTTTTATATGCATGTTACTTTAATTTTTAAAATAAGTTTCTATTGTGACGTTGATAGCTATCTCTGTACAAGGAGCAATCGCTCACTATTTATCACTCATCTAAAGACAAATACAATTAACACATCTCTACTAACTTATACTATTAAAATAATACCTCAACTACATTTCAATAAAACACACACACTATACTACAATACTACTAAACTACACGTAAACAAATTATTACAGCCTATCATTATAATTATTTTCCATAAAAATGGTTCACTGGATGGCCATATTTACTTAAAAAAATACATTTTTCTAGAACATTTGGTGACATAATTAATTTAACTAATGACCTAGATGAACTATCAGTGTCCCACTCTCAAGCAGTAGATTTAGAAAAATGCCAAGAGATTATTACTAGTTTTTCATCTAAGCGCCTACTTATATTAACACAGAATATACGAAGTATAAACCGCAATATTTTTGGTTTAGAGGTTATGCTACATAGAATGAAGCTGGAGTGTGACATATTAATATTGACAGAATGTTGGCTATCTTGTGCACCTGTCATACCCCACTTAGTCGGTTATCGTCACGCTGCAACAAAGAGGAATTCTAAGCAGAATGATGGAGTGGTGATATACTACAAAGAAAATCTCAATATAAATGTGATAGAACCCCTTTTCCACGACTGTAACTGTTTGGTGGCAACCATAGACAATTGCGCTGCCATAATTGCATTGTATAGATCGCCATCCTACAAAACAATAGACCCATTCCTTTCTTCTTTAGATAATATTCTGCGGACGGTCTCAACATTTGAACACACCATCGTCATGGGTGATATAAACATAGCAATAAATGCAAATAAAATAGACATTAACGGAGAAAACTATTTGACACTAGCTGCCACACATGGTCTTTTACCAGCACATCAATTAATAACTCGAAGCGACAGCGAGACCTGCCTTGACCATGCACTAATAAAAACAAAAAGCACATCCATAACAATAGTTCCACGTGTAACGATAACAGACCACCATCCAGTTTTATCTTGCATTAATCTAACAAGACCACGTGAATATACTATAACCACGATGACTAAGATTAATAACCAAACTTTAGGTGAAGATATGCTGAAGATTAACTTTGATCCAGTTTATCAGTCGGGAAACCCAAACACAAACATAAAATATTTAACAGAATGTATTCAAACTGCCATAGAGCAAAATACACTAACAATACCTCTCTCTAGACGTAAAAAAATTATAAAACCTTGGATAACTCCAGGATTGTTAAGATGTATGCAAAATAGGGACAAATTACACAAAAAATCTAGTTTAGCTCCGGAAGACGAGATCCTAAAAATTAGTTATAAGCGCTATAGAAACTTTTGTAACGACCTGTTACGAAAAATAAAGAGGGCATATGAACAAGACCAAATACAAACCGCAAAAAACGACCAGAAAAGACTATGGAAAGTAATTAAAACTATAACCAACACCACCAAAACAACACAACACCCTAAAGAACTTCTAGCACTTTCAAGTACTGTTGATAAATCTCTCAACGAAGTAAACAATTATTTCATAAACGTAGGTAGCACACTCGCGGATATAATAAATAAAAAAAACACTCATACACTAAACACCACTTTACAAAACCACACAAACAAATATAAGAAATTGCATTCGTTCGTATTACTTCCCACTGATGAAAAAGAGGTGGAAAAAATAATAACGGGCCTTAAAACTGATTGTGCCGTGGGACATGATAAAATTAACAATAGTTTCATTAAAGAATACAGGAGGATTCTTGTTTCACCGCTAACAAAAATATTTAATGACAGTTTAATGTCAGGCATATTTCCCGACTCTCTGAAGGCATCGGAAGTATGTCCAATCTTTAAGAGCGGAGACAGAAATCGTATCGACAACTACAGACCAATATCTATCCTACCAGCACTATCAAAAATTTTAGAAAAGATAATAAATACACGTTTAATACATTATCTTGAAAAAAACAATCTTTTGTCTCCCAATCAGTACGGTTTTAGGCATGGAAGGTCAACCGAACAAGCTGTAAATAAGTTAACAAACTTTATCAGTGCAAACTTGGATAAAGGAAAAAAATGCCTTTGTGCCTATCTGGATCTGGCCAGGGCATTTGATACGGTTTCTGTCTCTATCTTATTGGATAGGCTTGAGGTACTGGGAATTCGAGGCACTCAACTAGAACTTTTTAAAAGCTATTTATCTGGCCGAGTTCAATGTGTCAGAGTAGATAAATATAAAAGCACATTTCTACCTATTAAGCACGGCGTCCCACAGGGAAGTATCCTTGGTCCTACTCTGTTTCTTGTATACATTAACGAGCTAATGAATGTTGAACTTACCCACGGTGAGATTATCTCATTCGCGGATGATACTGCCTTGATGTTTGCCGCTGATACATGGGATGGGGTATTCGAAGCTGCTCAGCGGGGTTTTGATGTTGCTAGCAAATGGTTACAGCGAAATATACTTACGCTGAATGTCGAAAAGACCAAGTACATGTGTTTCAGTATTAGGCGGGTAACTGGACTTAGCGACAGCCACAAAATTATATCACATGAGTGTTTACCTAATGCTCCCTGTAAATGCTCACCATTGGAACGCGTACATTCTATTAAATACTTAGGTGTCACTATTGATAGTGCCCTCAACTTCAGGGAACATATTAAACTACTATGTGCTAGAGTACGCAAACTAATTTATGTTTTCAAAACCTTACGGGCTGTTGCTGAGCCCGGGCTTCTGAAATTCGTGTACTATGCTCTGTGCCAGTCACTACTTACTTATTGTATATCATCTTGGGGAGGCACATGTAAAACCATTATGAAGCCCATTGAGGTCGCACAGCGAGCTATTCTAAAGGTAAGTAATTTCAAACCTATTTATTTTCCCACCACGACTCTTTACCACATGTGCGAAGTTTTGACAGTTAGGCAATTGTTCATACGGAGCATCATCCTCATACAGCATACTTCTCTATTCTACGATCCTAAATTAACTGAGAAACGTCGGAAAAATACAGTATGTGAAAAACGGATCAGTTGGAAAACTAAATTTAGCGGCCGGTTTATTGGATTTCTTGGGCCATATTTATATAATAAAATAAATATAAAAATAAACATTTACCCTCTCACGAAAAAACAGTGTAAGGTGAAAGTGAGTCAGTACTTACAAAAACTTGAATACGAAGAAACAGAAAGGCTATTAGTTGTACCACAGTAATGAAAGTGTTAGTCATAAATAACAGCAATTTATACACAGTCACACAGATCACATACAAATACATCATATCACAGACACCTACACATTCGCACTATTAAACTTACCAGATCTCTCACCCTCTTAATGCACCACGACATCAGCCTCATAACACTTACATCATTTCATCACTTACATTACTCAAAAAAAGAGGACTTTTCACACTTTCACAGAAAAATAAATAATTACAAAATTAAAATTACTTGTATTCAATTTCAGGTAGGTATTGGATTACGAAAATTTCATAGGTTATTTATAACTATCTAAAATAAAAACGCTGACAATCGAAATACAGGCTTTGCCTAGTTTGATTGCAGATGATAATGTTAATTGATATGTAAAATATTGCTAAGTTTTATTGTAAATGTAATCTAGTACTAAGTTCTTGCTTGAAAATAAATTATTATTATTATTATATTATTATATTCTTAATGCGGGAGTTGTCTTTTTTAATAAAATAAAAAAAAGCGATTTAGAAATTCTCGCGTAATTTAGGATATACAGAACCGCCCAACATCAACCGTTGGGCAGTGGCAAGGCACGATCCGTTCGCCTGGTTAGAGGATCCTCACTGTGTTGGATGGACACTACAACCGTTCCTCAGGGGTCGCGAGCCTCAGAATTAAGGGTAAGGTCTGCAAGGAGGATGGTTAGTTGGTGTGGTACCTTGGGCGTGGACCTGCCTCGCGCCAGGGCACTAGCGGGGCGCGGCGGGGGCGGGTCGGTGGGGCGCAGGGGGGCGGAGCGCGCGCGGAGCGGGGCGGTGGACGCGGTGCTGTTATACTTCTCCTCGTTCTCGAAAGGAGAGAACGCGTAGTTCGTGTTGGCCGATGAGTAGTCCTTCCAAGCTGAGTTCGGGATCAACTGCTCCTGAAACCGTAGCATATGAAAAAATTAAACCGTAGTACTCCACCGAAGTTTATCGGCCACTCTCCGAAGTTTATCGAAGACTTGCCGAATCACGAAACTATCTAGGTACTGACCGCGCTGTCGTTGCTTTCTCTCAATGATTGTCCCCAATCACCTAAGGCCACTTGGTTATGAGCGCTTCTCACAGTTATTTATATTTTATTTATTTAACAGAGTAAAAATCACTTCAGATCCCCGGATGCTCATTTCCACTAAATCCAATTCTAACGACTGACTTCTAACATACTGTGGTAACAAGACCTGGGTCATCTTGAAGTCCTCCACGAATCGATGCCATGCCTTCTCAGACCCTGTCCCAAGAAAAAAATATTTCCCCCTCTGGTGTGGGAAACCGATTGCAGTTCTATGCAATCAGATCGTTATCCGAAATATCCGTAGCCGTACCTTGGTGGTGAGTGTGGTGTGCCTGGCGCGGTAGAGCGTGCAGCCGGCCTGCAGCAGCGCCACCAGCAGCAGCGCGACCACGCACGCGACCACCACCCACAGCTTGGTCTCCGCCAGGCCGAAGAACGAGCGGGCGTTGCCTGACTCTTGATCGCCTCGGTTAGATACCACTGGAACAAACCATATTATCTTTAAATATATATTACTCTACCTGTCTGTATGCCGGTAACGCTTTCACTTCTAAATCACTGAACCGACTTGGATAAATCTATACAGGGTGTCCTAGACGCCAAGCCAGAACCGGGTGATAGTCATGTGAACCAAGTCATAGTAGCTATCAGAAACTAAAAAAAATATGAATATTGAAACATTTCAATTTTCTTTCCAAAAATCATCACAGGTGTACACCCTGTGATGATTTTTGGACTCCTGTTACTACAAATCTAAATTTTTTTGCCATAGACAAAAGTTAGTCATTTAATGAATTCAAAAGTAACTTTGTCTGTCTGCTACGCTTTGACTGCTAAAGCGCTTCACCGATTTCATCATGGACCTTTTTAACGCGATGAAAGCTACAATATCCATATATTCACCGAATAAATGAAAAACCTATCTCTAGCCTAACTACCTCCATAACAAACTACACTATTATTCCTGCGTCATATATTGTTTAAAATAATTGATGGAATTATATAGAGATATGCTTGACCTTGACCAGCACAATCAGATAAGTGCCTAGTATCGAGCACGTAGGAATTCGGACAATCATTTCCTCGTTGAGAACAAGACGTGTTTATGTGCAGTATAGCGATAGGTTTTAGAATATATAATGTAGCTGTAAGTCGGTATCCCTAGTCACATATTATTACAATGTATTATTGAGAGTAGTTCCTGCACAATAAACATTTGTCTCAAGATGTTCACGGTGGTTGTTATTTTAATCGACCTATAAGTTTGCTATAACTATCTCTAAATATTAAGTTTCTACTAATTTATATCTATTAAATACCATTTTTTTTGTTGATTTAATTAAATACCTACAATTCAATTATACATATATTTATAACTAGTTTTTGACTGTCTGCGTGTCCTTCCTCTCTGAGTCTTACGAATCAATTTTGAAAATTATTTTTAACCGACTTCGAAAAAGGAGGAGGTTCTCAATTCGTCGTCGTCGTACTAAATGAAGACAGAGCGTTTGCGTTTAATGTGTTTTTTTTTAAGTCTGTTACTATTTTTTTAAAAGCTTTTATACCAATAGCAACCCACAATATTTGTGGGTATCAAAAAAACTGTTAAACTGAAAAAATTATATCACGATATACGACGTACACACGGGAAAAGCCGCGGCCATAAGCTAGTTTGAACTAAATCAACGTCTACTTACAACTCTGAGGTTCGAACACCAGGAACTCAGGGTCCACATTAAGATTCCCCACCTTTCCTATCGCTAGGGTCTCCTTCACAACTCTTTCCCACCGGTCTGCCCCACTCTCTTGTTCTCCTTCCGTGACGTTGACCGGAGTAGAGTCTAGAGCTCTGCCTGTAGAACCTTCTATGGTGTTGGATTCTATGGATTTGAGGGTCAAATCGGCAATGATGGCTTTGGTCTCGTTCCTGTGACAAAATAGTTTTAATTTATATATTGTATATCTATTTTTTTATTTACTTTTTAAAAGTAAAACACACAACATCATCTAAATTAATAAAAGCTAAATTAACTCATAGACTGCGTATATACTTTTTTGTAAATACATATTACATAGAATTATATCATAATAAAATTATTTTTTTTAACTTCTGAAGCAAATAACTTAAATAATTTTAACCGACATTGTAAAAGTGTAGTAAATGCTGATATACTAACTGCATGAACCCATTCACGACAAGTCCATGGTACCCCTTGTTCCTGGAGATGAGGGAAGCTAAGCTATCCACGATCTGTTTGCTGAGATCCTCAAAGTCCTTGCTGCCAGGCGCGGGCGGCTTGTAACTGTCGGCCAGACCGGTCAGACGGATCCTCATGGTGTAAGCTGTCTCGCCAGGGATTACTGGCTCCGTGGCTAGTTCTTCATCAGTAGGTTCTGGAGACGAATAGAAATATTTTTAAAATATTGTTTTGTCTATTTTGATTATATGAAATCCTTTATCAAAATCTGAGCTAGATCAAATGAATCGGTTGTCAAAATGTTAAGTTACGTTTAATGTATTAATGCCCGTTTTAACTATATATAACGGTTTCCTTACTAAGAGCCCCCTAACGTATCTAGTTACTAAATTTTAATAGACATCCGAGCACTTAGGTATCCCCTAAAAGTTGATGAAAAAGAAAATATAATTGTTCCCTTAGTCCGCTTTTACGACACCCACAGGATGAATAGCAGTTTTGATACTCTAAATTCTAAATTCGTCAGCACACATGCTTGCTTTTGGGATCAGCCCCAGGGAATGGAAAGTGCCAACACTTTTAGCAATTTAGAGGATGCTTGCAAAATATATGTCAGGAGCTGGTTCTGGTCTCTCTTGTTGACTAGAGAAAGAAAACGAGAGAAAGGCGCCTGTTCGAACATCCAACAATACCCTACCAAAGTGTCGATCGTGCAGACGCTATCGCCCCTTGCATATTAGGCTCTACAGCAATTTTTTTTACATGTAACCCTGCTAAAATGACTACCCTGAATGATGGAAAGCATGAGTGGAAACAGAAAGTGGTGCTCACCAAAAATTGCCACTTAATCACCTAAAAAGATGAAAGGATGTATACGTACCAGGTCCACAAGGCCTGATGCAGACCCTCTCGTCAGTGACGAAGGGAGTTACCATGTGTTTGCTGGTTCGTTTGTTCATTGGGTCGAATGAACCACCTTGGGTTATGAACATCATGTACAGGCATTGATTGTCTGTGAACGCTAGATCCTGAAAGGGAAAATAAAATATTGATTTCTCGGACATTATTTTTATCAACCAGGCTGGAGAAACAGCTAAGTTAATCTTTGATTTCGATAGTGGATAGTGATCCTGACTGATTAGTCTGTGGTAGACAGTTAGATTCCCAGCTGAGACAAATGTTTGTTTTATGAACATCTTCCTAGCCTTTTAGCCCCAAGTTTATTTGGGGTCCGCTACTAGTTCAACTGGTTTTAACTGAATGTCAGTTTTTCCACGGAGCGACTGGCATCGGACCTCCGCAACCCTAAGGGAGAACTGAAATTCGAAGATTGAACTAGTTGTCAGTATATTTGAGAGCACTGACTTCAAAATAACGTTTGCCACAGATGTTCATGACTACCGGGACCGACGGCTTTACGTGCTCTCCGAGGCACGGGCGTGAATCACCGCCAAACTTCCAAACTCCGGGCTGCTATTGGGAATTTCTTAAGAAAAACCCAAAAACACTTTTTGGCCCGACCCGGGATTTGAACCCGAGACCTCTTGATCAGCTGTCGCATACGCTAACCACTAGACAAACAAGGCAATTAAAATCGTCCATTACAAGTACTCTTTTATTCATTACCTTCTGGTCCCCAGTATCCCTCTTCCTAACAAAGCTAAGAGTGGTAACTCCGTCCACCAAGCTGCCAGTCTCCTTGCTGAGGTCCTGGCGCTGATCGACCCTGGGTGCGGAGTAGCCTGACACCCATGTGTCCATGATGAAAGGCCGGCCGGTCCTGGAGTCCACCCACCCTATGATGGCGTCTGATTGAGACTAGAACATAAGAAGAACGTTAGCATGGCATCACGATTACTCAAAAGTTCATAGACTTCGTTCTGGAAACTATCCGTCCAGGAAGTTTGGATATCTAATGAAGAAAGTAGATTTAAAGAACTGTGAGATGTGTAGGACTCTTGATGATGTCCAGCACTTGCTGACGGAGTGTGTCAAGTATCGAAAACAAAGGGAGGCGTTGATGCGTAAATATAATTTAAACAGTTATGACACTGGTATGTTTGCCAACATTTTAGCTGACCCGACATCAAATGCTGCACTTGACTTATTTGAAATAAATATTTCGGACATCTTACACACTAGTCCCAAATTAAGCAGAGCTTATATTATGGGTACTAAACAACTGATATACATACATAAACATACTTTTATTCTAAATATATACATATCAAACATAGAAAACACCTAAACTCCGAAACGAATATTTGTGGATCACACAAATATTTGGTCCGACCCAGGAATCGAACCCGAGACCTCTTGATCAGCAGCCGCATACGCTAAGCACTAGACCAAGAAGACAAACCAACTTGAAATATTTACGCATCACAAGCTTTGACCTAGTAATATAGTCTTACATAGATTAAGTTACGATGGGACTAATATATTAATTACTATGTAATAAAAGGCTATAAATAAAAAAAACTTTTTTTAATTTAATTTATGAGACCAGCTTTTTCCCTCGGCTCCACCCGCGTGTATGTCTATTAGTACGGTAAAGATTAGCCTATGTCCTTCCTCAAGAATCGTAGTACCTCTATTTCAAATTTAATTGAAATGGGTGCAGCATTTGTTTTGAACTCATCAGTATTGTTTTACTTTGATTTTCTTAACCACGTCGGGCCTTTCCATTTTTTAACATAAGTCTACCAAAGTAGTTTGGCAGACTCTGCCTGCTGGAAAGCATGAGCAGAGTAGTGATCACCATACTCATGTTGCCTAGCATGGTGACCCTTACTATGGTGGCCTAGTGAGCTTCTGCATCATTGTGCCTCCAGTCTCACACACACCAACGAACGACACCAGCACAAATGCTGACACTTTAGGTCTTCTATAAGAAAGTAGAACCCTATCGAGATATCAGCTCTTCCCCGATCAATTATTACAAAACATGAATTCTTACCATTTTCTTATTATCGCTGAACCCAATACCCGTCCAGTACTTGCTCTGCTTGGTCGTGATGGTGAACCTCACGGAGTCCTTCCCCCTCTTCTGCCCGAGGTACTCCCAGGAGGCGATATAGTCGCACGTGTTGTTGGTTCGTCCTGAGGAGTCGCAGTGAGCCGGCAGACGCCATTCATTGCCGCATTTGTCTTTTAAGGGGTGAATACCACCCGATATTGAGACCTTATTTTCTTCTGGAAATGGAATATATATTAATGTAATCTTTTTGAAGTGAAACTTCTGTAGAATCTTTGTGATTTCAAACTGGATGCAACGGAAAAACGACAGGTTAGAGACACAAATACAAAATTAGTGCGCCTGAGCGAGAGAGTAAATGTCGGTGTGTATGTATATTGCACACTGTTTAATACTTGCTTGTATTTGAGAATTTAACGTGTGTTAGTATATGTGAAAAGTACTTGAGCTTGTACTTGAGCTAATACTGTACACTGTATGCGGCTGCGTATTACAGCTTTTTATATATATTCATCTCATTCTTTTGTCGATTTCGCACACACACCTATTTTTTTGTGCTAGAGGGGTTATCTCATGGTAAGTGCCTACCTACGCTCATGGACTTCTGCAACTGAAAACTGTGAGTTGCCACTCTTTTGAGCCCAAAAAGAGATACACCATATTTTTGTAATCCTTTCATAAAGATTAGATTATAATTGTGATATTAATGGGTAAATTTTTACATATCAAATACATACTCTAAAAGATAAGAGTATTTGTACCCGAAAATTTCCTAAAAGTCATACATATTTTTAGTGTAGTCACATAGACACATTTACACTTTTAATCATTATTCTACAATTTAAACAAACATCACTCACCAAAGAAGTTAATGCTGGCAACTCCTCTTTGACTACCATGTCCATGGTACTTCAGCTCATCAGGGCGATAGAAGTCGCCCGTACCAGCGGTCCCGCGTTCGATGCCCGACGGAGGAGAGTGCACGTACTTGCCAGTCTCTTGGCCTCGAGCCCAGATGACGTGCATCGTGTCGTCTACTATCGAATGGTCAGTGGGTTCGGTTGCCTATAAAAATATATAATACAAGAAAATTTACAGGCCATTCGCTTTAAGAAAAAAGTGATGCAATAATGAGAAGTCTAATTGACCGTGTGACAGATTAAGATTACTGAGTATCATCATACTATGTGAGAGAAAGAATAAATCCAATTATTATTGTTATAGTCCGGATAAATAATCCTGTGATAAAACTAAACTCGCTATTTAATTTTAACTGTCTTAATCTATCTCATTACCATTGATCGTATAAGTTATTCTCAAAGTTAAGTATCCAGTTCAAACAGGTATAATTGTATCCAAATATTAAGTATCCTGTTGGCCGAAGATAAATTGGTTTAAACTTCTTATAGTGTCAACCTATCGCCGTCCACTGCTGGACGAAGGTCTCCCCCAAGGAACGCCAACCATCCCGGTCTTGGGCAGTCCGCATCCATCCGCCGCCAGCCACCTTCCTCAAATCATAAAACTTCTTACCTTAATCTTTCTCCTGAACATGATAGTTGTGACTCCGTTCTCTTCGAAACCAGAAGCAGCCGTGATGTCATCGTGACCTCCCCAGAATGTATCCACACGAGGAGTCGATCTTGAACACCAGAAAAAATTAAATTAATTGGAGAAATTCTCTTTATATTTTTTACAACTCTATTTCCAGAAAGGATAATACGGACTATCCTCTTCTATTATTTCTAAGAGACTGTTGGTTTAATATATTTAAGCCTACTAAAGTGATTCTACTCTGCCTGATGGAAAGCATTTATAGGTTGTAGAGTCACTCTGATTTGGGCCGTCTCGACCGGGGCAGTACTACCCTCACACAGAAGACCAACCTAAAATGTCAGGATTCGTTCTGTCGCATTTTATTGGTGAGTATAATACTGGAGGCCCTATCATTCTGCATCATTCTCACGACCACCGGAGGCCGGAGGAATGATGCAGTAACATCTCACTAAGCCGCCATGGTGAGGGTGACCATGATGCATTGTATGCACTAACAATGAGAATGGTGGCTACTACTCCTGAATTCTACTCATGATTTCCATCAGCAGAGTCACTTTGGTAGGCTTAAATATATTTAAAAAAAAAGCAGGAGTCGAATCCAAGAGCAGAGTCACCATCCTTATTGTGAGTTAGAGAGTATGAGGGCCAATTGAGATGTTTATGCATCGTTAGGCTTCCGGTCTCACAATCACCAACGAAATACGACGGTAATGTTGTCATTTTTAGGCTGCTATTATTATTATTATTTTTTTGAAAATTCTATTTTAGCTTATTCACTTTACTATAGTATTATACTAGCTGACCCGGCGAACTTCGTACCGCCTTAGAATAGTAATTCACAATAAAATATAGTGTTTAGTTATTAACTAATAGTGACAAATCGACAGCAGCGTCAACTAACGGGCCTCGGTCGGTACCGCCAAAATCGCTTTGTTCCTGCATTTTAAATCTGTAATATCTTCAAAAGTATTAATTTAAATTACATACTGTAAAGGGCGATATTAATCTATATTAAATACACAATGTACTTAAGGTACTTAATTGGATAAGGATTAATACTGTATTGCTTAAATCGCTTCGTAAATAAGATATTATTTCTCATAAAAATAAAAAATGGTTATTGTGGGTTATCCCTAAGAGATAGACATATACCATCCAGGACTTTTTTGTAGACCTTTTTAAGATGTACAATACTGTAGTACATTATTTTGATCCATCTCGTAGGGTACAGCCAGCGTTTGCAATGTAAGCGTAAAAAAACACACATTAGAAACCTCTAAAATTATTATCTACTATATTATGCATTTATTACACATAAAAACCTTCCTTTTGAATCACTCTATCTATTGAAGAAAACGGCATCAAAATCCGTTGCGTAGTTTTAAAGATTTAAGCGTACATGGGGACAGAGAAAGCGACTTTGTTTTATATTATGTAGTGATGATGATACGACTAAGCAACCTGGTCTATGCTCATAGCGTGAAGTTATAACTACGTGAATAAAATTTGTTTAACAGAAATAAAAGATTAGAGGTAGCGAACTTTAAAAATAGAGATATGCTATCGTGAACTTCTTTTACAACTTTTAAATTGGAACAATTCTTTCATACATTTTTTTTTTTTAAACAACGAGTAACAAACAACCAGACAAACTGTGACCTTATAATAGAAAGATTTTAAAGTGGCTCACCTGTCTCTAGTGTAATAATCCAGCACCCTATGATAGTTGCCCTTAGCGGTTCCAATAACGATGTCGGTACAGTCCATGGGGTTGAAGTCGTATTTTGGCACATATTCGTGTGCGGGGAAGTAGCCTAAAAGTACGCATTATTTTATATATAGAATATATTAACAGCCATAGTGATCTAGAGCTCTGTTTTTAAAAAAGTAACCGTATTGTATAAGTATGTAAGGGTGGAATTTGAATGACAATTGATTTTGAAACTTAAGAAGAGGGCGAAGAGCTCTTAAAACTATTGCTGTTTTTGTGAGTTAAATCATTATCATCACTATTATTAATAGCTAGCTAAGACCCGTGGTGTTACTCGCGGTTATTTTCCAGATATGTTACTTACTGAAAAAAAAACATCCTGATACGGCAATATTTCAACAAAATCTATCGGTAAATAGTCAAAAAATATCATTAGAATAATACCCTTAAAATAACAAATAATTTACAACACACACATTAATATATGTTATTCACACATGTATATAACTTCCCTGTACATTTAACACTCACATAGACACACACAGTTCACAGAATATGATTATTAATTGAGTCAAAAAAGGGAGAAGTGAATATTTTACAGAAGGGAATTAGAACACATAAGATTATTGTGAGACTCTGAAAAGAATTCCGAAAGAAAAGAATTAGTAAGAAACTGGAATCAAAGGAAATCAAAGGAGAATCGTATGAGGGAGATATAGTCATACCAGAAAGCCAAGAGCTAAGCAGAGACAAATATATTAAAGCAGAAATATAGAAGAATACAAATAACTACATAGAAGAATAGACATTTTAGTATACATAAGTACATCATGCAAGAAATACATAAAGATATCTTTCTCATAATATGCAAGAGAAAGAGAGATGAGATGGAAGAAGACAGATGAATGACAGATAAAGAATTAGTAACAAGGCATTACTCATTCGTGCATACACATTCACAACAAAGCATTTTATAGGCATACTCATCATTGTTATATTTTGACAGCAAATTTTGACATCTGTCATTTTGACAGTTATCACCACAGTTGTACTGTTGATATTTGAGGTTTTTTATCTCTTTCTAACTTCTAGTCGGTACCAGCGCCTTTATTCTCTTGTTTGATTGGTTAATATTTTATTTCGATCACGTGACTGAGTGAAATTATTGGCTAATTTCACAAACAAACAAACAAACGAGAGAATAGAGGCGTCAGCGATTGCAGAACGAAAAACTTTTGTTACTTGGCTAGGGGAACCGAGGAACTGTTACATTTTAGTTCGATCTCTATAAAATTATAAGTTAAAGTATTGTTTTAAGCTTTAGTAGGTGTTAACAAATTTCTACGAACTTCATTCATTGTATATTTATTGTTGATTGTTCGGTTTTGGATTGTCGGGTAAAAATCCAATAAAGTATCTAGAGTATTTAAGAGCAACAATTTGTTTAGAACATACCAATACTTCTTATTAATGCCAGAATCTCTTTTTTCTATCTCATCAGAGATCTACACCCAAGAGTAAAGTATTGAGGGCTGTTTATGAACTGTTTTCTGGTATAAACAAGCCAGTATAAAGCAGAGAACTGGACGTAAAAATGTCTAATTCCAAGGTCACAATAATTTTCACACCCAGTAACTTTGCAGACTCAGTGATGGTAAAACTTGTTCAATACCGTTTTTACCGACTAGTCTAAAGTAAGGGTAGTATTTTTGGCAATTTAAATATGTATATTTGCCTGAACTACTAAATGTTTATAAATAAGGAATCAATAGACTTCTTATAATGGTCAAAGTGACATAGGCTATTTTAATCGATAGTTTTTACGTATTCGAGTTATACGTAGTTTTTAAAACCCCTCAAAACTATTACATGATTAGCATGCCTCTAATACGGGTTTTCCCAGAAATATGATGTGTATGCCTATATATCTAGCATTCACAACATCTACATAATGTCGAAGCAAATAATTACATATTAGATATTCAAATAATGGTCATTTATTATTCAAAATAGTGCTACAAACTTGCTATACAAATATATCTAATTGTACTACATACATGCAAACATATGCCTTAGATTCTTGTAGATAAGGTACATTATAAGTTGAACATAACTTGTAGACCCGACATACCGCTCATGGGTAAGGGTGGTATCCGGGGGGATTCCTGCACAGATTTTTTTGTTACGGGGATTCCCCGAAAAAACCTTGACAGATTTATAACTTTATAAGATACCAAGGCATATGTTTACTTTGTGCTAAAGCATGTGGCGGTTACCTGCATCTTCTGTAAGTCCCTTCACTAGTAATGTCGCAGGTTCCAATTCTGCGTGGGGTTCAGGGGACGATTCGGGTTCAGGAATGGGTTCCGAAGCCGGTTCCGGCACCGAATTTGGTTCCGGTTCCGATTTAGGCTCTGGTTCAGATTTGGGTTCTGGTTCGGATTTGGGTTCTGGTTCAGATTTGGGTTCTGGTTCGGACTTAGGTTCTGGTTCAGACTTGGGTTCTGGTTCTGATTTAGGTTCTGGTTCGGATTTAGGCTCTGGTTCAGACTTGGGTTCTGGTTCGGACTTGGGTTCTGGTTCGAATTTGGGCTCTGGTTTAGAATTAGGCTCTGGATCGGATATGGGTTCTGGTTCGGACTTAGGTTCTGATTTAGGTTCTGGTTCGGATTTAGGGTCTGGTTCGGATTTAGGTTCTGGTTCAGATTTGGGTTCTGGTTCCGATTTGGGCTCTGGTTCGGATTTGGGCTCTGGCTCAGAACTTGGCTCGGGTTCAGATTTCGGTTCAGGAGATGGTTCTGGTAAAGATTCAGGTTCATGTGAAGGTTCCGGTTCGGCTTTAGGTTCTGGGTAAGACTCTAGTTCGGAACTTGGATAAGATAAAGATTTAGCTTTTGGTCTAGGTTTTGATGTAAAAACGGACTTAGGAATGGTTTTAGACTGCAGTTCAGTGGCCGTGTTTGGTTCTGGGATTGGTTGGGATGTAGACTCTGGTTCAGGTTCGACGTTTGGTTCTCCAGTGGGTTCAGGTTCAGATTTAGGCTCTGCGGTTGGTTTGGGTTCAGGTTCTGATGTGGGTTCGGGTGCAGATTTTGGTTCGGGTTCAGATATGGGCTCAGGTTCTGATGTTGATTCTGGTTCAGACTTGGGTTCAGGTTCTCCAGTAGGTTCAGGTTCGGATTTGGGTTCAGGACTAGGTTCAGGCTGTAATGTTGTTTCGATAGGCTCAGGAATGGGAGTTGTGGTTGTAGTAGTAGTTGATTGTTTGGACTTTGGTTTCCACTTTGGTTTTGCAGCATGTTTGCCTTTGGGAGTTTCATTTGTAGGGTTTTGAGCATTAATGGTATCTGTATTGGATCCTACATTGTGGTTATGGGATAAAATAGCAGTCGTTGTGTCCAAATCTGCAAAAATAATGTAATCATGCAGCATTTATATACATAAGAGCTGGTTCTATCACTGCTGGATAGTTTATACATTTTGAAATCCAAATCTATAAAACAAAAATTTTGGAAAAAGATACAAAAAAAATCATTTTCTTTTTTTACAATATGAACATTAAAATGCACTCTCTATTTACATTTCTTTAGAAAAAAACAGTGTAGTGCACCCTTCCAGCTAAGCAAATAAGCTTTTTGAAATATAAAAGACTTTAATACTCCTATTTTCTCTCCTTGTTTCTTCTATAAAAAAACATCGGGAATATACTCAGGTATCTGCATATATAATATTGAATATGGAGCTATATCTGCCCATTAAAATAGAGTTCAAAATTCGCTAATTTCCTGTTAGTAAAGCACAAACCCTATGATCAATCCTTTGAAGCGTATTTCAGTTCACAAAACAATCCTAAATGAACAGAAACTACCCACAGGCACCACTTTCCCATTGAGCGTACTAGCCACATGCCCAGGGTCTCCCCTAATTCTTTCCACATTGCCGATGGAAAAATCCAGGTAATCTTACAAGATATTGTTTAGTATAGGCTTAAGGCCCTTTATACCAATGTGCTTAACTCAGACGGGCCTAATAATGAGCCATTATTCCACACGTAATCAATAATTTAAGTTTTGAATTAGAAAGAGCACCAAGAGACAAAAAAATATCTCAGTCAGTGATAGAACTTTGATATGCCGTTAGTATGCCAATTGTATATAATATAATGCAAATAATATGTGCAGTAGTTTTGCTTGTTGCGTTTTGTGTTAGCGTAGTGTTATGTGTGGGTGCTTTAAAAATTTGTACCTTATTTGCATTTGTGTAAGGTCTGTTTTAACTTACTTGTATCGTTTACAGCACGCTTTTTACGACCTGAAAATAGTTTTGCAGTTAGAATATATTTCTTTATTAAATTATATGATAAATTTTATTTATCCTTACTCATATTTAATTTATATTAGTTAGTTAATTTAATGAATTAATAAACATTCCGGACATATGACACACAACATCATCTAGTCCCACACTAAGCAGAGCTTGTATTAAGGGTTCTAAACAACTGATATAAATACATAAAGATACTTTTTTTTGTAAATACATACATATTATAAACAGATAACACCAAAACTTTGAAATAAATGTTTGAAGACCATACATCCGACGGGAATCGAACCCGAAACCTCTTAATAACAGCCGCAAACGCTAACCACAAGACCAACAAGGCAGTCAATATAGCAAAATATAAATTAATCATGGTCATTTTGGTCTTGGTTAAAAAAGTGTCTCATGAAATGTTCAATTTCAGTTTAAGCTAAAGGGCGATGAATACATGAAGTGATAACAAGTGATCAACCCAGTGATCTCAGGGAGCATGAAGGGTAATTCTGCGTTATTCTGTGGTTTTAAGAGTGATTTTAAAAGAATCTTTATTAATTGTGACAAGGCTTATTTTCAAATTGTTCGAACTCTGACGTGAGTGACGATTTGCGCAGGATGGCTAGCAGGAGCTGGATGCCAGAAGGCCAAAATCGATCAAGGAGAGGCCTATGTCCAGAAGTGGACTGCGATGGGCTGATGATGATGATGATGAACACGTAACAATATTAATAACTATTACCTTTAGATCTGGACACTTTGTACGACACACTAGTTTTCACAGTGACATCGTTGCCTAAATTCTTGAAATCGAAACCGTCGAACGAATGCATCGCAACTCTCTTGTTTCTATTATCGCTTGCAGCTTGAGTTAATTCCTGTTGAGGCTCAGATTCTGGCTCAGCAGCAGGTTCCGGCTTGGGTTCTAGAGATGGTTCCGGTTCTGCTTTTGGTTCTGGGGAAGGTTCGGGTTCAGCTTTTGGTTCTGGTTTGGGTTCCGGTTCTGCTTCTGCTTTCGGTTCTGGTTCGGCCTTCGGTTCTGGTTCTGCATTAGGTTCAGGTTCCGCTTTTGGTTCGGGTTCTGCTTTAGGTTCTGGTTCCGGCAATGGTTCTGGTTTTGGTGTGTTTGCTGTAATTAGAAGTAAGCAGTGGCGTAAATATGTATTTTATTACCCAAAATTTAGAACGGTATGTAAAATAATTTCATCATCAATAATAATCATTCAATTCACCATTTTTTGTGATTTGAAAATGAAGCTGATTTTCAATTTACCTATCAAAAAACTACATAAATGATATCTTGGTACTTACTTTTATTCGTCATGGGGGGTCCTAGCACCGGGAAATGCTTGCACTCCTTAGTCAAGCCGCTTGGACGCCAACCTATACCTATAATGAGTAAACAAGTATAAGCAATCATATTAGCATAGACAGTGATTAATATGCTAACTTAATTCCTATACTCTGCCTGGTGGAAGGCTTGAGTAGAATCTAGAAGTGGTGGTCAACATTGTCATTGCGAATGAGGACAATGCAGCACAACCCACGTTGTCGGCCTAGTCAGATGCTTTTTCACGCCCAGCTTGAGAACCCGGAATCATTCGCAACATTGATATCATCGGAATTGAACGACGGGCGCTGGTAGTGACTTCCAGGTTTACGTTTAGTACGAGTTCAGATTAAAGTTAAGGTAAACATTATACTATCAGATGCAGATTGAGATTTGACAGACTAAGTATAAGATTGGCAATTATGAGTTTAATTCATAGACTATAATAGTAATTTATATGTCAGCAATAGTTATTTAATTTCTTTCTCTGATTTTATCCATCATCCTCATCCATTATCCTCCTGTAGAGAGATAGAGAAACGGGGACAGTCCCTGGGCCGTAAGTGAAGGATATTCTTGCTATCCTCTGGAAGGTGGGCTATCGAACCCCTCTAGGTTAACAGAGGACAAATCTTGCCCTCAATTGGGAGAAAAGAGTGGCTGATCTTGTCCTTCCACTGTAAGAATCCAGAAAATATACATCAGTACATTTTCTGCTAATTCCTGTAGGATACAGGTATCGTCAGAAGGCAGGACTTAGAATTTGGTTACAAATCAGTTACAGTACCAATACTTATCAACACATACCCGCATAAGAAGTTCCATTGACCATCATGATGACCTCTAACTCAGCGACCTCTTTTAGTACCCTCCAGTACAAGTTGAATTCTTTAGACAGTTCACGTTTGCTGTACAGTCCCAGGTTCACATTCTTGTCCTTCCATGGCGCCTCTTTAAACATAAACAAAAAAAATCAAACGAATGGACACAAGCAATGAAACACAAGATTGCCGATTGAAGAACTTGAAAAATATTATGAACCACATATTACGAATATAGGTACTACATGGTTAAGGCCTTAATGTTAATTTTTTTACCCTTTCCATTCCAAAAATTCGACTCTTTCGATAGCAGTCTAAGCCTTTTCTGTTTTTTAATTATTTTGGGACTCTTGGGAATTCTAATTCTACTCTTTATCTATTTATTATATGGTTAAATTAAATTAACTCGAGATAACATAGAGTGAGAAAATCTTGGCTATAGGTTGCTGATCCTCTAAAAAACAACCCTTTATCGACAAATTTCAATACCTAGGTAGTATCGAAATTTGTAGATAAACCTGGCTTGGAGAGGTGTGATGAAAGACAAACAGAATTAAAGGTCAGCATAAGTTTTAGACCCGAATTAGGGCAATAGAACGTAAGCAATTGTAGTGTCCTGTGCAATGTCAGACAAGGACCCTTTTTTTGTCTGTGCGGATAACTCCCCGGATACCACCAGTTGGTGGTTATGTCGAACTCCAACCGACCAAAACCGCAAACTGCGTCAGGTACCAATAGCCGGGGAGAAAGGTCCCCTATCAGCATTATGGTGCAGCCTTGGTGACGCCCGGTGTAGTCGGTCTGTCCGTGTCCGGTGTTGTTTAACGTGAAGTGTAAAAAATAAAAAGTCAGCCTTTTCTTACTAGACAGCCGATCGCAACATGATAGTTAAAAAACCCACTTACTCTTATTACATCCCTTGCCGTAGAACCCGAAGGGACAGTAACACATCTTGGTCGGTGATTCAGTCGCGTTAACATCCACGCATTTGCCCCTCAGCCCGCAGTCGTTGTCCTCAGAGCATTCGTCGCTGAACTGACACTTTTGGCCGGAGTACATCTTGTGGCATTTGCACCTGCCCAGGATGTAGAAACCATGGCCGGAACACGTTTCGTGGTATTCCTTACCTATGAAAGAGTTGTTTGGTAAATAAAATAACTGTAACTAAAACACAGGCAGCCAGAGAGTGATTACTAGCGTCATAAATGAAATATTTCAACCGACTTCAATACAACTAATTTTCTCAAATAAAAACGACTTTAATGAAAAACTATTCCGACTACCTAAATCGCGACAGGTGTGCCTATGAAATTTGAGGAGTTCTCTGGATTTTTCCAAGATCTTATCATCAGATCCTGGTTTCCTCATCATGGGACCACATGCTATTCTTATATATTCTGTTAAGTAAAAGGACAAAAAATATAATTAGAATTAAGTGTGTGCTCTAGTCTTTTCAATAAGATTTGTATTGTTTTTAATTTAACTGCCCTTACAAAAGACATTATGTCTATGTAATAGATATAATATATCTATAATATAATAAACACATAATAATAGAAAACACCCAGACTCCGAAAAAAATATTTGTCAATCACACAAATAATATTTGGACCAAACCCGGGAATCGAACCCGAGACCTCTTGATCAGCAGCCGCATACGCTAACCACTAGACCAACAAGGCAGTTTAATATAAACGTAAGTGTAAAGAGCGGACAAATTTAGTGAAAGAATGTAAACAATTTTTCAATCACTAACGCAATACAATAATATTTCATTACTAATATTGAGTTATGCTCAACGATTTATCAATGACAGATTTAAATTAACAACCTTGCCGGACACACAAACAATTTAATATATTTAAATGAGATGTGCATTCCTCACTGGTATCAGTGGAATTCTAATCTACATATAACTGACAGGCGCGAATAATATTGCATTAATGAGAATAACTGTCTAATAACAAATCAATCCCATACTAATATAAGTTTGAAAGTAACTTCGTCTGTTACGATTTCAAGGCTATTTCGTTGCATTTATTTTAATCGAATTTGGCATGGAGACACTTTGATTCTTTGTGATAAACTCTTAAATACCGACAGAAATGCGGGCGTAGCCGTAGGCAAAAGCTAAAGTGACATATTTTAGCTAAAATTCCATTAATATTGCCATCTTTTACTCACCGGTAATAATAGCAATACAAACATCAATTCATAGAACAACACATAACAGCTCCTCTAGTTTTCTATTCTCTTGTTTCATACATAGAAAACATCTAAACCCAAACATTTGGTCCGACCGGGGATCGAACCCGACACTTCAAGCCGAGCAGTCGCCTCACTATCGCGCCACCAAGGCAGTATGGATAGTCCGTACCGTGTTCCTCAATTACATCTAAATAGTTTTAAAATAAATCAAATTATACAACACGTTATCAATAATATCTCATTACTTAGCTGGTGTATGCTAATTTATTAATAACAAAATGTTGATTACCAGATGGACGAGATTCCAAATCGTTTAATGAATGTAAGTCAAGGCAATCAGCTAATTTAAATGTAATAACTATCTACTAATTTGTTACAAGATAGTTTAATATCCGTACGATATTTTGGATAAATGATGACTAATAATTGGGTAATGGTATTCGAACCTGCCTTAAAATTAATTGATGCTATTTTCGGATTTCAACAAAATTAGGGGTCGTTTAGAGAGAGTTATGTAACCCTTATTGATATTTTCGTTTTCACCGACGTTTAAGGGATAACTAAGTGCTTAGATTTGCTCTTTAAATTTAGAGGCTACGTTAGGAGGTTCCTAGTAAGTCCAGAAGGAAATCCCCTCCCTGGACTCCTTCCAATACAAAGGCGCAGAGAGGGTCACACCGTGTGGTTTTAGTCGGTTCGAGTCCGACACACCACCCCGCCGTAACCCCCGACGGGGTGACGGTCCGCGGGGATTTCCACACGTAAAAAAAAAAAAAAAAAAAAAAAAAGGAGGTTCCTAGTAAGGAAACAGTTTAGGTTAGTTGGTGAAAACGATAACCAGAGTAACGGTATTCGAATTTGTCTTGAAATTGAGTTGTGTTTCGTTTCTGATTACAAAAATCTAGCTCAGAGATTAAGACCGACTGTAGTATAGCGAACAGTAGCCACGACATTCATCGCCACGCTATGTGCTAATGTAATGTTTTTTTCGGAGCCTGCTGTAGTGCCTGACTATAATGAATAGCTCTGACCTAACAGGAGGAAAAGCATGAGTAGAAATCCAAGAGTGGCGGCCACCAAACCTACTGTACCTACAACGCAGTATGTTGACCTGCATTATGGTGGCCTTCGGTCTCGCCCTCACCAACACAATGCTGTCACTGTAGGTGGGTCTTCTGTGAGTCATGTGCCGTGTGAGAATGATGTGAAGTGGCGACGCTCAATGTTACTATTCTTGGAAACATTTTTTTCATATAAATTTAAGCCTACCAAGGAAGAGTACTTCTGATTGAAAGCATAAGTAAAATCGAGTAGTAGGGGCAACCATACTGTGCAGCATGGTGACCCACACCACGGCGGCTTAGTGAGATGTTTCTAAATCTATGGCCCTCTGGTCTCACACTCCCAAACGAAAGACTAATGCTGTCATTTTAGGTTGGTATATACTGTGTGAGGGTAGACCAGGGTAGTCGGGGTTCCAGGGACTTCCTTTCGAGGGTATACCTATAGACTCATAGTACCCGAGACGGCGTGCGGTTTTAGTCGGTTCTAGTCCGACATAGCCACCAACTGGTGGCAGCAGTGGGGATTTCCGCACGAAAACAAAAAAAAATGGTAGACCAGGGTAGTACTGCCTTGGTCGACACGGCCCATTCGTGCTGAAATCGAAGTGGCTCTACTGCCTTTAAGTACCTTCAATGTTTCTCAGCCGCAGTTTGATATACACAGTCGATGTATAAAATTTACCTTAAACGAACTTTACAACACAAAACATTTATAACTCTCTGTATAAACAGTATCTCAAATTCACAAAACATAGGAAATCGACGGACAACGTACTAATAACTTGATGTCTATCATCAAAACATTGGTGCCGGAAATATAATTTCGGACATATGACACACAACGCCATCTAGTCCCAAACTAAGCTTAACTACTTAGCATAGTCAACTAGTCTTTATATACATACAAGTCAACTAGTCTTACATATTTAATTCTTGTGTGATATGAGTGTGTATGTCACTGAACTTCTCTCCAACGACTGGACCGATTTTGATGAAATTTTTTGTGTGTGTTCAAGGGGATCTGGGAATGGTTTAGATTCGCAATTGGACCCGGTAGGTGGCGCTGCGATCAAGTTCTGGAATTTTAAAGTTGGGCGGTACGAAGTTCGCTGGGTCAACTAGTATATATATATATATTTGGTCATAGCATCATAGCATCTGTTTCAGATGATTGTTGCAGCGTCTGCGGATATATGAGTTTCTGCATCGCCGTTGATGGCTATGGAGGCCTATGGCATCGCGGCATGTTTTGCATGTTTGCGTCTTGTCTCGACATGCCAGTTTTTATGTCATCGTGCCACTGGGGTCTTGTTACGGCCCGTTGTACCCAACCTTCGACATTATATTATATAGCTGGTTAGATTATACCGCAAAGAGAAGGAAAACTTGATACAAACTCTATATCAACATCTGGCCAGCTTGGTATAATAGGCCAAAACCTACTTTTCTTTCTTTTCTTTTATGATGGACTGGATATATGAATGGACGGTTGACCCAGTGGTTTAATGGTCGTCACGCATCGCGATTCCAATACGAATTATGTTAGTGTCTTACTTGTTGCCGATATTACTGCCTAGTTGGTCTAGTGGATAGCGTATGCGATTGCTAATCAAGAGGTCTCGGGTTTAAATCCCGAGACGGGCCAAAAAGTGTTTTTGGGTTTTTCTTAGGAAACTCCTAATAGTAGCCTGGAGTTTGGAAGACGTAAAGCCGTCGGTCTCGGTTGTCATGAACATCTATGGCAACCGTTATTGGGAAATCAGTGCCTTCAAATTTACTGACAACTAGTTCAACCTTCGAATTTTAGTTCACCCTTAGGGTTGCAGAGGTCCAATGCCAGTCGCTCCGTGGAAAAACTGATATTCAGGTAAAGCCGGTTGAACTAGTAGCCGACCAGAAATAATATTGGGAATAAGGCTAGGAAGATGAGATGACTTGTTGCCGATATTAATGTGGTGCAAAAACGAGCACAAAATTCACGTTTGTTGAGAAAAAGCCTCCCATTTTGGTCCCTGAAAAGCCCCCCTAAAATATTTATATATTTTGAAAATTTCAGCTCTCTAATAGATAGATACAGTCTGCTGACAGACTTAACCCTGCAGTAACAGGGTCCCGTTTTAGGGTATGGAACCCTGAAAAGGAGAGGCAAGCAGTTGAAATGTAATACTTACGTTGAAGTATGTCGATATCAGCACATGACCAAAACCTGTAGTTGGAGCCCCATTCGCCAGCCTCCCTCTGGAGCTGCAGCGTGCAATTCTCACAGGTGAAGTCGCTTGGGAGTCGCACTTCGTACTTCTGCGCCCTGAAAGCCAGAACGTAGAAGAACATGAAAATAGGTTTGAGATCGGTACTCTAGCCAAGTTGCAAAACATTTTTCATTTCATAATCACGTGAAGCTCTAAGGGAGGGGGACACAAATGATGACGAAATATCACAAGGGGGAGGAGAAGGGGTATAGTAATATATCACGTGTTTTTATTTTTTCTGCAAATTTTCGCATTTTTTTCATTATTTTTATGTCAGTCAACCTGCAACCTTTCTACTCTACCTCTGAACGTAATTATTGTAGATTTTATTTTTTTTATAATAAAATTACTTGATACATATAACCGTATTTTATTAATATTTAAAAAAGATATAAGATTCTTTGTATGTACTAAAAAAAGCGGCCAAGTGCGAGTCGGACTCGCCCATGAAGGGTTCCGTAGCATCATTTAAAAGTTTTTGTAGTTCGTTGTAACTTTCATCAATGTTTTAATTGAAAGAAATGTTATTTGCGGTTTATGATTTATAACGTATTAAAAAAACTACTTACTAGATCTCGTTCAAACCAATTTTCGTTGGAAGTTTGCATGGTAATGTACATCATATTTTTTTTTAGTTTTATCATTCTCATATTTCAGAAGTTACAGGGGGGGAGACACACATTTTACCACTTTGGAAGTGTCTCTCGCTAAATAAAGTTATTCAATGGTGAATTAAAAAATGCAAAAGATTATTAAATGCAATACTTTTTACAGTTTCTAATATGTAATATGGGACCTGTAATGCGCTAAACTTAAGTGAATACCAAACAATCATTAACAAGTAAATCATATTTAATTGTTAACAATTTTTCACTAACTGATAATCCTATAAAGAAACAAAAAAAAAGCATAAACTTTAAAAACTTATCTACTTACGTAACATCATCTCGAACAAACTCAGTACCGCCTGCCCTCGGCGTCAAGTCCAAAAGTGGTCTTTCCAGATCATCTAATATCCTCAAACTGAATCCACCCTGAAGAAAAAAATAATTTTAGAAAAAAAAGATTACGCCCAACGTGGGGCTCGAACCCACGACCCTGAGATTAAGAGTCTCATGCTCTACCGACTGAGCTAGCCGGGCTGGTATTATATACGTTTAAATTGTGGTTTACTTACTCGATGAGCGTACGCTAAATGCCAATGTGCTGTAAACGTTGATCCAGCTAAAAATGATGTTTTCAATGACCCTGAAACAAAAAATAAATAAAAATTTTATATAAATTATAAACCTGGTTTAGATACGATTCTAAACATTACTGATCGGTTTAACATAATTAGTTTCAGCGCCATCTAGTATTAAACATCAAAAATACCAACTCTAATATTTTGCTATAAGTTAACACGTAATCAAGTATAGATGGCGTAAGTTGTTCAAATCGTAATCTAAAAGTGAAGAACTGGTTTTTGGTTTCTATTCTATGTATGTATTTAGCTTAGCAATTAATATTTGTCCCCATTTTTTATTACATAAAGCGCGATTCTCATAATTAGACATCAGATTATGTTATTTCATTTGATTTTAATGGTATTGTGAAATACTATACAATAAAATTAAACACCTGTTCATTAGGGCTTTCACACACTGGACACGCGCTCACGCGCGTGGGCGCGTGGCAGCAGATCACGCGCGCGGCGACGGTGGAGCAGATCTGCCCGTTCGAGCAGATTTTACCGCGCCTACGCGCCTGTCGACTTTGTCGCCAAATTGCTGGGCGTTGTTCAATTTCGAATATAAATGATTCCGTGTCCAGATCCATCGTGAACAAGTCCTTATAGCACGAAAACAGGCGCGATACTTCGTTCAATTTCGTATATAAGGGCTTTCACCCACTGGCCACGCGCTCACGCGCGTGGGCGCGTGGCAGCAGATCACGCGCGCGGCGACTGTGGAGCAGATCTGCCCGTTCGAGCAGATTCTACCGCGCCTACGCGCCTGCCGGCTTTGTCGCCAAATTGCTGGGCGTTGTTCAATTTCGAATATAAATGTATCCGTGTCCAGATCCATCGTGAACAAGTCCTTATAGCACGAAAACAGGCGCGATACTTCGTTCAATTTCGTATATAAATGTGTTTACTGCTGCGGCCCGCCACGCCTAAGCGCGCGGTGGCAGAATCTGCCCGCGGCACGCGCTCACGCGCCTGGGCGCGTGGCCAGTGTGTGAAGTCCCTTATGCGCGTGAGCGCGTGCCGCGGGCAGATTCTGCCACCGCGCGCTTAGGCGTGGCGGGCCGCAGCAGTAAATACATTTATATACGAAATTGAACGAAGTATCGCGCCTGTTTTCGTGCTATAAGGACTTGTTCACGATGGATCTGGACACGGATACATTTATATTCGAAATTGAACAACGCCCAGCAATTTGGCGACAAAGCCGGCAGGCGCGTAGGCGCGGTAGAATCTGCTCGAACGGGCAGATCTGCTCCACAGTCGCCGCGCGCGTGATCTGCTGCCACGCGCCCACGCGCGTGAGCGCGTGGCCAGTGGGTGAAAGCCCTTAATGTGTTTACTGCTGAGGCCCGCCCCGACCAAGCGCGCGGTGGCAGAATCTGCTAGCGGCACGGCGCGGGACGCGCTCACGCGCCTATGGGAATTCACACACTGGCCACGCGCCCAGGCGCGTGAGCGCGTGCCGCGGGCAGATTCTGCCACCGCGCGCTTAGGCGTGGCGGGCCGCAGCAGTAAACACATTTATATACGAAATTGAACGAAGTATCGCGCCTGTTTTCGTGCTATAAGGACTTGTTCACGATGAATCTGGACACGGATACATTTATATTCGAAATTGAACAACGCCCAGCAATTTGGCGACAAAGCCGACAGGCGCGTAGGCGCGGTACAATCTGCTCGAACGGGCAGATCTGCTCCACCGTCGCCGCGCGCGTGATCTGCTGCCACGCGCCCACGCGCGTGAGCGCGTGTCCAGTGTGTGAAAGCCCTTAGGGGTTAGTTTAGTTAGAGTAATACTATTCTTGAAACTTATTTCAAGAAGCAAAAATTCAGGAATATTAAGCGATTTTCGTTTAGTAGTTATTGATAAACTTTGGTGATATGTATTAAAAAAATTATCTGCTTTATTTGTTACTAATATTTTTCATGTTTATTAAATAAGATTTTCTACATTTCATTTTTACAGTTTGTTTATTAAATAATAATATTTTGCAGTAGCTTTTTAGCCAAAAGGCATGCTAATAGTTTTGGTAGTCGGCGTATGTTTGTCTATTCTTAAATAAGGCCTAAACTACATAACCGATTTTAGGAATTAAATTTATAAATTGCCAACCTAATCAAACTCACATTCAAATCGGCTAAGTCACTTCTAAGCTATGAAATATTGAAAGCTTACTTGTGATAATTTTAACAAAAAGGAACCGACTTCAATGAAAAACTATTCCGAGTACCCAAATCGCGACATTGTGCCTATGATATTTGAGGAGTTCCCTCGATTTCCTTGGGATCCCATCATCAGATCCCGATATGGTGACGATGGGACCACCTGTAAGCTACGCCTATTCCAATGCAAAAAGAATTTTTGAAATCGGTTCATAAACGACGAAATTATCGCTGAACATACTTAAAAAACCTCCTCCTTTTTTTTGAATTCGGTTAAAAAGTGATGTTATTACACTTCTTTTGTTTTTCAAAAGTGTTGTGACACAATTTAACTGCACAAATCGACATAATAATTATTTTTTCGCGATGCACGTTCGGCGTGCTTTGACATTGAACACTACGGAGCGGCCCGGTGTTTGGAGCCATTTCTGGCTCCAATTAAAGTGCTTCAAAATGGGCGCGCGGACTAGGTTTACAAACATACAGATAAGCAAACAAACAAAATCGTAATACATGTTATTTTGAGTTTTGTTACTTTAACAAAGAACCGATTCATTAGCTTTTTTTCGTCCTAAGTTTATTTTTTTCAAGGGAAATTCTTTTCGCACTATACCCTTCGTGGGGTAAACGAAGGGTGTGTATGCTGAACTCCCAGCGCAACTAGTCTACCCACTAAATCCCGCGGCGGCCAACTCGGCAGTCGGGGTTAACACCAGAAACGAATTAGCGGCTTCTGGAGTCCTCCCTGCCATACCTCACTACTGAGGTACATATCGGAGTGACTGAATTCACCGCTGTACACAGTGAGAGGCGGAACACCGACCCGCCATAAACGTCACTCCCGGTCGCACCAGGGTGTCACCTATCTCGGGTCGTTTGCAGCGGTTACAACTCCCCAAGATGTGACTGCAGCGAACCTAAGACGACGATTAAGGAACTAGCGACCTCTGCCGCGTCCTCTTTATCGCCTCCAACCGACAGAACGTATTTGGTCCATGGTAGACCATCATGTCATTGTCGGTCAGAATGTCGAAGGGTGGAGATCGCGCCTGGACCGTCGCTACCTCGTACGAAATTGTACAGTATACCCGTACGATCCCGCTGCAGGCTCCTGAGTTGAGCCTGACGGGCATCCCATAGAGGACCATGGATCGCACGACGCCCATCGAACTTCTTCCCACGGGTGCTAAGTTAGACCTGTGGAACTGAGCCATAAATCGTCGTCATCACCAGCTCATATCATTCACTACCTCCTGAAGAAAACCGTTTCCCAAAGGGTCATCAAGTATAACGATCTTCAGCAGTTCTCATCCATTCCAATTAATTTATCAAGATCATCGACAGTCTTAAAAAGTCCACTGTTAAATAGGGACATCTATTCAAAAAGGAGTTTTTGTTCTACTATACAGGTTTTTACAAGGAATTTTTGGAGCATTCCTCTTCTTTGCAGTGCTGTATTTCTAACCCTCAAATAAATCATCAATCAGCAACCAATAACGTCCCACCCGACCTCTCAGGAGAGAGTTAAGGCCACGAGTCCCCTCGTTGGCTGAGTGCATAAGGCCACCCCCATTAGGCCTCCAAATAAGTTAACCGAATGTTTATGGTGACCTCCAAAGGAGGACACGTTCATCGTATCACACCACTAACGGTCATCCATCCAGGTATTGATCGCGTCGTCGTTGCTTTCCCTCGGCGGTTGTTACTAATCATTAGTGCAACTGGGCTATTAGCGGCTGTAGGCGATGAATAAACGAGGTGTTATTACGTCAATCACCAAATACTAAATAAGTACCTAAAGTTCTATTATCTCTATGATCAACAACCCATAACGTCCCACTGTTGGGTTCTGGTCGTATATCTTTATATATATAATTCTTCTGTGAGTGTGTATGTCACTGAACTTCTCTCAAACGACTGGACCGATTTTGATGAAATTTATTGTGTGTGTTCAAGGGGATCTGGGAATGGTTTAGATTCGCAATTGGACCAGGTAGGTGGCGCTGCGATCAAGCTCTGGAATTTTAAAGTTGGGCGGTACGAAGTTCGCTGGGTCAACTAGTAAATAAATATAATTGAAGTGTATTTTTGTGGACCTTGCTAATATTACGATGGTAACTCTGTCTGACGCGCTTTCCCGCCAAAACTACTCAACCGATTTAAATGAAATTTGGTAAAGAGATAGTCTGGAATCTGAGAAAGGACATAGGATACCGCGGATTTACCGCGAAACCGATATACATTCGGGCGGAGCCGCAGGTGAAAGCTAGTCCCTACTATCCCTTCAATATTTTTTAATATTATAAATGCGAAAGTTACTCTGTCTGTCTGTCTGTTACGTTTTCACGCCTAAACTGCTAAACTGATTTTGATGAAATTTGGTACACACATAGTCTGGAGCCTGAGAAAGGACTTGGGATAATTTTTACCGCGATAACCGATATACATGCGGGCGGAGCCGCAGGCGAAAGCTAGTATAAAATAAACCGTTGTTTACTAAAGGCAATATGAAAGTATACTTACACGGTACCCAAGACGGTACCTACATCAAATACGCAATTTTTTTTTAGCATTGTTAGCATTCTCTAAAAAATAATAGTTTTAAAAAACTATACAAACACGCTTTTAAACTAAAAAGTAACATCAACAGCGTGGGGTGCTTTCTGAAAATATTTCAATAACGTCGCCACACGCTTTGTTACTATAAAATACTTTTCTAATTTTTAGTTTAAAAGCGTGTTTGTTTAGTTTTTTACATTTTTAGTTTTTTTCAAATTAGTGTATTGTCATCGGTCCTCGATAAATCCACAAAGTTTGAACGAAATCTGGCCGTTTAAAGTGGGTCAAAATCGCGCCCGAAGGAGTCGGTTACAAACATACAGGTGAAGCTAATAAAAGTGTGTATAAAATGGGCGTCACGGTCGGCTAAAAGCAAAGGGCCGAATCATTTAATTCTCCATTTCAATGCGCGCGCACCCTCGCTGAACTAACCCTCTTGAAAAACAGGTTCTATCACATGACCGTGTGGCCTAATGGATAAGGCGTCGGACTTCGGATCCGAAGATTGCAGGTTCGAGTCCTGTCACGGTCGGATTCAACTTTTGTTGTTTTATAGTTTTGTTTTATGAATAATAGTATAAATAACGTTTAAAAGATAATAATTTTTGGTAATTTTTTCATATTTTTGTCTGTAACTAGCTTTGCCCCTCAGTGTTACCCGCAGTTGTTGTTGGACATCTGCAACAAACGCAGGTAATGCCGCAGGATGAAGCTAGTCTATTCAAGTAGCTGTCTCCCACTAAAAGTTCGGTCCAGAGATTAGTCGGTAGACAGACAGACAAAATGTTTAAGAATTACATTTTTGATGTAAGAACTGTACATATTGTGAACTTTCAAATACATTTAGTAAAAAACTATGAAATTGATATTCAAAATAAACACTACATTTTTTTTTCTATTAATCTATACTAATTACTAGCTGCGCCCCGCGGTGTTACCCGCGTATTTTCGGGATAAAAAGTAGCCTACATATGTGATTAGATTTTAAATTAGTCATTTACAAACTATCATTATAGTTGCTATGCAAGACAAGTGTGCTATGCATAGCAACCTGTGAAGTTTTCACAGGAGATAAACATAAGAGTCATCCAAATCCGCTAAGTAGTTTTTGCGTGACAGAGCAAGGAACATACATACACACATACAAATAAACTTTTATTATTAGTAGGATTTAAATGTGAAGCAAAAACTTTGTACCCCTTTTTACCACAATAGAACCTTAATAATCTTCCACTTATAATTAATATCAATTATGGTCGAATCTCGACACTAGTATAAATGAATAGATTTAAAGATCTCACAACAAGGAATAGACGATAACAAAACGTATATAATGTTATGTCTTAACGTGTATGTGTCAATAAATATTACTTTCTTTCTTTCAAAACAAAAACTAATACAAAACGATGTGTACCTCTAAACAATCATCAGCTATCATCATCATTAACATATTTAGTAATCCACGGCTAAGCATAGGCCTCGTCCATATACATTAAGCTTACATATTTGTTTAAAAAGCTGCAGGATCAATGCGTAGACTACGCAACTTTCTACCTATCCCCCTACCAAGATTTCTCTAACACAATCCCTTCTATAATCGTTATTTTGTAATTACCTGGTGTACAATTTTTGTTATTTTATTATTATAATTACAATGAAATTTTCTCCAAGAATCACTAAATCAATCTTTATTAGTGCTTACTAACATTAAAAATGCGTAAGTAACTCTGGCTGTATGTCGTACTTTAACACCAAAACTACTAGGATACACTTTGAAGAGTGCTCGAAAGCTCTTTTCGAACTGATCGAGCCATCTCCATTCCTTTATCGGATTACTAGGCGCAGTCAAAAATTTCATCCATACGTTGTTTACATACCCAAAAGTCGAACTAAACGGTTTGACAGCTCGTTTTTGGTAAGAGTCGCCAAAATTTGGAACGACCTGCCTGGGTCTATTTTTCCTGATAACTTGAACTCTGGAGCCTTTAAGAGTAGAGTGAACAGGTTTCTTTTGGATGGGCGTGTACCATCTTAGTCTTCATCTACACTTTCCATCAGGTGAGATGGATGACAAACGCCTATTCCATTACAACAATTAAAAAACTAAAAAAACTAAAAACTACTGAACTAAATAAAATAAAATTTGGATAGATAGTCTAGAACCTGAGAAAGGACATAGTACCTTTTACCGCGATAACGGACATACACGCGGGCGTAGCCAAAGTTAGTAACATTATAAGTCAATTAAAGCCCTAATGTGTCGGGTTAAAGTGTAAATTTGTTTGCGTTCCTTGCAAAGTTCTTTTCCGTAAGATATTTCAAGTACTAATATTGTAGTTACTTTTCTAATATTAAAGCCTACCAAAGTGACTGTACTCTGCCTGATGGAAAGCATGAGTAGAATTCAGCAGTAGATGTCACTGACCTCACTGTGTGTATACAATGCAGCATGGTGGTCCACACCATGGCGGCTTAAATGTATCTTAAACACTTTTAAATGATCTATTCTTTTTATCTTCTATATTATAAAATTTTCTTCTTATATTATAAACGCGAAAGTTTGTGAGTATGTATGTATGTTTGTTGCTCTTTCACGCAAAAACTATTAAACAGATTTAGATGAAACCTATTTAATAACCTAAAATTTTAGTACAATTTCTTAAATATTTTCAAAAATATCGTCGAGAGTAAAAAAAAACTACACAAAAGGATACAAAACAATTCGCAGCCGGTAGGATTCGAACCTACGCTCCCAGAGGGAATCTGATTTCGAGTCAGACGCCTTAACCACTCGGCCACGACTGCTTATACAATTATAGTCGAAATTAGTATGTACATTCTACATAGCAATGACAACCTTTAAATATGAATTCTCTAGCCAAGATGGAAACGTTTTTCGTTTTCTATTCTATTCTCTATTTCTCTATTCTCTTTCTCGATTCTATTGTTTACCCTTAGCTTATCTTTAGCTTCCTAACACCCCACGTCCAAAATTTTGTACACAGCGAACAATCTTTGAAAAAAGGTTGTAGTACTAAAGACCCGCTGTGTAAAATTTAGTAAAAATAATTTCATTAATATTTTTTATTATTTTTCCTACCACTTTAAAACCCAAAGTACAATACCTATTTTTATATAAAAGATAGGGCGAAGTTTTTTTCTATATTTAGCCTACCTAAGTGACTCTACCCTGCCTGATGGAAAGCATGAGTAGAATCCAAGAGTGGGGGAAACCACACATCATTGCTGCAAATGCAGACAATAATGTATGGCGGCCCACACTATGGCGGCTTAGTGAGATGCTTTTACACGCCCCGCTTAAAGGACCCGGGATCATAGTGGGAAGGAAACACGTGAGCTTGTAGTGAGTTCCAGCTTTTGACTGCTCGGCCTAAGAAGGAAGAGCCGAACCGTTTCGTTCTAGTGCCTATTTCCTCTACCCTGAAGCCTTATAGCCTAACCTATAAGCCTACCCTGAAGTTTAATAAATAATAACTTGTAGACACCTGGTATTAAGGTAAAAATATTTTAAAAACTTGCTTCAAATTTATGAAGTTTTATGTCTGTGGGTCTGACAGCAATAGATCAATCAATTTGTGCATAATTTTGGACTATGGGTATTTTTGGCTTATGTATTTGTTATTTAAAGTTTAAGTCTTATGAAGTCAAAAAGCAAGTTTTGACCTACTGTAATACCTATAGCAAAAATGAGGGTAAGCAACGAAGGCGCGGTCAGACCTAGATGGGTGACCGTTTGTGGCATGATATGTGTTATGAGCGTTTTCGTGATTCGGAGGTCACGTTAAAAAGTCGGTCCCGGTTGTTATCATAGAATATCAGTCGTGGAGCTTAGCTGGATGCCTTCAGGCTGCAACTTCGTAGCCACAGCTAGCGTGGGAATGTATGGCCTTAAACCTCTTTTGAGAGGAGACTGGAGTTCAGCAGTGGGACTTTGATAATATAAATAAAATAAATGAATATTTCGGACATCTTACACACAACGTCATCTAGTCCCAAACTAAGCAGAGCTTGTATTATGGGTACTAAACAACTGATAATGACATAAACATACCTTTTTTTTGTAAATACATACATGTTATACATATGAAGTCGGATAACAAATCCCTTACAAGTCACGTTTATTCAGGTTTCTCTGTGAGGGCATTTGAGAGGACGCAAGAGCGACCTTGGAATGCTACCTCGCAATTTCCATCTCATCGTCTGAGTCATGAAGCCACGATTAAGTAATTATTTGAGAATGCGATAGTGACAGGTAATAGTGTTAGGTATCTATACAAAAAAAAATGGAATTATCTGTCCGTTAAGATCAATTTAGTACATTTTTTACAAAAAAGTATATTATAAAAGTGTGGGTAGTGTTAAAAAACAAAAAAAAACATTTTTCGTTTTAATTATCAGTTTCTTCTGAACCTACCTCAACGAACAACTATATTGTAATAATTGATGTGGTTTGTAAAACCGATGAGTCAACTAATCAAGTGTCGTTGAACCCAAGGTCACGGGTCACGGTGCACACAAACTAGTCACTGTAGCTAGTCAGTCAGGCACAGACTTTCAGCCTGACTAGACACTTAGCTAATCGCTCTGGAAAAGCTTTTGACCTCCGATCTCATCTTTTTTGTGTTTTTTTTTTGCGGTAGCTTTTGGTTGCGTTACCATCGCGTGTGGTTGTTGCGGTAAAATGCCTCTAGATTATCTGTGTACTTCATTACATATATAAATGGAAATGTTAAACTTAAGACCTACTTATTAGTACAAAAGCAAAATATAACATGTATTAGTAACAATAATTAAAAAAAATACTAAACAAAGAATGCAATTTAAATTAACATGTGTTCGAAAATTAATTCCAATATTATTTACTATTCCTTTGTAGATTTCGGTCTACGCATTTGTAGGATGTAATTAAAGAAACCTTAGTCCCTGTTCCACGAGAGCAAAAATAAATAAAAAAGAACAAGTTGAAATGCATACAATTCTTAATTTTCTAAGTAATTGTGTAAGGTCACAAAAATTATTCCGTACCGTAAATTATCGTTGTAAAAAAACGGAAATTTACAAAAATAACGAAATTTTATTATATATTCAATAGCTTGTTTTATTTTTATATCACGGAAACTGCTTGTAAACACATTTCGAAACTAAAGAATAATTAAATCATAATTTCGCGGTCAATATATATTTTTTTTTTTTTTCACTGGTCAAGGCCGCATTACATTGAATAGATACGCAGTTTTACTTCAATGTTAGGCGACGTGCGTGGGTGAATATCCCTTTCTTGTAACACCTAAGTCAATGTCAAACAAAAATAATAAGCTATATTAATATATTTCACTTTTAATAATAAATATTTTTCACTTGTCTATCTCAAAATTTTAAACTGGATTTTAAAACATTACCAACATGTTACCGAGTCTCTGCTTTCATCCTCTCTGAGTTGTTTTTTTTGTTGCTCCGTATCTTGACATTTTTGTTATCTTTATTTTTTTTTCTAATTTATAAGTACGTCACTATTATGTATCTACTGTGTAACATTATTCTGTGGATAACTGTGCTGCATGCGTGATTGATTAATATAAGAAAAACTCTTAGAAATAAGACATATAATAATTTGTAATTTATTATTGCGCAATTGTTTGTTGTATAATCTAAAAAAACGTTAAAATATTTCAATGAATTTGTAAATAGGTACATATTAAATTAATTGTATAAAGCTCAAAGGCTTCACGCTACGGCTAATAGAAGCTGAGCATCAATAAAAATATTTCGAAAACTATTGCATCCATGTGTATGTATGCTTCTTTAAATATATATTTTTCATGACTCCACACCTCGAGAGCCATCGCAAGACACGGTTTCTTATTATTTAAAATAATATAAATAAAGGATAAACTGATACATTATTATCATCAACAACAACCCATAACATCCCACTGCTGGGCTCGAGTCTCCTCTCAGGAGAGGGTTAAGGCCATACGTCCCCACGCTGTGTCCAGTCCAGACAGTGGCCAGTCCTCTGGCAACGAGGTATACTCAAGCTGTTGGTCTCATTTTGTACGTTAGTTATTAAAGCACACAAAATGTAAAATCGCTTAAATTGCTTGTGAGTAATTGCTTTAGTCAATTATCGTACGCTTCCATCACAGAATGTGTTAAATACAAAACACTAATTGCCAAATGTTCAGTTCAGAAGTTTAAAAAGTTAGAGAAAGTTTTAAGGCGAAAAATATTTTAATTTAAAACTATTAAATTGATACTTTAACTTACCCTTTGGCATCCCACATGGCGGTTTCGTTCTAGAATTATCGAGAAAGTCTAAATCATACCTCCTGGCCGGAGGATATGTCAAAGCTACGTGTCCATTCACATCTAAATACACAAAACTGATAACCACAGCACAACACACAACACATAACAATGACGCCATCTTAGTTCCTCTCGTCCTTTTAAATTTATTTATTCCACATCACTTTTAAATTTAGAACGTCCTAACCATGATTGGAATTCTGTTTTTAAATCCTTTGCTTCATTTTTTTCTTTTATGGTTTGTATTGGTGGTCTGGATATGATTTTAATCTGTAACAAAAAGAAAATAAAGTCATTAATGTTTTACTTAATGGCACTTTTATTACAAGTACTTTTTTTTGAAATAGATCTTTTTAATTTTTTTAACAAATGAACAATTTTTTTTTTTCTTTTTTCTTTTTTTTTTCTAAAAAAGACGACTCCCGCATTAGGAATATGGATTCCTGTGTCGCGGGGGACTTTACAAACATACATGAAACGGACACAAAGAACACCCAGACTCAGAACAACAATTTGTGAATCACACAAAGTGTTATCCCACGTGGGATTCGAACCCACGACACTTGGCGCAGCAGAGAGCAGCGTGGCGACCACTTAAACCACTAGGCCAACCGTGCAGTGATGACGCAGTGATGACAGTGAACTTGTTAGTTAGTTTTTAATTAACTTTAATTTAAAGTTATTTACTTTATTTTAAAGTTATTACCGCCTCAGTCGTTATAATTCTAAGTAAATTATATAATTAATTAATAATTATAATTTAATTTTGAAATTATCTATTAAGCCAACAACGTGTAGATCTTAGAAGCAGAACTAAGCATACCGCTACTTACAGTTAATAACAGTTAGTTACACAATATTATTATTAATAATTTACAAAAAAAAAAAGAAAAAACATTGTGAACTGAAAGTTATAACTTTCTGGCCTTTCCAAATAATATTAAAAACAATTTTAAAACAGATTTACATATCGATGCTCTAACGGATAATTTAAGACGCCTTCAGTCTTTTAGGTACCATAGACAATGTATCACACAACTCGCATTCACAATAAAATTGTAAATAAGCTCCATTCACAATACGTAGGATGTTCAAGACATTTCAAGGAAACTATGTACGAGTATAAACGTAGGTACTTCGATTGTATTAAAAACTGGTAGCCAACCGTAACCATACATAATTTATTTCAGGATAAAAATGATTGCAACTTTGTGCCTTTGATTTAGGGTACAAAATTGCAATCAGCCTTCTTACTGCCTACTACAATAATTATCAAAATGTATTACTTAAGTTAAACAAAATTACAATCAAACTTTCTAAAGCAAAACAAGAATGCCTATATTATTAGATAAATTGTGTTTCTCTAACGATATAGGTTTCGAACAACGTAATTTGGCATTATTATCTGCAATCATTGGCTTGTTATGGCATTTTTGAATTAGCGTTCTAATTTCAAATTGTATTTTAGTTAGCAAATATGATTATGATCAGAAAATTGTTTGTTTATAATGTACGAATGAATCAACCAATTTTGAAATAACGCTTAATTAAAAATCTATATTCATCATTATTAATATAGCTACTAGCTGAGTCCTGCTGTCACCCTTGCTTGAGTTACTCCGTTTGTCAGATTTCTGTCAGTGAAAATCCCGTCTAAATCTGTCCAGCCGATCCAAAGATTTCCAGAACAAACAGACAGAGAATAATCTTAAAAAATGTTTTTCGATGTGTACTTAGTAAGTAAAATACTGTTCATTTCATATTACATACACACATTTGAATTTTATTTATTTGTATAATACAGTTACGAGGTAGTAGAGCTGGTACTATTATGTATTCTGTGATAGAACCACGGTGATTTCAGCACGAATGGGCCGGCTCGACCGGGGCAGTACTACCCCCACACAGAAGACCATCCTAATAATGACAGCATTCTTGCTGTCGTATTTCGTTGGTGAGTGTAAGATTGGAGGCACAATCATTCTGCATCATTCTCCTCGCCTCCGAAGGCCTCCGAAGGCCGGGAAAATGATGCAGAATTATCTAACCAGGCCGCCATGGTATGGGTCACCATGCTACATTGCCTACCTCAGGATGGTGACCCCCTACTCTTGGATTACACTCTTGCTTTCCATCAGGCAGAATAGAGTCACTTTGGTAGGCTTGAATATAAAAAAAAGTTAGGAGCATGGCTCTTTTTTTTATTGACGCATATTTAGCTGAACGCAAATAAATCCCCTTGAAATTGTAAACTTTTTTTAAAGAAGGTTCTCTAGAAGCATCTCACTAGGCCGCCATGTTATGGGTCGCCTTATTATTCGAATATGGTGGCCCCTACTCTTGGGTTCTAATCAAACTTTCCATAAGATACGCTTTAAAACAAATGGAAGAAAACGCGTGGCAAGTTTTTTTAATTATTGATGAAGCGAGTGAGCTAGGGTCAGGGATGTTGTAAGTCATCACTGACCCTAGTTCACTCATCACTGGTACATAAACTTAATTGCTATTTGGAAATTTATAAGAAAAATAAAATTCCATAATGAGGAACAAATCATTAAAATATGTCGGTTTAAATACGCACTAATTTATGAATATTATGTGCTATTTAGACCTTGACTTCAAGGTCTGCTATGCGTTCAGAGATGGCGACACATTACAACCGCAACATTATCTAAGATCACTGAAACCAATACTGTATTGAACAAGTCATTATAAACGGGATATTGACTTCCTTTATATAAAAAGTTTTAATATTTTACATACATTGCTCAATATTCGGCACAGGACAATAAATTATCCGTTACCCATTGCCGTTACCAAAAGCCTCTAATAGGCCACTACTGAACGTCTTGGTAGGTCAAAACCTCATTTCAAATCAAATCAAATCAAATAATTTATTCTGCAATTAGGTTACATGAACACTTTTGCAAGTTAAACTTTTTTTTTTCGAGCAGATGAGTTCGGCCTTCAGGGATCACAGTCTCTTTTAAAGTCCAGACAATATTCTTAAATGCAAAAGACATTATTTCAATAAAAAAGCGATAGTTACAATTTGAGTCACAATTATAAAAATTAAAGATAATAATTTAAAAAATGTCAACAATAGCAGTAATATAAGATAAATTTGTTACATATATAATGTAAATTTAAACTATAAATTATCGTCACATCCAAATAAATTTAAACATTCAATAAACAGCATGTGCAGAATGGGCAGCTCAATCCCAGGCGGTTTTATCATCAATATATTCTGCTATGGTATAATACCCCTTTGCGGATAACTTAGATTTAATGGTATTCTTAAATTTCCATAATGGTAAATTCCTAATATCAATAGGGAGTTTATTGTAAAAGCGTACAAATTGTCCCATGAACGAGTTGCCTACTCTGTGGAGACGAGTGACGTGAACTAGTAGTTTCTAAAAGGAGTCTTAAAAATGAGGTTTTAAGCCCATTTTCACTCACTGTACTTAAACTAAACTAGCCCCCGAAGTATGTAACTGCTGAGAAAGCACTTAGGTGTTCCGTCAAGGTTATATAATTATATTAACAACCCATAACGTCCCACTGCTGGGCTCAGGTCTTCGTTAAGGTTAAGGTCCATATGTCCCCACGCTGGCCGAGTGCGGGTTGGGACATGGCAAGACACGCTGTGGCTATGTAATATTTCCCGAAGGCCTCCAACTAAGCTTCATAACTGTTATCTTAAGATAACAAACAAGACCGACTACTTAACGTGACCTCCGAAAAACAGAAACGCTTATAACATACTACGCCAGAAACGGTCACCCATCTAGGTACTGACCGCGCTGTGGTTGCTTACCCTCAGTGACCGTTTCATCACCTAAGGCCATTTGGCTATGAGCGCTTCGCTTCCGCTTTTAGCTCCGTTAAAGTACCCTTACCTAAACAAAAATATCACTAAAGGTTCATGATCTCTTTCTAAGTGGTCCCTTAAATTTATGGGACGTTGGTCTAAACGGCCATTAGGCAGAAGAGTAGGTGGCTTTTTTTATATTAGCTGCCAAAATGACTCTGCCCCGCCTGATGGAAAGCATGAACAGAATCCAGAAGTGGCGGCCACCGTCCTCACTGCCACAGCAGACAGTGCAGCACGGTGACCCACACTATGGCGGCCTAGTAAGATGCTTTTTCACGCCTCGCTTGAAGGACCCGAGGTCGGAAGGAAACACATGCTACAGGGGATGCAAGGAATTCTGTGTAGTTTGCTTTCTTAGTCGACTCTGACAACACCCCTGATTTGAATAGGGGTGGTGACCCTCCGTATTCCGTATTCAATATCCATAACAACATTAACAATTATTGTACCTTTGTTAAAATTAAAGCGTTTCTTTCTCCTTTTTTAGTCTTTAAATCTAATATTAGTCAATAGATAACTAGTTGATTTAGAAATTGAAAATAACCGTGTAGTAACGTTAGATTTACCAGTACAATATAAACCGCAAGTATTAAGAAAACAACTGCAATATTGATGCTTGAAATATCTTACGGAATAGAGGTTAACAAGGAACGTAAACAAGTCTATATTTTAACTCGACACATTAGGGCTTATAATATTACTAGCTTTCGCCCGCGGCTCCGACCACGTGTATGTAATGTATGAAAAACCCAATAACACTTTTTAGGGCCGACCCGGGATTTGAACAAGAGATCTCTTGATTAGCAGGTGCATACGCTAACCACTGGACCAACGAACGACCAAGGATAAAGTATATACTTTATCCTTGGTCGTTTATATAAATAGGAGCTACGAAAATACTCATATGAAATAAAACTATTACTATACGTTTTCTACAATAGGTTATATTAATTACAAAACGTACTAATTTCAACTCTGGCAACCCTGGCAAGGTTTGTTAACTGTCCGTCACAGTCCAGAGTGCCGACACTTTCCCCTCTCTAACACGCTTCTTAGACATAACACTTTTGTTTTCAATCCAACTGTACTGTAATGGCGGGAAGCCGGGCATAGACAAGAATCATGAAGCATTACAATTTTTCTTTTTGAAAATACTGTGTTAATAATGTTATTTGTACCACTACAGCCGAAATATTTATTATTTTTATTATTTATGCTTTGTAACTACGTTATTGGCTGCTAAGGTACGCACTATTTCTGAAGAGTCATCCGACCCAAAATACTGCAAGCGACAAATTTTCTGATATATTGATATTAAAAACTCTTTGCACTAACACACAAATATTCCTTCCCGTGCCATCGCACTGTGATCCCGGGCCTACAAAAAGCATCTAGGCCAGTATAATGTGGGTCACCATGCTGCATTATCTGAATTCGTAATAAGTATAGTGGCCCCTTAGACTTGGATTCTGCTCATGCTTACCATCAGGCTGAGTAATCATTTTGACAGCTTCTTCTTCTTCCTAGATTTCCCAAGATTATTTGGGGTGGGTCGACTACTAGTTGAACCGGTTTGACCTGTGTATCAGTTAATATACGGAGCGATTGGCATCGGACCTCCGCGACCCTTTTGGCAGCTGTACTTATATTAAAAAATAAAGTCAGTTTGAATATAGAACAATAAACGTACAATCGCCACTACTCATGTTTTTACCATAATTAATCTATGTATTTCCCCGTGTTTCGCGAGTGTTGTCAGACGCGGAAACATAAAACCTACCAAAAGGGTAACATAACAAGATATACTTTCAAACGCACGGTATCACTTTACACCACGTCGGCTTTCCCACCGCTCAACACGAAACAAGACACCACATTATTCTACATTTCCCATAACATAATGGTGTCCAAACTAAAGCATTGTATGTCTCACAATAACGCAATGTCCCAATCGTGTTATGTTACATAAAACAGTGGATTAAGATGTACTAACGTTTATATATTTAACAATGGTTTTTAAATAAAATACTTTACATGCAGTCACAATTGGCCTATTTGTTTAATTTTCCGCGAACACAGCGAAATATTACAACTACCAAATAGTTGTTGCCACAAAAAAAAAACTTAACTGACGTGACTCTATCTGATGGAAAGCATGAGTAGAATCCAGGAGTAAGGGAGCCATCCTCATTGTGAGGGTAGCGCAGCATGGTAAGCCATATCATAAGAAACATCTGCTATGGCTTACCATGCTGCATTTTATATTATAACTGCATCATTATCCCAGCCTCCGATTCCGACCTGATTTTTATTTGTTTATAGGTAGATCTGCAGCCGGTAATGACTCCCCTCTCCGAGCTAGCGAGGTAATTTACACTATCCAATAAAATCTTTTTATGATTTTGAACATTAGCTTATGGTCCTTAATTTCGTCATACATACCAACATCCGATATGGTCTAGTGGCTAGGATACCTGGCTCTCACCCAGGAGGCTCGGGTTCGATTCCCGGTATCGGAAAATTCCCTTTTTGCTATTTTATAAAACCCCTTTTATAGTTTTATCATATAGCTCAATCTTTATAAATAATGTACAAATTACGTTATTACTTTATTTTATTGTTCTTGTGACATGTTATGTGTTAAGAGCAATCTTGCCAAACTTTGACAAGCGTAAGGAATTATTTATTTACGAAACTGAATTAATAACAGTTATCTTGCAGCTGTAGTGTAACTGTGATAATAAAATAAATAGTTTATAGTTATTACATTGGCTTGCCAGCGAGTAACTGCAGAAGGCGACACCGCCCCCTTGCGGTCAATAGCTAACAATTTATCATCCGGATATTATGCAAACGGAAGTGATGTTCTTATTTTTATTGTTCCTAGTTACAGATTTAAATTGTTTGACTACCACAATAATGTAACAATTTTTAAAAGCTACATATAACACGAGTAATAAATTTGTCATAATGATTACAGCTTATGCAACGCCATCTTGTAACAAGTAGCAACAATTAAAACTTTATCAGCAAATGCTATCGAAGTTCTTATCTAAGTGCAATCTCTTTGTGAGAAAATTGTGTGCAAGCATTTTCGTTTGGAGGTAATAATGGCTAGATAAACATGATTGATTTAATTACCAAAGCAATTTGAGAGAAAGTATTGGAAAATTACGTGAAAAGTAATCCAGAACTAGTGATAAGGACTGACGATTGCCGTAAGTAGTATTGCAAAATAGACTGAATTTTAATGTTACTAATGTGCTTTTTAGCTAAACTGTTAAACAAAATAAGCAGTTAACATCACCGCCAAGAGAAGGAAAACTTGGAACAAACCCTTTGCCAACCTGTCTGGCCAGCGTGGTATAGTAGGCCAAAACCTCCTTTCTAAGGAGAAGCCCATGTCCAGCAGTGGACTGTTAAAGGCTGTTGATGATGATGATGATGTGAAATTAGTTCTCCAAGGTAATAGAGCCACGCTGATTTCACAAGAATGGACCAGCCAGACCGGGGCAGTACTACCCTCACATAGAAGACCTTCCTAAAAATAACAGCTTTCGTGCTGTTGTATACCGTTGGTGAGTACGAGACCGGATGCCCAATGATGTTAAAGCATCTCAGTAGGCTGCCATCGTGTGGGTCACCATGTTGCATTGTGTGCAATGACGCTGGTGACCAACAGCCTTGGACTCATGCTTTCATTCTCAGACATTTGTTCAGACCCGGGAATCGAACCCCAGACCTATTGACCAGCAGCTGCATACGCTAACCTCTAGACCAACAGGTTAGTTACACTTAGAACACTAAATACACAATCACTGTACTTAAATCGTCTTCTAACTAGGATCTTTCTAAAGTTAGATAGCCCCTAAGTTTTAATAGAAATCTAAGGACTTAAAACTTAGGTGTCCTAAAATGTTAGGTGACAACGGAAACATCATTATGGATATCTTAACTCTCAAGTCTCCCCTTATACCTTGATGAAAACGTCGATTACTTATTATCTAAAATTGAACGTTTTAGTTCATCAATTTCGTAAGCGTAATAAATACTATCTAGATTTAATATTATAATTTGTTTCCTTATTACCGATAATATTCATCAACTAGAAATAGTGAAAATAGTGTAAAATTATCAATAAGAAGCTTGAAATTATCGTGACTAAGTGATTTGTCCCTCAATCCCAGCTTTAAAGCAATTTCAACCACAACCTTACCATTAACGTTACAATAACTCTTATGCATTTAAAAAATAAGGTCTAAATTTGACTGAATTCTAAACAATAGTTATTGCAAAACTATCATAATGCATCTTAGCTCCTTTGCAATAAAGATGAGTTTCCCTTGCCCTATCCGTACACCAGTTCCGTCTTGCCTTTCAGTGTCTCTGTAAGGAACGAATAGATTGTATCATTTGTATGATTAACAACCTTCTTTGATTAATGTGCGGAAGGTTGATTGAACAGATAAAGATGGAGGTTTATATTTTTTACAGAAACTGCTAAGACATCGATAAGGTGTCTATTTCCGGGTTAAGAATAAGTGTGTTAACACCCCTATTCATCCCGAGGGTGTCGATAAAAATCGACTAAAGAGAGCTAACTACGCAATACAACAACATTGGAAAACTTGATACAAACCTATTTTTTAATGTGTGGAATCTCCACCGGGGTTTGCGGCGGGGCGATGTATCGGAATTGGACCGACTAAAACCACACGGTGTGCCACTTTGCTTGAAATGGGAGGGGTCCGGGAACAGCTGTTACTACAACATCTGGACCCCTCCCAGCACCTGACCGCACTGACGCGCGTCCCACCATCTCGTGAACTCTCTATTTAGGCGACGTACAGCACACAAGGACGTTGACTGCCTTGGTGGCGCAGTGGTAACGAATTTGACTGCTGTGCTTGAGGTCTCGGCTTTGATTCCCGGATCGAACCAAATGTCATGTTTCTTTCAGAGTTTTCTATGTATAATGTGTATGTATTTACAGAAAAAAAAGTATGTTTATGTATTCATACCAGTTGTTTATTAGGTATTCATAGTACAAGTTCAGCTTAGTTTGGGACTAGATGCCATTGTGTGTTAGATGTACGAAGATGTCCGAAATATTATATCGTGATGTACCTCCTCGCCAAGTTATGGAAAACCTTATACCACCCGCCTTTCTAAGAAGAGACTATGTCCAGTAGTGGATTATAAAAAGCTGTTGATGATGATGATGGCCATATAGTGCCTATTTAAATTGATATTTCAATCATAGGTATACCAGTGTTACAAGTTTATGTGGGGATAAGGAGTTCAAACTAGGATACCCTGTGCTATGGAATTAAGTCGATTCTCGACAACCACTTATTTTCGACTTTTAAAATAATAAACAATATTATAACTCAAACAAAGAGCGTAGAAAAACTAATTTATTATGTTAAGTAACATCTACATTGTGCCATAGAAGCATAGACGATCAATTTGAATTTCGAACAGAGATTGATTGCTTAACTAGTCGATTTTGAATCGATGTAATCGAGTTGGTCAACTTTATCTAAATACTTTAGATACGAGTTCTTGTTCTCAGGTTTAATTAAAATTTTCACACTTGTCTATGATATTTATTACTTTTAACTGTGCAAAGATTAGTTACGCCATGTTATGTTTTGAAATATGGAACGTGAGTAATAGAGTAAAAAATTCTTAGCTCTTTTTTATGTGTGCCAAAATAAAGAATTTTGATTGATTTCTTTTATTATACCGATCAATGTTTGTAGTGTTTATTAAGCAGTGTTTGTGTATTTTATTGTTAGTAATTCAAAGTATGTATCTTGCGTATGGGTAATATTTATTATGAATTGATGAATTAGAATTTCCCCGCGATTACGCTCTCAAAATTGTATCATACAATTGTCGGTTAGATAGTTAAGGCACGTGAAGGTGCAAAAGTGAAAATAAGCACACTCACATTCACATCATTAATATTAGTTAGGAGAACAAGCTTCTAAAGATATTAATTAAGGGTTACGAAGTTAGAACAAACTGCAAGCTTAATACAAGACTCTTTGGCAGTGGAACATTTGTAGTAATAAAATCGGCCAAGTGCGTGTCAGGCCACGCACAGGAAAGGGTTCCTCAGTCACCTATAATGGTATGTGGATTTAAAATCGTATCCAATAGATAATTGTTATGTTTACGTATTATTACGTTAATTTTGTATGACGTTTTCCAAGTGAGCGCATTTTACCATATAAGCCTTTATAACTCCTGAACTAAGAAAGTCATCTAATCGGTTATAGTTTTCCTTCAAAGTTCATTATATGGACCACCATCACGATTTTTTTCAGATTTTTTGAGCCAGCCGTTTAGCTTTTAGAGGGGGGGGGACGCACTGTTTTTACAAAAAAGTGCCCTTTAAAGTGAAATATCTCGCAAACGGATACCTAAATCAAAAAATCGTCTAGGAAACCCTTTATTGTTTTTAAAAGACCTATCTAATGATACCCCACACGATGGGGTAGCCTCGAGAAAAAAAAATCATCCCCACTTTACGTGTAGGGGAGGTACCCCAAATAAAATTATTTTTCATAATTTTATTGTAGCACTTTGTCGACGTAATTACAACACGTATTCATGCAAAATTTCATCTTTCTAGCACTTACCGTTTGGACGGTAAGTCGAGGACGGACGGACGGACGGACGGACGGACGGACAGACGGACATGACGAATCTATAAGGGTTCCGAGTTATGAACTTCGGAACCCTAAAAACGATTCCAACCAATTGAAAATCTCCTCTTTTTTTGGAAGTCAGTTAAAAACTATAGAATCAAGTTTTTCGTATCTACTCTAATATTATAAATGAGTCAGTGACTCTGTCTGTCTGACGCGCTTTCTCTGGAACGTCTGGACTTCGTACAGATTTTGACGGAACTTTCACTGGCAATTAGCTGATATCTTAAGGAGTTAGACTCAGACTAATTTTTTTAGACTAGCTTCATCACTCGTAACACCACGGAAACCAGATAGTAAATCTTATAACATTGGTTATTAAATAATTTATGAATAAACTTGCAAATTATATCTAAAGGCTTACTTTCAAGCAAGGTCAATATTTCTTTGCGCAATTTACGAGTTATACACATATAATAAAATAAACATTAAACTTTACTACAATAAATAATAATAAACATAATATACCTACATTCTTATTGAATTGCAATATAAACATAAAATTTAACATTTTCGACGAAAATATCACGATAATGTTACCATAATTATAGAAAATTAATCGAATTGGTAAACGATGTGAACCGAAAACAAATAACATTTTGCAAATCAATATAGGATTGATCGAATTGGGACTTGAAACAAAAAATACATTTGTACAAAACGGAAAAAATGTAATCAAAGGTTAACAGATCAAAAAATGACACGTTTTTTTTAGTTGGACAGGTTTTCAAAGGTTTTTAGGGTTCCGTAGCCAAACGGCAAAAAACGGAACCCTTATAGATTCGTCAAGTCTGTCTGTCTGTCCGTCCGTATGTCACAGCCAATTTTTTTTTTATTTTATTTAATAGAACGCCATAGTGTGAATCACAGTCTTACATTTTCTGAATTGCAATGAGCACGGTGACCATTACTCTTCAATTCTACTCACGCTTTCCATCAGGCAGAATACAGTCACTTTTGCAGGCACAAATAAAAAAAAACTACTATCCTTGCCTGTTGTAACATTACTTAGATAAAACCCGCATCAAATTAAGTCACATTACCGATAAAGGTAGGTATCGATTCAGAAGTGAGTTCGTACTAGATAGAGTAGATAGTGAGTATATATTATGCAGGCACTAGGAAGTCATATGCACATAAAACAAACATATATTTAGATATAGCATGTTAATTATATTTCCACTGTGCCATTTTGATTGGCAGAATTACTACTAATTTACAAGTACTCAAGGAAACATTAATAAAAAAAACTATTTTTAGTTTACTTTGTCTATGGTAGGCACAATGAAAAAAAAAGAAATAAAAATAAATCTAGTATAGACTAAATTGCATGTAATTAATTTTTATTAGTGCAATTTATGCAATTTATTTTATTTATTTATTTATTCTTTATGTACAGGTGTACATTTTCATAGTTGCATTTACATTGTGAAAACTACAATTCTCTAAATGTTTGTTATTATTATTTTAATGATTTACGATTATATTTAAGATGTATCTATTTGCAAGTTATTGCAGAATCTGCGTTATACGATTCTCGATTAATCATTTATAATGTTTATTCGATAAACACAATTAATACAGATTCTATAACCGCAATGTATCGAACATTGAGGTTATAGAATCTTCTTAATTTAATTTATAGAAAACAACCTGAATGTAATTTATAAGTAAAGTGATTTATGAAACGTATTAGAAAATTAGAAATTTACATTTTTAATTGCCTTTAAACCTTCTCCTAGCATTCTTATCTACAATCAAGGCAAATTGAATCACCGCCGAATAGGAAAGTCAGTGATTGAATTTGCCATTTAAGGAATGCTAATGTAGGTTATTGGATAAATAGTAACTTATGTCATTTTTCAAGAACCAAAAAAAAGTTTCCACATATCCAAATTCATTAACAGCTGTTTATTAGCATCTTCATCATTGGTTGCGAAAGTGTAACAGGTAACAGAGAGACGGAGTTACGCATTCATACCTTTATAACCATTGCTGGACCAGATACATGGATGCAGGTAATCTAGTAGGTCTCAAAAATAAAGACAGTGACATACCTGAATTTAAGTATTTCAGGGGTAATATATCATGCAATCATGTCCAAAGAAGACATTTTTGTGTTCAGTTATTGCGTATAGCTGTTAATAAATATATCATACTTCTGTAGGCTATTAAGTAATACAATAACAGTACCTACAACTGTGTGAAATAAATAAATATCAACCGGTAGCAAGAACACAAATTTATAAGTAAGTACTTAACTATGTGTGTCGGTCTAAGCGATACCGCAAACAAACTTTCGCTTCAAACGTAATGAAACGCATCGCAATGCGGTCTCTGTTTGAAGATACCATAGACAAGGTAGAGGCCCTACCTCTACTTGTCTATGGCATGTACGTAACAATTTAATGACAGATCGATTACATTGTCCCTTTCTTACTTGATTGTTACAATAGAAAAATTACTTTTGGTTTGAATAATAATTTTTTTTGTATTTGAAAAATAAAGAAAAATAATAATATTGTTGTTAATGCCACAACTTCGCTGGGTACCGAAGATGTACTAGAATAAAAGGTAACTCTGTGATATAAGGTAGCTTGCCCGCACCCTTATCAGACTGAACAGAGACAAACTCCGTAAAATCATAGGAACCTTAACCGGACATTGTCTCCTCAACAAACACCTACACACGATAGGAGTAACAGATAGCCCTCTATGCAGAGGATGTATGGAAGCAGAAGAAACGCCACAGCATGTCATCATGGAATACAGCAGTGTAGCCGAGCAACGGGCACAATTTCTCCAGTCACCGGCAACACTTAGGGCCTACAGTAATCTCCGGAGGCTGCTTTCCTTCTCGATCAATCTAGGCTGGCTGGAGTAAACGGGAAATTTTTGACTAAGTGCGGAAACCGCCCAGGAAAACAAACAAACAAACTCTGTGATATGAGTTACCCCATGTTCGCGTTAGGTACTCTGTCAAAAGGTTCAACTCATAAGCGGTGTTGTCCAGTCGTGTGCTGTTTATGCCACGTGATAGGATTCTAGATGTTGACACAAACAAGACAGAAGATATTTAAAAAATATGTATTGATAACACATAGGTCTATCCATTTACACAATAAGGTTGTTTTTAAATCATAAATCATTGACTTTATATTTCCAGAAAATTTCATAACTGTCAAAAACCCAAAGAATTTAGTGTAAAACCCAAAGCTTAGGTGGGCGTCAAAAATGTGAGAAAAGAAAACAATTATAACATAATTGTTTTGTGCCATCTATTACAGAATATTTTTCTAATTCTAAATTTGAATTCGCAATTGGAAAGCGATGCACGCCATCAGCGAAGTGGGACGTACGTGAGATTGCCGCCATTGCATGGCGAAAAGCGCGCGCAAAAGTCAAAGAAAGCCATATTTTGTTCGCATCTTTTTTTTCTATTTACACAGAAACTATGTTCGAAAGTGACATTTAAAGTTTTAAGTCATTATATTTGTTTGATGTAGTAACGAATACAGTTTTTTTTATTTCTGTAAGATGTTTTTTAGAAAATCCATTTGAAGTTTTTAGTGTGATGTAAGACAAAATAGATGATAGATGAGCATAATGGTAACGAAGCAAAATACGAACTATTTCTATACTCTGTTAAAATGTACTCGTAGACCAATAAGATAGTAGACCTTAACGTTGCGTACTATTTTTTTTGTAAGAAATGATACTATTTTATAAAAGAATAGAATTCAATCAAAAGGAAAAAATATAACTAATAAGTATCTGTAGCTTATGAATATCTTGGACGCTCACTGTTATTTCGAATGGATATAAGTTCAAAAACTGACTTCAACTTCAATACCTACTGTTTGTCGCTGACTGAAGTCTTTAACTTACTTTTTGTACTGATGACACTAACAGTATACTAGACTTTTCTCAGTGTTGCATGTTACAATTAAAATCTCCCCGACAGTTACCTTTGGAATTATCTAACCCGTATCACTGCAGTTTAATGAGTGTACACTTTAACAATAGCAGTTGTAATTACACAAAATTGTCCCCGATTGTATCGTAAGGTATTGTTGTGGCCACACTGTTAGTTTTTGTACATGTGTGTGAAAGTTGGCAACACCTCTTTCTCCACAGTTAGCGGTAATATAAACTATTTATTTCATAATATACGTTACTTATTGCAGCACTATTGTTCAGTCGTAAAGTTATTTTACTTCTTTTACAGTTGCCACACCTTTCTGATTTTAATAAATAGTAAACCATAAGAGTTCTATGTTTTTTTTGTTTATTAGATAACATAAACTATTTTTTTTTATTTATGAATTTGCGAAAGTAATAGTAACGGTCACCATACTCTTTGTGAATGCAGACAATATAACATATTGACCCGTTCTATGGCGGCCTATTGAGAAGGTTCTGCATCATGAGAAAAAACAGTTCATTCTTTGAGAAGTCTCTTATGCCCGTTTTCATCAACTATACTTAAACTGTCTCCTAACTAGGAAGTTCCTAACGTAGGTTGTTCCTAAATTCCAATAGACATCTAAGCATTTAGAGGTATCAAAAAGGTAAAACGAAAATATTACCAAGGGTTACCTTGCTCTCTATCTAAGTGGCCCATTAGATTATGGGAACGTTGCTGAAAACAGCCATCAGACTTCTTCTTCAAGGCAACATTCTTATCGCTAAATAGCATCTACTACTAAAATCGATTAGTCGGAAATACTATTAAGTTTTTAAAAGATTTTGGCTTCATCAAAAATCATCAGTGCCATGGAGGAGCTTTACTGTAATGAATGTATGAAACCAGTCCCATTAAAATGCCTGTTTAATTTATTCCATCTTAAAAATAAGTAGTATTTAATTCAAATTAGGAAACATGTGACGTAATAAACAGGTAGTGTCGTCGCTTGACCGATGGGTCATCGCCTACTTCTTACGTCAAACCGTTTAAATTTCGAATAATCTTCGTGGGTGGTTATTGGTCAAGGGTCCCGAAAAAAAGCTCGTTTTGTAATTGACTTTGTTTAAAATCTTAAAGTGACAAAAACTTCTTAACCAAAAATCATGTGGTCAGCGGTATATGGTGGTATAATACAAACTTGTCCTGGCTTTTCATCTGAAAGCCGTGTGTGAACTATGTAAATATTTTTTATAAATATATGTGCCTGATGGAAAGCATGAGTACAATCTAAGAGTAGGGGTCGCCATCCTCATTGTGAGGTTAGGCATTCCAGCATGTTGACCCATGGCGGCCTGGTCAGAATTATGCAGAATGATTGGGCCTCCGGTCTTACACTCACCAACGAAATACGACAGCAAGAATGCTGTCATTATTAGGATGGTCTTCTGTGTGAGGGTAGTACTGCCCCGGAAGAGTCGGCCCATTCGTGCTGCAATCAGCTTGGCTCTACTACCTCTAAATTGATTATAATATAGTTATTCGTATTTACTATTTTGCAACAATGGAAAGTTTACTTATGCTGTAAAGAATTTGCTTTCGCTTTTATTTAATTCAGTTTCATTTGAAATTATCATTTAATGTTACTTACATTTATAATTAAAATCATATTTAAAATATTTTAGAAGCAAATGTTTTTGAGTTGAAAGTATTAGAAGAATTTTATAATATAGACCTAGCTTTGAGTTTTGTTATAAAATCTAAAACATTTTATGACATCTGACAAACAATATTTCCAGCTTCAAACTAAGCAGTACTTAAAACAAACCTAATTCCAAATCCAAAAAAAGACCTCTAGAACAGCAGTCGCATACGCTACCACTTACATTTTGTTTTTGTAAAATCATCATCATCATCAACAGCTTTTAACAGTCCACTGCTGGACATAGGCCTCTCCTTGAAAAGGAGGTATAAGCCTACTATACCACGCTGGATGGACGGGTTGGTAAAGGATATGTTTCAAGTTTTCCTTCTCTTTGCATTAAAAAATAATATCTGGTAAACTTTAAATCGAGAAGGTAAGGAAATCTCAAATCATTCTAGTAAGACTTGAATGGTCTACATTCCATTTTTGTTCTAATAAATTCCTAGTTTTCGCAGTGGTAATGTATGTGAGTGCTGTGCTTAAGTTCTCCGGTTCAAACGGATTTGAACCCTATTTGGTCGTAAATGTTTATATGACCCACAGATATTTGTTTGTCGACGGTGTTTTCTATGTATGCATTTAATTAGTCTAGCTTTCATAGTACAAGCTGTGTTTAGTTTTAAGCTTTGCGTGTTACATGTCTTAAAAATATTTTTTCAAAAGGTTCTACATTTAGTGGTAGTAAATCAACCTTAAGACTCTTATAACACATAATAATTACATACGTCATATTAACGTGTAGATGTGAGCCAATATAATGTGACGAACACAAGACAGTTGAATTACCCACATCACACCCATTAGAGAATTGTAATAATCAAAATGTATGTTAGAGTTGGTAAAAAAAAGCTGATATTGTATTAGGAAACCTCTTCGCATTTGCTCTTGCTCTAGTAATATAAAATTACTACAGTCGATACGACTTCAAATCACCAATTAAACAAATTTGCAAACGAGCTGGGGTAAATTCCCGAGTTGGCAACACAAACTAGGCAACGGCTCAAAAAGTAAAAAGTTAATTTTTCATGGAGTAAACGAGTACTAGGGTCAGCCGTGACCCGATGTGACCTAAGTGGTTACCACCGCTCATAAACATCTAAAGTCTCAAGTGTTCCGTTAATGGCATATAAAACTAATTTTATAAGTACTTTTATTGCTTGGCAAAAATTACTTTTCATGCGTCAATATCTATAAAGTAACTCCATGCTTATAGTTCGTAATATATCTTCTAAATCGTTGTTAAATCTAAAAAGACCTTTAAAATACTTGTTTCTTGTGCCGCAATAAGAGCTGCTACTTGCCAGTGTCAAAAACTTATCCAACTATAGATATATATATCAGTGAAAATTACTTCGAAAAAAGTTACCTGTTATCAAATTTAACAATCACCATAACAATTCTTGCAAAACATGTTAATTATGACAGCTTTCCCTTTTGCTAAGAAGTGTTTCATTCGTTTTGTTTATGGGAGTTCGTAATGCGAGTCGAAATTGCATCTAAATTATATTCACTAATAACCGCAAGATTTACATGTTGTGCTCTTTGTTTATTTTGCGGTAAAAATAAGGTTTTATATGATATTGCAGTCATAGGTATATCATCCAGTGTGTAACAGAAGTATTGCAGGCTGACTTTGCATATTTAAAACTATTGCATTAATTAGTCTAGATTTCAAGTCCATCCGAGAAATATCCGGGCGGGATTTTAATATTGTAATCCGGGTCAAAGCTGAACTCCAAAATAGTATAATTTATTTCCAAAAGAGTACAACTTATGTTTTAAAGAAATATACGATGTGACATTCGAGAAAATTGACTTAATAAAAACAAAAAAAGATTCCGACGATTGATAACCTCCTCTTTTTTTGAAGTCGGTTAAATAAAATAACTGTTGATATATTTGGGTTTTAACTCTAAATTACGGGAAATTCGCACTTCTTGTCCTGATTTCCAACAAGATGGACCGATCAAGTAAAGGACTCGTCGACCTCTAAATGCTACTCGGTACTGACAGGAACCGGTCGAGGAAGATCATCCACTCCAGATGCAACCCTGAAGCTGATTTATTTCCAAAAGAGTACGATGTGACAATCGAGAAAAATTATAAAAAAATAAAAAAAGATTCCGACCAATTGATAACGTACTCCTTTTTTTTAGTCGATTAAATAAAATAACTGTTGACATATCTGGGTTTTAACTCTAAATTACGGGAAATTCACACTTCTTGTCCTGATTTCCAACAAGATGGACCGATCAATTAAAGGACTCGTCGACCTCTAAATTCTACTCGGTTGTGGGAGCCGCGCTGGACAGGAATCGGTGGAGGAAGATCATCCACACCAGATGCAACCCTGAAGCTGACCACGATCCTCAGACATGAGGGACCGACTTTAGGGAGAGTCCTGATTTCCAAACTTTAGAGATGGTACACCTACATTAATCCTTGTCTTGCTAAAACATGTCATTTGACTACCATTAATCGGTAACTTAATACAAGAATTTCGTACTACATACTATAATATGATTTACACTTCAAATATGTTACTGATTGCAGTTACGATTATTCTACCTAGTTACGTGATGTTATTGGCAACTCAATACACAACTGAAGTTTGATTAATTTATTAAATAGCTACATATACAGAAAATTAATACACCTATAAATTTTTAAATTATTTTTAAATAGCTATGAATTGCTATTGAATGACTTATGTATGTAACTATTGTGTGTACTGTGTGTAAACAATTAATGGTAAATCAATAAAATAAATTACACGTTGCCTCTTAGCTATGTGATATAATACCATATTGTTTCAGGTAAGTTCTTATAGTTATTTCCATGTTTTATTGTATTGAGTTTTTATTAATCAAAAGTGGAAGACTCTGTTTAGAACCTTATATAAAAAACTGGTAGGTTACAAACTGTTGTAATTCTATTTTTAAATCACGTGTATATAAAAAAAACTGTTCGTTTTTTAAACTCTCACTTTCCCGCGCCAAACTAGAAATTCAAAACAAATTACATAAAAAATAGTAATTATTTTTACACACGAACAAGTGAGGAATTTGCCGCCAATTTCTTAAGTTATTATAAACATCCATTAAAATTCTAGGTCCGATAATACACGGACTTCACGGTACTCATCAATAAATATCCGTATATTTCACATTTGTTCCCGATTCGGGTCATAGAATTATCTGTTAATGAAAATTACGAAAAAAAGCGTACCGCCCATTGGCCGTAATCGTTGGTTACTTGTGGTTACGTAAAGAGAAACGCAGGTGCGAATTCAAACCTTCATTCCTCAGTCCTTTACAAAAGCCGGTCACGATTTTTCTCAGTAATCGATACTTTTACTGCTTATAGTATTTTTTTACCATTATAATTTTAATTCGATATTTATTTTTGTGCTACCGATCATTTTTATGTGAGGATAAAAAATCCGTGAGTTGCATTAACATCCATTAAATTTTTTACTGCAGGTAGTGTGTATTGTAGGCCTTTGCCCAAGTGTCGTGACAAAACATTTCACTTTGAGAACAAGAGCCCAGATCAAGTTCAATAATATTTAGGTATTCATTAAACCCCAATGTAAACGAAATCGTATATATTTATTTAATCGATACATTCGCAATAAAATACCGACCAAAGCAAGTTAATTTTGAAACCACTTTCATTATTAATTTTCAAGACGATACTGGACTCTACGACTTCTTGTGATATTAATTTTAATCTTGATATTCTTCATTTGTACGCACAACCTTCATTTATTTTAAAACTGCCAAGAAAACACGTAGGGCATTACTCTAACACTCTACAAACGTAATTTCATTCAAGTGAAGGCTATGTAACAACGATGATAACAACAGACTCAGCACCATTGTTCTCTATCTCTTGGCAGAGTAGGCGTTAAGATGTTTAAATAAGTACTAACAACAATGAACATCCCACACACGGGCTAGAGATACAAGGCCGTATGTCGCACCTACATGATTATGTAATAATATTACTATCTGTGCCACAAATATTTGACATAACTTGCCAATGATGTTTCTCTATGCTAAAGTTAAGTTCAAATAACGAACACGATTTTTTTTAACGATTGTCCCAAGAACATTAGTATGATAATTTTTACTGTGATTATTTAAAGTGTTTTTTTGAATTTGGAACGTATTTGAATACCCAAAACATTGAACCTTGGTGAGAGACCGGGACAAAAAGCGACAACGCACTTTTAACTATTACAAGTTTTCAAGGATGGCGCGGTGGTTTAAGCGGTCACTACGCCGCTTTCTACTGCACTGAATGTCCTGGATTCGAACCCCACATTTGAAATTCTTGTGATCTACAAATTATTGTTCTGAATCTGGCTATTCTTTGTATCTGTTTATCGTATGTTTGGTAGGTCACATCAATATAAAGAAAATTGTCCTTTAAGAAAAAAATATATATTACAGGTGTAATCAGGTGACTCATCTGTCTTAAGTAGTGACTTTCTTTATAATGACATTTCCAAAAACGGGGAGTGGTCAGTCGGCATCTTAAAAACCTTACATAAATATAAATATCACAATAAAAAGAAATTGTAGACGTAAATTTGCTAACGTAAGTGTTAAATCTCTGCGATATAATCAAAATTGTTTCCTCGAAGTAAAAAAAAATGGCCGCTTGACCGGTCAGGGAGAAATTGCGGTCCCGCCAAATTTTGACAGCAAGTATTTTTCAAGTGTCATGTGAGTAATGAAATTTTTCATTTTGAAAGGTGTTGTGACAGGTAGCGAGATCTAGTTAATTTTTTATACGGTAAAACAGTTTATGTTATGTAATGTTTTGTGGGTAAGTAAAAGTTAATTTATATTCAACATTACTTATATACTTAAATTAAAAAACAGTCATGAATGGGTGTGGTATGGTTTCACTTTATGGTGTACGATATTTTTGTGCAGATATTTTATTTAAAACTTACTGGAATATGGACTGGAATATGATGAAATTTAATTTAGGAAGTGATGTACCTAGTCGGGACTACTCGGTACTCGGGACAGATATAAGTCGAAAATCTTCGAAATATCTAAAGCGGTATTTATTATTATTTTTGCCTGCTTTGTTGGTTGGTCTAGTGGTTGGCATATGCGGCTGCTGATCAAGATGCCTCGGGTTCGTAGCCTGGGTCGGTCCAAATATTTGTGTGATCCACAAGTTTTCTATGTTTATAATGTGTGTATTAACAAAAAAAAATATGTTTATGTATTTATATCAGTTATCTAGTACCCATAATACAAGCTCTGCTTAATTTGGGATTAGATGACGTTGTGTGTAAGATTATTTAGTATTTATCTGTATTTAATTAATAATTCAGTTATTCAAGAAAGTTATTTAAATTAAGACAATAAAAAAAAATACTCTAAAAAAATTGTTGGTATTTTTTTTTGTAAATAATTTAAAACGTAAGAACTAATTAATAAAATAGGTAGGTACTATACGAGTTACTAATTTATATGAATTATTTACGAACTAGCGGAACAGTGGTGTTGCTCGCAGTTATTTTTGTAAATCCCGTGTACCACGACGCGGAGCGAAGTTAGTCTAAGTTACTCCTTATGTCATTAGCTATCTACCAGTGAAAGTCCGGTCTAAATCGGTCCAGCCGTTCCTGAGATTCAGACCCAACAGACAGGTAAAATTAAAAAAAAAAAAGATTTATTAATGTAAGTACTGCATATATTTAAATACTTTTTCATATACATTTAGTAACAAAAAGTTCATTGTGATGTGTGGTGACGGATTAAGAATACAAAGTGTCACCACCACCCCTATTCGTTCCATGGGTGTCGTAAGAGGCGACTAAAGGAACAAAATAAGACCACTAGACCAACAAGGCAGTTTAAATTGAGAATAAGATTTATAGACGAGGACGATTTAAGAAAAGCTTTTTAAGTAGGTACTACAGTTGTGTGTACAGAAGCCATCTTGACTACAAACTGTATTTGTAGACAAATAAAAATATTACGCAAACCTGCAAATAATAAACAAAGTTAATTGATCTTGAAACGCGTCCTCGCTTTAAAAGGCACGAAGTTTAAATACATATCGTTCAATAAACATCACGTAACTAGGTTCTATCATAAAAAAATCGGCCAAGTGCGAGTCGGACTCGCGTAGGACGGGTTCCGTACCATCATCAATACATTTCAAACATTTACTGGTTCTCGTTATCAATATCGAGCAAACAAAAAACACGTTTGTTGTATGGAAACCCCTTAAACGTCGGCTTATTGCAAGAAGTCATTAACTGCAAAAAATCACTAAATATTTTTTATCTTTAATGGTCTCACAATTATAGATAAAAACGTATTTAGTGATTTTTTGCAGTAATTATTATATCGTTGGCTTATTGCAAGAAGCCATTAACTGCAAAAAATCACTAAATACGTTTTAATCTATAATTGTGAGACCATTATAGATAAAAAAGTATTTATTGATTTTTTGCAGTTAATGACTTCTTGCAATAAGCCGACGATTTAATATTAATTTTATACTGTTTTTAGTATTTGTTTTTATAGCGGTAACAGAAATAAATAAATAATAAATAAATATTTCGCACAGTTACAAACAACGTCATCTAGTCCCAAACTAAGCAGAGCTTATGTATTATGGGTACTAAACAACTGATATAAATACATAAACATCCTTTTTTTTTGTAAATACATACATGTTATACATAGAAAACACCCCGACTCCGAAACAAAAATTTGTGAATCACACAAACATTTGGTCTGACCCGGGAATCGAACCCGAGACCTCTTGATCATCAGCCGCATACGCAAACCACTAGACCAACAAGGCAGTCAATGTTCATGAGATACAGCCTGCCGACAGACGGAGAACGTAGTCTTAGCAATAAATAGGGTCCCGTTTAACCCTTCGGGTACGGAACCCTAAAATAACCAACAGTGCAGCCATGTCACATAAGTCACGTGCAAACCAATGTCACTATAAAACCGTGACAATGATATTATACACTTAACTGACTGGACTAGACCTTAGATAGACTCTAATATTTTTAACCGACTTCAAAATATATAAGGTTCTATGTTCCACTGTAAGTATATTTTTTGTAGGTATTCATTTACCGTTTACTCCGCGTCTCCTTATAAATAGTGAACCGATTTCGAAAAAAAAGATTTTTTACTAACGTGGTATAAATCTACTCTTACTATAAACACCTTGTTTTCATCATCATCATCATCAACAGCCTTTAACAGTCCACTGCTGGACATTGGCTTCTCAAATACATATACAAATAAATAAAATTAAAGTGCCTGATTGTAATTTCAAATTAACAACTTTTAACTAGGTGTTTGCACACACTTATTAGATCAAGATAGTACATCTATGTATAATTATGTTTACGTAAGTTATGTTTTTATTGCGATCTTTATTCCCGTGAATATTATTAGGTTACCCTATTCATATAATTGCAGATCCTATCAATGTTTACAATAACCTTATAATTAAAATAATAATAATGTTCACGGAACTTTTCACCTAAAACCTTTTTGCAATCAAATATCTTGTACAAACATAAAAAAAATTGGCTTTTTGTGGCAAGGGTGCCATCTTAATACTTTTTAAAGTGTATTTAGGCTCGATAGATGGCGTTGTGCAATTTTTTGCGGGAATTCGAAAAAAGAATGCGATACAACATTTAGAGTTATTTTGTATCTAAAGTACCCATTATTTTGGTATTCGTTTTAAGCATTTAGTTCATAAAGAGTAAAAATATAGGTATCTATTTAGATATATTTACACATTACTAATTGGAGCCGACTATGTCTACGGTTATTTTAATTTTAATATAATAAACAAATTATGCTACATTCTTCGCACACAAAACAAGGCCTTAAAACGGGCGCGGCCTTACAAATTTTTAAAAAAGACTCATTGTCTGCCAAAGCACTGATACAATAAAACAATCATATTAAAGAAAAGACATGCAATCAAATTTAAACCTTTTGCACAAGTTCATAAAGTTCATAAACTATTTGATCACTGAAGTTGGTATTACTCTATTACGAAAGAGTTAAACACCATCCGCCTAAAAACTTATTATAGATGGCCTACCGATAAGCCATAGGTTTCGCTTTAGTTGTTTACAAGATGGCGAAATAACAATAAAGCAAGTCAATTTTACAAGATAAATAATTGCACTTACATCAATATCCAAGCAACTCGAATAAATCGATCTGAAAACAGAAATAGTAACATTTAATTTAAATTCAATATTCATTTTAAAATAAATATTTACATGACTGATTGTTCCTTGATAGCAGTAGCACTACTTGTCAACAGATGGCGCATTAATAAGTTTTGACATCTGTCATTTTGCAAAAAGGTCGCACAAGAGATCGGAATGTACCTATGTACGTTGTGAAATTTTAATTGCGGTTCTTATTACTATGTATTTATGAATGTAAACAGTTGCAGATACTATGATACCAGCGTGGGTTGGCTAGTAAAGACATTTCATTGTTTAAGCTGATGGGATTTGCATACAAGTTAATATTTCGCAACAACCGCCAGGTGCGTAGAGATTTATTATTGCAACATAAAACCAGCGAACAGGTTTCAACGGCCTCCTGTATAAAATAACGAAAAAATTATAATGTTTTAAACAGGATATTTGAAGATGAAAACAAAAAGATATGCCCCGGGTGAGGATCGAACTCACGACCTTAAGATTATGAGACTTACGCGCTGCCTACTGCGCTACCGAGGCTTGTTACTACATAATGAAATAACTGTTCTATTTATACTTTTATGTCAATTATGTCCATTGTACAAAAATGTTTTTGATGACTGATCAGTGATGACCGTTGGGGTAGAAGAGTTTTGGGGTGGAGACCGCGTCTCGGCAGACGTAGTTTTTGCCCACAGGCCAGGTCGAATGACGATTTGCGCAAGATGGCTGGCAGGAGTTGGATGCGAGAAGCCCAAAATCGATCAAAGTGGTGTGCAATGGGAGAGGCCTATGTCCACAAGTGGACTGAGATAGGCTGATGATGTGTGTTTTTTGCAAATGTCTATTTCTAATATTTCACACTTGTATTTTTTTAACGTTTTCTTGTTTTGAATAGACATTGCGAACTTAAAATAATCTCGATTCGAAATGAAATTACTAAACAAATATCTAAGTTATTATTATTTATTGACTTTAACTTTACATTGAATTAATGTATTAATATCATTACATGGACAATTACTTTTAACCTAAAGAAAGAATTCTTTAATTATTTTTCGAATGCAAATTTATAAAGCACGAATGAAGAATGTTAATTCCACGAAGTATTTTAAGTTTCTAGTTTTTAAAGTAAAATTACAGGTTGAACATTTTTTTTTTTAATGACTACTACGTCTTTGATATTAGTTATCACTGAGCTAGAAGAATTAATTATTCGGAAGATCAAATTCGCCATTGTTATATATTATTGATATAAAACAATACCAATTGAATTACATAATTCCATTGATAATACGTAAGGCATAAATCACGGATATTTGATTAAAGATACCTAATACCTTTCTTTAACCAACAATAAACGTTCCGCAGAATTTAATAATTATAATTTATTTGTCTATGGGCATCATTCGCAATCCAGCTGTCAATATTTTAAATTACGAAGGCTCGATAGCTCACACATTTGCGCGGCACTTTCACTGTCAGCCATCTTAGTTTTCGTTCACAAACGCCTTTGTTTTTACAAGTACTCTTACTACGTATTTATTGGTTAGAAAGTAGTGTTGATTGGTTGCTGTTGTTATATAAACTAATGATGTTGTCTACGGTATTGTTGTGGTAACTGTTTGGTAATTATTAGCTTATAAAAAAGTCGTCAATAAGACACAAAAAATTGAGATCAGTTACGAAGTTACTGTTAAGTACTTAAGATACCGCGTTTCTAAGATTAAATTGTTTTTATTTACTTTTATATTAAAATAAACACACAGCTGTCTTGCCCTTGTAAAGCATCGATGATCAGGTATAATGTATATTTTGGTAACTTGTCTAGGAATGGATAGTAAACACTGACTTTTAATAAAACATGATTGAAGAGAAACGCAGACAAACTTGCTTGGATCACCCAGTTGTATATATTTCGATATTCCTCACATCACATAGGCCACAGTTGGACATAGGCCTCTCCTTCACTCTACAACCCATAATTTCAAACTGCTGATAAGGCCATACGTCCTCCCGCTGGCCGATTGCGGGTTGGAGACTGGCAAGACACGTTGTGGCTACGTAATCCGTTGAATGTTTGTAAGCCATGCGAAGGTCTCCAACTAAGTTTCACGACTGCTATCTTATGACAACAACTGGGACCGACTGCCTAACGTGACCTCCGATTCACGGAAACGCTCATAACATATCATGCCACAAACGGTCACCCATCTAGGTACTGACCGCGCCGTCGTTGCTTACCCTCGGTGATTGTTTCCAATCACCTAAGGCCACTCAGCTATAAGCACTTCCACGGCCTCTTCTTAGCAAGAAGGGTTTTGACCTACTATATCTTATTAACTTCTTCGATTTCTTACATTACTCATGACATTATGAGGAAACGTTCACATATGATCATAACAATAGTATTATACTTAGAAACTGCATGTAACGTAATGCGATGCATGTACAAGAAAGACAAAAAAAAAACTTCTAACTACAAAATTGTAGGATTAACTTATCGTAGTGGACTTGTTTTTAATGAGCTACTTAAAATGCATTGATCTGTAATCTCAATGTTAAAATGTGTAAAGCGGGTTTTTATTATGACGAAATTCAAAGGGGTGTAGCGACACACCTGCAGGGTGCCTATTCTGGACATACCAACTGATGACTTGTTGAATGATATGTCGATGTGGACGAAAATTTACAAAACAATTGTCTAGAATCGAGTTCAATTTCAGCTTTTTTATTTTTTACTAGCTGAGACGGTTATTTTTGTAAACGAGTAACGCCGTGGAGCGGAGCTTGTCTAAAAAAATTCAGCCAAGTTACTTCTGATATCATTAGTTGCCTGTAAGTGAATAACACGTCAAAATCGGTCAAATTTTTCAGTTATTATAAACAAGATAAAAATCTTAAAAATTACTCTTTTTATATAAGTGACGTATATGATATATTCACATGCATTTAGTGAATTCCTATGTATGTATAGATTTTCCAAGTCGTTTAATTAAATCAAATGATATAGAGCTAATCACTTTTATCATTTAAATCCGGTCATAACACGACTGTGTGTAGGAAATAACTAAAATACGTAAAATGTTGTAACATTATCCTATTTTGTCACGACCGGTATACATATTGGTTCTTTGAAGTCACCATATTCTCGCATCCGTTTAGAGTCATTTAGATTCATATTACACGTATTAGAGAGAAAAATGTTAACGAATTAATACTTAAAACAGGTTTTAAATGCGTTCTACAGAATGTTAGGAAATTAGAATATATTTGTCTGATTTGTCGCATACTATACTATACGTACTATACTAGTTTTACTATAATGTGACATTAATTTGTTGGGTCTGATTTAATTTTTTATATAACCTTTCCAAACTGACTCTCTTCTGCCTAATGATAAGCACGAGTAGAATCTAAGACTAGTGGTCGCCATACTCATTGCGAATACAATGTAGTATAGTGGCCTCAATGGTGGCCTATTGGCCTTCTGCATCATTGGTCCTTCGGTTTTGACGGTCGACGGAACGAATGCTGTTACTTAACGTTGGTCTTCTGTAAGAGGGTAGTACCGCCTCGGTCGAACTGACACATTCGTGCTGAAATCAGCGTGGCTTTACTACCTTGAGGTTATAATCTTTGAGTAAAATCCAATTCTACTGATAGATTTTTGTGAGATGTGAATTCTTATGTTCAATATAAGAGATAATTGATACACGAACAGTTAGCGGAGGTTACTGACCTCGTATATTGATATTAAGGTATGTATATTATTTTCAAATCGACAAAAGGATTGGTGTTAAAACAATTTTAATTAAAATTATTAGCTTTCTTGGGACTGACTGGACTAGTATTTAAAATACTTAAATGTCCAAACTATTCGCCACAGAAGTTAATATAATATAAAACTGTTCCGTTAATGACTGACTGACAGACATCGCACAAGAAACTAAAATTTGGCATGTGTGTTTCTTGAGGAGGTGAAAAAGGCGATCAAGTTATACATCAGAATAACACGTAGGCGAAGCCGCGAGCAAAAGCTAATCTGTAGATATAAAATTGCCTGATCGACTGATACATCAATGCAAAACCTAAACCACGCGGGTTATAATCTCGAAATTTTGAGAGCAGATGCTTTTCATGTTATAAGCACTTTTTATTTTATTTCACACCCTAATATGGTGAAACAAGGGAAAATTAGATAAATATTTATGAATTAATAAATAAATAACTATTTTTTACACACAACGCCATCTAGTCCCAAACTAAAGCAGAACTTGTATTAATACTTGACAAGTGATATAAATACAAAACATACTTTTTTTGGTGAAGACTTGCATATTATACATAGAAAACACCAAAACTCCGAAACAAATATTTGCGGATCCCACAAACATTTGGTCTGACCCGGGAAATCGAACCCGAGACCTCAAGCACAGCAGTGGTATATGCTCCTATTGCGCCACTGAGGTAGTCAAAAATATTGTTTGGAAAGAAAAAGGTTGTTTGGACATTCGTCTTTTTCATAGTTATTAGCTAGTATCACCATAGCTAGTAACAAACATATATGTTGTTACTCATATTCTATTATTTTCAAGCAGATGATACGTGTCTAATGTTAAATTATGCGAAGATGCTTTATCATCAATTTATTCATTCGTGACTATTCCATACATGTTTTTGTTGGAACCACGTCTTGAATTTAATAGATCCTACGCCTACATGTCGATCATAGTCTAGGCCGCAATCACCATCACCTTTTAAATATTTTTTTACATTAATAGTTTTTTTGTTAGATTCCAATATAAATTGAGCTATCAATCTAAGAATTAAAAAATGTCGTAATGTTTGTAGTACATTTTAAGCGTACTTATCTATTGTTTGTTTAGTTAAACGCGCTAATCTCAGAAACGAATTGCTTGATTTAAAAAATCTTTCAATGTTAAATAGCCCAATTATCATGTAAGACTATAGACTAAGTATTATCACGCTGCTATCAATAGGAATAGAGTATCAAAGCAAAATATTGCAAAAACGGGGGAAAAGTTTTAAAAAAAGTAGCGACTTTTAAACAAATTTGTTTCCGTGGTATAAAATCCCTCTAGAGGTAATAGAATATGCAGATGAGGCATGTGACCCATGGGTCAGCTAGTGTTCGATAAGTATGATACCACATACGTAAAATATGATTCTAAAACTAATCTATGTGATTTAAAAAAGAATCATTAAATTCTGATCCGAATGAACATGAAAAACCAATGTGCAAAAAATACAATTGAATTAAGATCCTCTTTTGATCCATGTTAAAACTGACCTCATCGACTTTAGTACATAATATTAAAGTGAAGTCAGGTTTAACAGACATATTTAATTATTATGTATTTACTACACTACTGACGGATTAATGCCCGTTAACCCCAACTATACTTAAACTGTCTCCTTACTAAGAGCCCCTTAACGTAGGTAGCGTAGGTAGAAGAAAATCTTTAAATAAAATCTATACCGACTTATCTGGCCAGTGCGGTATAGTAAAACAAATCTTAATTTCTAACGAAAGACTTATCTCTAGAAGTGGACTACGAAATACTGTTCTGTACTGGGCGAGAAACCCAAAATCGAACAGAGTGGCGTGCAATGGGAAAGGCCGATGTCCAGCTGTGGTCTGCGATAGGCTGATTATGATAAATACTTGCTTCATTACTGTTGTATTACATAATCCTTACTTTTTCTTCCATCAATTTTTATAACTTACGAGCTATAAAAAGCTGTCAATAATAATTACACAAGTTTTACTATTATAATCTTATTACAATATGTCGAAACGAGGACAAGCAAGCGATATTATCAATAGAGAAAATTTATCACTCATACGTAAGGTGACCAGAATAGGCGCGGTTTGAAACTTAATTTGAAAAATAAAAGTTTCTAACGTTTACGTCAGAAATTTTAAATAAATAAATGTTTCGAAATGTAATGTCAGTTTTCACCGTAGGTAAAATTTTAATAGATGTATAAGCACACAGTTGTCCCTTAAGGTTGGTGGAAACAAATATTACTAAGGGTTACCTAACTTTCTTTAAGTGGCACCTTGAATATAGGAGACGTTGGTGAAAACTGTCATTAGTTTCCGTTACAAGTATATCCTAGTACTATACATGTGCTACTTTTAATTACTAAACATTTATATAATTTATTGGAAAAAAATACACATCATGTAACATCGTCTAAACCTATGATGCTAATAAATACGACCGCATTTTTTATAGATTATCATAGAGAATCACGCATGTAACACAAGGTCCTTCATGACCGCAAGTTGTCTATGGCACTTTATGCAAATAGTGTCGTAACTCTAACTCGTACGCAAGTAGGCCGAGTATTCGAGTTTTACCAATCGGTTACTGCAATGGGCTTTTATAAACATACCAATGACTATTTGACTCGTTTCTCGAGTTGAATTCAAATTTGTTTAGGGTTGTCATTGATTAAGTGCTGCCAAATTTCATTAGAACTGCGTGTAAAAAAACTAAAAAAAAAATTTGAAATTTAAAATTATGTGTCCGTTATTGCGTCAAAAAGTAGCTTAAGTATGTATTTGTGTAAAACGTTTGCAACTTGGCTAGGCCCACAGATCCGTTCGCATAAGGTTGCTAGAGTTGTTGGCAGGCTGGCCAGATCGGTTGGCATAAGATTTGTATCAAGTTTATTTCTAATTCGGATCTCTTAATAACAGCAGTTTCCGGACCCTCCTAATTTCAGGCGCAGAGCAGAGGTGGTGTCTCTCTGCTGTGCGCCGTATGAATTTAGTCGGTCCGATTCCGACACACCACCCCACCGCAAATGGGGTTGACGACCCGTGGGGGCTATCAGTTACCACACGTAAAAATATATTTGTATCAAGTTTTTCTCTTGTCTGTAGGTCTGTGTTATTTTTCGCAGGTCTGTGTTATTTTTTGCTCCCGACACCTACGAGGCGAATATGGATAGTGACACTCACTTTAAGAAAAACAAAGACCTATAGAAATCAAGTACCGTACTAGATCAGAATAATATTCTAGATGACCATACTTGTATTAAATTATTGGTCGGGAATGTTACTAAGGCCATAACAATTTATTAGAAAAGGTAAGTTATACGCAACATTCCTACGTTCCAACATGTTTGATTTGTAATAACTAGTAATAAGGCCTTGTTAAATGGCTTTATTATATGAAAATTATTTGTCAATATTAATTATAGAAATAACCTACAATAAAACGATGTGGAAGTGTTGACAATTTGTTTTTGAGGCCACATTTATGTTTGGTTTCCTAAATTATTTGTTGGAAATAATAAATGATATTTATTTCTGCAAGTAAATCTTTTCAGACATTTTTACAAGTCGGACTTATAGCTAGAAGGCGCCGGCATTTCCTACGACTCACTCTGGGAAGAAACGCCGAAACAAACCACAGAGGTGTCTTTTTTTTTAAGTCCGTGTACAATATTAAAGAGAACTATGTGAGTGCAGTATAGGGTCTGGGTTGGCCTTTTGAAGAAAGGACCATAGTTTTGAGTCGACCTGTCCATACAGACGGCATACGGGCCCCAGCCATCGTGTAGCCTAACCGATGTAGTCAGGATCCACAACCCGGAACCAATAATTCCAAGGATATAATTTAATCTAAAATTAAGCTTCCATTTTATATTAATCATATTTATTATAAATTTGTTTGTTATGCTTTCACACCTAAATCCACTGAACCGATTTAAAAAGCAATGAAAACCTAATGTAGGTTTCCATTGCTTGCAACAACAACCCATAACGTCGCACTGCTGGGCACGAGTCTTCTTTCAGAAGATGGTTAAAGCCATACGTTCACACTGGCCGACACGTTGGAATGGAACTGGCAAGACACGTTGTGGCTACGTAATCTTGCTGTTGGATGTTTTTAAGCCGTCCGGAGGCCTCCAAGCTTTACGACTGACCGTGAACTCCGAATCACGAAAAACGCTCATAACATCATACTACAAACGGTCACCCATCTAGGTCTGACCTAGCCGTGGTTGCTTACCCTTGGTGATAGTTTCCAATAATTTAAGGTCACTTGGTCATGAGTGCCTGCATTGCTTTAAATACAATGTAATCCGTGAGTAAGATAGGCTACTTCTTACCTGAATACACCTTATTTTCCCGTTTATGTCTTCACTAGCTGCGCTCCGCAGTGTTACCCGCGTATTTACGGGATAATTAGCAATCTATTTTACATTAGCCATTAACAAACTATCATTATGGTTGCTATGCAAGTGTGTTATGCATAGCAACCTGAGAAGTTTTGACAGGAGATAAACAGTGATACATTTTGACATCTACGTTTTGTGTATTTTTATTATAATCACCTAGCTTTCGCCCGTATATCTCGATTATTGCAGTAAAAAGTAGCCTATGTGTTATTCTGACATATAAGCTATATTACTGTAAAGTTTAATCCAAATCCGTTCAGTAGTTTTTGCGTGAAAGAGCAACAAACATACATACATACATACTCACAAATAGGAAGTAGGATACTTTAAAGAAATGTACATTGGTATATCTATCTGTATTGAATTGATTTGAACCCATAGTATACGTTGTACGCTGCTTTCTAAGCTGAATAATATACTATAATATGTCCAAGAATTGCAATAAAATGGTCAGTCACTTTAACACATGTAAGTTAGCTATGAATGAATGAAACAACCTTTGAGCATTAAGCTCGGTCATGGTCGACCTCTCGAAAACGACAATGTGCGATCTGAATAATAGGTTCATATTTACGTATAGAACGTGTGGTGACGGATTAAGAATACAGAGTGTCACCACCCCTATTCATCCCGTGGGTGTCGTAAAAGGCGACTAGGGATAAACTACGCAAGACAACATCAATGCAAAGAGAAGGAAAACTTAAAACCAACCCTATACCAATCCGTCTGGCCAGCGTGGTATAGTAGGCCAAAACCTCCTTTTGTAAGGAGAGGCCTATGTCCAGCAGTGGAGTGTTAAAGGCTGTTGATGATGATGATGATGATGATGATTTACGTATGACCTCAGAGGCGTGTAAAAGGCAGAACATACAATTTGATTGCTTACTTCCTTGGAAAGATAAACCTTTAAACCTATTACTACATACTATAAAATAAAGTCCGTCGCGTCTGCCTATATGTCTGTTCACGATAAACTCAAAAACCAGTAGACCAAATTAAACGAAATTTTGTACCTAGATAGTCTAAAACCTGAGAAAGGACATAAGCTAATTTTTACAGCGATAACCGACATAGACGCGGGCGGAGCCGCGGGCAAAAACTAGTACTAATTTAAAGCTCAAGAGTTTGTTTGTTCGTGCTAATCTCAGGAACTACTAGTCCGATTTGAAAAATCATTCCACTGTCAGTTAGTCCATTCAATAAATGTTCAAATCAAAATGTTTCGAAAACAGGGAAAAAACATTTTTTTTGAAAGTTTCATTGCGTGCGCTTCGTTAATGGTTAAAGATTCGTGAAAATAATGTATGAAAAAATTGTTCTTCTTGAAAAGGTTCTAAAAAAGGTCCGCAACAGCATGTTATGTGTATCTTTTAAGGTTGAATCACTATAACCTTTTTTATGGGAAACAAGTTTGTTTCCGTGGTATAACATCACGCTACGGGCAATAGAAGACGTAACAGGGGCTGCTTGGATGAGTTAGTGTATAAAATTTATTATATGTATTTATGTTGGCTCTCATTCAGAGAGACCCTTGACCTTCTTGCTTGAATTCTTTACAGTCAATCTTTAATAGATCTTTGGAAGTTTTCGACAGTTACAACACTGGATTGTCTATTCTTTAATCTTATTAACAATACCGAAATTAATAGAGAATTCTTTAATTTATAAGAATTGAACTATAACTAAATTGTTTGGATTGTCATACTTATGTAAACAAATAATTATATGTCATAATATCAAGCGTTTGTATAACACAAACGTTCTTTTCTTTATTCTTACGATTGTTCGCGGGAACCATTTCTTAGCTTGAAAAATATACAAAACCATAATAAATATCTGGTGGCGCAGTGGTAGTGTATGCGAGTGCTGTGCTTGAGGTTTCGGGTTCACATCCTGGGTCGGACCAAATGTTTGTATGATCTACAGAGTGGCACACCATGTGGTTTAGTCAGTTCGATTCCGACAGTCCACCCAAATTCCGTTGGTGTGCGACCCGTCAGGGTTCCCATACGTAAAAAAATTACAGTCATCTTCAAGTATACATTTGATATTTTTATACTGTAACTAGCTGCCCGCGGCTCCGCTCGCGTTCCAGTTGTTTAACAAAAATATGTAGGCCGATTCTCAGACCTACCCGATATGCACACAAAATATCATAAGAATCGGTCAAGCCGTTTCGGAGGAGTATGGGAACGAACATTGTGAGTATTGTGACACGAGAATTTTATATATAAGACTAGCTGATGCCCGCGGCTCCGCTCGCGTCCTAGGGTTATGAAAAATAGATTTTGGCCGATTCTCAGATCTACCCGATAGGCACACAAAATTTCATCCTAATCGGTTCAGCCGTTTCGGAGGAGTATGGGAACGAACATTGTGACACAAAAATGATATATTTATGATATAATTTGAATATGAACTTATATATTTTTTGTTTATTTCTGGTCTTCTTAGCATCGGTAATTGTAAAAAGAACGAGCACGTACAAATGATTATGCCCAACAAGTATACTAAGTCGTTTACGATGCGGTTGTGGTCAAGGATAAACCAGCCAAGCATTTCTCGTTTGTTATGTGAAGCAACTGTCATTAATGTCAAAGGGAAGGGCAGCAACTTGGCATTGTAATCGTAATTGACGCATCTTACTAAGGTAGCTTCCATCTTGGAAAATTTATCCAAATACAACTAGCTAGGTAGACGGCTATTTTCGCCCGCGGCTCCGCCCGCGTTTATGTTGGTTATCGCGGTAAAAAGTAGCCCATGTCCTTTCTCAAGCTGTAGACTATCTATGTACTGAATTTCATTCAAATTGGTTCAGTAGTTTTGACGTGAAAGCGCGACAGACAGACAAACTTACTTTCGCATTTATAACATAGTAAGGATTTTCATTTACTAGCTGCGCCCCGCGGTGTTACCCGCGTATTTTCGGGATAGAAAGAACTCATTTTTAAATTAGCCATTTCCAAAATATCATTATGGTTGCTATGCAAGTGTGTTATGCCAGGAGATTTACAGTGATAAAATTTGACATCTACAATTTATGTAGTTTTATAATCACCTAGCTTTCGCTCGTGTATCTCAATTATTGCAGTAAAAAGTAGCCTATGTGTTATTTTAATATATAAGCTATATTACTGGAAAGTTTCATCCAAATCCGTTCAGTAGTTTTTGCGTGAAAGAGCAACACACTTATTATTAGGATTGTACACAAACAGTTCTTTTTTTGTGGCACGGCAATTTCATGTACGAAGACTGAAAAATGTGTAAGGATACTATACACCAGGGCTGCAATTTCCTAAAGCCTACAGTACTACCCTCACACAGAAAACCAACCAAAAATGACAGCATTCATGCTGTCGTATTTCGTTGGTGAGTACGAGACCGGAGGCCCAATAATGCACAAGTATCTTGACAGGCTGAGATGTGGATCACTATGCTGCATTATCATTTGTCCGTGTGGTGACGGTTTAAGAATACAGAGTGTCACCACTCCTATTCATCCCGCGGGTGTCGTAAAAGGCGACTGAGGGATAAACTACGCAAGACAACATCAATGCAAAGAGAAAGAAAACTTGAAACCAACCCTATACCAACCCGTCTGGCCAGCGTGGTATAGTAGGCCATAACCTCCTTTCTAAGGAGTGGACTGTTGAAGGCTGTTGATGATGATGCTGATGCATTATTGCATTGTCTGCATTCGCAAAGAGTACAGGGATCACTACTCTTAGGTACTACTCGTGCTTTCCATCAGGCAGAGTAAAGTCACTTTGGTAGGCCTTTATAAAAACACATAATTATCCATGCTAAATTTCATCTTTCTAGTACTAACCTTGTGCGGTAAGTCGAGGACGAACGGACAAGACGAAACTATGAGAGTTCCGAGTCATGAACTTCGGAACCCTTAAAATGGAATAGAAGTATTTCGTGATAAAACGCTGGCAACACCGCCAGATTCAGTTGTTATATTCTAATGTTCTCGAAGGTCACAGCCCTAAGTCTCAAGATGTCAGAGGCCGTAGGGCACAAGTTGTTGTTACTCAACTTCAGTAATTACTGGTAATGGTGGGCACACAACCTTGACTAGGTCACGACTCAAGATGTACCATAGAACACAAGTTGTACGAAAACTAATGAATCAATGTATAATTAAATAACCTGTGTGAGGTCATACAAGGGGAAAAAACACGTGTTTTTGTGAGAACTTCAGTTCTTAAAGAAAAAGGTTTAATTGGTATGATGATTGAAACATAGAACTATAGGTACTAATATGGTGGATCCCCGGTAATCCGGCTCCTGTCTAATCCGGCACCCCCTTTAGTCCGACATGTCTTTTATTATTATTCAATACATGATTGAAAAGGTTACAATGTCAAGTTATTATTTTTTGTAATTTTTATAACATTAAAGACGTTAATTTTATAATAAAACGGAAGCTCTCTATTGTATTGTTTTATTTACTAAATTCGACATACATGATGAAATATGATTTATCATATTAAACTTAACATTGAATTTGTTATTTGTTGGATTACAAGGTACTCTTTATTTAAAGTTCTTGAGCAGTTCTCTATAATACAACAATTTCGATGCTTTGCAAAAAGTTTGTCGGATTATCGGGGGTCCACTTAATTATCAAGAAACAAAGTTAATTGTAATATATGGATCTACTAAGCCGATTTAGAAAATTCTTATTCGTCAGTGTCAATGGCTATACATTATACCCTAAGCGCTGGTTCCCACTACGCCGGACCGGTAAATCTACCGGAAACCGGACACCGGACAGAGTGTTCACATTACACCGGAGCCTCGGACAGTCGAGTACTCAGCTCAGTTAAATTTGGACCTGTGCACACAATGGACGACGAAATTGTTGTGTTGTGGTGGTATTTTAATAGAAAACAAAATAAAAGAAAACATTGGGTACATTCTATTTTCGAATGACAGCAACCACTTTTGACGATTTACTGAAGAAAATGCGAGCAAAATGATGTGAGGAGAGCGCGGGCGGGGCGAGGGGAGCACAGGTGCTGCGAGCGGGGGACAGATACCGGATCAAACTCGTTCACATTGCTCCGGTCCGGTATTTTTACCGGACGATCGTAGTGACAAAACGCACGGTAAAAATGCCGGACCCGGCAAAAATGCCGGATCCGGGATAGTGTGAACAGATTCATATAACTTGTACAGCCACTAGCCCTTCCGGCAGTTTTACCGGCCCGGCAAATCTACCGGTCCGGCGTAGTGGGAACCAGCGCTAATAAATATTACCGCCTAATCGCCGAACCGTGTTTATAGGCAAGTTATCGATAAGTGTGTGTGTTAGAAGTTTGTTACTTTAATCATCATCAACAGCCTTTAACAGTCCACTGCTGGACATAGGTCTCTCCTTTGAAAGGAGGTTTTGGCCTACTATACCACGCTGGCCAGACGGGTTTGTAAAGAGTTTTTTTCAAGTAATCCGTTACCACACGGACCAAAAATTAGGCTGGAACAAATACACAGACAGACAGACAATCACTTTCGTTGTTTTTCACAATTACCGTATATATTTGCATATGAGTTTAAGTAAAAGGTGTTAATTTAATATTACTGACAGACTTCTTCAGACTTCAATTATATATATTAGTATAGATTGAACTAGTATTTCTTGTATCTTATTGTAACGCTATTTCTGTACAACTTGTTTCACTTGCTAGGAAGTGGCAACAAGTAGGTAGTTTGGAAGATGAAAGTTGCATTTGACCTTGGCTACTTGTTCTACACAAAATAAACAAATGTCTTACCACGAACAATGATTTAACTGGATCATTATTATTTTGATTACGCTGATATAATGAAAAATAAAGGTTTTAGAACCTTCAACTCTATGTTTCATTCATCCTTTATCCTTTATTCCCAAGATTATTTGAGGTTGGCTACTAGTTCAACCGGTTTTAACTGAATATCAGTTTTTCAAAGAATGACATAAAGCAAATATGAATTAAATGTGTATATTAAAGTAACAAGATAAGCAGCTAGCATCACTGCCAAGAAAAGGAAAACAGTGTCACCACCCCTATTCATCCCGCGGGTGTCGTAAAAGACGACTAAGGGATAAACTATATTGATCAGCAGCCACTAGACCAACAAGGCAGTTAATAAATAAATATATACAAAAAGTAAATGGTTTATGTAGTCACAACTACGAAACCGAGAGAAAAAAACGTACTAATTAAAACGCTGACACAATTCCTTATGAGCGCCATTGCTTACTCTATGTTGTGTTACAAAATCGTGTGAGCAAAAAATGTTGCCTAGCCATTTAAGTGTTGCTAGTAATAAAAACGAGGTTGTTTACTTGCAATGTTTATTTATACTATTTATTTATATGAAACTAGCTTTCTAAGCTGGCTCTGTCCGCGTCTATATCGGTTATCGCGGTATGACCTATCTAATGCAGGCACCACACTTCGTTACGCGCTATTCGTTGTGTCTACGCCGTATTCGCCCAAATATTTGTTATGTTATACGCGCAAACAACAAACATGCCATCCACACTTCGAACTGATATGCCAAATAAGCATCAAATAAGGCAAATATGTGTGTTGTAGAGATGTGTCATTGTCATTTTTATGGTGAACGAAACGAATATACTCTCCACACTTCGCCGCGCGCGTCTTATGCGCGCGAATAACCGCATTACGAATAGCGCATAGCGAAGTGTGGTGCTTGCTTAAGGCTTTAGTCTTTTTGGGTACAAAATTTCATTCAAATCGGTTTAGTGGTTTTGGAGTTTATCGCAAAAAGACAGACGCGGCGGAGGACTTTTTTATTATATGTGGCGATACTTGCCGAGTACCGCGTTGTTACTCGCGTTTAATTTTGTATCTTTACAATAACAACTATGGGTAACACCGCGGGGCGCTGCTAGTCTAAAGGAAGTAGTTTAATTACACCTTATATCAAAACCAATCTGCCAGTGGCAGTTCCGTCAAAATCAGTAAGGCCGTTCCAAATTAGTCCCCTTCCTGGATTGTACTCATGCTTTCCATCAGGCAGAGTAGAGTCAATTTGGTAGGCTTAAATGTATAAAAAAAGTCGGTGGTCTCTCCACTGACTACCAGCCCCAGGAACTCTGAAGAGACAGATTTCAAGATCCGTTCTAAACTCGTAACATCCAACGTACAACCTTCACGTTGGTGAATTTAAAAAGTATACAAAATTTCTATACTTGAACTTTAAAACCTTGTAATTATCATAATTTATTTTATGTAGGTGTAATTACAAAATGAGGAAAATTAATTAATTTGTATGTATCTCTATAACGCGAAATGAAATTACTTCAAACGGCTAATTTCACAATGGCGCTATGAATAAAATTATGTTCAATATCAAGGTGTGTAATTTAGTCTAGGAAAATGTAATACATGGTCAACTTTAAAAGGAAAATATCAAAATCAAAAAGGTTTTATTTTAAGTAGGCCTTGCCAGACTCTTCCGAAAATTTACATTAATGACTGCAGTTACGCAGTTCGAAAATGACATACTTATGGGAAAATAACAGTCATGAACCTTAGTTGGAAGTCTTCGGGCGGTTTCAAAATATTCAACGGTAAGATTACGACGTCATATAACGTTGTCTTGCCAGACGCCAATCCCCACTCGGCCAGCGTACAGACGTATAGCCTTAACCCTCTCGTGAGCCGAGCCCAGCAGTGGGACATGGGTTGCTTATCAAAAGTAACTATTTCTGTAACGTTTTCACGGCTGAATCGCTGCACCCATTTCAATTAAATTTGGCATGGTGATATTTTGATACTTGAGAGGACATAGTAGAGGTAGGTTCAAAACTATTTATTATTATAAAGTAACCAAACAAATACTCTTTTTCAAATAAACAAGAATATTGGTTCCACATAAGTTTACAAAAAAAACAAATAAAAAAAAATAGACAAACTCAAACAATCTTCCTATTTTAGAATTCATTTAAAATTACGCTCGAATACTTCATTCGGTGCAAATCATTCAATTCCAATAGATTACAACTTTTTCACAAACAAATCTGTTAAAATTGAATTTTGTATCTGTGCATTCAGGCAGTAAATTTACGAACTTTCACATACAAACGAATAAAAATACGAAAATTTATGATTTGAACTCTATAAAATTGTAGCTTCTTTACCTGAGGATAAGCGTCTGGAGCTCAAGAATCAGAAGTGTCTACTCAAGGCTCTAGAATAGCCATCGGATTTTTTTCGGTAACCTTAGTAAGTGAGGTAGTAGAGAAATGCTGATTTCAGCATAAGGGACGGTACTACCCTCTCACAGAAGACCAATATAAAAGGAAAGCATTCGTTCAGTCATGTTTCCTTATTGAATAGGAGCCGGAGTCCCAAAGATGTAGAAGCATCGCAATAGGCCGTATAGAGTGGTCACCATACTGCGATGCCTGTATTCACAATGCTTATGGGAACCGGTGCTCTTGGATTCTACTTGTTCTTTCCATCAGGCAGAGTTGAGTCACTTTGGCAGGCACATTAAAAAAAGTGACGGAAAAGCAAATAAATCGCTGAAGTCTTAACATGAAAAGGACTCAAAGAACACTCAAGAATCAGAACAACTATTTCTGGATCAAACAAAGTGTTGTCAAACGTAGGATTTGAACCCACGGCACTTTGCGAAGTAGAAACCGGCGTGGCAACCATTTAAACCACTAGGTCAAACGTGCAGTTAAGAGAGATATTAAAGTTTTACTTTACTTATGTTTACTCATGATTACTTATGGTTACTCTAACGTATTCTATAAGCTTTTAAATCATTTATTTTCCTAACAATAATAATTAACGTTTTTTTTTTCATGCTATTGCCGTCCACTACTGAATGAAGCCCCCAAAGAGCGTCAACCCTCCCGGTCTTGGGAAGTCCGCATCCATCCACCGCCAGCCATTTTATTCAAGTCGTCAGTCCATCGTGGCATCGGCATCCTACACTACGTTTTCCTAATCGCGGTCTCCACTCCAGCACTTGTTTAATCAAGCGACCAATCGACATTAGTATAATAATAATAAATTACTTCATTTCAACCAGCACAAATATTAAGAAATTACCTCTAACATTGCATCATGGCGGACTTATCAGGGAAAAGCATTTATAATTAAAAAAATTTTGCTCTTTAAGCGGGCTTATGTAATATCTGTTCAAAAATTTCTATCGATGACCATAAAATATGTAGTTATTAGTATTCAAGGACATGTGTGTGATTGTTATTGACATGAAATCCGTTGGGCTTAGGTACCTACGTATAATGATGGTTCTTGTTGTTATAGAGAGAAAAAAGTTTCATACTATCTGTAGATACCAAAGATATGATGATCCGTCTTCAGATCAGGAAAAAAAATTGCAGAAACAAAATACCCGACTGCTCAAATGTAATGAAATGAAAAGGGTAAAACAATATCACGACAAACTTATCAATAGTCGCTAGCAGAACGATAATTTTACATAACTGCCTCGTTGGTATAATGGATAGTTAATGCGACTGCTGATCAAGAGGTCTCGGGTTCAAATCCTGTCGGGCCAAAAGTGTTTTTGGGTTTTTCTTACGAAATTCTTAATAGCAGCCCGGAGTTTGGAAGTTTGGCGGTGATTCAAGCCCGTGCCTCGGAGAGCACGTAAAGCCGTCGGTCCCGGTTGTCATGAACACCTATGGCAATTGTTATTAAGAAGTCAGTGCCCTCAAATTTACTGACAACTAGTTCAATTTACGAATTTCAGTTCTCCCTCAGGGTTGCGGAGGTCCGATGCCAGTCGCTCCGTGGAAAAACTGATTTTCAGGTAAAACCGGTTGAACTGGTAGCCGACCCCAAATAATATTGGGAATAAGGCTAGGAAGAAGTAGTGTCTTGTGCTTGGATCCTCGCATATCTAATAGAATCCCATTAGCAGTCGAAATAGACCATTTTAAAAGAGAAGCACGTTATTTCAGAAGTGTTATTATACTGAGTTAGGACTTTTATGAGGATAGATCTGATTATGTTGTAAAAGTTCGATGACACTGACGCTGTGCTCAGCTGACTGACATGTAATTATGAATGACTAGCTTTTGCCCGCGGCTCCGCTGTAGGTCTGTCATGGCGGTCAATTGTAGCCTACGTATTATTCCGATATGTAAGCTCTATTGTAAGTTTAGGTAGTTTTCGGGTGAAAGACCATACATACTCACAAACTTTAGCCTCTATAATATTAGTAGGATTTATACATTGATATAAATCTAACTAATATACTTAATTTGTTTACTTTCTGCATCTTTTGGACTACTTTGAGATTGCTTAAGTATCGAATAAATAAAATTGGAGTGTTTGTTGGTAATATTAAAATAACCGCTTTTTACTAAATAAATAAATAAATATTTTTGGACATCTGACACACAAGATCATCTAGTCCCAAGCTAAGCAGAGCTTGTGTTATGGGTACTAGACAACTGATATAAATACATAAACATACTTTTTTTTGTAAATACATACATATTATACATAGAAAACACCCAGATTCCGAAACAAATATTTGTGAATAACACAAATAATATTTGGTCCGACCCGGGAATCGAACCCGAAACCTCTTGATCAGCAGCCCCATGATGAAACCACTAGACCAACGAGGCAGTCAAATGCATATTAAATGTATGTATACACGGTTTACATGCCATTTTTTTTTTCAATTTTTGTTTGTGTCTGTCTATTTGTTCTGGAATAGCTGGACCGATTTCGACGGGACTTTCACTGGCAGATAGCTGATGATATAAGGAGTAACTGAGGCTACTTTTTTTTGACTAGTTTCGCCCTGCGGCGTTGCCAGCGGTTACAATAACAAACGCGGGTAACACCACGGGGCTCAGCTAGTAGTGCCAATTGAAACTTGTAAATATTGTATGGCCAAACCAAATGTACCATCTCATGTACCTATGATTGCTATGATCCACAATAAAATATTTCTGACTTTGTAGGTACTGTATTGTACAGATACCACGCATGTTGTGCAAAAGGACAACTACATATTTATCTATGGAATTTATGGGTTCCTCATAAAGTAGTTATTAGATTATTATTTTAAAATCGCACCGTTGTTTAGGGTTAGCTGTTTTTTTTTTTCTAACAGCGAACACGCACGCATAACTCGGACTTCGGACAAATTAGATGGCGGTCGCAAACCTGTTCTGCGCATTCCAAAGGTATGTTGCGTCACATCGCATGCGCTAGCTTAGAAAAAATGGCGGACTCCCGCTCGACTGGTAGAGCTCTTGTGAAATAATGTGGTTATGGGATAACGAGCTGTGTTTAGCAAAACGTTTTAAGTTCCGTCAGAGTAATTGATGAAAAATCTTTTAAATAAACTTCCTGACCAATTTACTTAATGTTAGGTAGGTATCTACATTTTAAATATATCCTATATATACTCATTCATCATCTTCATCGAGTTCGAGTGTAACCTTTAGTTACGAGGTAGCCCGATAGATGTCGCTGTACCAAATAGCTGTGTAGCGTTAATGTTTTGTTGTGATGTTGATCATTTAAGGATGTGTGATAATAAATTGCTTACGTTCTGAGTACTTGGTGTGATATTACCCAACAATTTCGAGTGGTGCGTAAACAGTAGGTAAGTAGAGCCTCGCTGAGATCACTACGAATTGGCCGGGTCGACCAGGGCGGCCCTACCCTCACACAGAAGACCAACCTCTAATGACAGCAGGGTGAGTGCAAATCCGGAACCCCAATGAAGAAGAAGCATCTGACTACGCCGCCATAGTGTGGGTCACCATGCTGAATTGTCTGGATTCGTAATGAGTATAGTGACCACTACCCTTAGATCCTACTCATGCTTTCCATCAGGCAGAGTAGAGTCACAATAGAAATAAATCGGCCAAGTGCGTGTCAGGCCACGCATAGGAAAGGGTCCTCAATCACCCATAATGGTACGTGGATTTAAAATCATATCCAATAGATAATTGTTATGTTTACGTATTAATGCGTTAATTTTGTATGACGTTTTCCAAGGAAGCGCATTTTACAAGTTAAGCCTTCATATCTCCTGAACTAACAAAGTCATCTAATCTGTTATAGGGGGACGACCTGTACAAAAAAAATGCCCGAAGGAAATGGTTCCGAATCATAAACTTCGGAACTCTAAAAAGGCTCTTACTAATAGTTCAGTTGTACTTAAGCCTCTCCTTCGAAAGCAGGTATGAGCCTTATATAAAACGCTGGGCAGACGATTTGGTATAAATAAAGATTGTTTCAAGTTTTCTTTTCTTTGTAGTGTGTTCTTTCGTACTAATTGCTCCCTTAGCCGTCTCTTACGTCACCTACGGGATGAATAAGGGTATTGACATTCGGTATTCTTATTTAATCACCACATGGATGGGTCAGTGTAATCCAGGATACCTTAGGCTGGAGCATTTACGTTGAGAAAAATGTAAAGAATGTAAACTAGTAGTCAAAACAAAAGTCTATAGGTATTGTCTATGAATTTTAGAACAATAGAAGTATTGTTATTGGCACATTTGTACCGCTCTAGTATACTATAGACTATTTACTCTAGTTGTCTGTGGTTATATTGATGTTGAAATTAAGACCCGGATAGAGATCTCTCGTGCCGCATTCAACAAAATGAAAAAGGTACTGTGCCATAAGCAACTCGACATACGTTTACGTGTAAGGCTACTCCAATGCTACATTTGGCCACTGGTGTTTTATGGATGCGAATCATGGACCCTTAAGAAGGACACGAGCAAAAGGATTGACGCTTTGGAGATGTATTTCTACCGACGAATGCTCCATATTAGCTGGATTCATCGAGTCACGAATGAGGAGGTTCTCCGACGTGTGCAAAGATCCCGTGAGCTACTTCCGACCATCAAAAAGCGTAAGATTGGCTACCTGGGACATATTTTCCGTCACCCACAGTACCGCCTTATCCGCCTAATTATGATGGGAAAAATATCCGGAAAACGCCACGTCGGAAGACGAAGAAAATCGTGGCTCAGAAATATCAGAGAATGGACTGGGATCGCCAGCGTAGAAGAACTGTTTCGTCTGGCTAAGAACAGAAAGGAATATGCAGAGCTGACGGCCAACCTCCATTAATGGAGAGGCACTGTAAGGAAGGATATTGTGAGAACTGAGAAATGTAACAATGCATTTAGAAATATAATGGATTGATTGTTTTAATGTTGCTAGTTTATTCTGAATGCTGAAAATTGTTGTTTGTTTAATTTATTTATTAAATTCTTCAAGTATTTTATGTTTCATTATTGTTTATTGTAGGTCATGTTCATTGTGGGAAAACTCATTTTATTTATTCTTTACTAGCAGCGCCCCGTGTTTTTGGGCGCTTGTTATTAGATTGTTTAGATACACTGCTCAGTAGAGGGGAACATTACACATATTTTGCTGAAAGTAATCAGACCTGCAAAATATGTATAATGTTAATCAACGTTTTACGTTATAGGGTGTTCGCTAATTTTTGCCTATGAGGTACCATGGGGGTAGTTTACAGACAGGACCTCAATACAAGCTTATTTTAGTATTTATGTGGTGCAGAATTTTAACGTTATTAAATTCATAATAATGCATCTGGCAAGTTTTAAATAGTATCCCTATTTCTAAACGGTTGTATTTGGTTTTCCCGTTTTGTTTATTTATTAATTAATTACACAAGTATGCCCCTTGGGTTTGCTCGTCGCGACACCAATAAAATAAGAGGACTAGTACACTAAACATGTGACACAGAATTTTATAACTTTTTCGTCCAAAATTACAATGAAACAAGAACATTGAGAGCTCTGTGATAAAAAGTTTAAACTAGATTTTAAAATAAATGACTTTACATAATACATAATTATTAGGTAATATGTAAAAACTTATGCAAATTTAAAGTACAATAAGATACAAATACAAAAATGTTACAAAAACCGTGTATGGTTGTATTCGTAACATCTATTGTTTTCATACTCATTGTTACATTATGTGAAGATACTATTTACCGACTTAATGTATCACTAGCTGAGCCTCGCGGCATTACTCGCGGTTGTTGTGTACCCGCGAGTAGCACCGCGGGGCGATGCTAGTCTAAATAGTAGTCTTAGTTACTATTTGTAAGTTCTCCAGAGATTATAAGGAACAAACAGACCATTTAATGAAATGATTTTGATATAAGTACTTTTTTATTGCCTTCTTGGTCTAGTGGTTAGTGGGTTACTAACCACTAGGGTCGGACCAAATGTTTGTACGATCTGCAAATATTTCTTTCGAAATCTGGGTATTTTCTATGTATAAAATGTATGTATTTACAAAAAAAACTATGTTTATATCAGTTGTCTAGTACCCATAGCACAAGCTCTGCTTATTTTAGGACTAGATGATTTTGTGTAGATGATGTAATTCGTCTGAAATATTATATTATTACTATATTATAAATATAAAACATTTAGTGAAAAGTTATTATTTTGAAGTTACAAAAAGACACTTCAATTTGTTTTTATATCTAAGATATGAATTGAATGACGACAATAATATGAATTAAAGAAATTTACAACGTTAGTAAATTAGAACAATTACCTCAGTTTCACAATGTTTTCGTACAAAAGTTTAAATCAGTATACTTAAAATTTTTCTAATTTAACCCGAATACGGCAAAGCAAAATGGAAGGTTATATTAAGTATGTTTATATGTTCTACCGCATTCGTCTAATTTAATGAATGAGGTGTCTTCAATAGATAAGTAATAATGGTCCTTGTGACTATGACATACGCAATGTAAATTTCATCAAACGTTTTTACGTAGACTTTTTATAATTTTTTTTTTTTTTTTTTACATAACTAAGTACCATTTTCCATACCACAGGGAAAATCTGGCAACACTGTAGAAAATTAGTAACTTTTTGCAGACTCGGTCATAGGTAACAGAAGCAGGAGAGCGCCATTCCATTAAGAATAACAGTGTTATGACCGAATGTTTAAGACCGTTTATGACCTGCAGCGAAAAATATAATTTGACTTATCTAAATAGCCATATCCTTGCCTATTTAGTTATGTAAAAGATGTATCTGGTTCAACATTATAAATAGTTCTAAATTTTTACATTTATCGCGACAACAAATGCTTTTAGCAAACAATTTTCCCACCCATTTCATCATATTTTAGTGAAGAAAAATGTATTTAATTAAACACAAATAACTGGCAGTATTTTGTAATATCAACAGAATCAAGTCTCAAGAGATTACAACAGATACAAAATATAAGAACAATGTAAAAATTGTAGTACAGTGCAATTATAACCTAAAATGGTTGATATAACTTGTGCGTATTTCCTGAATGAAATAATGTTGAGATGTGGTATGCACTGCAATTAACGGCAGAACTACTGACAACATTTAGTTCAGTATGCTAAGCATTTTCCGCGTTCGTTTTTTAAATCTCAGGAAAGTATCTGGCTGGCCGAACGTCGACTCTTTATGACTTTCGAGGAGTTTTTTTTTAATTTGTGGTCTTTATCTTTTTTAAATATTTTACTGTGAGCTTAGAAATTTGAGTATTGTTTATTTTAAGTAGATATTTGACCTCTGTTTTTGACACCTTGTACCGTGTTATTGTTTTTAAATTTCCTTAGCCATTTTGCAAAGGCTTGCGTTAACTTACTATACATATAAGGCGTTAACTATTTTACTGTGAACAGCGATTGATTGATACTATTTTGTTCACAAGTTTTTTCAAAACACCTATAGTAAAACTACGTACGAGATTTACTAATTGTTCCGTGTCGTTTAGGGCTGCCAGTTCATAGGTTGATTTCTATTTCTATTTTGTTTATTATATTATTTTTGTTTTATAGTTATCAGTAAGCTCCGGGAGTCATTTACTATTAAGTAACATTCTGCCCATTGTCCCCTATATCATAAATATATCTCCATGACTTCTGACTTCAGTTTCCTTGAGAAAATTACATTATACATACATTAAAGTGCATTAGTATGATAATGCGTCGCAATTTCTCAACAATTTCAAAATGGCGGACATCACCGATGGTAGGTAGACATGAGAAATTGCGCGTTCTCTCACGCCCTGCGTCTCATTATCTAATACGTGATCTGCGATATACTATTCATGTGCCTTGGTGCCAGTGCGAGCGATTAGCGGAGCCTTGTGGGCTACACACACGTTTTATTTGGTACCGGTCAACTAATATCAGAAAGTCAAATCTCGTTATAAAAATTCGGTCATAATTCAGTTTCAATCAGCTCTTGAGCTCGCTATTCCTATTAAAATATTTACAATAAAAAATACATTATGACTAGCATGGATTCAATTTTCGCTCTCTGTAAATATTTGTACCCATGAGCTCAGGTCTCCTCTCAGTAGAGGGTTAGGACTATACGACGTGACTTCCGATTCACGGAAACGATTATAACATATATACCACAAACGGTCAACCATCTATGTCCTGACCGCGCCGATGTAATAGTATATTTTACGAAAGACTTAAAATACACATTGTATGCAGGAGTAACTCACACGAGTTACATATTCATAGCATATGCTCTGCTCAGTTTGGACCTGGACTGGACAGATATACAGTTTAGTTTTTCGGTCAATATCATGTAAGTTGAAGTGTTTATCCTGATATGTGGATATAAGGTGTTAGAAGTTGTCAACAAACTTTCTACAAATTATAATATTTTAGTCACAGCTCGCTTGCAGTGACACAACAGCTTCACCATAACGCAGAACTCATAGCGACACGTGCCGATTATTTAACATTTAAAACAACAATCCTGACACCTTTCATTCTCAATTTCTAGTGTACTTTACAATATATAGGAGAAATTATAGACAAACAAATTATTTATGAATCTCACCATTCAACAATCGTATCATCAACTCATCGTAGTTGTATGTACATGTGTTTATAACCTTTCGACCTCATCGTAGGTGGTCCCTCACACCTGGTAATTGAAAAGGGGAAAACTGATCTTTGGCACTGACAACCAGAATAGTAGGAAATAGTAAAAAAATATTTGATAAAAATGTATTATTAAATTCCTAAGTTCAATCACCTACTCAAAGACGCACGCTCATGACAAACAGCGTAAGGAAAGCTTTCGGTCTAGTGTCTTACTTATTATAGAAAGGACATAGATTAATGCTACCATCGGTCTTCAAGGTTCATAACAGGAATAATAACAAATGCCTTTTTTTATTTCTATTTAATGTAAAAGTCAAGATATATTGAAAACAACGATGAAATACCAAGCTCCTTTCTATGAACGGCGCATTTGGACCTCTTACGATATAGATGACCTGTGTTATTAGACGACATATGTTAGCTATTCTTTCTGTCAAGAGTGGATACTAGAATTAAACTCTTCTTTCTCTTTTCTTCTTCTTCTAGAGGTGGAGATTTAAACGAAACGGAATTTACGACTCTTTTGCTACAGGTATTCATAATGTCAGAAGTTGTTAAATACCAACAAGTGGCCTGTATATTTCCCCCTTATATCATAAAAAAGAAACAAGCCCACTAATCAACAATCACTAATGTTTAATTCATGGAAAGGTTATTGCCATAGACAGTCATGTATTTTTTGTTCCCTCCACAATTATTAATAGGCTGTAGGTACGTGTAAACGGAGTCCCATCAATTTTTTACTAGTTGTAATACTTGTAATACAATGACTATGGGAGTTCGCTTCAATACATGTTGATAGTTGGTTATTGACTCCCTAGATGGCGCTCTCAAAGAAATATCAATTTTTGAATCTCTATAAAGAGATTTTTGTCATCGAATAAAATGTTATAAGCCGTGTTCTAATCATCATCATCTTTTAACAGTTCATTGCTGGACTTAAGCGAAGGTTTTGGCCCATAGGCATATAGGTATAGTAATACTTGCTGGTTCGCCAGACGGGTTGGTATAGGGTTTATTACAAGTTCCGGGCGGAGAACGGCTTTCGCCCTCCGCCCGAGGACGTGCGCGAGTGGCGCGAAGCCGCTCGCCGAGCCACCATGCAGAGATGGTCGTTCCGGCTGGAGACCCCACGCGCTGGCTTCGCCGCCGTGGAGGCTCTTCAGCCGGTCATCGCGGAGTGGGCAGGGCGGCAGCACGGGACCCTTTCCTTCCGGCTGACGCAGGTACTTTCCGGGCACCGTTGCTTCGGAAAGTACCTGCACTCGGTCGCTAGGAGGGAACCGAGTCCCGCCTGCCACCACTGCGACTGCAGTGAGGACACGGCCCAGCACACGCTGGCGGTCTGCCCCGCTTGGGCGGCGCAGCGCCGGGTCCTCACTGCAGTCATCGGAGGGGATCTCTCGCTGCCGGCCGTCATAAGATCGATGGCCGGCAGCGACAGTTGCTTTACCGCGGTCGCAACCTTCTGCGAGGACGTAATCTTGCAGAAGGAGGTGGCGGAGAAGGCCCGGGAGGATGCTATCCAATCGGACCCGATCCGCCGCCGGCGCCCCGGGCGGCGGAGGCGCGCATACCTGCGTCTCATGCCGCCCTGAGAGTGGCCGCGGATGGGCGGGACGGGTTTCCCGTCCGTCCGCAGTAGAGGCCAACCGCGAGGGGGCGGCGTCCGCGTGTGACCGGACGTTGCCCAATCAGAGAGTACACTTTGAGGTGGTGCCCGCAACAGTACGGGCAGGCGCCGGTTGGAGTCCAGAAGGAAATCCCCTCCCTGGACTCCTTCCAATACACAGGCGCAGAGAGGGTCACACCGTGTGGAGGGTTTATTTCAAGTTTATTTGTGTATCGTGTATTTAATGTGATCTATTCGTCGGCTCCCGGTAAATAGGGGTGGTGACACTCCGTCTTCTGAATCCATCACCATACGGAACGGTGTTTCGCTAGTTACATTTCGAACTCCACCGGGGAGAAATTCTCACAATGGATGGGAACAATGTATTTTGTTATGAATGCTTGGACTGCTCACAATGAAGCCGACGGTTCCTCGTTTATACATGTTTGATGATATTAGTATAACATTGTTATTACCTCGATTGTTTCACTATATTGTTTCAAATTTATACCTCATTCATATGTCTCAATGAAAGCTACGTGATGAGATGAATATTTATAATATTTTCGTGTATGTTCTTCGAAGGAATTTGTGTTTTTTTTTTAAATTCAACTATTAGAAAACAGCTGCAAAGGTGTTAATACTTAGCCTGCATCACAGTGATAGCTCTCCTTCTACTTCAATAATAATGTTTTAAACGTGTATACTGTTGTAAAACTTCATAATGGTCCATCGTTGTTACCTGTGTTGGGAGCATCCGCTGACAAACTTTCAGCTTTTATAAAATGACGAATGTCTGGCGTTCACGGGCTCTTACTCTATGTGTGCGGTTCGACTCGGGAATTCGGTTATCAGGCTGACTAATGCCAATCTCATCTCATCATCTACAGCCTTCAACAGTCCACTGCTGGACATAGGCTCCTTAGAAAGGAGAATGCCAAAACCTGGTTGAAATGATTATAGCAGATTTATTTCCATGTTTTGTACATGGGAATCTATCAGTTTTAAACTTATTATTTAATACTGGGCAGCTAGAAATGAATGAATGGTCATAACATCGATGTGGAGGATCTTCTCTTTATGACCTGTTGTGGTAATACGGACAAGCCTATTACAATTGCCTAAGATTTAAAACCAATTTTACTCCATTTTATGAGTTATTTCATCTTAACGTCAAGACCATTTTCCTTACTTTATCTTCCTTCCAATCTTTCGTTCCCAAATTAGCTACCTACTTGACAGCAATAGGTGTAACCCATTTAGTACAAAACTAAAACTGATAGTAGAAAAAAAATAGTGTTAAAATTTCTCTACGTACCCGCAGAGTTTATAGGTACGTCTGTATTGTGTTAAGAACTTTCCAACCACACAACACATAAATAACTACTTTAGTCAAATGCTTTAAACGGGAAAATAGTTAGTTCTGCGAATTTCGAAAAAGGTATTCAAGTCGCTAGCTAAATATAATAATATTATGTATGTCCAATGCCGTATTTTATTTCAAGATGTTTAAAGAGAAATCTTGAATTTACATGGTGTTAATGATTAAGTTATTTAGTTTTTGTAATTTTGTAATATAATATCAAAGTTATTCTAGGAAACTATATATGTTTATATTAATATAATATTATATGCAATGAGGGCTACCGTTTTGGTGCTGTCAAAGTTTAAACGCTTAATTTTGCACCTATTTTTCTCAGCTCCGCTTTTAAAGCACAGACATTCATTGAGCGGTTGAGCCGTAATTTGTAATATTTTTAATTAATGTCGCGTATGGCAAAATATTCACAGACAACTAGAGAGTTAATATTCATACGAAAATAAACTTGACAACAACACACAAACACACAAAGGCGCTAGGCCTTTGGCGGCAAATTCACTCGCGGTAGCCCTTATTGGGACCATTATCAGATCAGATAACTAAACCTAATAGTAGGTACATATATGAACTGACTTAGCCTTAGGCCCTTAGCCAAGATGCTTTTGTTTCGCGTCGACTCTCTTTCTACAGTCACTAATGCCTCTATTCTCTTGAATTATTTGGCCAATATTTTGTTTCGACCATGTGATATGTTGTTCAGAGATGTCATAACCATTTATTAGTTTTTTTCTATTATCGGTTATGGCTAGGCTAATTAAAAAAATAGCAGGCCACAGAGTAATTACTTAGAGAACAATGATGGAGAGGGATATATGTTAATTTCTAATGATATTCCTTAACAAAAGTTTTTATAGCCCACTGTTGGAAATAGGCCATTGGATAGCTGGTTTTAGGCTGGCCAAACGGGTTGGTATAGTTTGTATCAAGTTCTCCTTCTCATTGCTGTGCTGTCCTACGTAGTTTGACCCCTTAGTCGACTCTTACCCCACGGAACAATTAAGAGTGAGTGACACTTTTTAATCCGTCACCACACGAAGAATTATTGTCTGATGTTAAATCTAGTTTATTTTATTTACAAACTTTTATTACGTTATAACATAACATAGATCTGGCAACACTATTTACCAACTACTTATAAAGGTAGCCATTTTGTCATCTCGCAGAATTCTCAGGCAATTTCTCAGCGTATTACAATCAACAATTTATCATAAAAAAAAGATTCTGGGCCTACTCACACATAAACCTTCGTAATCGGTTGCCTCATAGACCATATTCAATTAAGCAATAGACCAATGGTTCCGTTGGTTAATTATGTTCAAAAAATAAACATTTATTATTTTATGGAAATTATTAGAATATTTGCTATCTTATTTAATCTCATAAATTACCGACTAAAATGTATGTGCCTACGTAAATCCGGTAAGATTGTGAAACTAAATATTCGTAATGTATTTATTATTTGAAAGTTTAATAATTAAATTCTTACTTACATAAAACATCGACCACAGTTTTAAACTTATTTTTTTCGTGAAAAAAACAGAATACCTTACTACAAAGTTCATGGAAAGACTGGAAAATAATTCTTAAGTCGATACATTAATTTATGTACATTAATAAATTTATTTAGCGCACCTCGAAAACGTCTTTAATAGATAAAGGGGAAACCGCGTCTTTTTTTGAAAAACTAACGATATTTTTTATATATTTTAATTTTTTGATGTGGATGTATACAAATAAAGTGCGTACGCACTTTATTTTGGTGTATGTTACGAACGTACTTATTGAACTTATTGAACGTAAGAAACAATAAATAAATAAATAATTCCTGTGCGTTTTGCTGATAAGAAATGTCTTAGTTATAAAACCCTTTTGTGTTATTAAACATTTAGAGATAGAAGTTGAAAAGATCAGTTTGCTTTGTGATTTGCGGGACCCAAAATGATACTTAAAAAAGTGATATCATCGGAGTTCGCCCGGTGCGCGAGGCGTGGCGAGAAGAGATTAACATAAACTACTCTTACGTAAGAGAAAGTTGGTAAGAATAAGAAAATTTACACATGTCGTTGGTTAAATAAGAATGTTTATTGTAGTTGAGTTTCTAGTGACGGAAAATTTCGCGGTACTTTTGTATGTCTATGATTTAAAAGGACACAATTTTTTGAATTCAGAATTGGTTTTAAAATTGAACGGTCATGAACACAAAAGTGTGAGCATAGACAAAAGTGAAGACGATCGTGTTTCTCTTATTTTAGGTGAAAAGTTGCCAGTATTTTGTAAATACAAATTATTAGTTTAAAAATGTTACGGACTCAATTTTATTTATTATTTAGAAGTTAAGGCTGTTTTCACTAACATCCCCTAAATTGAAAGGGCCACTTAGAGTGAGTTCGTTACTTAGTAACATTTTTGTTTTCACCAACCTTTAGGGGGCACCTAAGTGCTCAGATTTCTCTTAAAATTTAGGGACTATCTACTTTAGTTAGCTCCCAGTTAGGAGATGGTTTAAGTATAGTTGGTGGTATTAATTCTTCACTTGTTGAAAAGTTACGATAAAATTGCTTAACACAGTATTTCTGTAAGGCCGTCGTATCACGAAAAGAAACATGCCGCTCCCACGAATCACAATTGGCAATAAAGTAATTACAGAATTCCGTGTTTGAATATCGGGCTCAGTAGTCCAACTTGTGTATCGTAATAAAAGCTACACATTATAAAATCATGATTAACATTAAATAATGAACATAATATTTGCCCACATGGCATCTATAATGCATGACTCATATTAGTAAGTTATTTGCGAGAATTACGCAATGCTTGCTCAACGCAGGTATAAAACCATATATGTTATAAAAATAGCAGGTTGATCAGGTTGATTAAACTTGGCCTTACTTGACATTAATATAATAAAGAAAATATTAACTTGGCTGTATAAAGACAATATAACTTAGACATTGACACGACAACTATAGGAGGGAAAACTCCTAAGGCATAGATAGAAGAAATGCAAATGGCGAATGGAGGTTGTTAGTTTTCCATGCCTTATTTGAAAAAAAGTTCGTTCATAATGTTTTGAATAAAAAGTAGCTAAGTAACTAAGCAAGAGAAAAGCTTGATTAAGAAATAAAATAAATACTGATCAAAGAGTATTTTCTAGATTAGAACCCGAAAATGAAATCTTATTCAAACTATTATTTAAAAAATAAATAAAAATAAGTGTAAGTACTTACTTAAGTATATTTTCCTTGCGTTTAGCTTGCACATGAACTCAAAACAGGTAATAAAATGTGTAGGTCATTATTTTGAGGTCAATACGAACATTAAGGATATTATTTACACAATTTTAATAACATTTAAAGGGCGAAAATATGATTTAAAGTTACATTCACAATTTGATTTATACTAATTATTAGGGCGATTCTCTGTAAACTCGTAATCGGCTGTCCAGACCGAATTTTTCAAGACGTTATTAAATGATTTAAAAAAAAACAACTCCTAATGAAACTCTAATTCCGAAACTTTACGGACCCTTTGTATTTAGAACCATAACTATTTTCAGTTTTTTTCTAGACGCGATAGAAGCTCTAAAAATACAGTCCCCTGGCTGTCCCCATCACTGTATTTCCACCTAGAAATGAGATTTACGAAGAAGTGAGTGATAAATGAAGTATTAGGAAGTCAATATCATTAAGAAGATAAGTTTATGATATTATTTTCGTAAAACAAGGTTTTATTACGAAATTTATTTAATTATTAGACTCCTGTAAACTTTGTCCCTAGAATTTTTAAACAGTCCCCTGCCAAATATTTAAATTCATAATTAAAAACAACTATCATATTTACGATAATTTTTTTAAGTCACACTAAACGTAATAGCTTTGAAGTTAGCAACCTTGCCGAATGCGGCGTTGATATGCCTTTTTGTTAAGTGTCACAGCGTCATTTGTGAGGTGAACAAGCGCTTGTACCGCTACCACGCACAGTCCTCTGGTAAGTCATAATATGTATTTTAATTACTTTAATAATATCCGAATAAAGATTATTGTTGCATTATTTATGTCTCAATTGATCGGTATATTCTTAAACAACTATTTTATATCAGTTTTGTAAATATTGTGAAATTTAGCCGAAAAACACAGTCCCCTGTCTGAAATTGCAACAAATTTTCCAGTGCTAGTCTACAGCAAAGAAAAAAAGAAGCCAAATAGCGACGACAGAAGTTTAACAGGGAAAGAAATGAAAAGATCGCACGCTTAGAGAAAAAACTTAAGAAGTACAAAAAAAATAGCGAGATTAGAAAGAAAAAACAAAATGAACGTTGAAGATACGCCTAAGACAAAGATGTTGAAAATGATAGACGAGCCTGACCAAAGAAAAGAACAGGGGCCTGTGTATTTTGTATAAGTAGTCAAGAAAGCGTTGTTTGGCGACATTAGTAAGCAGTTAAAAGAAAATTATTCCACATTGAAATGTACCAGAGAGACAAATCTTTAAAAAACTTGTAACTGGTAGTGTTCTTTAAAAGTACAAGCACTGGATACCTAAAGAAATAAAGTCGTTGTCTAGACCCGGCAAAAAATCTAATCTCATTGGCTTAGAAGTACCTAAAGCTAAACGATGTAAAACACCTGATATTTATATAGAAAGTTGTTGTTTCTGTTCACTTTTCATAAAGAAGTTTTATTTATTATTGATGCGAAAATATTTCATAAAAAGAATAAATAATTGATTAATGTAATATGACTTTTTTCTAAAGTACAACAGTCCTCTGTCTGACTTAACAGTCCCCTGTCATGATTTTTTGGAAAATCGCTAATAACTTGGAAAATATAAATAATTTCAGTGGGCCTCTTTATATACTTAAATAATAGTTTATTATCTTCGAAAAGGAACACAGTTTTTTAGCAAATGTTAAAAAAAATTGCCAGGACAGCATTTGTATGGGACCTGTACGAGCTTACAGAGAAATGCCCATTAAACAGACGGACGGAGGACAGACAGACAGGCAAAAAAACAGAAATTGCATTTATAATGTAAGTACCTACCGTATATACATATTATATTGTACTAGCTGAAACCCGCGGGTTCGCACACAAACTAACTCCAAAATATCCAAATATAAAATTGGATCGCCTTTTTCACCCCTCTTATGGGCTGTCAATTTCAGTTTAATGCGTTCAGTAGTAACGGAACAGTTTTTTAAATATTGATAAGTAACTGTCGCAACAAACGCACACACTTACACTTTATATCAAATAAACAAAGTTGCGTAAAAAGCTTTTGTAAACGGTATGTTTCTTGATTAAAACATACGGAAGTTATTGTCTATTATTTACATTGAGCATAAAAAACAAGAAGCATAAATAAATACGTGATATTAATCAATACAATGTAATGAGTTTATTTAAATAGGTACATAATTATAATAGTTTAGTTTTACATAATATGCATTCAACATACCTTACACATTTTAATCATGGCGGCACACTTTGTTATTTTTTAAAATTTTAAGATTTAGGAATCAAGACTAGCCGGAATAATTCGTACATTCCGTTCGTTCGAAATGTTTGTGATATAAATGTTGTTTGTCAAATAAAAGAACTTCTATAATTTAAGCTTATAAACAGTGTGAATATAATTTATGTCTATCTTTTAACTAATAAAAAATCTAACACTAAACAAATACCTGTTTAAATCAAGTGTCTGTATTTAATATTAAAAGAACAGTTTTTTACTAAATGCATATTAAATAATATAATGTAAATAAGTTATGTACTTATTTAAAAAGCATTTTCTAAAAACGTTGTCTGTCCGTTTGTTTTTGATTTTGATGGGACTTTCACTGGCAAATAGCTGATGACATAAGGAGTAAATGAGGCTTTTTTTAGACTATCTCCGCTCCGCGGCGACACTCGCGACTTACAACAATAACCGCGGGTGACATCGCAGGATTTAGCTAGTATGCTAATAATAATCTTATCACTAATACAATCTTTCATCTTGCAAGAAGTATAGTTTTCTTCACGTTCATTGAAAATACGCACGCAATAAGCATTCCACAAACACAACATTATCGATAGATGTGGAAAATAAACGGCGCGAATACGTGATGTCTACATTACTGAACATATCGATCTTATCGACAATGAGATCTTAACGAATCCGCGTGATAACGAATTAAGAGCACTAGCCAAGTTGCAATCGTTTTTTTAGGGTTCCGTAGCCAAATGGCAAAAAACGGAACCCTTATAGATTCGTCAAGTCTGTCTGTCTGTCTGTCCGTCCGTATGTCACAGCCAATTATTTCCGAAACTATAAGAGCTATACTGTTGAAATTTGGTTAGTCGATGTATTCTGTGAACCGCATTAAGATTTTTACATAAAAATAGAAAAAAAAACAATACATTTTGGGGGTCCCCATACTTGGAACTGAAACTCAAAAATTTTTTTTTCATCAAACCTATACGTGTTCAAAAATGATGTTGAGGTTTCTGATATCATATTTTTCTAAACTGAATAGTTTGCGCGAGAGACACTTCCAAAGTGGAAAAATGTGTCCCCCCCCCCCCCTCTAACTTCTCAAATAAGAGAGTGACAAAACTAAAAAAAATATATGTTGTACATTACCATGCAAACTACCAACGAAAATTGGTTTGAACGAGATCTAGTGAGTAGTTTTTTTTTAATACGTCCTAAATCGTAACAATTTACCTTTCATCCAATCAATACACTAGTATAAAAACATCGATGAAAGTTACAACGAACTACAAGAACTTTTATATGATGTTACTTGCTGATACGGAACCCTTCATGGGCGAGTCCGAATCGCACTTGGCCGCTTTTCATGTTCTATATTCTCTAGTTTGAATGGCAAAAATTTTTGTTTTGATCACGTGACTAAGTGACGTTAGCCAATGAAAGAAGAGAATAGAGGAATAGAATAAAGAATAGAAAGCGAAAAACATACGAGCATGCATGCAACGATTGATGAATGTGAACGAAGTGAAAGAGTGTGTCAGGACCGTAGTAAGTGGAGATCAATTGTCTCTGCCTACCTCTCTGGGAAATAGACATGACTCTATGAATATACGAATTAAGAATATGTCACCACCCCTATACACACCGTGGGAATCGTAAGAGTCGATTAAGGGAGAAAACTACGTAGGACAACATCACTGCCAAGAGAAGGAAAACTTGGGAGAAACCCTATTCAACCCGTCTGGTCAGTGTGGTATATGAGACCAAACCCTCTTTCTTCTACTACAGTGGACTAGCAAAGTCTGTTGATGTGATGATGAGAGAACTGCTAAGTCGGAGTACGTGGAAACGTTTAGTGCAATAAAAATATTGAACTTAAATTACTACAATTCATTTAAATTACTACCACAAAAATTTTGATGTATAAGTACAGGTCAGGTACGACCTCTGTCCTCCATAAGTGCGGGTGTGACAAGTAAGGTAATCTGTCACCTTATCTGCTGTGAGTAGTACCTGGTCGTGATGGAGTGGTGCTCTAGGAAGGAGTAAGAGAACATCGAGGTTTTCACACACGAGAATGAGGTACGTCTGTGATTCTTTCTAGGGTATACCTCCGGCTATTGGAACCCGATACAGGGTACGAGTTTTAGTCGGATCCATTTTGACTTATCCACCTCACATCAGACATGTTTGTGGTAACCGAGGAGTTCAAGTTGCGGTAGTAAAAGTCCAAATTGATTAATTTTGAAAAAATCAATTTGGGAAAAAATTACACTAATAGATTGGATACACACACATAAATTAATATTTAATTTTTGTTATAATATCTTCGACATAAATTTAGTGTAGAAATATTTAAATTCATGATTGCGCTTTAAATACCATATCCTGTATTATTCATCGATTTTCATGGTCTTTTAGTTCCCTTTCTAACTTACTTTAGCTAACTAAGTAAACAATTCACTTAGGGTGCGATTTAAGTTAGTCTTTGTATTTATTTCACAGAATATTGTAAAGTCGTCAATACGTTTAGAAAACATGTGTCAAGTTTTATTATTAAAATATTCGTTACAAATTCGCTCCGTGCCCAAATAAAGTCAGGTTCTAGCCGTAAGACTGTTAAATATGGAAAATAAATATCTAATTTATGATACAGTAGTTGGTAAATAATTGGTTCTAAAGAGTACAAAACTAAATTCATACACTTTCAAATTACTTACATACATTTAAATTATGAATGTACACTTTCTAACATTTTTGTTTCATTTTTTAACTAAAATTAACACTTACCTCTTGCTAATTGGAATCCAGAAAGAAAGTAAATATACTTTAAAACAACTAAAAGAACACAAAAAACTTAAAAAAATACTTGAGTCCAGTTATTAAATTATTACAAAATAACAAACAAACGCGATCTCAAGCAAGCTTTATGTACACGACATTCTTGTCAAAATACACTGAGTTTATTCGAAACAATTTATTTCACCAACATTGTCTGAAATTATTCAAATAATTATTATTATTTGTAACATTTACACACTACACAGTTTTTTTTCTTTCGAATTTAAAAACATTCACTTCGAAATTACGGCGCATGAGCGGAACAAACATTCGTTCCATCAGCGACGGTGCGACTGCTTGACTCGAGTGGCCAATCAACTTGTTGCATTCTCCGAAGATCTAGGTATAATACAAATAAGTTTGAATGGTCATCAGCTGTCGTAAATAAGCTGCGTTGAGTAAACGTTCTTCGTAAAACCGTGTAATACAATTGTATTTAAGCCGATACAGTTCCTTTTCGACTTTAAGCGATGGCAATAGAACTGAGTTTTAAATTTTAAAGTTTTTATTTCTTGAAACGCTAACACGATTTTGCTTTACGAAATTGGAATTACGGACAGGTAACGTAAGAGTTATATTTATTTAGTAACAAACAGTATGAATGAGAAATGGCGATCAAGATATTTTGAGCTTTAGGTTCTGTGAAATAGTTACTGAATTGGCAAGTTTACGCCAACATCTACTTGATCACCTTAGAAGAAATGCTGTGGCAGTGTGGCCTCGAGAAGTATGTGCAGTGCATAGTTGAGTGGCCCGAAAGCCCGCGCAGAATCTTGATATTTTATCATCGTGTGTTACGTCACACCTGTTGAACTTTTCTATTGTTTAGCAATTCATGAGTGTGTTGTGAAATTATAGAGGTTTGTTTTAATAAATGAGAAATCTTGAACAAAAATTGTATGAACGAATTAAAAACTATTTTAGAAAAATTTCTATGATAACTAGCGACATCTATCGATGAAAGGAAAATTTAAGTTTTGGTCATTTTAATAATGAGATTATAGACACGATGCATTTACAAATAAAATAGACTACAGGCCCATGTCAAAAATGGATGGGTCATATGAACCACCAGGTGACGTATATGGGACGATATAAGAGCATAAAATAATAAGATTTAGCACTATGCCGTCACTTGTAAGCTGTCCAACTGAGTGCTGGTGAGAATTCAAAAGTGCAGGTAGAGTGAGTACATTTTGGTCATATATTTTTGTACGGCATTTTTACCATCGATAGATCCATGAAAAATAATAAGAAAGCGCACAGTGCCGTAAAAAAATGGTGGTCCACAAAGTCGGTATTTTTTGTTGATTTTCTTACAATTTTCAGGGTAAATTATGTCATTTCATTCTGTACGGCATCAGTTTCATTCTGTTTCAATACAGCTTCTAATCCATTATTCTGCAATGCCGTACAAAAATCATGCGACAAGGGGAAAAGATCGAAGGTTACAACCCCCTCTGTTTCCGTGGTCCGGGGGGTGATATGACACAACATAAAATTAATTTATTTTGAAAGTATTTTATGCATAGATAATATTTTTTTACATGCCGTACATTTTCGTTGGTCCCATATACGTCACCTGGTGGTTCATATGACCCATCCATTTTTGACATGGGCCTGTAGTCTAAAACGTAACAAATGCAAATTACAGTTTTGTAAAAGTAAGATAATTTTTAAAATTAATAAATAGGTGTTAATTTTAATAAACACAAATAAACTAATGTGATTTCGAATAACGTTTATAATTGCTTTTGTAAAAAAATCTTAATCTGCTAATTTGACTCCAAAGTAAAATGCAAATTAAATTCCAATTCGCTTTTTTACCCTGTTACGTGGTTTAAACTACAACCGTTAGATGGCACTGTCCTAAGTTTTGTTTCCATGATTTTTGTAATTATTTTGCTTGTAATATTCATCCTTTACAAATCAAACTATATAACACTGTATTTCATTTTCATTCTATGAATTATTAAAAGAATAGAATCCATTGAAGGCGGTTATTATTGTAAATCGCGTCAAAATCGTTCCAGAGATTAGCCGGACCAAACAAACCAACAAACAAAAAATATCAAAAAATTGCATAATTTATGTATTAGTACCGTTTGATATCCAACTAGGCCATTTAGTAAAAAAAACTGTTCATTTGATATTACAAACATCCGCCCTAGCCAAGTTCCAAATGTTTTTCGATTTCCATTCTCTATAAACTTTTTTGTTTTTAATTGGCTAATATTTTGTTTTGATCACGTGACTGAGTGACATTAGCCAATGAAAGGGAATAGAATAGAAAACTTGAGACTTGGCAAGGGGGACAGATCTTGACACTTCAATTTAATTTAATTGTATAGATTATAGCAGCACAGAAAGTAACTCATCCATTCCAATCAATTCTCGTAATGGACCAAGAGCCCAGAGTCTTAAAATAGTACCTACCTTAGATAATATGTATAAAATTTAGGTTTGCTACTATAACGTAGTTTACCTAATTTTATTCACAACTTTCAAGACGTCTGGCAGAAGTAATGGCCCACGGAAAGTGTCTGGCAGTAATGAATTTAAATTTTAAATAATATTCTTGATAAAATATGTAAATACTAGCTTTGCACCTTTAACGTAGGTAAGTAAGGTTTTTATCCATCTCTACTTCGCGCTACCTCAGAAACGGCCCCGCTTTCAAGCTAATGGGTACACATACATCATAACAAGACATTGTACTAATAATTCTGAAAATTTCAGCTTTGCACTAATGACGTAGGTCTGGCGGCTCTGGGCTCTTGCTCTATAAGCCCAGTATCGTGAGTCACAAACCGAGCCTCAAATAGAAACCGACCGCTGTCACTCACGTACAAATACGAGTCCTCACTTCCGTCAACATAGTGACGTGACTTGTATAATTTAACTGTCAATATCTTCAAACAAAGAAAGCAAATATTACGGATATTTACGTGTGGCCTATAGCTAGTCGTCAATAGCCTACTTAAAAAAATTCTGGCTTTGTACGGGCTTGTGACAAGTTTTCCTTCTCTTTACAGTCTTCCTACTCTCTCGTAGTCGCCACCAATTACGGCACCCACGGGATGATAGCAGCTAGAACCAGATGGGACCCTAGTTAAATAAATAAATAAATGCCACGGGCTCCACGTGCCGATAGGAAAATGACTTTAGGACAATCTAATAACTCGAGCGCCGAAGAACACAAACTTACGCTAATACATACTAATACCTACTGTATCTTATGCTAACAGACATCACAGCAATTTAGTGCAGCAGATTGATTTCAAATGTATTGAAAATGAAAAGTCATCAACACCTCCCGCCAATTTAAAAAAAAAAATGGCTTTCGCTTACAGCACCATCCGCGTGTATGTCGGTTATCGCGGTAAAAATGGTTTAAAATGTCAGTAAATTTGAGGGCACTGACTTCCGAATAACGATTGCCACAAATGTTCATGACAGTCGGGACGGACGGCTAACGTTCTCCGAGGCACGGGCGTGAATAACAGCTTAAACTTACATACTCCGGTCTGCTATTAAGAATTTCCTGTAAGAAAACTCAACAACACTTTTTGGCCCGACCCATTCTAGACTATCTGAGTACCAAACAGTTAAATCGGTTCTGTAGTTTGGCGGGAAAGTGCAACGGAATTACTTTCGAATTTATACTATTAGGTATGCTATCAGCCATGAAATTGTTAATATAAACTCCTAGTAATTATAATTCATTATCTATATTATGTAATACGAACACACAAGTAGACAGTGAAATCAATCAGTAGCTAATTACTGATTACTATCATGGCGTAATGGACGACGGAAGTACGTTTACGTAATATGCAAATAATGGTCAATTATCGGTCTTATTTGATGTGACTACTGAGTAGGCATGGGTCATTGTAATTTGGTATGTATATAAAACCGCCACAAAATGAAAGGGAATATATTTTTTTATATATATGTAAATATATATATAAGCCAACCAAAGTGACTACTCTGCCTGATGGAAAGCATGAGTAGAATCCAGGAGTAGGAGTCACTATCCTGATTGTGAGGGTAGACAATACAGCATGATGACTCATACCACAGCGGCCTGGTCAGTGGTTTCTGCATCTTTCACCCGGCCTCCGGAAACCGTAGAATGATTCAGGATGATTTGACCTCCGGTCTCACACTCATCATCGAAATACGACAACAAGAATGCTGTCATTATTAGGATGGTCTTCCGTGTGAGGGTATGTACGGTTGCGGTCCGGGTTCCGTGGAACACCAAACAGCACTCGCACGTGTTACGCCGAAAGCCTACCTAACATACAACCTAAGAACGTGAACCGATCGAGCACCGTAGTGAACCGTTCAATACTCGCACGTAACCTACGCCTAACTACCTAAATCCCTAGCCCTACCAATATACAAACCCTGCGGTGAGGGTATATATACATATATAGATAGTGCGGGAAGTCTGTTACCAGGAGACCTAGAGCAACAGACGGAGACGAGACGGGAGCTGGGTTTCGGAGATGGTTTTCTCACTGCCGGTCGAGCAGACTCACAAGACCGATCTACTGACGGCTAAGGGTGTCTTGGCCACAGTGAGAGGTGGGGAAGGGTAATGAGTCAAAGTCGGATTAGACAAAATGACTGATTTTATTATCATAATTAATAGCTTATATATTAATCTTACTCTAAGTACACATGGATGGCTATTTACATGTGTGCCATCCGTGTGTTGTGTCGATGCAGCTGCCTAAATCTCGGTCATGCCTAACTGTTGACAGGGCTGTACCGAGTGCGGTGCAAGCACTGCGTGCGACCTAGATTTGATGTTGCGGGTGATGCAATCATGCTATTCATGTTCTAGATTGAACATTCTGGCGCCTCTCAGGAACAGCCTGAAGTTCGTACAACTCAATCTCGTCCGTCACCATGGCTGCAGATTTGTTGCTGGCTTCTTCCGTAGACGGTTGCACTGAACGTCGAACTGGTTGGCTGTAGATCGGGTTTCGCCTTGCGGTTGGTGTACGCCTTTCCACTTCTGTTGCGGCATGTCGTGTATGCGATGGTTCACTCTCCTGTTGGGCTGGTGCTCTAACGAACCACACCACCCTTGGACCATAAGATATTTGGTCCTTCGAGAAAAAAATAATTAGACTCAGCGACCCTTGAAAAGACCTTCAGTCTTTCCAGCTAAGTTGAATCGCGGTCCCCCTGTCCCCGTAGGTTGACTGACTGACACTTTGACGTATTACAGGCTAGTGTACCTTACAAGCGCTAGTTGTTGTCGTACGTTAAAGCACTGACTAACTTAGCTGCTTCGTGCGGTAGCGAATCAGGTATCGGTCTCCAACAAGCGAGTCGCCCCGGTACTCGAGACATCGCACATATCGTATCGAGAAGGTAGAGCGCAACTAAGGTCTTGTAAATCCCCGCTATTGGTTAGGTCGGCTAGGATAAGATAGGATAGGGACAGCAAGACTATGGAGATTCAAGAAATTAACGAACTCATAAAAAGCCAAGAAGATCACTACAAAATTATTAGCCAAATCGTCACCAAAATAAAGAAAGACTCAGCGTCCAGAAAAACGTTGAAGTATATTTCGGAAAGACGAACACGACTTACAGAAATATTCACCAAAGCCTCCGACAACCACACCCGCCTTGAAAACCAAGAGCTGTTGAGTAACCATCGGTATATCACTACCGACTATTTTGGTGTCATTAGAGATCTGTACACCGAAGCTATGGAGTACTTAGAGAACTGTGAAAAGAAAGGACTTCAACAGTTGTACTATCCGGAAGTCGCAGAGCCACGTCAAACACAAAGTCATGGAAGATTACAGCTACAGATGTACCGCGTCAATCACATTTATGGCGAAGCCATAGTATTATAATAGTTTAGATCTGTACGCGGCCACGTGCTACATTAATTGTTTTACTCAGTTAACCTACGTGCCGTCAAACAACAGTTAATATTGTAAATTATTAAATAAGGAAGCATAAATAATATATTGTCAATTTAGCAATTTAAGTAAACAGTAGTTCCTAGTTACCCCCACCTAAACCTGTCCATATTACATACGTAAATATTATTGTATATAAACTTTAGTGTAAGTTAAATTGTTCAGAGTCATTATTAAATATTACAATCAACGTGTCGTCTAATTGTCTCACTGGGTAAACACGCAATAATTGGTGACCCCGACGTGATCTATTGGTTTCTAGTGCTGATATAATACCGGGACGACCGGAACCCTATTTGGTGTTCAGCAGTGAATCTAGAAAACAATAGCATTACGAAATTATCACATCCCAAAAATGGCTCCAACAACAACTCCTTCAAGAGGCGACACTGGGTGCGAATCAGTTGCTGCTATCACGGTCACAGAAAAACTACCGCAATTTTGGACAGACTCCCCACGTTTATGGTTCGCCCAGTTTGAAGCAATAATAGCACCACAAAAACAGGGCGAAGATTACAAATATAACATGGTAATATCCAAACTACCAAAAGAGGTCGTCCATCAAGTTAGTGACATTTTAACTAACCCGCCCAGTGAAAATAAGTACTCCACCATCAAGGAACGTCTAATAAACTGCTACGAAGAGAGCGAACACCGACGTTACCACAGACTACTATCAGAAATGGACCTTGGAGACCAGAAGCCTTCCCAGCTTTTGAGAAAAATGAAGGAAGCTGGATGTGGAAAAATAAACTACGACACTATTCGCCTGCTGTGGCTAAGGCAACTCCCCGCTTCGCTAACAGCGATATTATCAGTTACAAACAATATATCGTTAGAAAACTTGAGCGAGTTAGCCGATAAAATATACGAAAACTTGACCTACAACAAAAAAAATACTCAAGAGACAGCGGTTGACATTAACCTAGTTACAAACATATCGTCACAACTTGAAGCCATGCGCATAGACATAAATGCATTACGCAGCATACGCGAGAATCAACCTATGCAACGCAGCAAATACCAAACACGACATACGCCACATTCACGGTCAAGGTCGCGCCACAGAAACTCACATAATGGATTATGTTATTTCCATAATCGTTTCAAGCAGGATGCATATAAATGCAATAAGCCTTGTTCATGGAATATAATTAAAAATAACAGGCTATCGGAAAACTAAATTTAGCACAGAATACGACGGGCCTCTGTGCTATCCACCCAGCAAACAGTCTAACTATAACTGACTCAAACAGTGGTTATAGACTTTTAGTCGACACGGGTGCTAACATTTCGGTCATAAATAGCACAAATAATGAGAGCCAAGCATGCGAATACCAATTATTCGGCGCGAACGGGACCCCTATAAATACATACGGGGAACGCGCTTTAACGCTTAACCTAGGACTGCGCCGAAGCTTTAAATGGACATTTACCATTGCCGACGTCAAGATGCCAATCCTGGGAGCTGATTTTTTGGATCATTATCAATTGGACCGTGTTGTGCCAAAATGTTCCAACCCACAGATTTGTCATTATTGAGTTATTTTTTACCAACGAACCTAAAATGAGCCTTGTTTTATTTTAGCAAAAACTCATTTTTAGTATCTGTTCTCTAGGAAAAGATATATTTAATGTATACCAACAAATCAGAATGTCTTTATGGGAAAATTTGATTTAAATGTTTAAACTTATATAACTCAAAATATGTTCACTGTGGGTTGGAACATTTTGGCACAACACGGTCCAATTATTAGTGGATATACACGGAAAAAAACTGATCGATAAAAAAACAGGTCTGGAAACGCCTGCCGAAATAGTGAGAGCAAACATTGCATCCGTTCGATCGTTAAACGCTTCTCTACAGGAACCAATAAAGGGATTATTAGAGAAATATGAAGATATTACAAAGCCTAGATCAATGAATCTACATACTAAGCACCGAGTACAGCATCAAATAATAACAAAGGGTTTCCCAGTATTTACTCGAGCACGTCCATTACCTCCTGACAAATACAGGATTGCAAAACAAGAATTCCAAGAGATGATGGACATGGGAATATGCCGTCCTTCAAGCAGTCAATGGGCATCGCCACTCCATTTAGTCAAGAAGAAGAATGGCGAATGGAGAGCATGCGGAGATTACCGCGCACTAAATAAAATAACAGTACCAGACAGGTACCCGCTTCCAAGGCTACTCGATTTCACGTATGTAGCAAACGGAAAAGGAATATTCAGCAAAATAGACATAAAGAAAGCTTTTCACATTCTGCCCGTTGCTGAACCAGAGAAAACAGCGATAATAACCCCTTTGGGACTTTTTGAATTCATCAGAATGCCATTCGGGTTGCGAAATGCAGCACAGTCCTTCCAAAAATTTATGGACTCTATATTCAGAGACTTGGACTACGTATTTATATATGTGGACGACATATTTATCGCTGACAAGAAAAATAAGTTTAAGGAACATTATGAACACTTAGAGGAGGTGTTTAAGCGCCTACATAAAAACGGCATAACAATAAATACAAACAAATGCGAATTCGCCAAGTCGGAGATTGATTTCCTCGGTTATCATATAACGAGCCAAGGGTTGACTCCTACTATGGAAAAGATTCAAGCTATAAACAATTACCCTAAACCACAAACGATAAATGAGTTACGACGTTTTTTGGGTATGATTAATTTCTACAGAAGCAGTATTCCACATGCAGCAAAGCATCAAACGCGAGCCACGAAAAGGAACAAGTCAACATGGTGCAGAACAATGCACCAAAACCAGAAGACTTGTTAAATCTGCACTCCCAAGTGGTCACGGAAGTGCAAGGAATTCGAAGCTGGTTAATTGTCATGGCGATAGCAGGGATCATCATTGTCATCGTTTGCAAATCCGTAACCAAGAAAATCGAGAAGAGGCTTACGACTATAATTAGAGATGCAAACGTGGTTTAAAGTCACACCATATTTTTTTACAAGGTATAATGATATTTTTTCTCTTCAGAGGGGGAATATCTATGGCGAAGCCATAGTATTATAATAGTTTAGATCTGTACGCGGCCACGTGCTACATTAATTGTTTTACTCAGTTAACCTACGTGCCGTCAAACAACAGTTAATATTGTAAATTATTAATTATGGAAGCATAAATAATATATTGTCAATTTAGCAATTTAAGTAAACAGTAGTTCCTAGTTACCCCCACCTAAACCTGTCCATATTACATACGTAAATATTATTTTATATAAACTTTAGTTTAAGTTAAATTGTTCAGAGTCATTATTAAATATTACAATCAACGTGTCGTCTAATTGTCTCCCTGGGTAAACACGCAATAACATTCAACAAAATTTGCAAAAAGTAGCGCACTCATTGGGACAAGACAAACCCATGTCGCACTTTAGCACGTTACTTGAAACATTACAAAAACAATGGCAAAAGATCGAAGAAACCGATTTCGATTTGTTCGAGGTAGAGGGCGCTATCGAGCATCAGTACTTTCAAGACAAAGTGTTTGACACGATAAGAGTGGAGTACGATAACTTAATTGACAAATTATGTGAAAAAATACAGTCGGCAAATACCACACATAGCTCAACAGTACGTATTCCCAAAATAAACATTCCTACATTCAACGGGAACTATGATTCTTGGAGTTCATTTTACGATTTATTTTTAACAATAATACATGAGAATAAATCGATATCAGCTACAGAAAAAATGCAATACCTAAAGACCCACTTACGCGGAGACGCCGCAAAGCTGATTAAGCACCTTACTGTCTGTAATGCTAATTACGCAAGCGCATGGTCACTATTAATAAAACGATATAAAAACGAAAGGCAAATTGTCACTCAACATATTGACAATATCCTAAACATTCCACAAATAAAAAAGGGTGATGTGTTTAACTTGAGAACCTTGTACAACACAGTGAACGAGAATCTTGAAGCGTTGAAAAACCAAAAAATAGATATTTCTTCGTGGGACCCAATCCTTACAAGAATATTGGGTCGAATTTGGGATTCCAAAACTGATGAAAAATACGAGACTCAGAAGAGCCAAACAGACGGAGACGAAACGGGATTTGGGTTTCGGAGATGGTTTTCTCACTGCCGGTCGAGCAGACTCACAAGACCGATCTACTGACGGCTAAGGGTGTCTTGGCCACAGTGAGAGGTGGGGAAGGGTAATGAGTCAAAGTCGGATTAGACAAAATGACTGATTTTATTATCATAAATAATAGCTTATATATTAATCTTACTCTAAGTACACATGGATGGCTATTTACATGTGTGCCATCCGTGTGTTGTGTCGATGCAGCTGCCTAAATCTCGGTCATGCCTAACTGTTGACAGGGCTGTACCGAGTGCGGTGCAAGCACTGCGTGCGACCTAGATTTGATGTTGCGGGTGATGCAATCATGTTATTCATGTTCTAGATTAAACAGGGTAGTACTGCCCCGGTCGAGACGGCCCATTCGTGCTGAAAACAGCATGGTTCTACTGTCAAAATTTTAATTATTATTTAAATTTTAATAAAATATTTTTTTTCTAGGCCCACAGTTCTCGAAAAACAGAGAAATAATATTTACAGTACTGAGCCTATATGGGTTACCATCTCAGCAAATTGCTACAAATCCATAAATTACGTCACACGAATTTCATGATTTTTTTGCCCCTCCCCCCCTCCTTGTCACAGGTGGTCACATTTGTGCGAATCCCCCCCTCCCTAGTGTGACGTCACAATTTGCACATTTTTACATTTAGAAATCATTGAATAAAAACAGGTTCTGAAATCAGTTTTATTTGGATTTCAATTATTTTTTAATAAAATTAACATCAAATCAACCAATTAACAAAACAAAAATTGATTAATTACATAAATTAAAGAAAATAATAAAACAAAAAAATTTGCAAGTGCGTGCCAGGTTGCGCATAGAATTGGGTTCTGTGGTAACCCATAATGATATGTAGATTTAAAATCGTGTCCAATAGATAATAGTTACGTTTACTTATTATTTCTTAATTTTTGTACGAAGTTTTCCAAGTGAGCACATTTTACAAGTTAGACCTGTACAACTCCTGAAATAAAAAAAATATCAAAACCGCAATACTTTTCCTTTAAGTTTTAATATATGGACTACTATGATGAATTTTTTAGAGGGGGGGATGCCCTGTTTTTACAAAAAAATGCGTTTTAAAGTCGAATAACTCGCAAACGGATACCTAAATCGATAAATCGTTTTAACAACCGTTGCCCGGTTGCCCGGGAGTCCCACACACACCCTTCGTTGTCCCCAAGAAGGGTATGGTGCGAAAAGCATTCCCCGCGTGAAAAAAAAGTATAAATATATATTTATTATACTCTAGAAATGTAAATGTATTGGCCCTATCTTCTTCAAATCAATTTCAAATTTGTTACAAATATTTAATTATTTGTTTGACTATAAGTATTAGAGTAGAATTTAATTTATTGTACACCAAAAACAGTTTTTGCAGTTGAAAGTTTCTGTAAGACATGTACAATGGGCGCCTTATTGCTAAAAGCAATCTCTTCCAGGAAACCTTTGGATGGACTATTCGACAGAAGAAAAATGTGATTTAATCACAGAACAGTAGAACTAAGAACGACGTTGTTTCATCCGCGAAAGACAGTGGTCAAATGAAATAGAAACAAAGAAAACAAATCACCGCTAGGCGCAATTAAAGGGCGCCTAGGCGGTCGGCGCGTAATACTTGTAGAGCGAGTGGTCTCCAAAACATTTGGTATCTTATATTTACACAGATATAGTTGTATATGTTTATGAGGTTTTCGTAAAGTAATAGTTGAAAGTTCGTGTTTTAAGACTTAGATTACATTAGATTTTGAAATGTGACGTCACATAATTTAGGACCCCTCCCACCCCCTTGTCACACAATGTCACACTTCGTTGACCCCCTCCCTCCCCCTTAAGGTGTGACGTAATTTATGGATGGCCCCCAAGGTGTCCGTGCAGGACTGATATTCAGATGACACCCTTTCAGTACTAGCTGTGCCCCGCGTTGTTGCGTTGGGTAGGGACAACAAGCGGGGGGAAAAAAATTGTTTGAGTTACTTGTGTGTGCCAGTGAGTCTCGTTAAAATCGGTCCAACTATTCCAGCCCCCCTAGTCAAGTAGAAAACGCTTTTCGTTTGCAATAGCTGACGCCTCTGTTCTCTTGTTTGGTAGGCTGAAGTCACTGAAGTCACGTGATCAAAACAAAATATTTGCCAATCAACCAAGGCTAAAAACAAACTTGGCTAGGGGTCAGAGATTAGTCGGAACAGACGAATAGAAAGACAGACAAATATTTTTGTGATGTAAGCTCTGATTAGATTAGGATTTAATTTTGTAATCTGAGTTAAATATATGCTTTCATGCATTTAGTGAAAAGCTGTTAATTCGAAATTACAAACAGACGATTTAATTTATTACTCTTTATTTGTATGTGTAATGTGAGGACGTATGGCCTTAACCCTCTACTGAGAGGAGACCCAAGCCACGCAGTGAGAAAAAAGAGTATTACTTACCTGATTTAAGGCCGCTGCATACGTGACAGGATATTACCTCGGACCGGACGTGGACGGGACGGGGACGTGATGTAAATGCATACGCACCGTAACTGTGACTCGGATCTAACGTGCTAGTGTTGTGAACAAGAAAAGATGGATTTTTCATTACAAGAATTGGCTTTAATCCAGCTTAGCTCGTCTCGTCCGTGTCTCCGTGAAGTATGCATTTCCTCATACATTTTGTATGAAACGATGTTTGCAAAACTTCCCGTCCCGTACCGTCCGTGTAAAAACCCGTCACGTATGCAGTGGTCTTTAGACGTGATCGTGGAAGTCCCAAGAACTTTACACGTGTAGAAATAAAATAAACATAGAATTATCACATTATTTATTTATGATAATCAGTCAGGGTAATTATTATAAGGAAGTGGGAAGGGGGCATACATGAAATACAGTACACATTATAATAAATAAATTTGTTAACGTATGTTAGTTACTTCTTAAAGGTCAAAGGACTAGGCCTATTTTGAAAACAATGATTGGAAATAGCTTACATAGGCTAGATTAATAAATAGACTAAAAATTTTATTCCCAAATAATAGAATTTGTTACACACTTACTTGGTTGTACTTTTTTCATATATGCCACAAATATTTTTAAAGTCAAAAGATTATGTCATATACATAAATATTTACTATAATAGATACAAGATATATAGAGTAATACATAAACAATACAGGTACATAGTTAGAAAAATGCAATCATTTAGTTGCAGGTTCGAATCCACTAAAACAAAAAATGCTTTTTGTAAGCATATTTTGCTTATTAAAAAATAATTATGACATCGAAATAGAAGTTACATGTCGTATTACTTTTATGATGTGACAAATAAATAAGCAGAGGGATCACCTGATGGAAAGCGACCACCAACACCCATTGGAAATAATTTCATTTCATGTCATGGAGCTTACAATTTAATAGTCAGAAGTGCATTGTGTTAGTTTAGCTAAATTTTAAGTGGACCTGTGAAGAGGTAAGCCCATCGTTGCCAAGTGATCATGATGAGCCTCATCGCATCATCATAACATCAACAGCCCAGTCCACGGCTGGACATAAGCTTCTCCTTAGAAAGGAGGTTTGGCCCACCACGTTGGCCAGACGGATTGGTAAGATTTTTTTCAAGTTTTCCTTCTTTTTGCAGTGCTTTTGTCTGCCTAGTTTCCTCCTTAGGCGCCTCTTGCGACTCCCTTGAAACGAATGAGGGTTTTTAGGGTTCCGTAGCCAAATGGCAAAAAACGGAACCCTTATAGATTCGTCAAGTCTGTCTGTCTGTCTGTCTGTCCGTAGGTTTGTCACAGCCAATTATTTCCGAAACTATAAGAGCTATACAGTTGAAATTTGGTCAGTCGATGTATTCTGTGAACCGCATTAATATTTTTACATAAAAGTAGAAAAAAAACGATACATTTTGGGGGTCCCCATACTTGGAACTGAAACTCAAATTTTTTTTTTTCATCAAACCTAGACGTGTTTGAAGACCTATCCATAGATACCCCATCTATGGATAGGTCTTCAAAAATGATGTTGAGGTTTCTGATAGCATTTTTTTCTAAACTGAATAGTTTGCGCGAGAGACACTTCCAAAGTGGAAAAATGTGTCCCCCCCCCCCCTAACTTCTAAAATAAGAGAGTGATAAAACTAAAAAAAATATATGTTGTACATTACCATGTAAACTACCAACGAAAATTGGTTTGAACGAGATCTAGTGAGTAGTTTTTTTTTAATACGTCATAAATCGTAACACGCAATATACCTTTCATCCAATCAATACACTAGTATAAAAACATCGATGAAAGTTACAACAAACTACAAGAACTTTTATATGATGTTACTTGCTGGTACGGAACCCTTCATGGGCGAGTCCGACTCGCACTTGACCGCTTTTTTTTGCATTCTGTGTATGTATTCTCGATTCGTCACCTTACGGACAAATCGATGAGTCTAATAGACTAAATTAAATGGAATGGAACGCCATCATTTATTCTGTGTATGGAATTATGAATGTAATTTATCTATAATATTTCTTTAGGAATATAGATATGTATGTTTATGTCTATCAGCAATCTGTTTACCACCAAGTTTTGCCCACGTTGAGATTACATTTCCGTGTGAGAGATATGTGAGGATTCTATTATTAACTTGGTAAGCGTTATAAACGTGATACTGTTACGGACCAATAACAATTAAGTTTGTAAATTTTAAGAATTATAAAATATTACGTCTAAAGACCTCTCTAACTCCTTATCTCAAGGTTTATTAGATAAGGAGAAGATGGTCGATATCTATTTAAAACACCCTTAGACCCTCACTCCGTTCAGTAAAATAAGACAGCCCCCCTGTGTCCTTAGGAAATGTTTCATTTGACGCGTATAGACGTCTTTGGTAATCAAAAACACAAAATGTGCTACGACCCCACCTCTTATACGGGGTCTGTCTATTACTACCAGGAGTTCTAACATTTTTAGGGGGTTAAATTATTGTAGAGACCTCTAAAAAACTTCTAATTTGACATCGAAATAGTTTTACATAAGTAAAGCTAAAAATATCTTAAATATACTATAATTAAAACGCTACTACGGTGACTGATACTCGCTGTATCATCATTACCAAATCTTTTAAGAGCCCAGTGCTGGACATAGACCTATCCTAGAAAGGAGATTTTGACTTAGCCTACTATACCACGGACGCCAGACTGGTTTAGGATAGGATGAAAGTCTACTTTCTTCAGTTCTGTTCTCCTGTATAGTTAGCTCCCCTAGCCGCCTCTGATCTCACGACGTTGGAGATGAATAGGGGTGGTGATATTTTTTATTCTTAATCCGTCACCATACGGAAATAAATTACTATTTCAATTTTTTTAGTAAAAGAAACTATAGGTTCCGTAACTAGTATCATTCTAAATTCAAACTTTATCCAATGTTGTACGTCTTTGAATATAAAAATGTCAGTGGTTAGTTACTTTTGAATACTTATGACTAATGACGTCACTTGTCACTAGTGTCATATTAAATCTAGTTCAAACCTGAATCTCCATGATTCAAGGGGAGGGAGGGACTAGAATTTAGGAGTGGTAATGGCACTTGACTCTTCAGTTGCAGGTCTTTATTAACAGTCACTATCAGAAGAGCCATTTGCTTATTTGTCCTTCTACAGCATTAAAAAACCTTATCATAAGGAAAGCGTTTTAATATCAGAAGTGGGATTTGAACCTACAACTTTTGATCGCAAAATCTTAAAAAAACTATTAAAAATGAAACACATAATTAAATAACAGCCATTTCTTAGCTATTTTATCTTTTTTTTTTAATTTTTCTTTTTATTTAATTATTGTATTGAATATAGTTTTGTACTAAAATAATCTAATTCATTTTACATAATAATTATCGCATAATACTATTATATATTTAAAGACTAGATACACACGAATCACACTCAAAGGAAATAAATTCATCCATAACATAGAAACATGCGTATTTCGGGCTTTGATTACATGAATAAAAGATTTCTTTTACTATTTGTTCACCTGTAAATATTAGTGAGGGTTTATATTGATGATGTTTTAGAAAATTATCAGTTTCCTCGACTATAACATGCATAAACTTTCTTCTTGGATCAGTCTATCTATATTAAAATCTATTGAATAGTTTAAAAGATGTAAGCGAACAGACAGCAGAAGCGATTTCATTTCATACTATTTAAGATTAACTCGATCGTAACTGTGATCGCGTTTGGCGTTGTGATTGGCTCGCTTTGAAATTTCAGGCCATCGCAACGCCTAACACGATCGCTGACCAGTGTGAGTATATCTGAATGAAGCTCACACTAGACCCTCAGGACACTTCGTTCCTTGTCGAAGGTCCGAAATACACATGCGGGTACAACCAACAACTTAGGTAAATAAACAAATTCATCTAATTCACCGTGGTGAGTAATTTTCCCTATTTTCATACTTCAATACAACATCTTTAACAATAAGAGAACAAGGGCTGAGTCCACTGTTGGACATATGCCTCTTTTTATACAACACAAGAACTTTATAAATTAGTTATTTAAATCAGTTCATTCCATTCATACATATAACAAGCCGAATGAACGAACGAACTGTACGAAAATAATAATAATACATGTAAAACAATAACACTGCACATAAATTCAAATGCTAATTACAAATACTACATGGTTTAAATCCTTTACTATTTCCCTCGATATATTAAAAAAAAATGTTTGACGAACATTGAAAATGAAACCTCACCCCGCTGAATTAGGCGTTATTTAACAAAAAAAAAACTAAATAAAATTAATTAACAAGCCTCTTAAAATATAATACCTATTTAATTCTTAGTGTACAGTCAGTAAAGTGTGTGTGTGTGTGTGTGTGTGTATGTATTGATGAATACACACACACACACACTAAACACATGTATGTGTCGATTTACTTCAATAGAAGAAGGTTGTAAGTCAGACTTGTTTATAAACAGAACAACACAGGCCCGCGGACTAGAGGAGAGTAGCCATATCGTCTTTTTCCGATACAAAAGAGTCTGTAATTTCTTGTCACGGAGAATCTTCACTCATACACTTTATTTTAGACTTCCACTTCACACATAGACACACACATGCCTGTCACTACGAACTCACACATAACAATTAAAACAAAACATCCACACACATACATAAAAACATATTTTGTGTCATAACAGTGCATTGCGAAGGCCCATTTGGTCTTATGCTTTCATCAACAACCCATAACGTCCCACTGCTGGGCTCCGGTCTCCTCTCAGGAGAGGGTTAAGGCCATATACGTCCCCACGCTGGCCGAGTGCGGGTTGGGTTCGGACCGAAGGCCTCCAACTAAACTTAACGACTGCTACTTATGATAACATCCGGGACCGACTGCTTACCGTGACCTCAAGGAAACGCTCGAAACTAACATGCCACAAACGGTCACCCATCTAGGTCTGACCGCGCTGTCGTTGCTTACCCTCGGTAAGTGTTTCCAATCACCGAAGGTCACTCGGCTATGAGCTTTGACAGAGGGGAACTGCTCCATGTTTATATTGATATAATCTTGTCAAAGTGAGACTGGACTTATGAATGGGACCGTACATTAATACATAATGTATTTTTAGAGATATTCCGTATAATAAATGCGTTATTATAAGTCTTTATTTTAAATTTATCTTGGAAGTTTAATTTAAAATTTAAATTTAAAACAGTGATTCTTGAGTGAAATTTAAATTTTTTCACTCAAGTTTAAACACTCGAAATTAGTTGGCAGTATGTTAAAGTTTAATTTAACTAAAGTTTAATTTCAACTATAATTAATAATTAATTATAGTTAAATTCAACTTTAATTCATCTATAATTATTAATAATTAATTATAGTTGAATTAAACTTTAACATACAGCCAACTAATTTCGAGTGTTTAAACTTGAGTGAAAACATTGTAATTTCACTCAAGAATCACTCAGTTTTACTCAACAATGATTTAGATGTTTAAACGAAACTTGTAAAAAATCTTTCTTTCTTTTTTATTGGTTACGTTTCATAATTACCACACTACTGTTGCAAACAACTATCCTAACTTCTTAATAAAGGATGACTGTTTTTTTTTATTGTACTTAATTTTAAAGAGATTCTATTTCATTTTTTTGTATACACACTAGTGTTTTGAGATTTTTTTAATAATAATTATGAAATGTATACTTACGAGAAAATTCTACGACAACTTTTAATTAATACTTTAGAAATACTATTTACTATTAATACTTAAATATAAATGCTAGACAAAAGGTTCACAAACTAGGAGCGATAATGACGTTAGGCTACTAACCCACTATACCGTTGCATGTTTTGCTTTATTTTCATTTAGGGACCGAACATCTAAGCCGGATATAAGTTCAAGACAGAGATACGCTTATTTTAATAGGAATGTAGGAAATTATTGTCTTAATTTTATTAGCTTTTTATATTTTAATGAATAAAAAATTTCGACGTCCAAGACAGAAGACATTTGTGACGTCATCCCGACAAGAATTTTCAAGAAATGTAACTTAACATTCATATACTTCCAAATAAAAATAATAGATAACAAATTATTTAAATAATATTAATTTTAACAAATATGAACATTTTTTGATCTAATTTTGCCCAATGCCTAATTTTTGCCTAGAAATTCTATACAATATATACATTTTAAAAACATGAATATACAAATAGAAATAGAAAACCACATTATTTGTGAATGTCATAGGGTTTATATACAAACCCAGAAAAAGATTACCACGATATTTAACATACAAGCAGGCGGATCCACGGGCAAAGGCTTATCTAGCCTTATTATATATATTACAACACATGAAAACATTTTAACTTTTAAAAGAAACATTAAAATTTAAGTAAAGGGTCTTCCTGTGACCACGACCGCTATTTTCCCGAGAAACCTCGGGAAATAGAGAGAATGACTATTATCGCAATTAAGTAGAATTGAGGGCACTAACTACCAAATAACGATAGCCTTAGATGTTCTTGACAACCGGGCCGACGGCTAACATGCTTAACATGCATGGGCGTGAAACGGCGGCCACACTCCGGGTTGATTTATTAAGAAATATTTGTAACCTAACCACAGCCCGACCCGCGTACAATTGAGATAGATGGAACCTTGGGAAATGACATCGGCTACTTTTTACGGGCGGAGTGGCGGGCAAAAGCTAGTTTATAATAAGGAACAGTCTTAAGCGTCTTGTTGGCTGTAAGCTAAAGCTTTGTTGCATCGAATGTTGCCCCATAGTGTGTTAGTAGCCTTACGTTTGTACATGTATACTTCTAATTGATATATCTTACAATCTATATATAAATACAATACCTACTTACTATGATATCTCACTAATCAGTAAGCTCTATATATTTAACTAGCCGAGACCCCCGGGGTTACCTGAGTTTGCTGTTGTAAGCCGCGGGTAACGCCACGGATCAAAGTTAGTCGAAAAAAACAAAAAGACAGGCAAATTCTTTAAACTGCTTTTTTGATGTAATACGTTTATTTCCATTAAAAAAGCAAATAATATGTTTACTATTTATTTATATTATCGGGCGGAGCCGCGAGCGAAAGCTAGTAAGCTATAAAACATCACCAAAAACGCAAGAGAAACCGCGTGAAATAGTGCAACTTAACTGCCTTTTTTATAGTACAAACGCCGTTCTTCTTACTGTTATGATAGTTTTCAATAACTTCCCCTAAATTTAAGGGCCACTTAGGTTTAGGGCTCCTAATAAGAACAAAAAATAATCAGACACAACGCCATCTAGTTTCAAACTATAAGAATTTGTACTATGAAAGCTAAATTGACTGATAAAATCATCATTAACATTTTTTTTGTAAATACATAAGAAAACATCCAAACTCCGAAATAAATTTTTGTCCGACCCGGGAATCGAACCCGAAACCTCAATAACAGCAGTCGTACACACTACCAGGCAGTTTAAGTACAGGTGAAAGCGTACATAAGTCTTATAATATTGTTACTTCTACTCAGTCCTTCTCCACCTGACTCTCATCTTCCTCCTGGCGTCAGTCAGGCACGGTCCAGTTGTCGTAGATGTACTGCCAATCTATGTGCTTGAAGTAGGGGTGACGTTTGATTTCTTCAATACCGTCAGGCCCTGATCCAAGGCGTTCTGATGGATCATATGTCAGGAGCTGAAACAATCATAGGATACACTTTGGAGAGTGCTCGAAAGCTCTTTTCGAACTGATCGAGCCATCTCCATTCCTTTATCGGACTACTAGGCGTAGGCAAAAGTTTCATCCATACGTTGTTGGCATACCCAAAAGACGAACTAAACGGTTTGACAGCTCGTTTTTGGTGAGAGTCGCCAGAGTTTGGAACGACCTGCCTGGGTCTATTTTTCCTGATGAGTTGAACTCTGGAGCCTTTAAGAGTAGAGTGAACAGGTTTCTTTTGGATGGGCGTGTACCATCTTCGTCTTCATCTACACTTTCCATCAGGTGAGATGGAAGACAAACGCCTATTCCACTACAACAATAAAAAAAAAAAAAAAAAAAACATATTAGCTAATATATCTGTACCTTATAGGTATACAACAATAAATGGCTAAAGTCATATTTTACTTAAGAGGCAAAAATGTGCGTAGTGAAATTTTGAATGTAATTTTGAGAAAGATCCCATAAACTAAGCAGAACTTGTACAATGGGTAACTAGACAACTGATATAAATTCATAAACATACTGTTTTTTTCGTAAATACATACATATTATACATAAAAAAAAAACACAAACTCCGAAACAAAAATTTTTGATAAAAAAAAACATTAAAATAACTCTTAAATAATATATTTATTACACGTAAATAATATTAAAATTACACAATATAAGTAAATATGTAACATAAAAACCAAAAAGATAGGTGTGGCCCATGAGGGGATCGAACCCGCGACCTTCGCGTTATTAGCACGACGCTCTAACCAACTGAGCTAATGGGCCAATACAATAGTGGTCGAAATAGAAGACTACAAGATATATTCAATGACGTACATATTTTGTTATCCCAACTTCATTACAATTATCGAATATAAGTACTTATCAATACTGTTTTATTATTAAGACTTATATTTTTTTTTATTATCTACTGTAATTATTGTAAATAGCAAGTAACACCGCGGAGCGTAGTTATTAATTTCAAAATTCAATGTATTTATAAGAGCAATATAGTTATACTATACATAATATAATAATTTAAACTGCTTAACGTCACCTCCGAATCATGGAAACGCTTATAACATATCATGCAACAAACGGTCACCCATCTAGATTCTGATCACGCCATCATTGCTTACCCTCGCTAGAAACAAAAAATTGGTTTATTTACCTGCGTTAGTAAAGATTGCTCTTCAACAGACAGACCGTCAGGTAAGTGTAGTATTGTATGAGTCGTGAAGATACTCCTGTGATGGACAGACAGCGGCTGCAAACATAACAAGTATATACATATATTAACCAGCCGACAGACTAGCTTAAACGATCGATATACCATAAGTTAATACTTAAAATCGGTCCCACCTTTCATGAGATTACCCGGAACAGATAGACGTACAAAAATTAAAACAAAATGATTTTTTTATCAACCAAGTATCATATATACTTTCATATGCATTTAGTAAAAAACTGTTATATTGATATTTTTATTTAGTTTTACAAATAGATAGTAGTTTCTAGAGTAAATCCCTACTAATATAATAAATCCGAAAGTAACTCTTGTCTGTCTGTAATGCAGGCACCACACTTCGTTATGCGCTATTCGTTGTGTCAACGCCGTATTCGCCCAAATATTAGTTATGTGCGCAAACAACAAACATGCCATCAACACTTCGAACTGGTATGCCAAATAAGCATCAAATAAGGCAAATATGTGTGTTGTAGAGATGTGTCATTGTCATTTTTATGGTGAACGAAACGAATATACTCTCCACACTTCGCCGTATGCGCGCGAATAACCCGTATAACGAATAGCGTTTTACGTTTTCACGCCTAAACCGCTGAATCGATTTGGATGAATTTTGGTATAGAGATAGATGGAACATTGGGAAAGGGCATAGGCTACTTTTACTGCGATAATATAAACACGGGCGGTGCCGCGAGCGAAAGGTAGTAAATAATAAATAAATATTTAGGACATTTTTACACGCAATATCATCTAGTTTTAGATAAAAGAAATAGAGGCTTAACAAATGTTTGCGCGGCTCGCACAGATCATATATGAAAATATTTGGTCTGCCGCTGAGCCTCAAGCTGGTAAGTACTGGGAACGTGTAACATTGGTTGACATTTTGTATTCTTCATAAAATATATTCTTATTAATACTCATTTTTTTTAATTAACACACTATACATAACTATACACCACCGGACACGGACAGACAGACGACACCGGGCGCAGGCCCTATCGCAATACCAGCGCTGCAGTCACTCTGACTACAGCAATATGCTGAGATAGGCGCCTTTTCTGGCATATCACAGGACATTATATTGCCCAGTATATGTCCGAATAATAGTACATTGTTCACCGAGGGAGGAAAGGAACCGATTACTAGCGAGGGAGCAGTTTGTGGCCCGAAGGCGCAGCCTAGGGCCACAATACTCCCGAGGTAATACACCTGTGAGGAACATTTAAAGTATTTATAAAATAAAATCAAAATGTAAGACACCATGTAAGACACAATTTAGCTTAGAATTTGACATAATATTTATAAATATTTCGCACTTCTTTTTTTTTTTATTCTTCACAAAAGGATGTCAGTGGCACGGAGATTCCATATTTGAATTATATGAAAACTCTTTGGGCAGGCGCGCGCCATAGATAAGGTAACACATGAGAAATGAAAATTCATACAACTTTCTCTCCCGCTAAAACACGTTAGAAATGGATTTTCATACATTTTTTCCTCCCGCTTATTTAGGTCAAGCAAAAGACTAACTTTCTCTTTTCATTTTCAGGGAATATTGACTACTGTTCCGATCAGGTGTAGTATAAACGTGTTTTCTTTCTTTCTTTCTAGTTTCCTAATTTACTGACCTCTCCACACAACAGTTCGTACATAACAGCGCCAAAGCTCCAAAAATCGCACACTTTCGATAGAACGTCGTCTATACAATTGTCGTACAACTCCGGAGCGATGTACATGTTGTAGGCATTGAGCTTGTGCAGTTGCATGTCGAGTCCCGGGTAGTGTATCATGTAGGTTACAATTACTTGACCACGGTCGCCAAGTAATATGTTTGAGGGGTTCAGGTCTCTGTAACAATGAATGTAAGTATTATTTATACAGAGTATCCCGAAATTCAACGTCGGTGTATAGAGTGAACGTACCTGCATATAACGCCACAGTTGTGCAAGCTCTCCAGCGCGGTGAGCAGCTCGGCGCCCCACTTGCACAGCGCCGACGGAGGGATCACCTCACGACCTCGCACCGAATACTGAAATATATAACACCATATGATAATGACTGCCTAGTATTATGGTTGAACTAGTTGTCAGTATATTTACAATATACTGACAACTAGTTCAACCATCTAATTACAGTTCTCCCTCAGGGTTACAGGAATCAAAGATGTTCTGGGCACGCCAAAGCGTTAGACCGCTTACTAGTAGAAATTCCGGGATTTTCACGACGCTATGGTACTAAATTCCCATTGGCCACTTTTGCGCTTCGTAGCCCCTCTACCCCACCCCGCCGTCGATGCTCGTCGAATCTACCGATTCAAATTTAAACGAACTTTTGGTACAACTTTGTACAATAACGAAATTCTATGTATGAATTGTTTTACAAAAAAAACTATCGCATTGTTTGAACTCAGAACTATTTGTTTCTTTTTTTTTTGCAACGAGTCTTTCTCGGTTTCTGTCCAACAGTGGACTAGTAAATGTTATTGACTGATTTAAAAAATAGGTAAAATATTTTTAACAGACTACTACTTCAGTTCATTTATATGCTAAACTCGTTCTAGCGGTTAGCGTATGCAGCTACCAATGAAGAGGACTCGGGTTTAATTCTCCAATAGATTTTTTAGTTTTTTTAATTACATTTTTGATAGCCTGGAGTTTACAAGTTGAGGTCTTAACCTCCCGGGTCTCAGAGAACACGTAAAGCCTTTGGTCCCTGGTTTCTCCGAAGTGGAAAATCGGTTTATCAGAAAGCCATCCCATCAGATTGTGAGAGCGAGAGTACAGAGTGTGCACCTGTGTTTGCTTACACCCTTGTGCACTATAATATCTCCTGTTTAGTTAGCTGATCTCCGTTAGGACAACCCAACAATGCATTTATATATTTATTATATTATAAAAAAAAACTAAATACTAACCATGCTACATGGTGTCCCGCATACATTATCAACAGCCTTATTTTCAACAACAGTCTCTTCAGTCTTACCCTCAGTCAAAGCCTTATCAACATTCAACAACAACTTCTGAGAATTCCTCACCAACTCAGTGACGGACACATCCCCTTCAACATTATTATTATCAACAACAACAACACTACTATCAGTCGTATCAACATTTTTGTTCTTCGGTTCTGTGAAGACATTTTCTAAGTTGACTTCCCTAGCGGGTGTTGTTGGGGTTGATTTTGAATAGTTTTTGATGTAGTTTACTAGTTTTTCTCCAGGGGCGTATGCTAGTATGAGGAATATCAAGTTGTTGGTTTCGATATATGCATGTAAAGGGACCATGTAGGGTATGACGGTAGGTAGTATTGGTTGTCGAGTTTCATTGGTCCTTCGAAGAAAATATTCGTCAAATTCTGTTAAGTTGTTTGGAACTTTCTGGATCACCTGAAAAATGGAAAAGCACATGTTTCATAAAATACATGAAACTATTTATTTTTGTTAATTAAGAATCAAGATATTGTTTGTTTTAGATATCACCCTTATTCAGGATGGGTATAAAGTATATTCCCTGTACTATCACGGTCCCACCAGTAGAAGCTTATCAGCAATAAGAAATGTTGGAAAATCAGGTTTTTCAGAAAAATATTACTTTTATTAACTGCCAGCTTTCGCCCGCGGCTCCGGTTATCGCGGTAAAAAGTAGCCTATGCCCTTTCTCGGGCATTTTAATATCTATGTACAGAATTTTATTTAAATCGGTTTTGGTGGTTTTTGAATTTATCGCGAACAGACAGACAGACGCGGCGGAGGATTTATAATATGTAATGAAATATAACTTTATAATATCTTAAATAATGAGTGGCTTATTTTAAGAGTACCCCTCTATGAAGAAACATTTGTTGGCAAACATGGTTCAAAATCTAATGATGTCTTTAGTGCTTACCTTCATAGCATAATAAGCCTGATCCTGTCTGTGAACAAGCATGATACTCGAGCCTAATATTGCGAGCACCCTGTATAGTGCTAGGTCTTCGTAAGGTCGCTTTAGCATCGACAGCGGGATCGGACAGTGGAGAGGTCGAATGTTGTCGTCTCGTTCTGGCAATAACTGTAAGGTCACATATAGAATAGAATAGAGTAGACAAAACTTTATTCTAGGGTTTGAGTCAAATTTTTCTACTCTATGATATACTTGGCTATGTCAAAATATGCTTTGTGAATATTACATTAGGTTAATTTTATTATATACAGTAATGAAAATTCATGTTGATCATTAATGGTTTCATTAATTAAGCATGCTTTTGTTCAGTCTACCAGACCTGGAGCTTCCCTTTTTCCGATAGATTGGAGAAGAGGCTCTCCATTCATCCCTCCTTTTTTTTCGTTTAAAAATCCCCACGGTCACCAGCAGTTGGTGACTATGTCGGAGTCGAACCGACTAATGACCTCTAAGGGTCTATGAGCCCAGGAACCAGGTGTACCCTCGAAAGGAAGTCCCTGGAACCCGACGTACCTCGCGCCACCTATGGCTTGTAGATTACCCTCTACTATTCCCTTCTAGTGTAGAGGGCATTTATCGGACTACATCGCAGTTGCATTTACTTGAAGTTTGTTTCAAGATTACTTAGAGATAGAGAGAGATAGAGAAGTTTTCAGAGATTTCGGGAGACGTTTTCTTACTTACACTTTGATCAACTCCACATAAATGATTCTTGTATATCTCCTCAGCATAAGATAGGTATTTATTTGTTTTTTCTTTTATCAACGCCCTTCTTTGAGGGTCTGTGTCGGCTGTAACAAAGAATAAATAACTAAAGATTAGTTAAACCATTAAACGAACTTAAATTGAATTGACTATTTCTATTAAACCGTAACTATTCGTTTTAATATTTACATAAAGAACTGGCTATTTTACTAGCTATGGAAAATTACTATCTATACATATAAGTAACCTATTCGGCACCCCTATTCATCCCGCGGGTGTCGTAAAAGGCAACTAAGGGATAAACTACGCAAGACAACATCAATGCAAAGAGAAGGAAAACTTGAAACCAACCCTTTACCAACCCGTCAGGCCAGCGTGGTATAGTAGGCCAAAACCTCCTTTCTAAGGAGAGGCCTATGTCCAGCAGTGGACTGTTAGAGGCTGATAATGATGATGATATAAGTAAAATTTTAAATGTCTGTTTGAATATCAAATAAACAGTTTTTAATAAACGCATATGAGATTATATACGATATTTCATCAAATCATCATTTGTCTATCTGTCAGATTGTTTGTGGTTAATATTTGAAACGATTGGACCAATTTTGACGAGACTTACACTGGCCGATAGCTGTCGTCATAAGAACTTAGGCAATTTTTTTTTAGACAAACTTCACTCTGCGGCTTTACTCGCGATTTACAACAATAACTATGATGATGAAGGCTTCCAGAGGCCGGGAAAACGATGCAGAAACATCCGACTAGGCCGCCATGGTATGGGTCACCATGCTGCATTGCTTATGCGGATACAATACAATGCGGTGAAAAAAAAAGCTGTTGTACTTAGTAGTTTGTTTCCTTAGTCAGCTCTTACGAAACCCACGCGATAGAGGTAGTGAAACTCTGTATTTATAAAATGATAATTCTCATAAAAGATCCCAGATATAGGTTATTAGGTTAAGGCCACAGCACACTAACTACTTTTAGCATCGGCGATCGGCAACTAGTCGTTTTTTAGAAGCAAAATACGGCGACTGAACGCTCTACACCGCACACTTAAAAACGCCAAACGCGGAGATTGAGTCGCTTTTTAGAAGCGCGACACAGCAGCTGAACGCTACTCTCCGCACACATTCTGATGCCGGTAGCATCGATTTGACATCTGAGCAGTCGCTAAAACGCGCGTTTCCGATATCGCGATCGAACGCAGGAAGTCGCTAAAACGCAATGCAGCATCGATGCAGTCGCAAAATCGCCGATCACCGATGCTAAAAGTACTGTGCTGTGGCCCTTACCTAACCTATCTGGGTTCTATCGTGAACTTTTAATTAATTAAGAATTCAGATAAAGGTATCCGGTTTCTTAATTTGTTAGATAACGCCGATGTTATAATGACTCATACGCAATGTGTAATAGCTAGATAATTGTTTTTCCTAAGCACGAGTACGAAAGATATTTAGTAAATAAATGTTTGTAGACTTCCGCGACTTTTACACATGCTTTTCAGCTGTAAATGGAACTTACTCGCGATACGATACCTTCTACTTACCGACTTTTCGAACGGGTTATACCACTCGTGGTCAATGGTAGGTAGGTATAGACTGATGTAAGTTTAACCCGTTCGAAACTTCGGAAAGTAGAAGGTATATAATAATAATACATAATCTTTTTAATAATTTTATCGCGAATAAGTCCCGTTTACAGCGGGTAAACATGAGTACATTTAGTAAAGATTTGATTACTTTGCCTAAAATCGATCCGTGCGTGGAGAGGCATGTGTACAGTGGGCTATGATAAGCTGATAATGATGACGATGGTAATTTCGATTGTGATGGTGATGCAAGCAAAGCAGAAAGTGAGTGCAATACACATACATGTAAAATACATTTATATTTACAAATGCACATAATAAAATTACTTATACGTACATAGTTATATAATAACTAGCTGGCCCTGTGTGCGTTTCTTTTGCCCGTGGCGTGATGTTATAAGGTGGAAAGAAATTTGGTTGCAATAAAAAAGATTATAATGAGACAACCTTTTCAAGACGAATCTTTAACCAGGAGCGCACGGAATGGAAGCTCTCAAAGAAAATATTTTTACCGGTTTTTAAAACATTTTTAATGTAGTTACAATACACGAGTCAATCAATTATTGTTCTTCTATATTAATGTTTCCTATTTAGTCTAGTTTTTATACCGAAAACTTTAACGAGTTATGGATTTTGAAATCGTTTTTAGTCTTAACTTGGATACCCATCCGTGTAGCAGTAGATTATTAAAGGTTTGTTGATGATGATGACATAAAGTTGATTATTTCGAGATACGAGAAAATCTTTTGTCGTTATATTCACTTGAGCTTAATACACTCATATTCTATAAGTGACATTTAGTTGAGGCTTTTAGCTTAAGAATAAGACTTATATTTAATTTACATTGTGTCACTATTGCAGTTTATTGCTGAACGAGGACTTCTTCGAAAAGAGCGCCAACTATCCTTGTATTGGGAGTCCATTTCCATCAGCTGCTAACCATTTTCCACAAATAGTCGATCTATTATGCTTTCGGACACCCTACACTACATTTTACATTATGCCATTTACATTTTGTGCCTGTATTTTTGTGACTGATTTAAACTTGAACCTCACACTAAAACCGAGACAGTTATAATCGAATTTTTAATAAAAAAATTAACAGTACATTACTAACCGCATTTAGTTGTTCGTTTGACATTATTTTTTTCTCTTAAATAATGAAACAAGTGTAGAAAATCCATTGTAAACCATCTATTCTCGATTTGCTCAACGCGTCCTACGGTCTAGACGGTGCTCGCACAATAATCGATGACATCGAATAAGGTTATCAGTACCTACTTAAAAACTTGAAAAATACGATAAGATAGTGAGTGAAGATTCTGATTGTTCCGCTTTTGCAAATCAGTATTTATGTACACGGATATATATGTATATCACCTAAGATTGATTAAAGAAAATGATTACAGTCACTTTAGTGTGACACATCTCCAACCGACCGACAGATTTGACCGAGTCTCAGATCTATCTTCCGAGCCTTTATTCCCAAGTTTATTTGGGGTCGGCTACTGGTTCAACCGGTTTTACCTGAATCAGTGTTTCCACGGAGCGACTGGCATCGGACCTCCGCAACCCTAAAGAACTGAAATTCAAAGTTTGAACTAGTTGTCAGTATATTTGAAGGCACTAACTTCCCAATAACGATTGCCATAGATGTTCATGACAACCGGGACCGACGGCTTTACGTGCTCTCCGAGGCACGGGCGTGAATCACCGCCAAACTTCCAAACTCCAGGCTAGCAGCCTAAGAAAATCTTAAAAACACTTTTTGGCTCGACCCGGGATTTGAACCCGAGACCTCTTAATTAGCAGTCGCATACGCTAACCACTAGACCAACGAGATCTATATCAACAATTAATATTACCCCAATTAAGACTCGGTTGTTTGATCTCAAACTAGACTGAACAAAGGCTGTCAGTGACTCCATTCTACCTGATGGGAAGCATCCTTCCCACTATGATCCCGGGTCCTTTAAACGGGTCGTAATAAATCATCTCACTAAGTCGCCATAGTGTGGTGGCCCCCACTCTATGATTCAGCACATACTTTCCATCAGGTGGGGTATATCCTTTTTGGTAAAAAGTATAAATATAAAATAAGCATGAGCAAAAACCAAGAGTGGTGTTTACCAAACTCTTTACGAAAGCAAACAGTCCTTCATGGTGAAAAAAAATATTGTACAAGGCGGCCTTTACGCCATGGGTGATATGTCGGCCTGGTATTTTCACGCCCTGATTAAAGGACCCGGGATCACAGCGATAGACATAGATACTTTTAAATGTGTATCAAGAATTGTACAACCAAAATTCCATAGATAAAAAAACTATTTTTAATTGCGTTTGTTAATAACACTCGTTAACTTTAATAGCTTATTAAACAAAAAGCAAATTAAATCAGTGGAACAGCAGAGTTAATTATATTGATATCCTACTAATATTATAAACGCGAAAGTTTGTGAGTATGTATGTATGGTTGTTGCTCTTTCACGCAAAAACTACTGAACGGATTTAGATGAAACTTTACGGTAATATAACACATAGGCTACTTTTTACTGCAATAATCGAGATACACGCGGGCGGAGCCGCGGGCGAAATCTAGTTCTTAAATATTTATCTATGTGACTTATTTTTAGTCTTTTGAATCTTTTTACATCTTGCTTCGACTTATGTTGGTCGAAGCTTTAAGTTAACTGTTCTATCTTAGGCATACCAACAAAACATACATTAACGTGAAAACCTGTTAGAGAGTTTCGGAGTTCATCGTAAACCTCGTGAAAGTAGTATTATATATAGGTGCATAATAGATTTATTTACACAACTTCATTGCACACCGCTACAGTATAAATTTTGTACATATATACATACACATATAATAAATACATACATAATATTATATATAATATTATAAAGAAGTAAAGTTTTTGTGTTTGTTAAATTGTAAGGGGTAATCTCCGGATCTACTGAACCGATTTTAAAAATTCTTTCACCAATAGAAAGCCACATTATTGCTGAGTGTCATAGGTTATATAGAAAACCGAAAAATAAAAAGGCTTTTACGTGGTAGTCCGTTTTGCAAAGTGAATCGGAGAAAAAACGGTCGAATGAAAGCGTTTCTTACGAATGCTGCCTTAACTATGAAAGATATATTTTTGAGTTCTAGAGAAAAGATGTGGAGCTTGAAAATGCCTACAAAAAAGTCAACGACAGCATATGTCTAACTTTCATATTTAAGTTATGCCCAACGAAGTGGGCACGGGTCAGCTAGTATTATATACATGCATAACGCTTTTGTTCAATTACCAAATTGTCCGTATGGTAGCAATAGCACAGAATACATAATAGTACCCGTACAGAAGACTCACTCCGAAAAGTAAATTAAAGTTATAGATACCCTCGGTGTCAAAAGATTAAGTTCAATTCAGATCGCACAGCGCGGAATCACTACGATTATATTTACCTACAATTGCGTCTCTTTCTATCGTGTAACTCTGAACTGTTCTGACGATGTCTGTTCGACCGGCGTGTCTGACCCGGCAGGCAGCCGGCCGACTATACCTAAACTGCGGAGTGACACCCCCCTGGCAATAGGACTGCCCCAATAAGTGAGTGTACAATTATACATGGCAATTCAATGATATTATAAAAAAGGTAGATATCGCACTATCGCGCGATTATTGTTGAGGACAAATGTAGACAATCGTCGTGACTTCATTTAGTCGGCTAATAGAAGCTAGCGAATAAACACGTTGTCAGAGCGTTTCCGTGAAGTGCTTATTATTACCAAAATGCCGAGCTGTGTGTTAAGAAGGTGTAAAAACTATGGTTCTAAAGTAAATAAAAAGGAAGAGTTACATACCACGGGTAAGTATTCATAAGTAACTACGTAATATTTGTATTTTGTCACGGTTTTGTTTCCCATTTACCGAAATTATTAAATGATATCCAGTATTATTTAAGGCGCGTTAAAAAAGGACAGAGGATAAGATTGTAACTGAAGTGTGACAAGGACTAATAACGGTCGACTAGATTAAATCAAACAGAAGGGATATCGTAGGCACAATACATACCTATCGTCCGCGTCCTCCAGTACCGCCTAATTGATATGCTCATATTACTATTATGTGTTTATTTGTCATTGTGTTTCAGTTAATATGATGATTATATTATTTGGCAATAATAGTGTTAAAATGTATGTTGGTAAAAAGACAGTGTATATTGTTTTATATTTTCCAGATTTCCAAGTGATGATCTTACGAGAATGAAATGCTTGAGAAACACCACGCAGCCCACACAATATGTATTTCGGAGAAGGCAAAGGCCCTAACAAAAACCCTTTGCCGAGAAATATATGTTGATATAAAACATCTATAGCGAATAATTTGAATAACTATATAATCTTCTTTATCTGTACAAATTTACTGTTTTTTTTTATATTGAACTAAATCGATAATAATTTTCTTCGTTGTTTTATTATTACTACATTCATTTTATACGACACTCATTACGATAATGATTGGTACTTTTAGCAAATGGCGATATTCAATGTCATATCTGTATCAATTTTAACGAGTTAGTCCATCATTTTACTACGAACTTCAAAGTGCAACTCGCAAGAGATAGCTATCTCTTTCTTTACCATGCATTCCGTATTATCTTTTGCATTCGTAATCGTAATGTATGTATACACCTATAAATAAGTACGTCATGTCATACCGCAACAATATCGAACGCCGTTTAGTATGAAGGTAACCTATCTTTCTATATAATATCATTGTGGCAATTAAATCCCTAATTAATAATTACAAGGTACTACTTTCTTTAAAAAAAAAAATACAATTCCTTCACTAAATCTGGTGTAGCAGAGAACTTTGGACTCTTTCTTGTGAATAAATAATAATTTTTATTTTTACAGGAAAGGGACACAAAGAACACTCAGACTCAGAACAACAATTTGTGGATCATACGAAGTGTTGTCCCATATGAGATTTGAATTCAGACTGCTTTAAACACGAGGCCAACCGTACAGGCATACTAGCCTATTGTTGATTGTGGTAATTAAAACACATTTATATGACACCATTAATTAAACATAATTAGTAAAAGTGTGTGTTTTTTTTAAACACTTAATTGGATTTTAAATAGAACAGTTACAAGTACTATCGCTTAAGTACTCTGAAATAATATGAAATTTATTTTAAAACGAGATAAACTAACGCAAAACCGGGTCAGTAGTTTTAAAGATAACTTTCAACATTTATGCTAAGAAAATACTTTTTATTAATAGAAATATAACAAGGAGTTTTAAGAATACAGAGTGTCACCACCCCTATTCATCCTGTGGGTATCGTAAGAGTCGACAAAGGGAGGACAACATCACTGAACAACAATAACAATAAAAACTTGTCATAAACCAATCCAACTGGCCAGCGTAGTATAGTAGGTCAAAACCTAATTTCTATGGAGAAGCCTATGTCAATTATATGTTAGATAAGTAGGAAGATGTGTTATACTCACTCTGTACTCCAATCAACATCTTCTCAATGCCGCTCTTATAACACTCAAATGCTTTCTGATAGTCCCCCATATCTTCACACCTCGCTGCCAAGTTCAGCATATACCCAGCTTCGAACACATAACTATCCTCTGTCTTAGTCTTACACTCCGCGTTAGACAGAGACAAAACACTTCTACTACACACCGACACACGCGAACTACTTCGCCTCGAGTCTACGTCACACGAACTCGTGGAACAAACATTTGAATTTAAAGAAACCGTATCCGTATCCGACTTTTTATTCCTCATAGTGTGGTAATCTTCAAATTTAGAAGTAGACGGCGCGTCAAAATTTATTAAGTCTGGCAACACTGCTTTAGATTTGACACATACTTTTTTGTCCACTGTCACTTTATTGAGCTCTTCGTAGATGTCACTGTCTATGCTTTCTAAAGAGTTGATAGATTCAAAACTACTTCCTGCCGAGATCTTTTTTGGTGATTGTCTTATTTCTACGTCGGCAGCCTCGTATATTGGTATTTGTGATATGAAGTCTGTCTCGTCTCGAGACATTGAGGGGCTGACCGGAGTTTCAGTTGCTGCTCGCGCTGCAAAAACGGAGTTTCACCGTTACACCACTTTTGGGGAAGAAAAACTGCTCTATTCAGAAACCTTCACATACACATAATTTGTATTTATGATGTTGGGGCTTACGAGCAGACTTAAAGTTAATCGTTAACTTATTTTTTACGACTGTAATGGAAAACCAGAACACAACCTAAACATACATTGTTAATTAAAATAAGGGACCACATACATATATACCTAACCTGTAAATCTTTATTGTTGAAACCACACACGCATATAATAACATCAAACAAGTATAAAAAAACTTCTTTATGAAGTATTGTAACAGTCAGGCCGTACAAATTCTAGACAACTTCTAAAAATAAAGCATTGTGACATAGAACAATGAACCTTGCTGGAGGAAACGTAAGGTCGAATATAGATTAATTGTCGCGCGTTTGTTCACATTTGTCGGGTACGGTCATGTTCGAATGTAGGCATTGCAATTTTCAAAATATGCAAACCCTAAGACGAAACGTAATATTGGAAGTTCGTTATTTTTCCGGAGTTATCTAATTGGTTTTAAGATGTTAGGTACATTCTATTTGTTTCTTATCCTTGACAGTGTACAAGTTCATAATGATGTATTCGGGGTCTAGCAGTTCAGGTGTAAACTTAATTACTATTATACATAGATTAATATTTTCCCTATAACCTCTCTTAGTACCAAAATTTATCGTAATAGATTCAGGGATTTAGAATTAAAAACATGATATATCAGACATATTTACACGTTAGATAGTTAAATATTGGGAAAAATTTAATCCGGTATAATTTAAATAACTTTATTTTACAAAAATCCATCTGGTTTTAAGCCTTTACCGGTGCTAAGCTATGTGTACAACAGAATCTAAGTTCCTGTGCGTGGGTACGCAATAGTGCAGAAGGGCCTAGTATGAGTTTATTTAAAATTAACTCTTTATAAACGGTGATCGTGTTTTCTAGTGAAAATTGCAGTGCAGACCAATACTCACACTAGGCCCTCTGGGGACCTATTCAAATGTACAGTGCTCATAGACAAGATAATATCTCAACTCTTACCAGAATGAGTGGGGCTGGAAGCGTCATCATCATCCGTCTGGTATTCAAGAGGGGGGGTTTCTTCGATCGGCAAGTGTAAAGACGATCGAATTGCGTTGATAACGCCTCCTGCCGGCGGATCTGGTTTTGGGTATCCTGTCTGTAAAATATTCATATACTTAGCATAGCAACGGTCTCATCAAGAGGTATCAGGTTCGATTCTCCATGTTATGGAGTTTTTCTGAATACCAGCCTGGGGTTTGGAATGTTGGGGTCTTAACCCAGCAGTAGTGCCGTCCGTTCTGTGCTTGATTTCTCCTCAGTCGTGTCGAACAGTCGTCCCATCGGGTTGTGAGAGTGGAACAGAGTGAGAGAGAAGAACAGAGAGCACATGTATTTATGCACTATAGTATCTTTCGCGTAGTGGGCTGGTCTCCGTTAAGACTAAAGTACAACGATCATAGCCGAGTGACCTTAGGTGATTGGAAACAATTACCGAGGGTAAGCAACGACGGCGCGGTCAGACCTAGATGGGTGACCGTTTGTGAAATGATATGTTATGAGCGTTTCCGTGATTCGGAGGTCAGATTAAGCAGTCGGTCCCGGTTGTTATCATAAGATAGCAGTCGTGAAGCTTAGTTGGAGGCTTCACAAAAACATCCAACGGCAAGATTACGTAGCCACAACGTGTCTTGCCAGTCCCCAATCCAGACTCAGCCAGCGTGGGGACTTATGGCCTTAACCCTCTTTTGAGGGGAGTCCCGAGCCCAGCAGTGGGACATTATGGGTTGTTGATGATGACTGTTTATTTTGTGAATAGATGAAGTTGTGTGTAAGATGTCAGAAATATTTAAATCCATCCAAGCGTTCCAGAGACCCGTAACAAAAAGACAGACAGAAAAAATTGCATTTTGAATGTCGGTACCGTATGTACAGGGTGTAAAAAGACTGAAATCGGAAACTTGATGGTTGCATTCAGACCATGATACTGAATAGGTTTAGCGAAAAAAAAACACAAAATATATGTTAATTTATCTAAGTTCTTTTTTGTATTTTTCTGGTTACATACACATAGTACAACATAATAGGACACTAACAACCTAATTATCTCATTTAGAAAACCAAAAAATAAATAAAAACAATAAAACTGCAATGTATTTTTAAATAAAATCAGTTGACCGGGGGTCAATACACAGTACCGCACGCGGTTCAATGACCGCGGCTAGGGCGCGCGGGCGCTTCCTGCCCGCAGTAGGTACCTAACACTAACTAAAACTTTAAACGAAATCACTCTCTAATCTGGCTTTCTGATGGGTTATCAACCAACGCTTAAATAATAATGGTATCCTGTGCACTTGTTATTTTTTTGCGTTCGTATAATGAAATCATTCATCGTCTTCAATGAAATTCAAGTTTATTTTGCGCCGGGAATCGAACCCATAGCACCGTGCGTCTGAAGTCTTAAGCCTAGACGTGAGCCTACGCCTACGGTTTTCTGATTAGCAATGCCGATTCGGCAATCTGTTCACATTCGCTCTTCTTACATACCGTGGGAGAGCCACGCTTCGGCATGAATGAGTCGGTTCGACCAGAGTGATACCACGGCCTCACAGAAAACCGGTGTGAAACAGCGCTGGCGCTGTTTATGCCGCCTATAGTATTGAGGTTATCTATTGGCGACGGTAATCGCTTACCATCAGGTCATACTTCAGCTCGTTTAAACCCTATTCCATAAAAAAAAAATACAAAATTTCCAATACAAAATGCGAAATTTGTCCAGGAAACCTACGGATGCATCTAGCCGTAAAACTTTGAATTACTTTGAAATTTTTATTAATTTACATAAACACTAAATTACCTTTGTCGGCGAATATCAAAGAATCTTTGAGTTTATGCGACAAAGGGTTTCCGATGTTATGTCGTAGGTATTTACCTATCGATACGTCAGATCGGCGGCGTGTTAAAAAGAACTTTAATTCCTTAATATTATAAATAGGTACGAACTAGACCAGTCGGTCTTCAATGTTCGCACAGTCTGGACAGTTGCGTGGTGCATTATAATTTTCTTTAAGGGATTTTTAAGGGAATTTTCAAGGGACTTTCACGAAAGTTTTGTGTTGTAATTTTCCTTTTTTACGTAGGTATAGTAAGTTAATTGTTTATTTTTTCGTTTTTTATTCTCTTATCACCTAATTTGTGTTATTTTTAGAATAGGTACTTATATTTTAACAGTGACAGTGATTATTTATAATGTTTAGTACGAGGGAATACGGCCAAATGATTACGTGCTATGGTGTGGACCGCGGAAATGCATTACGGGCTTTGCGTATTTACCGTGATAGGTTAGTCATCACGGCTGCCTATCAGAGAGTTTTGACTAATGAGAGGATTACATCCCAAAGGCATGGAGAAGACCTAGAAGTAGATCTTCGAGTGGACGAACAGGTCTTAGCTCTTGTTGAGAGAAATCCTCGGGTTGGAACACGAACTACGGCAAAGTTAATTAGAGGTCATGGAACCCCAATATCGCATCAAACAGTGCATAAGATTATAAGAAAAAATAATAAAATAAGCTCAGTTTGTGCCATTTCTGGGTCGACCGAGGCTCTCGCAGAATTAGGTAAGTAGCGTGAAGTCACTAGGTAGGTATTTTCGTTAATAGGGAACTTTACCGACGCCGCGACGCGTAGGTAGTTAAATTAAATAGTTATGAAAGGCATTGACCTAGCTACTCAGTGCGCGCATACATTGCTGGCTTCGGAAATTAATAAAAATCTTGATACATTGTTTTTTCCGGCTACAATTTTTTTTAAAGACAACTGTTTGTTTTTTTTAATTAGTTTTGGGGTGCTGAAGCTGCATCTTTCGTTTTCGGAAGTCGTCTGGTTACACCCTGTATACTTAATACTTTCATACGCATTTACTAAAAACAATTTATTTGATATTACATACAGACACTCCAACTGCCTCGTTGTTCTAGTGGTTAGCGTATGCGACTGCTAATCAAGAGGTCTCGGGTTCAAATCCCGGGTCGGGCCAAAAAGTGATTTTGGGTTTTTCTTAGGAAAATCCTAATAGCAGCCCGGAGTTTGGAAGTTTGGCGGTGATTCACGCCCGTGCCTCGGAGAAGCCATAAAGCCGTCGGTCCCGGTTGTCATGAACAGCTATGGCAATCGTTATTGGGAAGTCAGTGCCCTCAAATATACTGACAACTAGTTCAACCTTCGAATTTCAGTTCTCCCTTAGGGTTGCTGAGGTCCGATGCCAGTCGCTCCGTAGAAAAACTGATATTCAGGTAAAACCGGTTGAACTAGCAGCCGACCACAAATATACTTGGGAATAAAGGCTCGGAGAATGATGCCATACAGACACTCCAATTTTATTTATTTGTATAGATTGCCATGTTAAAAAATCATTACAATTCTTTGATCAGATATACCTGTAAAAAGTTGACAAACTCCGTGCTGGCGAAGAGAAGTCGGTGTTCAGCTATGAATTCCAATAAGGCCTTTATTGTTTTAGCTCTTTCCTCTATGACCTGGAATAGACAAAAAACCAAGGTTATTTGTGTTTTTTTTTTATTTCCCATGGCAAGTGAATACCATTGCGAGTCTACCCTCCTAAAGTCTGGGGAGAGGGTTTCCAGTATCTTCAATTACTCTTTTTTTTGTTTAAGCTGCCAAAATGAATTGTGCCTGATGGAAAGCATGAGTAGAATCCAGGAGAAGTGGCGAACGTGGACAATGCAGCTCGATGACTATGGTGAACTAGTCCGTGTGGTGACGAGTCCGTGTGGTGACGGATCAGGAATACAGAGTGTCACCACTACTATTCATCCCGCGGGTGTCGTAAAAGGCGACTAAGGGATAAACTACGCAAGACAACATCGATGCAAAGAAAAGGAAAACTTGAAACCAACCCTATAGCAACCCGTCTGGCCCGCGTGGTATAGTAGGCCAAAACCTCCTTTCTAAGGAGAGGCCTATGTCCAGCAGTGGACTGTTAAACTGCTGTTCACGATAATGATGACTATGGTGAACTATGGTGGCTTAGTGAGATGCTTATTCACTCCCCGTTTAAAGGACCCGGGATCATAGTGGTTGTGAGTTCCAGGGTGTTAACTGCTCGGCACACGAAGGAAGGACCGAACCGTTTAGCTCGACAACGTTAGACTACCACTCTTTAAGCGGTGATATAATATATTTATTGAGTGGTAGCGTGTCGCATGCTGTATTTGAGGTCTCGGGTTCGATTCCTAAAATCGGTCGCACCAAATGTATGTGTGATACGCAAGTATCACACATACCGGATACCAGGATACCAGACATACCGAGCCAGGCGCCCTCCTTGCTTGACCTTCTGCTGACGAGTCACCCAGCGCAGTACAGTACAACGGTTCTTGCCCCCCTGGGATCCTCCGATCACTGCCTGGTGTCTACCGCGGTGCCCCTTGATGCTCCGCCACGACCTGTGACTGCATCACGACGACTATGGCACTACTCGTCAGCAGATTGGGATGGAATGCGGGAGTACTTTGCATCCATCCCATGGGCTCAACGCTGCTTCAAAGAAAGAGATCTGTCGCAAAGTGTGTCTGCCATTGTTGATGAGATCACTGTCGGTATGGAATATTATATTCCCCACAGTGATGTCGTCAGCACGAAGACCCGTCCCTGGTTCAATAGCGAGTGCTCTCATGCGGTTGCACTTAAGCAATCAGCCTATCGTGCATGGGCCAGGGCCCGCGCTCAAGGCGACCCTGACATCGATCACTTCAAAGCAGCGTTTAACAAAGCCACAAGGAATTGCAAGAGGGCTTACAAAAGAGCGGATGCCCAGCGCATTGCACAGATTGGCCAGGAACTCATTTCACACCCTACGGGTAGCCGTAAGTTCTGGCGACTGGCTAAAGCTGTGCAAGCTAACCACTGCCAGCCCTCGCTACCACCGCTGAAATATCCCGACGGAACACTTGCTCATGAGCCGCAAGAGAAAGCTCAGTTGCTTGTCGATCTCTTTGCGGCTAACTCCCGAATCGATGACCGTGGCGTGCATCCGCCTACGATTCCGATCTGCGACTCCACTATGCGGGACATTCGTATTCGGCAAAGGGATGTCTTTATAGAGCTGCGGTCACTCGACGTTCGGAAAGCCAGTGGACCCGACGGTATCCCAGCGGTGGTTCTCAAGAACTGCGCCCCAGAGTTGTCTCCAGTATTGACGCGCTTGTATCGGCTGTCCTATTCCTCAGGAATTGTCCCGGAGGCCTGGAGAGAGGCGAATGTTCAGCCTGTCCCCAAAAAAGGCGAGCGCTCCGATCCGGCCAATTACCGACCAATAGCCATCACTTCCATCCTCTGCAAGGTGCTCGAACGGATCATCAATAGACAATTGGTCAAGTACCTAGAAGATCACTCCCTACTAAATGATCGGCAATATGGATTTAGGCCGAACCGATCTACGGGTGATCTTTTAGCGTATGTAACACACCTTTGGGGTGAGGCTATTGATAGGCAAGGCGAGTCATTGGCAATCAGCCTCGACATGGCCAAGGCCTTTGATAGGGTCTGGCACCGGTCGCTTCTCTCCAAACTTCCCACATTCGGCCTGTCCCTTAAACTCTGCGACTGGGTCGCCGCCTTCCTGCACCAACGCCGCATTAGGGTCCTTTGCGACGGCGCGGCCTCTGATTTTAGACAGGTAAACGCTGGTGTACCTCAGGGCTCCGTCCTGTCGCCCACACTGTTTCTTCTGCATATCAATGATATGTTAGCCCTTGGCAACATACATTGCTATGCAGACGATAGCACAGTTCATGGGCGATATTTTGGACACCCTACAGCCAAGCTAGCAGACATTGAGGAAAAACGGCGGGAGCTTGTCGCTGAGCTTGACCGGGTTCTCAGCTGCATATCTCAATGGGGAAATGAGAATCTGGTCGAGTTCAACGCCAAGAAAACACAGGTATGCGCGATCTCTACCAAGAAGTCTCCCTTTCTTCCCCTCCCTACTTTTCAGAGCACTCAACTGCCACTGCAGGATAGGCTCAGTATCCTGGGGGTGGATATCTGTCATGATCTCAACCTGCGTGAATACATTGAGAGCGTCATTAAGGCGGCATCGCGGAAGTTGGGCGTACTGAATAGGGTGAGACGTTTCTTCGCGCCCGAGCATCTGTGTCTTCTTTACAAGACCCAGGTTCGTTCGTGCGTGGAGTACTGCTCTCATCTTTGCGATGGATCCGCCCAGTATTTGTTTGACGCTCTCGATCGGTTGCAGCGGCGAGCAATCCGCATTATCGACAGTAACGAAGTCACCGAGTCCCTTGAGCCCCTGCAGCTGCGAAGAAATGTCGCCTCCATGGCAGTCCTCTATCGCTTACATCATGGAGAGTGTTCTGAAGAGTTGTTCCAACTGGTCCCCCCTTCCCCTTTCCTATACAGGACAACACGTGCAGGCCTCGGAAGCCAAACGGTTCGGTTCTTCCTTTCTGTGCCGAGCAGTTAAAACCTGGAACTCTCTACCAGCGCATGTGTTTCCTCCCTTTTATGACCCCGGGTCCTTCAAGCGGGGCGTGAAAAAGCATCTTACTAGGCCGCCATAGTGTGGGTCACCGTACTGCACTGTCCGTTGTGGCAGTGAGGATGGTGGCCTTCACTTCTGGATTCTGTTCATGCTTTCCATCAGGCAGGGCAGAGTCATTTTGGCAGCTAATATAAAAAAAAAAAAAAAAAAAAAAAAAAAAGTATTTGTTTTGGAGTGAGGGTGTTTTCTATGTGTAATATGTATGTATTTACAAAAAAAAAGTATATTTATGTATTTATAGCAGCTGTCTAGTACTGTTATGTAGTACCTTAATACAGGCTCTGCTTAGTTTGGGACTAGATGGCGTTGTGTGTTAGATGTCCGAAATATATATTTATAATTTTTATTTTATATACAACTACCAATGAAAAACTAATTAAAGAAAACCCCGGCCTAGCTAACGTTTATGCTGGATGTCTTACAGTAAAATTCATTTTAAAACCTTGTATTAATTCTGTAAACTTGTTAAACATTCTAGAACTGAATTGAGCAGATAGTATCTTTACACTTCGGTAGCAAAAAGTGGCATTACGTGTATGTTGATCTATTGCATAAATTTACATTCATATAGGTAAAACACTTGCGACAGAGAATCATCATCATCATTCGAGCGTTATTCCCGGTTGCATCTGGGGACGCCCAGGGTCCGCTTTCCGACTGTTCTTCCTCCACTTCGCACGTCTTCATCCTGCGTTGTAAGACCATTGGCACGCATATCATCCCTTACGACGTCAAGCCAGAACTTCTTGGGTCTACCCCTTTTGCCGGGGCCTGGTGGAGGTGGCATGGCCAAAAATTTATTCCCCACGTAGCTGGGAGGTTGCCGCAACACGTGTCCATACCAGCGAAGGCGACATTCTTGCGACTTGTCCGCAATGAATATCGCGACAAAAAGTCCAATTTATCTCTATACCGCAATTTATTCAAATAGGTTCAGCGGTTAGCCGTAAAAGCGTATCAGACAAACAGTTACTTTCGAATTTATAATACCCCGCACTCTTGTACCCGCAGGCGCTGATTCACGCCCGTGCCTCGGAGATCACGTTAAGTCGTCCCGGTTGTCATGAACATGAATGGCAATCCTTATTGGGAACTCAGTGCCCTCAAATATACTAGTCACTTCGGTCACTTAATATAAAAAAAAAAACAGACATTTATAGAAGTACGTCATTACATAAAATAGTTATGAAACAATACAAACCTCTTTCTGAAACCTCTTGAAATAGCTGTATCTTTGTAAGGTCGGGAACGTGCCCCTCAAGTGTAGACCTGCGTGGAGGGACCTCATACTCTTGTGCAGTCTCTGCACATCGCTGTACCTCTTCCATACGGACACTTCTGTCAATGATTCCGGAGATTCGATCAGGAATAACTGAAATTGATTTATACTTTCTTTAGAACCTTCTCGATAAAAACGCGTCAGAAAGAAAAACATTTTTGTTACTTTTTCAAATATTCGTGTTTTCTCGTCAATCGTTCTAGGCCCCTGCTGCTGACGACAACTTTGGACAACTCCTTACAAGGAAAAAAAATCAATTCCGATTCGGCAGTCCACACCGTTTCAAATAGTTTATTGATTCTTGTCCCCATGTTGTTTTAGTAAAGTCTCTAAAATGTGGACACATTTCTCCGGGTCCCCGTTCTCGTCACATCTACGCGCCCTTGTGCTGATCTCAACAATGTATGTAATTTTACTTTCAAACTTTGCCAGACAGTGAGTATTAAAATATGTAGGTTATCGACTTATAGGCACAAACCCCGACAGACTTGACGTAAAGATAAACGATAAGGATACCTAAAAGTATAGAGACAAGCGGCAAAATAAATATAATCAATACTCAGAAAGATTCAGACTTATTTCTTTAAGGAAACCGTTTTCTATATTATTTACGGAGACAGTGTTGTCGGCGCACCAGTGGTCATTCATGACAGCGGTCCTGGACCTAGAGAGGTAGGCCGGCGCAGGGTGCCTCCGTCCTCAGACCACTTTACCACCATTCCTTTATTGTACCTTGTTATCATTGAAATCATACTAGATTTTATAAAATCTGCTATATTATTTAAAGTTCTGTAAAGGCCTTCAGTGCGCTGTTCACCTTTAAAACCGATAACATTTGCTGAGTCACTTTTTATTATTGCTAAAGGCTATACATATTGGTTTGTACACATGAACGCACAAATATATCTGTGTAAATGTGACTTAATACACTCTTTATCACCTTTTTTCGTTGTTTACTTATTTCACCTTCTTACGTTAAGTCGTTGGCCCCGGTTATCATCAATCATAATCATCATCATCAACAGCCTTTAACAGTCCACTGCTGGACATAGGTATCTCCTTGAAAAGAAGGTATTGGCCTACTATACCACGCTGGCCAGACGGGTTGGTATAGGGTTGGTTTCAAGTTTTCCTTCTCTTTGCATTGATGTTGTATTGCGTAGTTTATCCCTTAGTCGCCTTTTACGACACGACGACGATGATTAGAGGTGGTGACACTGTTTTCTTAATCCGTCACCACACGGACTTAATCACCTTTTACGACACCCGCGGGATGATTAGAGGCGGTGACACTGTATTCTTAATCCGTCACCACACGGACTTAAACCGAATAACGTAACGTAAGTAACGTATTCACTTTTTTCCTACATATTTTTAATTTGTAACAACAAATTCAAAAAATGTGGACGGCAAACAAAACAACTTATCGGATTAATTGTCTTTACCGTAATAACAACGATAATATGTTTTGAATATTTACTTTTATAAAGTATTGTTTGGGAAGATGCTCTTCAAAATTCCTTGAAAACGTAAACATACCAATATTTACAGCTATACAAATAAATAAAGTTGCCGTGTGAACGAAAGGTTTATTACTAAATGCACATGATATGCTCTTCAAAATTCCTTTCGTTGGTTCAGCAATTATGAAATGAATCGTAATGTTTTAGTAATGGCCCACCGACTTCGTTCTGGACATATGCCACTTAACAGCTTTGCTTTCTTAATGAAAAAAGTTATCTCGCCTAATTGTCAAGTTTGTAAAAAGGCTGAGGATGTATATTACCGTTTAGTGGAGTGTGTCTAAAACGAACAGGAATACTTACATAAAAAAATAATAGTTTAAAAAAAACTAAACGAACACGCTTTTAATCTAAAAAGTAGAAAATATTTTTCTTAGATGAAAATTGAAACCGTGTCGCGACGTTATTGAAACATTTTCAGAAAGCACCCCACGCATTAAAATTGTTACATTAAAATTATATTCTATTTTTTAGTTTAAAAGCGTGTTTCTTTAGTTTTTTAAATTATTAAGTATTATTTTTCTAGACTAAAAGAGACTTTTTTTGTTCAAATTAGTTTATTGTCATCCGTCCTCGATAAATCTACAAAGTTTGAACGAAATCTGGCCGTTCAACACGAAAGTGTGACAAAATTGCACCCAAAGGAGTCGGTTACAAACAAACAAACATACAGGTGAAGCTATTATAAAGCGTGTAAAAAGCAATTAGTCTGTGTGTCTGTCTGAATGTTCCGGGTAATCTCTAGAACGACTGGACCGATTTTGACCATACCTAATTGACGTTAATAACCGCGGGTAACACGTGGGATACAGCTAGTTACTTTTATAAACCACGAAATAACACTATTGTTATAAAGACGGAAGTTTAACCGTGTGTGTGTTCGAAGTTTAAAAATTACCGTTATTTTCGTCTAGAAATACGGGTCTTTGTACAGTTATTTTTTAGTTCTTATTTTATGTTTATGCATACACTTCCTACAAATAGCTAAATTTCTACATTAATATGATTTAATTCAGTTTCAAGTGACGCATAGATTTTTTTTTACTTATATATATATAGAAACTGAGCAGACGGTTCATTTGATGGTAAGGGCCTCCCGTCACCCAAGGAACCTGCAACTGAAGAGCCAGAAATGTGTTACAGTAAGTTCAGTCCCTCATCCACACTAATAACGCGTGAGAGGATGGTTGCTACAGAGCCATCTATCGATGAAACACCGAACTACGGAGTAACTATTAATCCTGTATCGCGATTTAGAAGTTCTCGTCGGAGGACGTTATGACACAGAATGTTTGTGTGTGTGAAATTCTAAAGGTTTTGTCCTAACGTTATGGGTGAATTCGTAGTGATAGGCGATGTTTTTTGTCTAAAATTTGCTTGTATTAGGAAGATTTCCCCTGAATGACAGATTGTTTTGCGACTTCTCTCCGGTCTGGGGCGGCCTGCTCTATGTAGGAAATACCCGTTATTTAACTCTATTCTAAACTAACACGATGAACTGTATCAAAAATATTTTTATCAACAGGAAAAGATACAAATATTTGAGGAAAATACAAGATTAATATCGATTAGGTATTTTACACTATGCTATTCAATGGTATTAACGTTGTATTGAGAGCACCTTAAATATTTAGAGAAAATATCCTACAATGGTACTGAGAGTGTTATTGTCAGAGGAAAGCTCTTCTTCTCTTATCCCAAGTCTGAGGGTGACAGGTTAGGCCATTTGTTATCTTAGCAGAAGCGGTGGTTAGCAGGTAGCTACGCGAGCGCTTAGGAGAGCTCGCAGAAAGTGAACATCAAGCCGTATGTTGACTGGCTTGTTGGTCTAGTGGTTAGTGTATGTGGTTGCTGATCAAAGGGTTAGGGTTCGATTCTCAGGTCCAAATCTTTGTATAAACTGCAAATATTTTTGTCGGAATTAGGGTGTTTTCTATGTCTATAAAATGTATCATCATCAACCTTTAACAGTCCACTGCTGGACATAGGCCTCTCCTTTGAAAGGAGGTTTTGGCCTACTATACCACGCTGGCCAGACGGGTTAGTATTGGGTTGGTTTCATGTTTTCCTTTTCTTGGCAGTGATGTTAGCTGCTTATTTTGTTCCTTTAGTCGCCTCTTACGACACCCATGGAATGAATAGGGGTGGTGACACTTTGTATTCTTAATCCGTCACCATACATAAAATTTTTATAAATGACAAAAAAATAGTATAGGAATATGTATTTATATCAGCTGTCTAGTACCCGTAGCTTTGCTTAGTTTGTGACTAGATGATGTCGTGTGTTAGATGTCCGAAATATTTATTTATTATCCCGAAGTACATTATGTAAATTAACAAAAAAATCCTATGTGTAGTGCACCTGGTTCTTTAGCTAATAGTACCCGTGAGTGCGTACGGCTATTCGTTAGTTTCAGTCCGATTTAAAAACTATGGCGTGGCATTCCGGGGGATTTCCGAACAGGAAAAAAAAAGGAGGAAACGTTCTAAAGCAATGTGCGATAACGCGGGTTAAACATGATTTCGTTGCTACATTATTGGTTTAAAAACTAAAATTGATATAATTAATAGAAGGAAGATATAAGTAATAAATTTTCTCTATTTGACAAATAAGTTCAGTGTTACTACATTTCATTTCTTAAAGTATCGCTGGTTATAAAGTAAAAATTAAATAGGAGTCAAATGCACTGTAGACCCAGTGGTTTAAGTGGTCTCCACGACGCTTTCTATTGTTGTGGGTTCAAATCCTACATGGAATTATACATGTATGATCCACAAATTGTTGTTCAGAGTCTGGGATGTCTTTGCACTTACCTAAAAATCTCTGCATTTTTTATTTTTTCTCTTTCTCTTTTCCTAATAATAAATAGAGTAAGATGGAAAATCACTCTATCACAAGTTTCTTGAGATTAACATATGTACTGTTATTTGTTATATACACTAGCTATCTGTAGGAATAATTTAAATTGAAGTATCTGATTGTTATATCAAATCAACAGTTTTTCATTATATGAAATCAAAAAAGCAGTTTTCTAAATTTTTGTCTGTCTGACTGTTTGTTTATACTAATCTCTAGAACAGCTAAACTGTTTTTGAAGAGATTTTTACAGGTAGATAACTAATTAAATAAACTTCACTGCTAAGCGTTACTTGCGAATAACAACTATAATTGCAGGTAACACCGTTTAATTCAGCTAGTGTCTTTTTAAAAACAAAACTGCAATGTCAGTTCACAGCGGTATAATACTGAACACTTAAACTTCACAGTGAGATGGACATATTTAATTTGCAATTAGAGAGCTCAGTAATTACAGCATATACGGTTTATGTGCACTTTCTCTTTCCAAATGTACACGGGAAATAATTCTCAGTATTGGTGACTGTTAGTATTCATTGGAACAAAGAATAAGCCTCTCTATAAAAGAGTTTTTAATCTCTAACTAGCTGAATTTAGCGGTGTTGCCTGCGGTTATGTTTGTATATGCGAGCATTACCGCAGAGCAAATCTTATCATAAGTTACTCTTTATGTCATCAGCTATATCCCAGTGAAAGTCATTTCGTAAGCGGTCAAGCCTTTCTAAAGATTAGCCAGAACAAACATACAGACAAACTCACAAAAATTTTAAAAATTGTGCATTCAATAGTTTATACTTCCAAATGCTAAATGGAAAACACTGTTCATTTTACGTTTCATACAGACACTCCAATTTGATTTATTAATATAGATAATTATATGGATGGAGAAATTAATTTATTCTTGACTTGAGAAATTGATTATCAGATGTTATTTTATATAGTAGGCCATCAATCAAATAACATAATTAATTTATTTTATTACTTTGATAAGATGACCTCTTTTTTCGGGATAGGCTTATGTTCAGCTATGGACTATTCAAAGCGTTGATAATGAGGATATGAATTTCACTGTTAACAGTAAAAAAAAAACTTTTATTTTTACGCAAGACAACATCAATGCAAAGAGAAGGAAAACTTGAAACCAACCTGTCTGGCCAGCGTGGTATTGTAGGCCAAACCCTCCTTTCTAAGGAGAGGCCTATGTCCAGCAGTAGACTGTTGAAGGCTGTTGATGATGATGATTATAAATGCAAAATAACTATGTCTGTCTATTGGTTTCAATACAAAAACTACTGAACCAATTTACTTAAAGGAAACTTGGTATACACAGATAAGCTCTCAGAAGGAGCTGTGGGCAAAAGTTTGTATGATATATAATCATCATCATCATCATCAGCCTATCGCAGTCCACTGCTGGATATAGGCCTCTCCAATTGTACGCCACTTAGTTCGATCCTCGGCTACTCCCATGCACTTACCAGTATTATTATATAGATCTCAGAAATTGTTGTGTATATTTTTTGATACATATTATTTAAAATAAAGAAATAGCAAAATGAAAATCAGGCTGGCCATATGTCCAAAAATATTTATTTATTTATTTATTTAAATAGATAATTTACTGGGGTCACAGTAAATCGGTAACAGTTAATTTGATTAAAACAAATTGTCTACATATACCCATTAGATTCTACATATCTGTAATGGTAGATGTAAGTGTGTTATAAATAAATACATTGAATTATGCAGAGACATGGCACTACTAGTAAATCATATTGTTTTACTAAAATGGCAATAAATTATTTAAACAGGTGATTACAGTTTAGTATAAAATAAGCATTAAATAAACCATGTGCTTTCCACATGTATGGAAATATTTCTAGAATTTTTTTTTCGGGTTCTAATTCAGTCTGTCTTTTAATCTATCACAATTGTTAAATTCCTGAACAGATTTAGATGTCTTAACTAATATTAAAGCTTAAATGAACAGGAGCCTGACCATAAATAAAATAAAAAAATTATAAGAAAGATTCAAGTAATGGTTTAGCCAGTTGTAGAGTTGGATGCGAGTAGCCGAGGATCGAACTAATTGGTGTGCATTGGAGAGGCCTATGTCCAGCAGTGGACTGCGAAAGGCTAATGATGATGATGATAGGAAAGTTGTTTCATTTTTATTGTGATAATGACCTTGTAGTATTAACAATAGTTTTGTTTATTTCTTGTATACCTATATGTACAATAAAGAGTTTAAAACTTATTTAAGATGGTGTGATTCATTTTAATAAATTCTAAAATAAATAATATTACATGAACTAAAAACCTACTTCCATATTTAAACATTTTAAACATGTATTAATATTAAATTGATTCAAAATACTATGTACTGATTAATATCTTTGTACTGATGTGATATCAAAGACAAATTTTAAATTTATTTTTTGCTTACAATGCACTTAGGCCAATAGTGTTCCAATGGTCTACTATTGTGCAATGTTGTGTTAGTCATAAGATTAAAAAAAAACAAAGTCTAGTGAAATAAGTGTAATAGTATGTAACAGTATGTAATGTGCTGTTACAAAAATTGAATATTCAAAGCACTTCTCTAAAATTACATTATGCATATCTAGCAAAGATAACTTGTAATAATGGGTAAAAGGAAAGAAAACATTGAAAACTGTCACAAAGATTCTTATAAGAATCATATAATGCTAATAAATAGGTTTATAAAACTAGATTTAATTAAGTGCAATATTTACCACAGAAGTTATCTTGTAAATAGTAAATCCATTTTTATGTTTTGCAGTCTCGTCAACGGAGAACCGGCGAACCCACTTATCCTTAGCCGACATTTTACTAAACACTAATTACACTCATAAATACACTATCACATTTCTGTATAACAATCACATGTAATGTAAACAATGCCAGATATCGATTTCAGTCTAATTTCTATGAGATACGTGGACAAACTCTGCAAAAAATTGATAAACAGACTGACTCAACACAACAGTTCACCTCGGCGAATTCAACACAATAAATTGGCAGGAGCAGTGGCTGTCACGAAACTTGGCCATATGTTTTTGCGTTTCCCAAACGAAAGCTTTGCTTGAATGTATATTTTTAGTTAGGAGTTAAATATTAATATCAATTAATAAAATTGTACAAAGTGATATTTAAAATATTATATGCATATTAAATATTACAGAATACGAAATTAAAAAAAAAATGTTATGTTTTATTATATAAACTCTGTGGTCGATATTTTTGAGAAATTTAAAAAGCTAGAAAGAACATAGTGCTGCCAGCCGGAACAGGGAAAAAAAAGCACTGAAGTATGAAACCTTTTAAGTATGAAAGGTCTATGTTACATATTTATTACTAGCTTTTGCCTGCGGCTCCGCCCGCGAGTGTGTGGATTTTCGCCGTAAACAGTAGCCCTATACTCTATGCAGTAGCCTATGTCCTTTCCCGAGGTCCCATATATCTCTATAGTTTATACCAAAATTCATCAAAATCGGTTCAGCGGTTTAGGCCTGAAAACGTAACAGACAGACAGAGTTACTTTCGCATTTATAATATTAGTAGGGATGACGACGGAAGTTGTCATGTGCTGTTTTTGTTTTTAACTATATAAATATTTATTCAGAACCTAAGTACTAGACGTTTTAAATTACCTTTTTAAAAATAAAATTATAGAGCAGATTAACCTGTATCTTGAAGAAACTAATTTATATTTTGTAAAATGTAAACATCGAACCCCCTGACGAAAATGATTGGAAACAAACCATCACAGTTCGTGATGTGGCCGCTAGATGTCACAAAATATCGATTTTTATTGTTAACCATCTCGAAGTCTAGATGGCTCTGCTGACTGAGGTACAAAATCTTGCCTTCTTGCGACCTTAATTTTCAATAAACACGTTTCTCATTTGTCATAGTAATTTATTTAGTCATTGTAAATTCACTTAATCCGCTTTATCATTGTGGCATACATTTTTGTTGTTTGCGTTAAATAACAGTAAAAGTAAAACTAAAAAAGTTACCACGCTGTACGTGAAGGCGATAGGTCAAACTAGAAGCTTCATTACTTACTTATCCCCACCTCTGTTCACTTAACCGAATGGCGCGCGGCGAGTGGTTGTGCCAGCTCGTGTTTCGTCTGTTCCGTGTCCGTGTCGTGTTTCTCGCGTCCTCGACTACTTTGCAATAATACTTTTCCTTCAAGATATGAATGGAATTAGTGCAACGTAAACCGATCAGCCTTAACCAAAATCGCTTAAGGACTTTTACCAAACAATGTGTTGCGAATAACTTGTGATTTGTTTTTTGTGTAGTGTTCTGTAAAAAACTTAAGTAAACAACCGGATATCAACAAAATGGGTTCAAAAATCGAGTACGTGGATTCATCACATTTGTACGCGACGAATTATGTCCGTAATTCGAAAGCTATCGGTGTACTTTGGGCCATATTCACGATTTGCTACGCAATTATAAGCGTCGTTGCATTTGTGACACCTGAATGGATCGGAGATTTAGAGACTGAGTACCCCAGAAAGTTTGGATTGTGGCAGATATGCAGGGCAGACGAAGCCCTTGAGGACTGTAAGGGGAGATTAGATGATTTTCTATCAATAAATGGACTCGTGTTCAAAATTGCGACTGTGTTAGTGGGTGCAGCGGTTGCCCTGGCCTTATTCACCATCTGTGCAATGTTGTTATTCTTCTTTTGTCAATCAACGACAGTTTTCCATATCTGCGGTTGGCTGCAGATATTGTCTGGTAAGTAAAATTTTAACATTTCTTCTCTAAAAGTTAGTGTCATTAGCTCATTGATAAACGGTTACTTCAATTAGTACCTACTCAATTGAAAATATAAGTACCTACCTATCGTTTGGACATAATTGTCTGCTAATTGTTATTAGATTTGAATTTAATTACTAGACTACAAATTAAATTGTTATTAACAGATTCTTATCATGTACCTTAAAAAGCACAAAATGTGTTTAAGGTACACAAAACGAACACGTTTAAAATATTTGAATATTTTCGATTTGAGAATTGGTTCAAATATTGTTCAGTGAAAGTTTACGCGCCTAAAGATACTTCGCTTGACCTTGCTATGGCTGGTCGTAAAACAAGTCTTGACTGAGATTGGACCAGACATAGGTAGGTGAAATACACAACATTTTGTCTACGGACTGGACAGGTGGGTGCAAGCATCGAACATCCGGCGCAATCGTGTAAAGCAGGTGCTAGATTCCAAGACACCACATCCTTAGAATGTTAACGGCAAAAATGAAAGGCGTTTATAATGGCAAAGTTGACGTCAGTTTACGTTAAACAAAAGATTTGTACCTAAGTTTTAAGTAAGGAGATAGTTGATAAATAACATTACCTTCTCTAATCTCTGGTAGGATTTGTTTTTTTTATATTGTGACATCAGGCGTTAAGAATGCTGAAACCATTGGCTGAAACTGAACTATATCCCTGCTTATACATAATATAAACGTTCTAACGACGATGCAAGCGTCTATGGGCAACGCGGCGGTATTCACTTTCCATCAGCTGATCTACCTGCTCGCTAGCCCATTTTTCATAAAAAAAGGAGCTATAAAATAAGTCAAATGTATTTCTTTTTACCTGCAAACGCTAGTTTTATGAAGATTTGATGAAGATGATTTTGTATTGAAACCTGATTCTTGAATAAATATGCACCTATGAGCTCACGTTGGCTACAAATAGAATATAGATACTTAACACGTTTCACGCCTATTTCCTAGAGAAGTAGGCAGAGACCATTGATCTCGACTAACTACGGTCCTGACACACACACACACTTTTTTTTTTCTGTGTCCAAATTCATCAATCGTTGCATGCATGCTCTTATATTTTTACAAGGCCCTTCTTCAGAACATTAACAATTTGGTCGGTAAATGTTAGTGAGTAAATAAAATAAACAAGCAGATTATGAATAAATAAAAGGATTTATCTCTCTGTCCATCATAAAAAAGGATTGTGCGACGATAATACCAACTTGCCTTGACATATTCTGCAGTAGAATGTGCACTAAAAAACTAATAGGTTATATTTTGAATATCGATAAAACTAAAACGCACAAAAATCCTTGAGGTTGTAACAAAGCAATACAAAATAACAGTTAATATGCTATTAGTACATTGCAATATATTTAAATTGGTACCTACTTGATTAAAAAAAGTCAGTGTGACCACATTATGACTAATTTAATCTATTTTAAATTCTGATATGACTAATGATAGTCATTAATTAATATCGAAACTAATGTTTCGAAAAGTCATTTGCGTCTTAATATGTTTTATTATAATACTCGTAACAAATTTTTTGGTTAGTAAATCATTTCAGTCTAATTTACTCATCTTCCTAGCCTCTTCCCAAATTTATTTGGGGTCGGTGCAATGAATTTTCTTCTTCCATTCTTCTCTATTACTCGCCAGTTCACTGTTTATTCCTTTTTTGGCCATATAGCCTCTTCCCAAATTTATTTGGGGTCGGTGCAATGAATTTTCTTCTTCCATTCTTCTCTATTTTTTTATTCTCTTTCACGCAGTCCATCCATTTCTTTTTTGCTCGCCCTCTACTCCTATATCCGTCAACTTTTATACTTAAAAGTTTCTTCACTACATTTTGCTCGTCTCTACGCATCACATGTCCATACCAAGATAATCTCTTACTTCTCAACTTTTCATCTAATGGTGCTACTTTCAGGCTTCCTCTAATAAACTCATTCTTCACCTTGTCCATTCTGGTCACACCACACACGCATCTCAACATTCGCATTTCAGCCACATGTAGGCGCCTATCATTCAGTCTAATTTACTAACATCGTTTAATCAAAACTGTTTTTTTTTAATACTGTTTCATATTTGAACACACTTGGCGGGAATGATTCAACTTAAAACGTCATTCGTGGAACAAACAGAGGAATGTCGGCCATTTGCATATTTTTTAAAGTAATTAGAGCCCTGCGAAAGTATTTTTCAACTTTCAAATCTGACTTTCCAATTATTGAGTATCATTCATGTAACTATGGACAGTTATTAGTGTGTATTCTTTTATTTGTTCGCGATATAATATAACTTACGAAAGTTACAATCCTAGTAATATTTATTATAAACGCGAAAGTTTGTGAAAATGTATGTGTGTATGTATATTTGTATCTCTTTCACGCAAAAACTAGTAAACGGATTTGGTTGAAACTTTACAGTAATATAGCTTATATATCAGAATAACACATAGGCTACTTTTAACTGCAATAATCGAGATAAACGGGCGAAAGCTAGGTGATTATAAAAATACATTAAATCGTAGATGTCAAAATGTATCAGTGTTTATCTCCTGTCAAAACTTCACAGGTTGCTATGCGTAACAAACTTGCATAGCAATGAAAATGATACGCGGGTAACACCGCGGGGCGCAGCTAGTACATAATAAAAAGATACCCGATATGGAGCCATGGCGACTTCAGCACGAATGGGTCGGCTCGACCAGGGCAGTACTATCCTCACACAGAAAACTAACCTAAAAATGACAGCATTCGTGCTGTTGTATTTCGTTGGTGAGTGTGAGACCAGGGGCCCACTGATGCAGTTGCATCTCACTAGGCCGCTATACTGAGGGTCGGTATTGCCAGCTTATCGGTTATTTATAGGATACACTTTGGAGAGTGCTCGAAAGCTCTTTTCGAACTGATTGAGCCATCTCCATTCCTTTATCGGACTACTAGGCGCAGGCAAAAGTTTCATCCATACGTTGTTGGCATACCCAAAAGACGAACTAAACGGTTTGACAGCTCGTTTTTGGTAAGAGTCGCCAAAGTTTGGAACGACCTGCCTGGGTCTATTTTTCCTGATGAGTTGAACTCTGGAGCCTTTAAGAGTAGAGTGAACAGCTTTCTTTTGGATGGACGTGTACCATCTTCGTCTTCATCTACACTTTCCATCAGGTGAGATGGAAGACAAACGCCTATTCCATTAAAACAATAAAAAAAAAAAAAAAACATGCTGTATAGTATTGTATCATTCACAATGATAATGGTGACACCTACTTCTGGATTCTACTCATGCTTTACATCAGACTGAGTAGAGTCACTTTGGTATAAAAAAATAGGTACCTATAATTATTAGCGAGCTACAATTACAATAATATATTTAATATTATAAGGAAACATAGTATAGATTAACGTACATGCAGCAACTAAAGAAGAAAGTGGAAGTCGTAGCCTATCAACTGGTTAAACAGATCACAGAAAATAGAGAGGAGTGGCGATTGCTCCACTGACAGAGCTTGGCTCTTAAATTTAGAGAGAGAGATAATACACTTCCTTTATAATACACTTCTTCTACTCCAAAATATTTCCAAAGTAGCTACCTTGAAAAGATTTATGAGAAAAAATACCTACCAAATAATAAACTAAAACTCGTAGGATTCTGACTGCACGTGATTATTTAAACCTTTTATACTTGTTAAAAGTTACTGTAATATTACAAGTTAATCAAATGTCATACTCAAATTGCCTCGGTGTTGCAATATTGCACATTTTGCGAGGAAACGTCGAAACTCGATATTGCGAAATACGAATATAATCATACATATACCTCTAAAGGCTTGTAACTTTAGGTATATATATGTATTAAATTTAAAGGAAAAAATCTTTATTTACGTAGACCCTCGTGGGCATTTGTAATAATAAAAAGGGAGAAAGAGTTCAGTAACATCTATACATTTCAAGCGTCTATACCGGTTGCCGTTATCAATATCGAGCAGTGAAATTATGTCTGTTGTATGGGAGCCCCCTTAAACATTTTTTTTTTTAGAATTTGTTGTTGTCTGCGGCATACATCATCTGTAAAAATCTCTACTAACTGTCACGGTTCAAGAGATACACCCTGGTGACGGACGGATACTGGAGTCTTAACAATACCCATCAATCAATACCCGTTTTACCATTTTGATACGGAACCCTAAGAACTACCACAAGTTCGTAAATGCACTGACAAGAAACTCCATGGTTGCTCTTTTGAAAAAGAAAATAATATTGATTAAGTAGGAGATGAGAGGACAATGCCTCCCTACATACACGAACATTTTCTATAGACTGTCAAACTGCGAACGTCAATCTATCAAGACAACTACTACAACAACACCCGCGTATAACATCACGGGATGAGGATACCTGACAAATATAATCTGATAATGTAATTACAGGTATATTATAATTCCTTAAATATGTCGCACAAAATGAGAAGCCCTCTAACCTTACTACTCGTAATGGTTTAACCTCGTAGGGCCCAACCTAAATTTAGGACGATATACAGTACGACCCAATGTACTAAAAATAGGCGCAAGTAGTTGCGGCCCAGAACTTTGGTTTAGTAAAGAAGTGTTAAAATGTAATGTTTTTGGCAAAATTATTTTAGGGGGTATGTTCGGTACCGAAAGTTAACTATTCCATGCAAAAAATATGTTGAAATAATTTGTCCTTTTTTTAGGTTACTGGGTCATAGTTTTAAGTTTGTTCGAAAAAATCAAATTTAGTAAATTTTTGATCATGTCTTAATTTTAGGTCGCTGGGCCGTAATTTAATAATTTTAAAAACTGTCTTGGGCCGGAACGTCAAAATATTTTTGTCATTAAATTAGGTCGCTGGGCCTTACGAGGTTAACCGAAATAACTGTTATGTAAAACAGTTTACCTGAAATGTGTACTAAAAAAAATATGTGCCCGATTGCTACAGCCTGCGTATAGGCCTCTCTTGAGAGGATGCTTAGGCATACTGTACATACCACGCTGAACAGACATGTTGGCTTAGTTTGTTTTGAGTTTTCCTTCTCATAGCAATGATGTTGTTGCCCTATTCGCCTAGTGAAGTCAAAAAAAGCCCTGCTGGCGGTGGCGTGTGTAGCGGGTCGTTCGGCTCCCCACGATATGGTTGAACTGGACGATGGCTGGTGCATAGGTCATGCTCGTGATACGGGCGCCGCCAGTCGGGGCTGGTCATCTCACAACTTCTATTTATTGTTTAATTATTTTTGGACACTACCTGTGTAAATATCAGCATCGTTACATTGTGCTCACATTTAATAAAATGCCTAATAGAAAACAATGTAACCAGAAATTGTAAAAACAATGTTGGAGAAGAGTGTCCATGGAGTTTCTTGTCTGTTCTTCTCCATAGGATCTACGAATTGGAACAGACGATTAGCTTCACGACTGACTACTGACTGACTACTTGACGTCTCAAAAGTGCCGTTGTGTGGTTTACTTGAAATAAAATGGTTTGATTTGATTTGAAATCATAAATATACCTCTGTCTATATCGTCTATCTATAAAAATTAATTTTAAGCGTCTGTTTGTCATATCAAATAAGAGTACATACTTACATTAAAATAGCATTTTTTTTAATTTTTGTATGTCTGTCCGTCTGTCTTTTTGTTCAGGGTAAGCTCTGAAACGGCTGGACCAATTTTAAAGAGACTTTCACAGTTAGATAGCTGATGACACAAGGAGTAACTTAGGACTAGTGTAGCTCCGCGGCGTTACCCGCGATTCACAACTATATCCGCGGATTCAGCTGGTTCGGAATAAACAATGAGAGAAGGTATATTTTTACGTGTAATATGTTATTCTAAGCACAGTAGGTTAAACACGCCCATATCAAGTGATCAATGCTCATCATACGGAATTTTTGTAGCATGACCAATAAGTTACCTTACCAGTTTTGCTAATGGGATCTCGTTCACTTCGGACAAAACGCTTGTTAATTCAATTTAAATAGTATGTCACAATTATAATATCGTAATGGTCTGTGGTCTAAACTTGTTTACTGGCAATCAGGGTTAGTTTCCATAGATGCTGACTGCCTTCTTGGTTTAATGGTTGGTGAATGCGGCTGCTGGTCTCGTGAACCTCTTGGTCTCGGGTTCGATTCCCTGGTCGGACCGAATTTTTGTGTGATCCGCAAATATTTGTTTTCTATATATAATATGTATGTATTTACAAAAAAGTATGTTTATGTATTTATATCAGTTGTCTAGTACAATAGTATATATTATACCCATAGTACAAGCTCTGCTTAGTTTGGAACTAGATGGCGTTGTGCGTAAGATGTCTGAAATATTTATTTATTTATTTTATTGATTTTATTGCGTTGTGACGAATTAAGAATACACAATATCCCCCATTTCTCATTCATCCCATGGGTGTAAGAAGCAATTAAGGGAGTGAACTACGCAAGACAATATCACTTGCAAAAAGAAGGGAAACTTAACACACACCCTACGCTAATTCATCAGCCAGCTAAGCGTGGTATAGTAGGGTATCACCTGTTTTTCGAAGGAGAGTCATATGTCCTTATTGTGTAGTACACAATAATAATACATAGTACTTACGTACTGTGTACTATACAATCAGAAAGTAGCGCTAAGTCTTTTTACGTAGGTATCCCTTAGCATTTCACATGACACTTGAAGATTTGAAGATATTAAATATGGTGTACTTAAATGGAACGATGACCTCAAACAACACATGATACCGAGCCGACCAATTTAATTTTTAGAGTCATTCCTGTTTCACATTTCGAAGCGGTGTCACCTCTAATTAGCTGTAGTTATTAGTTTTTAAAATGAGTTAACAATAAATTTCAATTAAATCTAACTTTTAAGTTTCTTTTGAATCTTCCGGATGCGGCTAACTTAATAGTCTCAATTGACTGCACGGTTGGCCTAGTGGCTTAAGCGGTCGCCACGCCGCTTCCTACTACGCCAAGTGTCGTGGGTTCAAATCCCACGTAGGACAACACTTTGTGTGATTCACAATTTGTTGTTCTGAGTCTGGGTGTCCTTTGTGTCCGTTTCATGTATGTTTGTAAAGTCCCCCGCGACACAGGAATTTATATTCCTAATGCGGGAGTTGTCTTTTTAAAAGATAAAATAAAAAAATTTAAAAGATAAAAATTCAGCTCCCTAGCCAAGTCGGCATTATTTCATTGTCAAATCTCACTTAATCTCGTGATCAAAACAAAATATTAGCCGATCAAACGAGAATAGCTATAGGCTAGGGACTAGGGAGGCTGATCACTTAAAAGTACACCACAATGTTTACAAAAGAACCAAACATTTATAGAAAGTATATAAAAGCGACAAGATGCGGCCATATTATATGTTACCATAATATCACACTGAAGCCTCATACATGTGACCTCATCAGCTTACGAGTTGACTAAACCGCTACGTGACCCGAAAAATACAGTGTACTACATACTTCGAACATATTGCTAATTGATGGAAAGAAAACTGCCTATATATGGGTGGTTTTGGTACTTGGATAACAAAGGTTTTTTGTAGTTTATTAATTTACTAAAAAGGTATGTTGATGACCTATTTTAGGATTCCGTAGTTCATGACTCGGAACACGTATAGATAAAGTTGAAACTTTACATGAATATGTGCTGTGATTACGTCGACAAAGTGCTACACGGAAAAGCATTTTTTTGCAAGAACAAGGCGTCCACCCTCTAAAAGCTAAACGGCTGTTTCTGAACAAAAAACATGTTTCTATATAGGGAATTGCTGTTGGTATTCTCGCTTAAACTCGAGAACGTCTGTACCGATTTTGCTAATTTTGGTCTTGAATTATTGGTGGAAGTCCAGAGAAGGTTTAAAAGGTGCATATATAAAAATGAAATGCATTTTTTATTAATTAAGTATTCCTTTTGTTTATTTTAAGTTTATCTTATACAAAAGTTTAGGTCTTCTATATATCGACTGAGGCAGTACCAAGTCTGCCGGGTCAGCTAGTTTATAATAAAAATAGGTTTTATCAATATTGATGTAACCTATTTCTTATTGTAAACCTACCTATTTTACTGTAACCTATATTTTATTGAAGTGGCTGTTTGTAATATCAAATGAACAGTTTTTAAGGTTCTGTAGTTCATGACTCGGAACCCTTTTAGATTCGTCAAGTCCGTCCATCCGTCCTCGACCTACCGTCCAAACTTTGTTGCTAGAAAGATGAAACTTTGCATGAATATGTGTTGCAATTACGTCAACAAAGTGCTCAGTAAAATTAAGGAAAATATTTTTATTTGGGGTACAGTGGAGACGTTTTTTTTACTCGTGTCTACTCCATTTTAAATACATACGCTTCTTCACAAAGAAACCTTTTTTTTTTGTCTATCATTCGTTTGTATCAGTCCATCTCTGGAACGGTTAAACCCAATTTAACGGGTCTGTCATTGGCAGACAGCTAATGACATAAAAAGTAACTTAAACTATTTTTTTATACTAGATTCGCTCCACGTTTTCCACAATAACCGCGGGTAACACCGCGGGGCTCAGCTAGTAGCTTTTAAAATATAAATTATTGTGTACATATGCAGTAATACTGCTTTTACATCCAATTTGGCTTCATGAAAGTAAAAGTAGTCTGTGATATAATAACACAGACTTTGAAACTAAGCACCGAATCTAAATATACGCTGTTACACTAGAATTACGGATTAAATATAGCATTATTTATTCATGTTGTTACTCTATGTAATTGTTGTTTATATGTATATTACATAAAACAATAATACATAGTGTTAAAAAATGAAATCTTAAATAAATTTAGATACGTTGAACGAAAAAAAATATCAAGATTTTGTATTGCATAGTCGGCGTTACCAAGTATCATTTTTTTTTTTATATTTAAGCCTTACCAACAGCCTTTAATAGTCCACTGCTGGACATAGGCCTCTCCTTTGAAAGGTTTTGGCCTACTATACCACACTGGCCAGACGGGTTGGTAAAGGGTTTGTTTCAAGTTTTCCTTCTCTTGGCGGTGATGTTAGCTGCTAATTTTGTTCCTTTAGTCGCCTCTTACGACACCCATGGAATGAATAGGGGTAGTGACACTTTGTATTCTTAATCCGTCACCACACGGCAAAAGCCTAACAAAATGACTCTACTTTACCTGATGGAAAGCAGGACTAGAATCCAAGAGTAGGAGTCACCATTCTCATCGTGAGTACGGACAATGCAGCATGGTGACCCACACTATGGCGGCTTAGAGAGATCCTTCTGCATCATTGGGCCTCCGTTCTCACACTCACCAATGTAATACGACAACACGAATGCTGTCATTTTTAGGTTGATCTTCTGTCTGAGGGTAGTACCGCCCTGGTACTGGCGGCTAGCGGTAAGCCGGCGCATTCATGCTGAAATCACCGTGGCTCTACCTATGACATTAATTTAAAAAAAAAACTATCACAATACATAGTATTCCAAATTTAAACCCGCTTGTTTTATTATTTTTTTTACTGCAAATATTGTCTATGATACGTATTATTATTCAACCTGGCAATATTCATAACATGTAACTGTTTTATGACAATATAATGATGATGACACCGTGTGAAGTGTGTCCGTCCGTTATTCATTATACTAACAAACGCTTCTTGATGTACGATACTCTTAATAATACTAATAATAAACCACTGTCTTTTCCAAGAGGTAACCAGCGTAACTGTTATTTATTAAACAGAGTAGCGGTATTAAACTAACTATATATATAAGTGAAAAAAAATGAATTGTCTGATGGTAATATCAATTGAATAGTTTTTGTCAAATGCTTATGAAAGTACATACAGTATTTACACTAAAAAACCAATTTTATAAAAATGTCGTCTGCCTGCTTATCTATCCGTCTGTCTGTCTGTTTGTTCCGACTAATCTCTGAAACGGTTAAACCGCAACCTTTAATATGGTAAGAACCTATCTTGTGTAATCAAAATTTTAATAGCAATGAACAGAAATATTCGAGGTATCATCATTGTACAATCCTCTTTTTAATACCTTAACATATAAATAAACTCATGCTAGGAGTTAAAGTAGTCAAAAGTAGCAGCTTGTGGCTTAATTCCCAATTCTTACGTTTAAGTGGTCATGGTACTCCTAACGTTTAATGTAATGAAGAGAGAGAGAGAGTTTAATGTAAGAGAGTCACACGTACAAGTACTCTGAGTACTGACGTCCATCGGTGACAAATCCAATGGTTTACCTCCCTATATCATCATCATCATCGCATTGTAGTCCATTGAAGCTAAGGATCGAACCAATTAGCATCATTTGGAGAGGTCTATGTCCCCCTATACACTAAAAATAAAATAAAAATTATGGTTTGTGGTACCTTTACGATTCTCTTTGTAATAAAAAATTAAAAATACATAAAGTTAAGAAAAATGATATTATCCAGTAGGCTGATTTAAAAAAAACATAATGATTTGTAGTATTTGATTGTGGTTTATTTATTTTAAAAACTTACTACTTTCAAAAAACCTCCAGGTTTTTTTTTATAAAAATGTCACAATTACTTACTTTTCCTGAAGGTGATCAGTGTCCAGATACTTGTCATGACAAAGGAGGTTTCATGAAAGACGAGGGTATAGAAGAACAAAAAATAAAAAACCAAATAATAAATGATGAGAAAACCAATTTTGGGCAGAATGGTAAGGAGCAGGCTACTGAGAAGGCCTTGAACAGGCAGCATGACCTTGGTTTGCAAGGAAATACATATAGTGGTACAAAAATTGACGATTTAGATATATTTACACAGTTAGGAATTGGTCCCAGTGTTAATGAACATTCTATGAACCGATATAGCCTGCGTAACTGGGAAAAACATAACGAAAAGATATTGGATGGCTCGGTAATATCTGAGTCTAATATTTTAAACTATAACGGTCACACAGCTATCAATGCAGCCTTTGGTAAGATGGACCAAGAGCAACTTAAAAATAATAATCTACTAAAAAATAATGCTAAAGGATTATTCAGATGGAAAGTAGAAGTCGAGATAGCTTGTAAAGCAATAGCCAAAGAAATCAAATTACTGGAAATTACCAAACAACGCGTAAGAGATGCCTGTAGAACAATATTATTACCTGAAGCTATATCTAAAGAGTGCATAGAATTGCGTTCTAGGAGAGCTAAAACAGAATTAGTAGCTGATTTAGCAGAACAAGAGCTAGAAAAGGAAATGAATATCATTTCTGAAGTGAAAGATAATTTCCTATCTGCATTAGATAAAATAGATGACCAATTGTCAATCAATAAGGCAGCTAAGCATAGGATAGAATACGAATGGTGTGATAAAACTACGGCTTATGCTAATGAATCAGAGAATTTAAGTTTAAATCCAAATTCTCATACAATTATGTTTAAACCTGGAGCCGTAAAATTTAGCAACGCTACAGCGCCTTCATCGTATTGGGAGTATTTCTGCCGGGATAATATTAAAAATGTTGAGGCTGTTCGCCAAACATCCGAAGATCTCCGAAGCACTGTAATTGCTTTGCTTGTGAACAGTGGGAATAATTTGCGTAATCAAGCGGACAAAACTGATAAAGCATTTGCCGAGACTGTAGCACTTACTTCTGAACTAGTGACTAAACTAGAAGAACGTGTTAGATGCGTATTACAGTCGCTAGCAGAGGTTGAATTATTGATAAAAGATCTTCAAGACAGTATATTAAAATCTGATAGAGCTATGAAATTAGCGCAAACGAGATTGGACAATCGAAATATTGGAAGGCCTCATGGCGAAAACGTGAGAGACAAGCCCCATATAGGTTTATTAAATGAAGTGAATATTGTTCACGGAACTGCTGCCTCTCTTCTTGCACAATTGAAGAATGCTGAAAAAACTGGAAAGAATCTCATAGCAAAGAGATTAGAATTAGAAAAAGAGGTAGCAGCTAAAAGGAAGAGTCTTAACATTGATCGAGAAAGGTGTGGACTGATTAGGTCTTATTATCCTACTGCTTCAGAGCTTTCCGGATTGTAAAGTCTTTTACTCAGAATTTAATTTTGATAAACTTTTTATACGATTGAACAATTTCTTTTTTATTTGACTTATCATATACATTCTGAAATGGAATTTCTGAGTATTATTTTCAAAGTATAAAATACAGTTTATCGCGCACTTCGACCAGAATCTTCACTCACTCGGAGAAAAACCACAAAAAGCTTGTTAAAAAGTGGTTTCTCGGTTTCTCACAAACATGTTCAGCGTCCGGTGTTTGTACTTAACTTTAACCGCTGACATTCGCGTAGCTCAACGGTCCTGTATGTTGTTTTGATCCACTCTGTCTGATCTGAATACTTTTAGGAACGAATTGCAGTTTACAAACTTCAGTGGAGGATCTACTAATACTACTGTGCACTCCTGTATATTTGTGTAAAATTATTCGATATAGCAAGGGTACATATTCCACTGTTTTAGGTGCAGGTAACAATCAGGTAACGCGGGGTTCAAAGACTTCAGATTAATTATGTAACTTGGTATTATTTTTATACAAGATTTTTTTTAAAGATTAGTTAGTCAGACAGACAGACATTTTTGACAGAATACGTTTTATTTACCTGTTTAAGATAGAATAGCTCAACATGGAAATATAATGACTATTCACTAAGTCATTGAAACTACCTTATCTACCAAAAGGCAGGGACGCGTGCTTTAGTTACTTTAGTAAGAGAGAACTAAGTGTTCGCTTTGTGGTCGACCAAATTCGACCAAAGTTATTTTTTATTTTCTTTTGTCTTTCTGTACTCCTCCTTCACATAATCTTTAACTGTGCCAAATTTTATAATCCTCCGTACACAAAATTTTTACAAAAAGGGACACAAAGTTTTTCCTTTACGTATTAATACTTATACCTATACTATAGTTAATAGAAAAAAGGTTAGACTTAGACAGAGAAGCAGAGAAGTAATTTTCTGAAGTCTATTGTCATATTTTGTTACTTGGATAAAAATTAGGTTTATATTATTTTTTTCTCAGTTTTAAATTTATTTACTTAACAAAATATTGAAATAACAATCTGAACTTTTAAAATGGCGGAACCACTTACTACTTTTCCTGAAGATGATATGTGTCCTAAAATATGTACTGATAAAGGTGCTTTCAAGAAAGCCAAAAAAACACCCGAGAAAGCATTGGCAGAGCTTAAAGAAGCTAAAGAAGACCAAGAGGCAAAGGTGATGAAGAAAGATGATGAAATGCCATCGGCATCTGTAGAAAATCCACCAGAAACTATGAGGCCACCACCATCAGGTAATGAATACCTTCCGAAATTGAAACCAGGACCAGATGGTAAGGTAGACTGGACTCCTCTCGCTAGTATGACCGGTACTAGACCGAGCGTAAACAAGTATTCAATCAGCAGATACTCTCTTAACGAATGGAGAAAACATAATGAGAGTGTACTTGATCCTGAGATAATAAATGAATCTAATATTGTAGACTACAATGCTAAGACATGCATGATGCAAGCATTCGGTAATGTCGATAAACAACAATTAGATAACAATAACAGATTAAAGCAAAAAGCTAGAGACATATTCAGATGGAAAGTGGAAGTAGAGAAAGCTTGTAAAGCTATAACTCATGAGGTAGAATTGCTGGAAATAGACAGACAGCGGCTAAAAGGTGCCTCTAGAGTTTTGATGTTACCTGAATCGATCACAAATGAATGCTTGGAACTTCGCTCTAATCGGTTTACACCGGACTTGGTAGCTGATCTTGCTGAGCAGGAACTAATCAAAGAAAATAAGTTAGTACAAGAAGTAAGAGCTACTTTGAAGAATACTTTAGACAGTATAGAAGAACAAATGGCTATTAATAAAGCTTCTAAACAGAAGATTGAATACGACTTTTGTGATAAGGCTTTGGCATATAGTACTGAGTCTGAAAATTTAGGTCTCACAACAAAGTCAAACACCATAATGTTCAAACCTGGAGCTACGAAGTATGGAGATTATACAGCACCGTTAGAGTATTGGGAATTTTTCTGTCGAGAAACAGTTGAAAATTGTGAAGCGACTCGTCAGAAGTCTGCAGATTTGCGAGGCAGCCTCGATGCCATCTTGGTAAGCAATGGAAGAAAATTACGTAATCAAGCAGATAAGACTGACATAGCTTTAGCCGAAACTGTGGCTATTCAATCTGAACTTTGTACTAAACTAGAAGAATTACTCAGAACAACGCTGCAAAAGATCGCTGACATGGAAGCTTTGATAGGAAATCTTCAAGAGTCCGTTAAAAAGATGGATGCAGCTATGAAACTAGCACAAACTAGGCTATACAATAGAAATGTTGGGAGACCCCACGGTGAGAGTGTTAGGGATCAGCCTCATGTTGGTTTGATTGAAGAAGTGAAGAAGATTCACGAGACAGTCACTTCTCTTCTGGGACAACTGCGAAATGCGGAGAGAGTGAGACGGGACTTATTGGAAAAGAGAATATTACTAGAGAGAGATATAGCGTCTAAAAGGAAGACGCTAAACATTGACAGAGAGAGATGTGGAATGATTCGATCTCACTATCCCTCTGCATCTGAGCTCGCTGGATACTGATGTGATATGTTTTGTTCGGTTGGTTTTATAATTTTTTCTAGAGAAATAATACCTAATCACAATCCGAAAAGTATGGAGCGGTTTAGCTTTGTTACTTGCTTTAAATAAAATTAACCAAGGATGGATTTTTGAATGCAGCTTTAATAACCCTTGGTTATAGTAGACTACAGAATAATGTTGGTTGTAAGCTTTCATGATGTTTTTATTGAAATATTTTTGCACAAATAACTAAAATTACTTCTTCAAAATGGTTTGTGTCTGAAATGTGCAAGAAATTACTGAGTATTCAAGTATTTTCTTCAAGATTCTCAACTAAACAGTGATTAAACAGTGACTGCATGTTGTGGTTTCCAATCTACACAGGACAACATTGTCTATGGTCATTTGCTATCCTGAGTCTGGGTGTTCTTTGTCTTGTAACAAAGTTCAATTTAGACTGCACGGAGAGCGTAGTGGTTTTAGGGATCGGAGTATTGAAACCAGACATGGAACAACACTATGTATAACACCCAAAATCAATTGCTTAACAGATGCAAACTAAATAACTAATCCTCTCTCCTGATAGTACTGTGACCTGATAGTACTGTGCCCGGCAGGGTCCATAAATGTAACCTGTCTTTGAACTTAGCACTTAGAAATGTACAGTACGTAGGCGACGGAGCTTTGCTCGGTTATCATATTAATTGTTTAACAACGCCATCCCCTTTCTGAAGTAGCTGTAGTGTTAGTGGAGTGTTACTGAATGAGTAGTTAGAAAGATTTAGCAAAGAAATGCTAAGAAAAATAATATGAAAACAGCATTTTCCCAAACATAAGACCAATTTAGATTTTACTTTTCATCTTCGAAAACTCCCAAATACAATATTTCAGCGAAACCGTTGGAGCCGTTTCCGAATTTAAAAATATACACAAGAATTGCCCGTTTAAAAATATTATACTATGTAATGCATTAAATTGACGTGTAGTGCATATACCTGTAGTGTATGTATGTAAATATATGTACGCTGTGTTTTGAAAACTCTGCATCGCCCCAAGGTCACTGTTAGAAAATGCCTATGTACACTTGTACATAAGGAATAAATATTCTGGTATTATTTTTCTAATTGTTTATACTAGGCTCATTATGAAGTTACGCCGTCGCAAGGCCTTGTAGGCAGCCACCGGAACAGAAGCATCATCTCGTGAAGTGTGGAGACGTAATCTATGATTACATAAGTATTTGGTAATTTATACAAATAGCAATGTTTGAGTAGGTATTAATTATTAATTACTAGTTTCACCCCGCTGTATTACCCGCGTTATTTGATGTACCTTTATAACAACAGCGTGTAACACGCACGCACACAAGCAACGACGCGGGGCGATGCTACTCTGAAAAAAAATCCCAAGTTACAACTTATATCAACAGCTATTTGCCAGTGAAAGTCCCAACAAAATTAGTTCATCCTTTCCAGAGACTATCCTTAGCAAACAGAGAACAATTTTTTTTTTATATTATTGCCGCGTAAATATTTATACGTGAAGCAAAACTTGTACCCCTTTTACAAAAATTGCTGGTAAGGAGGAGTATGAAATTTCGCACACTCATAGTTTATGTGGAGAAGGAGTATGAAACGATTTCATAAACTAAAAATACATTAAATCAATAAATAAAACGTATTGACAATGTATTTGACGAACACACGCATAGATACTCTTTTGTCAAATTAACATTGTAGCGTAGTCTTGACGAAATCCGTGATTAAAGAAGTTATAGTATTTGAAAATAGAACCTTAATAATGTTGCCACTTAACTGTTAATTTTAAAATTACAAACAGACGCTTAAATTTTATTTATATGTATAGATTGTTCTGTGATTGCCTCCTTTCACTCCTGCTTTGTGGATGTTCGTTTTTAGCCTCAGTGTGATATTAAGCAATGTTGTAAATAGATAATTTTAGATTATCTTAAGTTGAGTATAACTTGCATATTTTCCTTTTTTTAAGACAGCTCCTGTATTAGGAATATAAGTCTTGTGACTTTACAAGCATACATGAAACGGACGCAAAGATGATCCAGACTCAAACCAAAAATTTGTGGATCACACAAAGTTGTTGTCAGATTTGGGATTAGGACACACGACACTTGGCGCATTAGAAAATAGCTTGTCGATTGCTTAAGCCACTGGCCAACCATGCAGCCATTTAGAAAAAAATATTCAAATTTTATTTGACTGCCAACTGCCTGACCAAGTACTTAGATGAATACTTATCCAGTACCGTTAGCCTGCATGGGAATAACTTGCTACACGTAAAAGGTCTCAGTATTGTTTGAAGTTCGCATCAGTGTTGCCATATCTAATTGATGTTATAACCATGTTTTGCGTAAAATGTATTTTTACCAGATAACTGCCAAGCCATAAGGTTTATGGCAGTCAATGTACGAGTTTGTTTAAATGTTCCACCGTAGCTCTTAAACTACTCAACCGATTGTAATGACAAATATTCGTACAGGCGAGAACAACTTTACCAAAACTTTTACGTGGTCTTGTTGCAGCTTTTTATAAACTACTAACTGATTCCCGTGGCTGCTGCGTAGAAATCTTCAATCAAAGGCCTGAGAATCGATCTTGGCCGATTCTCAGGCCGATATGCACATAAAATTTCATACGAATCGCTCCAGCCATGGAGTTCGGTAACAAACACCACAAAAAAAATATATTTTAGAAGTAACGTTTACTTACTTAAAGCAAAAATAGACATGGACTTGGTAACACTATAGCACCTCAGCCGTGGGAATCCTATTGTAAAATAAAAGTTTTTTTTTTTTACTTTTAGTGTCTGTAACGGTAGGCTAGTTGCCATGAAAATACTTCGACTTCCTTATTAGCGCAGTACTGAGCTACTGACGTATGGTGTATTCACATGAGATAGTGGAGTGAATCCTTAAAATGCACGCTCAACACTATTCACAAGGTATTTACGTATTGTATAGGTATCATCTATAGTCGATTGTAATGTTACATTTTTTAGGCCTTACCTTGCTTTTTTTAGAGGACGCAATTTTACTTTTTTTGGTGTGTAGGGAAGGTCACTGTAAAGCTTAAACCAAGTTTGTGGGGTCGCTACCCTTGTCCCACGGCCGCCATCGTGAAAATAGGGGTTGAAATGGTTTTTACGATATATCTCTTAAACTATTTATTATTATATATTTTTTAATAAACAAAAAAAATGACAACATTTTTTGTTGCAAATTAAATTCTCTACAACTTTTGTCCAGTAACTTTATGTCGTAGAACTAGAAATAAAAAAGTAACAAGCGAAAATGTTCAGAAATTTTAAATAAATGTTCAGTCCTCTAAAAAACGCAATCCCAAATGTAACTTTTCATTGGACTATTATATTTGATTGAAGATAGAAGGGCTCATAGCCAAGCGGCCTTAGGTGATGAGAAACAATCACCGATAGCTAGCAACGATGACGTGGTCAGACCTAAATGGGTGATCGTTTGTGGCATAATATGTTGAGTCGTGAAGCTTAGTTAAAGGCCTTAAAGGCTTAAAAACATCCAACGGCAAGATTACGTAACCACAACGTGTATTGCCAGTTCGTAACCTGCACTGGGCTACCGTATGGCCTTAACCATCTCCTGAGAGGAGACCCTAACCCAGCAGTGGGACGTTATGGACGTTTGTTGTTGTATATTGGACTGCCTTGCTGGCACAGTGGGTCTCCAGTTCTATTGCCTATAGTACAAAGCTCTATTTAATATGTTGGGACTAAGTGGCGTTGTGAGTTATTTTTTTTATGTATGAGCTTATTTCCCACGGCAATGCTACCTTTGTATCAGTCCTGTTAAAATCTAAAAAGGTTTAATATCTATGACATTGACAAAACTAAAAAAAAACTGATCTTTACACTTTTTAAAACATCTGTCAAAGTCAAAATGACATTTATATATCTATTTTAGCCGATGATTACATAGTATTTTTTATTTATTATTATTATATAGTGTATAGAAAACAAGACACTAAATTCTAGTAAAGATGGCAGAAAATACTTGCCCTCACATATGTCCGGTAACGAAGCAGTCTGCAAAAGAACAGAAGTTCCAAGCCGCAGGTGCCGCACGACTTGGGTCTAATCCCTTCGCTTCGCCTTACACCCCTGGCCTGGTTCAACCACCAGAGAAGAAACGTATCCCTCCCGATGCACCACCTCAGTATCTCCCCCAACCTACGGATACCACTAGTGGAGACATGCTCGGAATGTCACCGGTCGGGCCATGGGCTACTGGTCATATAGACTGGACCCCACAAGCAGGCATGACTGGTGTCAGACCGGTCGTTGATAAGTACTCTATCACACGCTATTCAACAGGAGAGTGGAGAAAGAATAACCGATATACATTAACTCCTACTGCAACTAACAAAGCCAAAGCTCTTGATATATCTATACAGAACTTTAAGAAAAATGCCTTTAAGACAGAGGATGAGAAACAGGCATTTGCCCACAAAAAGTTAGTTGAACGAACTAAAGATCTTGCCCAGTGGAAGAAGAAGGCCGAAAAGACTATCAAAGCTATGGCTGAAGAAATTAACACTTTAGATGATGACCGATCAAAGTTGAAAGGTGCTTGTAGAATTTTGATGTTACCTGAGGCAATATCGAGGGAATGCTTAGAACTTCGAACACATCGTTACGAACCTGATATGGTGAGAGATGACGCTGAACAAGAATTGATAAAAGAGGTAGCTATAGTAGGAGAAATAAGGAAGTTATTTCAAGAGACCCTTGCGAAAGTAGAAAGACAAATGGAAAAGAACAAATCGGCTAAGTCGAGCCTCGAATACGACTGGTGTGACAAAATGATAACTTTAAATGTAGATACACAAAACGTAGCAATGGGAAGTGATGCAAGTCTGATAATGTACCATCCAGGTGTCGCTAGATGGCCAGAAAATGCTACCTCTTTGGAATATTGGAAACATTATTGTAATGAAAGCATTGAGAACTGCGAGGAAGTTAGGAAACAGTCGGTTGAGTTGCGAGGTCTTCTGACATCAGTTATCACTGATGGATCTCAAGACATGAAACTCCAGGCAGATAGAACCAATGCTGCGCTAGCTGAAAAGGTGGAAGCGACGGAACAGATGTGCGCAAAGCTAGAGGAAACTCTGAAAGATAACTTACAAACAATAGTTAACATTGAGAATTTGATAGACAATTTGAAGGATGCTTTGAGACAAGTAGATGCGAGAAACAAGTTAGTAATGACGCGACTATTTAATCGTAACTACAGCCGGCCGGGTGTGGAGAATTGTCGCGATGAAGCGCAGTACGCCCTGATGGATGAGTCTAAGTTCATCAAAGAAACGGCTGTAGCTCTAAATGATAAATTAAGAGATGCGGAAATTGTTAGAAATGAGTTGATGAAGTACAGAGGCGAGTTGGAGAAAGACATTGCTTGTAAGCGAAAGAGTCTCAATCTTGACGAGGATAGACTCGCCAGGGTAAGAGCTCATATGCCGACACCTGAAGAGTTTGCAAATGCATAACAATTCTCACAATTAAATCTGTATAAAATAATTTGGGATTTTATTGCCTTGAATTTTGTGTAGAACTAAATTTTGTGCAAGATACACACATCTAAAATAATGCCTAGGTATGTTATTACAGTAATACCCAATTTAACGTTCGAGTTGAGGTAACGTTTCGATGAAATCAGAGCCGACAATGGCTTCAAAAATGAGATGAGAGAATGAGTTTGCATGAATATGTATGGCCAAATTGAGACTATGATATTCGCTAGGATTTTAATTAATATGATATTTATTCCTATTGTTTTAATTACAATGTTTGTATTGGGTAATTGTGACCTACTTCTCTTTCGTGAGAAACTGATGCAATAGATGAAACAGTTTTTAATTTTTTAAATCATTGTGTGAACTATTTACGTTGTTACTAATCTTTTATGTTTCAAGTTAGCTTAGTCACGCGGTTTTACTGGCGGTTGTAGTTGTAAATCGCGAGAAACGCTGTAGAGCGAAGCTTGTCTGAAAAAATTGATTTGTGTCTTCATTTCTGCCAGTGAAAGTCTCGTCAAAATCGATCCAGCCGTTCCAGAGATTACCAAGAACAAACAGACAGACAGACATAAATGTTAAATATTGCTTTCTTTGTATTAGAACCGTATAAATAAAGCATGTAGTGTAAATCTGTTCATTTGATTTTACAAACAGACACTCATATTTTATTCATTTATATTTGTATAGAATATAGATTTGGAACATGGTTGTATAGCTTCTAATTTGGAAAATCGACTTTTGTATTTCGAATTCCAAAACAAAATAAAAAATAAATAAAACTTTATCTAAATAAACTATTGATCAGAAATCTTTAAATCAGATAAGAACGTATCGCGTGTAGATGGAGGCTATATCAATACGTTCAATAATCTTCGTTACGTGACATGACAGCGTATATCTGTCACGTAAATAGACATCGTTTATGGGAAACGTACTTTAGAACTTTATCTTAAAATAAGGTTAGTATATACAATTAGTTATCTTCAACTTCACCTTAAAGTTCTTTAATTGAGTTCAAATTTGATATACCTAGGTATTTATAGAAATATTATCAAAATTTAACCTTTCATCATCAGCCTATCGCAGTCCACTGCTGGACATAGGCCTCTCCAATTGCACGCCACTTAGTTTGATCATCGGCTACTTGCATCCAGCTCCTGTTAGTGGATCTACTCGCATCATCACTCCACCTGGCCTGTGGACGTCCTACACTACGTTTGCCGAGACGCGGTCTCCACTAAGAACACGTTTACCCCAACGGTTGTCGGTCCTGCGGCTAATATGGCCAGCCCATTGCCACTTCAGCTTGTTACCATTACCTTTATTAATTTCAAACTTCTATCCATACCAAAAATGATTGCAACTGTCAAGCCCATCCTGCTATCCCTTCTACTGTTAAAACCGCCCAATAAATGCGAAAATATTACTTTCTGAACCGATTCCCATGAAATTTGGTATGCAGATAGTCTAGTGCCTGAGAAAGGACATAGGCTACCTTTTTACCACTATAAGCAACATAATAAACGCTGACTTAGCCGCGGACGAAAGGTGGTTTAATATAAGTAAAGAATAAAACCGATAATCTTGAAATAACTGCACATCAACTAAATACTCGACCTTCTTTGTTCTCTATGGCAACACTGTTCATGTCCTCAAATTCAAATTTAGAACAGAAAGAGCGCCACCAAGCGTGACTCTTGTAATCCCATACAAACAGTTTTTAACGCAATAGATTAATTAAAAAACTAGCACAAATCTTACTGAAATACGCACCATTAATGAAATGCCGAAATAACCAATTATAATGTATATTTTGGATCTTATCTTAGTTTGCAATAATAATTATAACTTAACACATCTCGCGCACGATTTTGACAATTAGAAATAGGCATACCTCACTCCCCTCGGTATACGTATATTACGTATGTATTACGTATATTATTTTTTTCTTTGGGTTTATTATTATCTAATATCTAAAGGAAAAATGAAAATGCGTTTTGTTGGTTTGATGTTTACTATTCAAAGTAACTATTTTTGGAACGTTTACAATCATGTTGTGATCATTTTAATCATTTGGATATCATAATAGGGAACTAGAAATTATTATATAAATGAGAAATACGATATATCTAGGTATTCATACGAAATACATACGAATACAATAAATACAAAATATATATAATAATATAATAAATATACATACCTAAAATAAATATAAAAACATATATACATATCAAAACATAATATAAAATAATTTTGTGATGATTCTGCCTAATTCCGAGCAAGGAGAGCGCGTACCTTTATTTTGAAGGTATTACGACTGGGTGCCATTCTCATTTCCTTGGAGAGAGCCTTCCAGAGTAGGACAGATTGAACTTCAACTCTCAAGACTCCCTTCAACCTCTGTACCTAAGTAAAAGTAAGACATGGTCGAGACCCCTCCCCCTAAATTGTCACGTGACAAATTAATGGCCCCATAGATAAATTATATCCAATCACAGAAACGAATGTGCTCATCATACAATTATTTGTGTCTGTCCTGGGTGCGAATCGAACCCACAACCTCCAGCGTAACACCTGGGGTCACTCACCACTGGAACAAAGAAAAAGTAATTAGCGTTACTTACCTTTCCATAATTATTAATTTTATATGGTTATTTAAGCAATCTTTTAACGCGTAATATGAAAGGCTTCATAAGTGAAGGAATTGCAAACTGTAGGTAAAATTAGCTATATAGTAATCCATACTAATATTATAAATGCGAAAGTAACTCTGTCTGTCTGTCTGTTACGCTTTCACGCCTAAACCACGGAACCGATTTTGATGAAATTTGGTATGAAGATAGAACTGAACTTGGGAAAGGACATAGGCTACTTTTTACTGCAATAATCGAGATACAAAGGTTTTTACCTTTTTACGTGATTATAAAAATACATAAATCGTAGATGTCAAAATGTATCACTGTTTATCTCCTGTCAAAACTTCACAGGTTGCTAGGCATAACACACTTGCATGGCAACCATAATGATAGTTTGTAAATGACATAAAGACCAGTAGAGCAGGGTAGATAATTTTTGAAAACAAAATTATAGTACGATGAAACCCATTGGAAAAGGAGGAGAATATTATAAAAATGAAAGGAAAAATAATTTACAGGCGATCTGCGATCTGAGGGGGGTCGGGTGGAGGTTTTCGGGTCCTCCTCGGACGGGGCGTGAAAAAGCACCTCACTAAGCCGCCATAGTGTGGGCCGCCATACATTATTGTCTGCATTCGCAGCAAGTGTGGTAGCCCCTACTCTTGGACTCTGCTCATGCTTTCCATCAGGCAGGGTAGAGTCACTTTGAATGGCTAAATATATAAAACAAAGGGTAAATTAAAAGGCTAGGGAGTTGAAAGGGTAAAAAACGGTTTATCTCAATTTCCGGCAAGTCCTATGGAAAAAAGTTAAATGGCAAAGTTGTAGGTAATTAAAAGATCTACAACTTTTTAGGGTTCCGAAGTTTATGACTTCCAACCCTTATAGATTATATATCTGTCCGTCCGTCCTCGACTTAGCATCCAAACAGTAAGTGCTAGAAAGATGCAACTTTGCATGAATATGTATTGTAATTACGTTGACAAAGTGCTACAATAAAATTATGAAAAAAATATTTTTATTAAGGGTACCTCCCCGACACGTAAAATGTGGATGTTTTTTTTCTCGCAGCTACCCCATCATGTGGGGTAACATTATATAGGTCTTTTAAAAACATTAAAGGGTTGTTAAGACGATTTTTTGATTTAGAATTCCGTTTGCGAGAAATTCCACTTTAAAGGCCACTTTTTTGTAAAACCGGGCATCCTCCCCCTCTAAAAGCTAAACGGCCGGCTCAAAAAATCTGGAAAAAATCGTGATAGTGGTCCATATAATGAACTTTAAATGAAAACTATAATGAATTAGATGACTTTGTTAGTTCAGGAGTTATAGAGGCTTAACTTCTACAATGTGCTTACTTGGCAAACGTCATACAAAATTAACGCATTAATACGTAAACATAACAATTATCCATTGGATACAATTTCTAATCCACGTACCATTATGGGTGACTGAGGAACCCTTTCCTGTGCGTGGCCTGACACGCACTTGGCCGATTTTTTTATTAACACTTTTTTTCACATAACCTCAAATTATATAAGTGAAAAATTAAAAAAAAGTTTTTGTTTTTTTATTTTTATCTTTTCATCATCATCATCATCAGCCTATCGCAGTCCACTGCTGGACATAGGCCTCTCCCATTGCACGCTGAGCAACTTTAAGCTTATGGACCAACCGTACCGTAAGTGTCCAGGTCTCAGCTCCGTATGTCATGATTTTATCTTTTACAAATAAAATAATTTTAAACGAAGTTTAGTGAAAACTCACCTTTTTACACGCTTTATATTAGCTTCACCTGTATGTTTGTTTGTATGTTTGTAACCGACTCCTTTGGGCGCGATTTTGACCCACTTTAAACGGCCAGATTTCGTTCAAACTTTGTAGATTTATCGAGGACCGATGACAATACATTAATTCAAAAAAAAAGATTTAAAAAAAACTTTTTTAGTCTAAAAAAAAAGATAGTTTTAAAAAACTAAACAAACACGTTTTTAAACTAAAAAGTAGAAAATAATTTTAATGTAAAATAGCGTGGGGTGCTTTCTGAAAATATTAAAATAAGGTCGCGTCGCCCCACGCTTTGTTACATTAAAATTATTTTCTACTTTTTAGTTTAAAAACGTGTTTGTTTAGTTTTTTAAAACTATCCTTTTTATGTCCCGAATACACTGTAATTTTTTTGATTTGAAATATTTAATTTTTTCACCCTATTTCGACTTTTTTCAAAAAATTCGGGTGTTTTCTGTTTGATGAAATCTCTACTTTCCGATGGTGTAATCCCTACTAATATAATTAATGCGAAAGTAACTCTGTCTGTCTGTCTGTCTGTTACGCTTTCACCTAAGGCACTGAACCGATTTTGATGTAATTTGGTATGAAGATAGAACTGAACTTGGGAAAGGACATAAGATACTTTTTATCGCGAAAATAAAGGTAGAAGAGTTTGAAATAGGGGACGAAAATTTGTGTCGAAGTTCCTTATTATCAAACATAAAATCATGTAAGACAAATTCCACGCGGGCGAAGCCGCGGGCGGAAAGCTAGTATTATATAATACTAAGCCAGGCAAAACGTAATTCGTGTGGTGACGGATTAAGAATACAAAGTGTCACCACCCCTATTCAACCCGCGGGAGTCGTAAAAGGCGACTAAAGGCTAAACAACGCAAGACAACATCAATGCAAAGAGAAGGAAAACTTGAAACCAACCCCTCTGGCCAGCGTGGTATAGTAGGCCAAAACCTCCTTTCTAAGGAGAGGCCTATGTCCAGCAGTGGACTGTTAAAGACTGTTGATGATGAGCCCCGACAAGATTACGTAGCCACAATGTGTCCTGCCAGTCCCCAACCCGCAGTCGGCCATCTTGGGGACGCCTTAAACCTCTTTTTAAGAAAAGACCCGAGCCCAGCAGTGGGACATTTTGGTCTATTGATGAACTAAACCCCGCGGAGTTACCGGCGGTAGTTGTACCTTTACAACAATTGCCACGAGTAACGCCACGGCCCGTAACTAGTCTAAGTTACTTCTTGCATCATCAGCTATCTGCTAAGTGAAAGTGTCGTTAAAAGCAGTTGGAGTCAGAGATTAGTCGCCATTTTTGGTTCCACCCAAACTCCAAAATAAGTATTTGCAGATCTATAAATCATTTGGTCCGACCCGGGAATCGAACCCGAGATCTCTTGATACGCCAACCACTAGACCAACAAGGCAGTATTTATTACATATTGCAATTTTATTGTACTTATTTATTTTATTATATAAGAACTGCCACCAATTGGCCACAAAAGAAAATCGTGACTGTGTTATATTTATATTGAGGCCAAACTGGGCCTTAATACGTCCATTAAAATATATAACTGTACTGACACAATAAGATTATGTAAGGGATTTAGTCTCGCTTGATTTACAAGTCATTTTATTTGTCGAAAATGGTTGTGTAATAATTTGTACTGAGATATTAAGAAGCTTGCTTAAATTCGTGGCTTTGCTTGTCTGTTTATTTCTTATCCGACCGATTATCCTTTAACGGCTCAGAGGTGAATATTCTAAAATTCGCTTTCTTCTACACCCAAAATATATAATTTATACTAATGTAATTGTGTTTGTTTGCTGTACTGGTCCGATTTGAAAAATTATTTCAGTACTAGATAGCCCAGTTTTTGAGGAAGACTATATCAAGGCATTTCATATAACATGACGCTCAGATGGCTATTGATATAAGAAGTAACATGGGCTATTTCTTTTATACTAGCTTCGCTCCGCGGCGTTACTTGCGAGTACACAACCTCTCCTTGCCTCAGCTAGTACCAAATAAATTCCCACGACTTCTAAACATTTTTAAGTTACGTTAGAAAGCATTATAAATCAAGCCAACCATTCATAATTATAATTTGTTTCATCACTTCGCCTAAGGAATCGAGAATTAACTACCTCGGTCGCACAGTGGCAGAGTATACGAGGTCTCGGCTGCGATTCCCGGGTTTGACCAAATGTTTGTGTGATCGGCAAATATTTGTTTAAGTGTTTTCTTTGTCTAATATGTATGTATTTAGAAAAAAAAGTATGTTTATGTATTTATATCAGTTGCCTAGTTATATTCTGCTTATTTTAGGACTAGATGGCGGTGTGCAGGTGTGTGCAAAAAAAAGTGTTTTTTTTTTGTTTATGTAATAAAAATCCTTATATCCTCCCATTTTTGCACATTTTACTAGTAGTGTGACAATACAACGAAAACTTCAAACCAACCCTAAACCAACCAGTCAGCGTGGTTTAGTAGGCCAAACCCTCCATTCTAAAGAGAGGCCTATGTCATGTGTTAAAGGCTATTCATGATGATGATGATGTAACAAAAAATGTATGAATATACTAAAAAAGTTGTATTTAATTATATAATATCTGTATAGATAGGCTAAAACTTCAAAAAATATAAATCTAAATCATGCACTTGAGAATAGTAATTTTACTGAGTTAAGTGCGAATCTGGTACGGATTCCTAGATACAAAAGAAAGTAAAGCACTTATACTAAACTGTACTGAGTGAATGCACTGATGATTAAACCTGTTTGAAAGCGGAGAAAATGTACCTCGACTTTCTCATTACCTGGAGAAAACTGTGCTTAGTTTGAGGTAATGGACAACTTATTATATACCTATACGAATAAATAAAATTGGGTGTCTGTAATCACTAAATGCAAACGGTACTAGAGTTGCCAGCTTATCGGTTTTTTATAGGATACACTTTGGAGAGTGCTCGAAAGCTCTTTTCGAACTGATCGAGCCATCTCCATTATATATATATATTATCGGACTACTACTACGGAAGCATACCCAAAAGACGAACTAAACGGTTTGACAGCTCGTTTTTGGTGAGAGTGGCCAGAGTTTGGAACGACCTGCCTGGGTTTATTTTTCCTGATGAGATGAACTCTGGAGCCTTTAAGAGTAGAGTGAACAGGTTTCTTTTGGATGGGCGTGTATCATCTTCGTCTTCATCTACACTTTCCATCAGGTGAGATGGAAGACAAACGCCTATTCCATTACAACAATTAAAAAAAAACTGACATCAAATTTTTGTTTGTCTGTTGGTACCGGCTTATCTTTGGAACTGCTGGATCGATTTTGACGGAACTCGCTTACCTACTGATAGTTTATGACATAAGTAGTAAATTATGCAAACTTTTTTTGGACTAGTTTCTGTCTGCGGCGTTATCTTGCGATATGCCACGGTCAGTTAACGGCGGATGTAGAAGACGGCGGTTTGCATACCTATATAACTTTGACTGCATGAATAACGTGATCAACACTTTGTAATTGAACAACAAATTGTTGTTCCCAATATCACCTAAACTCGTCACAAAATAAGAAGCCCGTTTTGACATTTGTCATCGTGTTTTTTAATCAACGATTAATTCGTGTTTTTGAGTGTATTTTTTCAATATAAAGTTAAACTTTATGCTTATTTATGATACGCGTTGTGATAGTGTATGGGTAACATAGTAATTAAATAGGATTATGAATTTGATTTTTGACATTGAAAAATCAAGTTTAACTTTATATTGAAAAAAACTCAAAAACACGAATTAATCGTTGACAAATTAATCGTTGGTCAAAACGGGTTTCTTATTTTGTGTCGACTATAGACTCGGCAATTTATGGATCACAAAACACACACATAAGCAGAAAATAATGCTCTAGAATGGTAAAAGTGTAATATCATGCCATGAAAGTTGAGCATAGGAGTCCCCCTAGCCAAGTTGCTGACGCTTGTCGTTTAATCCCTACTAATATTATAAAGGCGAAAGTAATTCTGTCTGTCTGTCTGTTACGCTTTCACGCCTAAACCACTGAACCGATTTTGATGAAATTTGGTATTAAAATAGGACTGAACTTGGGAAAGGACATAGGATACTTTTTATCGCGAAAATAAAGGTAGAAGGGTTTGTAATAGGGGACGAAAGTTTGTGTCGAAGTTCCTTAATATCAAACACTAGCTGACCCCGCGAACTTCGTACCGCCAATTCAACGTCACTCAATGACTGTGAATGACATTGACATTCGCTACGCGCGTTTTTTTAAATATGCAAAATTAAATGTATATTTTTCAATATTTCTGAGAGATTTTCTTAATATTTTTTTCCGTAAGAACCTTCTCCTAATAATAACAAATACAACAAAAAAAGAATTAGTGAAATCGGTCCAGCCATTCACGCGTGATGCCGTGACCAAGGAAAACGGGTTTCATTTTTATATATATAGATAAAATCATGTAAGATTGTATAATCTACCCTAACTGTGTCGCGCGATATAAACGAATTCCACGCGGGCGAAGCCGCGGTCGGAAAGCTAGTATTCTATATTGCATTCTATTTCTCTATTCTCTTGTTTCATTGGCTAATGTCACTCAGTCACGGGATCAAATCAAAATATTTGAAAATGAAACAAGAGAATCCTACTAATATTAGAAACGTGAAAGTTTGTGAGTATGAATGCGTGTATGTATGTTTGTTCCTTTTTCTGACACTACTGAACGGATTTGGATGAAACTTTACAGTAATATAGCTTATATATCAGAATAACACATAGGCTACTTTTTACTACAATAATCGAGATACACAGGCGAAAACTAGGTGATTATAAAAATAAATAAATCGTAGATATTAAAATGTATCAGTGTTTAACTCCTGTCAAAACTTCACAGGTTGCTAGGCATAACACACTTGCATAGCAAAGCAACCTTATTGAAATACGCGGGTAACACCGCGGGGCGCGTCTAGTGGGGAATAAAATAGAAAACAAGTGTAAACTAATATCCGCATTTCTCCGTTCGAATAAAAAGACAAATAAATCACTTGAATTAATGACACGCTTTTTGAAAAAGTGCATTTTCATCTTTTTTTATAACTTTTTACGCTGAATCAACTCTTATGCTAAGTCTGACAAATCATCCTCCTTCTTGTATAATACCTCTTAGAGTATATACCAAAACAACACAACTTAAAAGAAAGCTTGCAGAATTGTGTAAGATCATTCAATGTTGCCATTTAATGTGGTGTTATCCGCAGACATTGTTGTAACGCTTCGGAGCGAAGTTAATCTAAAAAAAAAATTGTCTAAGTTATGACGTCACCAGTAATCTGCCAGTGAAAGCCCCATCAAAATCAGTCCAGCCGTATCAGAGATTAGATAACTAATATACAGAGCGACGTAAAAAATGGGTTCCTGAGCTGTTCATTTAAAATACAAAGAAACAATTATTACCATATTTATTTATATGGATATGTTGCGATATGCTTTATTTTAGGTAGATTATAAATAATTTAATACTATGAAATATAAAAAACTAATTTACTTTCACTTTATAAAAAGAGTGAAAATAGTTCAAGTATTTAAATATAATTTCTATAATATTATATAATATAGTAATATATATAATATACTAGCGGTCCCGGCAGACGTCGTCCTGCCCTTAAAAGATTCCCATAAAAAAGTCATCCCCTATTTCACCCCCTTTGACTTCACCAATCTTCTTTAAAGATCACACAAACAGATCTTCTCCAAGGTATCTTTCATTCAGCAACGGCACATTATTTCGAACGAATTCCTCCAATGTATATTCATTGTATTGCAGCTCTCGATTTAATTCTTGGTCGAATGCATCGTGCATCGATCAATTAGGCGCAATCATTCCTACTTCAATCAGTAGCTTGTTTTCAATAGTCAAGCATTGATCCTCAATCAAAATCAATCCTTCATTGAAGATTTCATCGGTTATTTGGATGTCAGGATTATTCGTTTGAATGCGCAAGCGATGCAAGATATCTTCACATATGTCGTCTTTGTATTGGTTCCATAACTGAATTGGTTATGAAGGAAAACATGTGGTGATGATAATTGCGAACAGCGTTCGTATTTGGTACGCATTTGATGAAACAACTGAATCCTCACGTGTTAAATCCCAAAGAGAATCGTTCTCCAGTAAACCCAGTAGTTGACATACTTCTCGATATGTTTGGCATTGGCGGCCATTCACAGTTTTCAAATGCGCAAATGATTTTGGTCCACGTACATTTACCAACAGCAGTTGCAAATAAAAACATTCATCATTTCTAGGATGAACAGTATACATGCGATCTAGTGCATCAGTGGAAAACACCTGTGGCTAATCTGGAACTGGGGTTCCTTGTTTGCGTCGTTGGAATTTCTTTGTTGATTGATTCCAAGTGTAATACTTTGGCATTTCAACGTACATCAGCGTCGCTGCGAATGGATCTACTTCACACATTGCAAAGAAGCTAGTTAATATTGTTGATGGTCGTCTCTCAGCTCATTGTGCCGCATTAGCCTCAGTGAAGTAAACTCTTTGGCCATTTTCCAAATGCACTGATAAATGTACAATTGTGGGATATCTTTCATGAATTTGAAATGACAATAATCGCCACAATGCTTCATTAGTACTGACGTATCTGCCCATTTGGAAGTTGCTGATTTCGTCATTCGCATTTTGCGACGCAATACCAAACACAGCCATGTCGCTGCCTTTTGTGACGTACTTGCACAAATATTTGTTTGATTTGGCCGAATGACAACTCTCAACGTTTGCATGTGTTTCGAAAATTCGTGATAGCAGCGGGCAATATGGTACAATGAATTCATTTCCGATCTCAATCTCTTGATTTTTAACTTTAACTTTGACAGTTCGACCATTATCTTCTTTTGAACGCCGACGATAAACTGGATATCCATCGTTCCCTGTGACTGTTTCAGCAACTAACGGTTGCGGATATCTTTTTGTGCACTTTCCATCAGCCATGTAAGGCATCTCAGAATGACATTCTCCTCATGTGTACGAATCATCATACGATACCCATAGTAATTCATTGCGCTTAGATTTTTATTCGTTGATACGCCTGAAAATGCAAAATTAAATGAATTGTTAATGGAAACCAATAATAGCAATAATTAGTGTGTGAATATTGTACCTGTAATTGGATCGACCATCTTCAACGTGATGTCGTATCTGTCTTGCCCTTGCCAATAAATGATTGGATATTGTTACGCATCGTACAAACGATGTGTCTTGTTTAAACGATGCAGAACGAAGAAGCAATATCATATTGCTTCTTCACTGAACGACAATGTCTCGCGATTTAATTGGATCGCGAACAATAATTGCAGCAGCATCATTAATGTTAATTAATGCACCCAGCATTGAATCTTCGCACATGTTCACCTGTTGGGGTACAATCCGCTCTTATGACAAATTTGTGCGAATCCGATGGCATTCGTTCCAATGCTGTTTTGAACATATTAACCACAGCATTATTATCGTGAAAAAATGCTTGCAACTGTTCAATAATTCGTCTCCTTAACTGTTGTGTTCCCTGTATATTGCACCGCACATTCAGCTGATCCACCATCGACGAAATGAAATATATTTGCAGTGTTGGCATCATTGAACCATGAAAATGATATATTTGTCCTTGTATATGTAATTGCAAACAATCATTTGTTGAAAGAATACGGTGTAACTTCTGATCGTGTGATGGTGTAGTGTGTGGTGTATGTGTATATGTGATGGTGTAGTTGTTATGTGTTGCAATTCATTATGTCGGTGTGAGTGATTGGTTATGTGTGTTGTATTTTTTACCTTGCAAGTCGGCATGAAGCCGCCTTCTCGAATTATATTAGCTCCGAAGGAAGTCATGCGAAAGCAGTTATTGTATTCAAGGATGTGTTGAAGAAAATAGCTGGAATCGGGATCACTTCCATCGAACAATTCTTTCAGAGGCTGTGGTGGTGTAAGTAATGGATCCAGTTTGACTTTTCCACTTGCGCAGCACAATCCAGCCGTTTCAATATATACTTTAACGCATTGCAATATCGGCATATAGTCGTCATTGGTCCAATATTTAAATTTTCATCATCACTGTAGTTCGCAGTGGGATCATATTGGAATGCCAAGCGATTGTATGATGCCAATGATCTTCGTGTGCTCACGCGTTGTCTCAATCGGGCATTTTCTCCTATTATATTTTGTCTTTCTTCGCTTAAGTTCTGTGAATACACTTGTTGCTGGCTTGCATGTCTTGTGCGGTGGCCGATGTTTGCAGGTCGTCCTCTAGGCATTTTGGACTATGGACAGAGTGGTGAATTTAACCTCAAATGCACGATCCACATAATTTACACAGTTCAACTTACCACCTTAAAGACAAATGCCTGCTGTTGAAATTGAATAAAAATTTGCACAATACACGTGATTGATTTGATGGTTTCCAATTTTTTTTTACTTTTTTTTCAAAATTTCACAGTGAACACAATACCGGTTTGTCACATGAAACTAACTGAGCAGAGAACAATGACAAAACAATGTATCACGCACCGGCGCCATCTACTTAAAATATTGGTTTGTAGTACATGCTATGTATCAGAGATGGCGCTGTATGTAAAAATAGATTTTCCTGCTTTTCTGTTGAAATTTTTCTTAATTTTCTATGCTATAAACCTCACGGAGCCCGAGACCTTTCCAACGAATGTAAAACCGTGGAAATCGGTTCGTGCGTTCTGGAGTTATAGCGTCAGGAAGGAAAACCCGACTTATTTTTATATAGTAGATAATAATATATATAATATAGTATAATGAGGGCCACCATCTTTATGCTCGCCAGAGGACGCCACTGTTATATGAGGTCCTCAGGCATAGCTGGCAGCTGTCAAACTTTGTTACACGTGATAATTTTTAAAACCTTGAAACCCTATTGTAAAAATATTAATAAGCATGCATTTCGGAGACCTTAAGGTTCGAGCACATCATGTCACGCCGCAGCGGGGCGGAACGGGCCGCAGCGCAGCGCAAAATGCTTACTTAGCACATTAGTGACGGGCCGGGTCGCAGTGCATTGACGGATTTTGAGTACAGTGTACTGCATGCGCAACTGCTGTGAATTGATTGCAACTGTGCGTAATGGATAGCTCTGACGAAGAACTAACTTTTTTTTGCTTGCTGTTAGAAGAAGAAGTTAATGAACAGTATAGACAAGAAGTTCCTCGAAAAAGAAAACGTAAAATATGGATACATCCAATTCGTTCCAAGAGAAAGGTAAACGGCGAATACCATCATCTTTTTCCCGATCTCGTATGACTCCTGTCCTGATTGATATTTTAAATTATTCGAAACAGTAAAAGAGCCACCAATCCGCTTGCTATGGCACACTATTGACGGGGCGGGGTGGGCCGCATCGCACGGACGCAAATCCGCGTCGCAATAATGTGAGCTGCTGCGGCCCGACACAGTGTGAGATAATTCATACAATTTGTATTAAGCGATTTGAGCGGATTTTTGCACTCCGCCCCGACACGCTGTGGCCCGATAATGTGCTCGAACCTTTAAGCTACACTAGCGCACAAGACTCATTGGAGAGGCCTGTGTCTAGCCACTGCTATGATACACGGCAATAGGGATTATACTATGTTTGTGCTATATTTATGTAGTTTGCACACCTACTAACCATGTGAACGGCTCGTCAAAATACCCAGGTAAACCTTAAGAGGTTTTCGTGAATTGGATGTACGTTGTAAATATATATTGTATAAGAATGAATATTTGAAGCCATTCAAAGCATGTTTCTAAACCACGAGCATAACTTACAATTATTACCTTTCATTCACATTTAATTTGAAGCAAGTTTATGTAATGAAATAATGAATTAAAATTACGGACGGAAATATATTCTACTTCTTGCAATAGTAGTTGTACGTGTAGTCATTGTAAATGCAATTCATTAGGTATTACTATAATTACATTGAGAAATACGTAACGAATATTCTTAGAAAAATAAGTTTCTTTTTGATTGGAGGCCATATCTCCCCACGCTGGCCGAGTGTAGGCTTGCAACGATATATCGGCAAACCGATAAATATCGATATATCGACGCCATACAATATCGATATCGGCGATACGCTGAAATCGATATAGATCAATATCGACTATCTGCCGATATCAATATATATCGAAAAACTCAATTATATATAGTTTTTTAACATAACTCGATAAATATCGATATTTCTAATTTTTTTAAAGCCGAGGGCTGGTTGGGGACGGGCAAGGTAACATTATGACTGTTTTTTTTACTTACATCAGATAATCTATATTTTGAAATTTTTGTCTGTCTTTTGTTCCGGGTAGTCCCTGGAGCTAAACCGATTTTGACTGAACTTTCACTGGCAGATTTCTAAGCAGTAACTTAGGCTTTCTTTTTTACACTAACTTTGCCCCGCGTCGCTGTTCGTGAGTACACAACAGCTGCGTGTCACACCGACTCAGCTCACAGACTCAGCATAGTATACTGTAAAATTCTCCTCACAGTTACAGTTCAAAATAGGCGCATCTAAAATGTTAAGCAACAACTTATATAACGTCTTGTCTATGCTAACATCCGCTTGTTAACATTTGCAGTGTTGTACAAATTGATAGATGAGGTTATTATGTTGTCTGTAGTTAAATGGTAGATATATTTATTGTAGATATTGATTGGCAGAACATGCCGATACGAGATTTTTTACACGCTTTTTATTAGCTTCACCTGTATGTTTGTAACCGACTCCTTTGGGTGCGATTTTGACCCACTTTAAACGGCCAGATTTCGTTCAAACTTTGTAGATTTATCGAGGACCGATGACAATACACTAATTTGAAAAAAAAATTAAATTAGTCATTTTTTCTCTTTCTAAAAAATAGTTTTAAAAAACTAAACAATCACGCTTTAAAACTAAAAAGTAGAAAATAATTTTAATGTAACAAAGCGTGGGGTGCTTTCTGAAAATATTTCAATAACGTCGCCCCACGCTTTTTACATTAAAATTATTTTCTACTTTTTAGTTTTAAAGCGTGTTTGTTTATTTTTTTTTTTTTTTTTATATATGACGCTAAAGTGACTCTACTCTCCCTGATGTAATGTATGAGCATTATCCAAGATTGTTGGTCACCTTCCTCATTGTGAGTGCACATAATGCAGCATGGTGACCTAAACTATGGCGGCCTAGTGAGTTGCTTCTGCATCATCGAGCCTCCGGTCTCACACTCACCAACCAACAACACATACGATGGCAAGAGTGCTGTCATAATTAGGTTGGCCTTCTGTGTGAGGGTAATATCGCCTCAGTTGACCTCATTCGTGCTGAAATCAGCGTAGCTCTACTACCTATTTGCCTAGAAGTAATGGTCATGGAAAAAGGAAATTGACTTGAATAAACCGACGATTCTTAGTGGCCTAGTAGTTTTAAAGAAAATAAGTGTAGTAAGTACGATCCAACGTGATTTATAAATATCATACATCATCATCATCACCATATCGCAGTCCATTTCTGGACATAAGCCTCTTTAATTCCACACCACTTAGTTTGATCCTCGGCTCGCATCCGGCTCAATAATAATAATAAATAAATAATAAATATTTCGGACATTTACACACTACGTCATCTAGGCTCAAACTAAGCATAGTTTGTATTATGGGTACTAAACAACTGATATAAATACATAAACATACTTTTTTTTAAATAAATATTAAACATAGATAACGACCGGACTCCGAAACAAATATTTGTGGATCACACAAATATTTAGTCCGACCCAAAAATCGAACCCGAGACCTTTTGATTAGCAGCCGCATACGCTAAGCACTAGCCCAACAAGGCAGTAATAATAATTTTAATAGCATACATGCATTGAGATGAATATTACCACTGAACCAACAGCCCGTTATACCACACACACCACAATGCAATTAATATAAATATGATAATTCGGCTACATCATACAAAAAGACATAAAACAGATATTTCTCAAGCATTATAACACAACATAAAACCTAAGTAGTAATTCAGTAACATCAGGCGCAGAAATATTGCTGTAACATCAATTCAGGTAATACCGCAAACGTTGCTTCACTCAGCATCCAACTTTCCAACCAACTTACGTCACATTCATCTTCACTAAACTGCACAATGGACGTTATTATCATTGCACTAAATCTTAACGTTTCCGACGGAAAAAGATTTACACTTGTTCAATTTGCCCGAGTCCGTCTATCCGTGTAGTGAAAGGCTGAAGAATATGGTGTGCCAATACCGCTATTCATCCCTCGAGTATCTTGAAAGCCGAGTAAAAGAGCAAATTACACAAGTAAACTTACATCTCTGCTTCATTTTTTTATTGTCATTTCCCACGCTGGAAATATAAATCCTGTGTTGCAGGTGACTTTGCAAACATACATGAAACGGACACAAAGAACACCCAGAGTCAGAACAACAATTTGTGATTTACACAGTGTTTTCCCACATGGAATTTGAACCCACGACACTTGGCGAAGTAGAAAGCGGTGTGGCGACCGCTTAAACCGCTACGAGAACCGTGCAGTCAAACAAACGAAAACTTGAATTTGAATTGAACTTGAATTTTGATCTGATGTGAAGGATTCAAGGAACATTGATATAAGAAAAGTTGTGCAAGGTGTTCCATAGATGGCATTGTATTGCTAGCTGCATCGCTCTAGTGTTGGATGTTTATCTATACCTATTGTTCAGAAATCACAGTTCTAGTTTCATTCCAAGTTCTCATAACATTAAGTATTAGATAACTCTGATTCATCTGAACCATTACATTCGTTACAACTTTATGTTGAATTTGGAAAAAAATAGTTTAAAATAAATTCGTGACTCAATTACTTCGGTAAAGTAAAACGTAACAGTTTATTTAGTAGTTTGATGATTAACGACCCGAAAGTATTCGGGTCCTTTGTGGGCCTCTTATTTCAAGGACTGAAATCTAAATACTGAAATCAGTGTATTTTATTTCTCAAACTGCGCTTTTTGCTCATTAAAAAGGGCTCTTCTCCATGTTAGAAACTAGCCAGGGCAACTCAACAATCTGAGTAAAATTTCCTTGCTAGAAAGTAATAGATAAATAGTTTTTGTTCTATAACGATATCTTCTTTATGCCGACGTTTCGAACAAACACCGCTCGTTGTCACGGGTAGACTTGCATCTTACTTCACTTCTTCATTTTACTTCTTCTTTTGATGAGATCGCAACCAACCGAATAATATCAGCTATATCTGCCAATGTCAAGTAATTAACGTCTTCAAGTCGTCATCGTAATGAATTTAATGATAAAATTAGAAAATGTGCATGAGATGAAATGGGGACAATTTTCCGAATAATATCAGCTATTTCTGCCAATGTTAAGTAATTAACGTCTTCAATTCTAAAGTCTTCTTGTCTTCAGGTCGTCGTCGTAATGAATTTAATGATATAAATATGTTATTATAATGAAAAGGAGACAGTTTAAAAAACAAAAAACAATCTCCCGCCGCCATTTTAGTACGAGATTACAAATACTTGACAGTTCATATAATTATATGAAGTTGTGTAACAAAAAAGTAGCGCTGTTACCGAATATAGGAACGTTAAATATAACGTTTATTTCATATCACGGTATGTGATATCGTTAATCATCATCATCAACAGCCTTTAACAGTCCACTGCTGGACATAGGTCTCTCCTTAGAAAGGAAGTTTTGGCCTACTATACCACGCTTGCCAGACAAGTTGGTAAAGGGTTTGTTTAAAGTTTTCCTTCTCTTGGCAGTGATGTTAGCTGCTTATTTTGTTCCTTTAGTCGCCTCTTACGACACCCATGGAATGAATAGGGGTGGTGACACTTTGTATTCTTAATCCGTCACCACACGGACAGTTATTGTTAATAATCAAGCTTATTGGGAACAAGTTGCGAAAGTCTTATGTATATAAAGTACGACACTTTAATTGCAATATTAAAATAGTAATGTCCATTTCCTCAAGTTTAAATACGTGTTACAATTTTAAAAGTACCTTCGTTATAGTAAATGGTTTTTGTAACGTTATTATGTAATAGTTATTGTGGTGTAAATGGCTTTTTATTAGCATACCTCTCAAGTCTAGTTCGTTCGTTTAGGAACTATATCACAATAAGACACACAAATATATTAATGTATCATCTTCCTAGCCTTTATTCCCAAGTTTATTTGGGGTCGGCTACTAGTTCAACTGGTTTTACCTAAATATCAGATTTTCCACGGAGCGACTGGCATCGGACCTCCGCAACCCTAAGGGAGAACTGAAATTCGAAGGTTGAACTAGTTGTCAGTATATTTGAGGATACTGACTTCCTAATAACGATTACTCTAGGTGTTCATGACAACCGGGACCGACGGCTTAACGTGCTATCCGAGGCACGTGCGTGAATCACCGCTAAACTTCCAAACTACAAGCTGTTATTTAGAAATTGTTGTAGAAAAAATTCAACAACACTTTTTTGTTCGACCCGGGATTTGAACCTGAGAATTCTCCATTACTAGTCGCATACGCTAACCACTAGACCAACGAGGCAGTCCGATATATTATATTTAAAATATTTTCTCGTACATTAAATTCTAATAATTTCTCTTTCGTAAAAACACATCAAAGAACATTATCTATTATTAAAAGAACACTTTCCAATATTACGAGCAGTTTGAATCGTTAAATGATTATAATCTATACAAATAAATAAAATTTAATGTCTGTATGTAATATCAATTTATGAGGTTTTTATTATTATAATAATAAGAAAAAACTTATAAATATTATATTCATATGAAAGTTTATTGTGCACGTTACTATATATATTTAAAAAGCTTTTTTAAAAACGTTGTCTGTCTGTCTGTTTATTCCGGTTAATGTCCGGAACGGCTGGACGGATTTATACGGAACTTTCACTGGCATATAGCTAGGAGTAACATTGACTACTTTTTTTAAACTACCAACACAACTACCGCGGGGCTTAGCTAGTCCTTATTAACAAATAACATAAATAATAAATAAATATTTTGGACATCTTACACATAATGTCATCTAGTCCCAAACTAAGCAGAGCTTGTATTATGGGTACTAACAACTGATACAAATACATTACCATACATTTTTTTTTGTAAAAACATACATATTATACAAAGAAAACACCAAAAATTTGTGTATCACACAAATATTTGGTCTGACACGGGGATCGAACCCGAGACCTCTTGATTAGGAGCCGCATACGCTAACCACTAGACCAACAAGGTAGTTAAATGTTATAAATACGAAATTAACTCTGTCTGTCTGTTTGTATGTCTATCACGCTTTTACGCCAAATCTAACAAACCGATTTGAATAAAAATTTGGTACACACTACACAGTCTAGTCTTCGAAAGGTCATACTTTTTACTGATATACACGCAGGCGTAGTCGCGAGCGAAAGCTAATTATCTATAAAATAGCACTTTCCACTATTACGAGCAGTTTGAAGCGTGAAAATGATTACAATAATTAATATTGAAAGTCGTTGAATGTGAGCGCTAACTCCAATGGTCGGTCTCGCTACAGTGGCGACGAAAGCCTCCGGAAGACCACCTCCGGTTTCACATTTCATGGGCTAATGAAGGGAAACTTGTCGGCGAAATTGACCGTAAAACTGCCAAATTGCGTTACGTAGGTATTTCTTTTATATTTTGAGTTATATGAATAAGTTAGTAATTAAACAACGTTTTCTGACTTCGTACCTATATGTTGGAGTAATGATCCGGGTTTTAATATGTCTCATTATGTTAGAAATTAGAATTAATAGTTTAGTAAATTACTATTGAAATATTCTGTACATCTATACATATAAATAAAATTGAAGTGTCTGTTTGTGATTCATATTAAAAGCCTTCCAAAAAAGTACATAACTTCAAGTACGATACTTCCACAAAAATTTCTTTTTGTGCATTCCGGCTAGTCTGTGAAACGGCTGTATGGATTTTGACGGGACATTAATTGACAGAAAGCTATCCCTCGTAAGTTGTATTTCTCTATTCTCTTGTTTCATTGGCTAAGGGCCACAGCACACTAGCTACTTTTATTTTATACTTTATCGGCGATCGGCAACTATACTCTGTCCATTCCTTTATTATCTTTTTGACAGTTCAACAAATTTCGAAATTAGTGACGCCCCAATACGTCACCGATTCGATTTGAAATCAAAATGAATCGATATAATATAATGTGCACTATTATGATATATAATTGGCCCGGAACAAAGAAAACTTCCTAACACAGTCACTTGAAGGTCGGTTTAGTAAGTATTATGTGATTTTTCAAATGTATTTTCTCATAATTCTGGATTGAAACGTTATTAACCAAGCGTTCAAAGTTAAATTTTACTAACACGTGTATACTAATATTTTAAGTCAGTGGTCCAAAAATAAATAAATTAATGCACAGAGTTATTGTTCTTTATTCTAAGATTGAACTTAAATTCCAAAATTTCGACTTAATTCCTTGCAAATAATCAATCTTGATGTCATACTATTTTAATTTCCTTTTTATTTTATTAAATTTACAGAAACAATACTAACATGAAATTATTTTGATCATAATAATATGATAGATTATTTTAATCATTGAATCGATTTATCGTATTTCAAGAACTGTTTTATATGTTGTTTTTAGCTATGCACACTGCCCACTTCCCTACTCGTCTATAAAGTACGACATTACTGTAGTACATTATTACGAAAAAAAATACTGGTAATTCATAGGCGTGACCTGTCAAAAAGACAATAAACGAATGGACATAGTATAGTAGCTTTTTAGGAGCTAAATACGGCGACCGAACGCTCTACACCGCTCACTTAAAAACGCCAAACGCGGAGATTAAGTCGCTTTTTAGAAGCGCGACACAGCAGCTGAACGCTACTCTCCGCACACATTAGGATGCCGGTAGCATCGATTTGGCATCTGAGCAGTCGCTAAAACCGATACCGCGATCGAACGCAGGAAGTCGCTAAAACGCGATGCAGAATCGATGCAGTCGCCAAATCGCCGATGCTAAAAGTAGCTAGTGTGCTGTGGCCCTAATGTCAGTCAGTCACGTGATCAAAACAAAATATTAGCCAATGAAACAAGATAAAAAATTTAAAACCGAAAAACGTTTGCAGCGGGCTGATGACATAAGGAGTAACTTATGCTAAACGTTACTCGCGATTTACAAAAATAACCACGGACTCCTAATAAATATTTTTTAAAATTATACACATCGTTTGAACTCTAAACAACAGAAGTATAAAACCTTCCTGTACTTATATCTAATCCGGCGGACGAACATAAATCGGTAATGCAATCGAAGAAATCGCAACCTAAGTGATGCAATAAATATTATCGAATTAGAAAACGGACTGAACGATGTGGTGAGATGACTCCAGAATGTTGTACCTTGTGGTATTGTGTTACTCAGTAGTATCAGACTATTGCGGTTATGTTTTGCTCCTCTTACTTAGATATTTGTGATTTAAAATGGAATTACGGTTAACCTCCGGTTAATCCGACAAACGTATTGCCTAAGACCGGATTTTTAACAAAAACCGGTTATTTACCCGATTACAAGGTACTCGTCTTGTAATCCGATAAATAACAAATCCAATGATAAGATTTTATATGTTGAATACTACATACTTCATTCTGTATGTAGAATTAAGAAAAAAACGATAGGGAACTTACGTTTTATTATAAAATTAGGTGAGACCCGCGGTGTTCCCCGCGGTTATTATTGTGAATCGCGAGTAATGCCGCGGAGCGAAGTTAGTCTAGTAGAAGTCTATCGCTTACATCATGGAGAATGTTGTGAAGAGTTGTTCCAACTGGTCCCCCCTTCCCCTTTCCTATAAAGGAGAACAAGTGCTGGTCTCGGAAGCCACCGCTTCAGAGTGGTTGACATACGCTCTCGAACTAAACGGTTCGGCTCTTCCTTTCTGTGCCGAGTAGTTAAAACTAGGAACTCTCTACCAGCGCATGTGTTTCCTTCCTTCTATGACCCCGAGTCCTTCAGGCGGGGCGTGAAAAAGCATCTTACTAGGCAGCCATAGTGTGGGTCACCGTGCTGCACTGTACGTTGTGGCAGTGAGGATGGTGGCCTTCACTTCTGGATTCTGTTCATGCTTTCCACCAGGCAGGGCAGAGTCATTTTGGCAGCTAATATATATAAAAAAAAGTAAATAATAAATAATCGTACCAGCTTTTAATTAGAAATCTTCATAGTATTTTCCGGGTTTCTCACTAGTGATACGTCGTTATGAAAGTAAAGTGTAAAATCGCATTTCCTTATGTAAACATCAATATACCAACCGGACATGTATATCTACAGTAATTGCAAGTAAATGAATGAGCTTTCTAATACTAAGAGAGGAAAGTTGTCTATACTGTTTAGTTACGTGATTTACCGTGAAAGTCCATAACGCACAACACAAATGAACCACCTCGACTGGAGAGACAGCACGCCCTCACAGAAAAGTGAAGTTGAAAAATTATGTTACCGGAACCTGAACCCTCCCAACATGTCCATGGTATTACTCTCTTACCATCAGATGGCTTGACTGCATTTACCCTGTTATACCGTAAAGAATAGTTCCACTATTCATATAAGCTTATTGTATCAATAATCTTTCATAGTATTTTGCTGGATGTGGGGCTTCATTAACAATGAGGTCTTGACTTACACGCTGTCCTGTCCGATCCGCTTTAGATGACACCCCCCGCCGCACCGGAGTGTCACCTGTCTCGGGTCGTTTGCAACGGTCACATCGCTCAAAGATGTGGCAGCTGCAAACGACCCTGACCCTACTGCGTCTCCGTCGCCGCCTTTTTCGAGCGGGATCGGTCCTATCCCGATCCGGTCCTCCTCACAGAAGGAGGCTGCGGCTGCCCACCCTTCACCACTCGCCACCAATGCCACAATCAATGTTGGTGGCGAAGTAGTTCTGCGTAGCTTCCATAGCTACATCTTACGACATCCATGGGATATACGTTAGTGTGACTCCTGTTAACTACTATTGGTAAATCTATAAATTTGACCTTTCATATTACCAGCAATTAGCAAAGAATTACCCTGTACGACGATATAATACCTGTTTAGATGGTGTACGACCTTCGCTCGCTCTCACACTTACCCTTTAAAACAATGTGGTTCAGACAATGAAGACCTGCGATTAGTTCTCAGGCAGTTTCCGTTTCAATTGAATAGTTGGTACTTTATCTTTAGCGAATATGCGTAAAAGTACTTCTGAATTATGCCATGGGAACGTGTTTGGGTATTTGTTAAGGTTATATAAAGAATGAAAGTTAAAAATTTAATGGAAAAGTGGATAAATATGTGAAAAATTTGATAGAAGTTTTCTGAGACTTTTGCTTTGTCTTTATATTATACTTAAAAGTTTTTTTTAGTTTGGTTATTATTCAAACTAAGAAAATTTTAAACTAAAAACTTAAAAACCTGTACGAAGGTTTTTTAACTTTCGCCATTATTTGCAGAGCACTTAAAAATAAAACGCTAATAATAGTAAATAAACACGGGACCACTGACGTTATTAAAAGCGCGCGCTAAATGGTTCCGTTTTTAATGTTTCAATATTTCAAATTTTTGAAAATAATGAGTCTTTTCAATCCTATTTATATTTTTTCTATGTTTAGCAGATGTAAATGATCGGTTTAAGAAATAAAAAAAAACATACATATTCCCTATTGTGAACACGCAAGGGTACTTTCAAGGGTCCTACATTCTGTGTTTTCTAGGATTTAAAAAAAGAAACTGCCCTGTTGTCCGAAAAAAAATACTGTTATGGTTTCCAACAAAAAGTCTTATAATGTATCCTATATATAAAGTCCTATAAATGAATATCAAATATTGATTTATTTTTCTTTTCAGCAATCAGTATGGTCGCTGGTGTGGCGGTATACCCAGCGGGATGGAGTGAGACAGCTGTGCAGGAGACATGCGGGCCTACAGCGGACCAATACAATTTAGGCAAGTTATATTACAACTATATATTCTCAAAACCTACATCTGGTCGTACAGATTTCGTTCACACCTAGATCTGGAAAAAAGGATTCAGTAAACATTTTGAGTAATTAAGTTAAATTACATTACAAAAAATTAAATTAAATAAAAAGAAATGACAACAGATGTTAGAAATTAAAGTTTGAATAAGTACAAATAATAAAAGAAAAAATATATGAAACATAACAATTACAAGTAGCTGGGATAACTTAAGTTAAAATGTCAATAAGGTAGTTTGTCCGTGTGGTGACGGATTAAGAATACAAAGTGTCACCACCCCTATTCATTCCATGGGTGTCGTAAGAGGCGATTAAAGGAACAAAATAAGCAGCTAACATCACTGCCAAGAGAAGGAACACTTGAAACAAACCCTTTGCCAACCCATCTGGCCAGCGTGGTATAGTAGGCCAAAACCTCCTTTCTAAGGAGAGGCCTATGTCCAGCAGTGGACTGTTAAAGGCTGTTGATGGATTGATGATGATGAAGTTAGTTGTGTTACAGCAAATATTATTATACATATAGTACAATCAAAGAACGCTACTCTTTACTGCGATAACAGACATACACGAAGCTGAGGGCAAAAACTTGTTTATTATAAATTTAAAATGGCTACAGCGTTAAGCTTTAATCCAATTAAAAAATAATTAAGATCAAGGTTTTACGAGCATTGTAATCAATAAATGATGAATTGGTTGAGGTCTTGACACCTAAATAGAAATTGATTGAATTGTATAATCATCTCCAATATTTAATTCGTAAAGTTGCGTAATCTAAAATTAATATTCTCCCTGAATCCCTTTCGAAAAACACTTATGGCAGTTTTGCAAAAACAATAAACGCAAACGTCCTCTAATCCCAAACTAAGCAGAGCTATAAATACATAAACATACTTTTTTTGTAAGTACATTCATATTGTACATAGAAAAGACCCATACTCCAAAACAAGTATTTGCGGATCACTCAAACATTTGGTCCGACCCGGGAATCGAACTCGATACCTCAAGCACAACAGTCGCATACACTGCCACTGCACAATCGAAGCAGTTGTGAATCTTAAACAATCATAATGAATTAATCGCTCTGATAATTGCGAGAAAAAGTATTTTCTAAAGAAAATGGTGGTGGTTATTGAATTGATCCATTATAAGACAAAAAAAGCGGCCAAGTGCGAGTCGGACTCGCCCATGAAGGGTTCCGTATCAGCAAGTAACATCATATAAAAGTTCTTGTAGTTCGTTGTAACTTTCATCGATGTTTTTATACTAGTGTATTGATTGGATGAAAGGTAAATTGCGTGTTACGATTTATGACGTATTAAAAAAAAACTACTCACTAGATCTCGTCCAAACCAATTTTCGTTGGTAGTTTACATGGTAATGTACAACATATATTTTTTTTAGTTTTATCACTCTCTTATTTTAGAAGTTAGAGATTTTTCCACTTTGGAAGTGTCTCTCGCGCAAACTATTCAGTTTAGAAAAAAATAATATTAGAAACCTCAACATCATTTTTGAACACCTATCCATAGATACTCACGTATAGGTTTGATGAAAAAAAAATTTTTGAGTTTCAGTTCCAAGTATGGGGACCCCCAAAATGTATTGCTTTTTTTCTATTTTTATGTAAAAATCTTAAAGCGGTTCACAGAATACATCGACTGACCAAATTCAACAGTATAGCTCTTATAGTTTCGGAAATAATTGGCTGTGACATACGGACGGACAGACAGACAGACTTGACGAATCTATAAGGGTTCCGTTTTTTGCCATTTGGCTACGGAACCCTAAAAACTACAAACCTCTAGCTAAATGCCAATTTATTTCTCAGATTGCGAGATATCGAAATAAATAAAAGAAAAAATAATAATAAATTTTTCAATACGTATTTCCGGTAGATGGCATTAAAGATTCTCGATTCCTTGATTTTGTCGTAGATTTTTGTTATATCATATTCACTGTTTTATCTATATTTCCAGGTCGATGCCACATACGCTGGGCATACCTCCTCGCCGTGATAGGTTGCCTGGACGGCATCGTGCTGTCGGCCTTGGCGTTCATCCTGGCGACACGCCACGTGCGTCTACAATCAGACAGTGGATATCCCCCGCCTTCTCTTTACAAAGGTAATACTTCAAATTTATTTTATTATGTTGTTCAAAATTAATACAGCGTGTGGGGGAAACTGGTGTCGTGTTCCTCCATCACAAAGGCAGGATTCTCCGACCAGGCGAGGTTTTCATGCCTGGCGGGCCACGGCCCAACAGTTAATGTTGGGTTGTTGTATATATTATGCTAATCGGCGCGAGAATTTCTCTATCGCGATTGAGGATTAAAGTTCATTCCGTTTTTTCATCGTGGATCGGTGTTCCTTTGGTAGATAGCGCTCTTGTATGCTTTACGATTGCACGGTATGTGGAAGTCGCCACACAGCATATTCTCAGTCCTTCACCACACAGAAAATTACTGTTAAATTTCGTAAACAACTCAACTCATTGTGAAGACACTTTTTGTCAAACCGCTTGCTTAAACTTAGCAAGCAATTACCAAGGATTGTCCTAAGATGTAGCTGGAAAACAAAACCATAAACGTGTTGTCTGAAACAATTACTGATATTACATAATATAATAGTTATATCAGTGTTTCCACCCTACTTACCGGACACAGAGCGACACGGTGTGGGCACACGAGTGCATTATTATGTGCGAGCATTTAGCTAGGGTTGGCACCAATAGAAGATTATTTAATATCGAAATAAACATATATGTTTGGTCTAATTTTACTTACGTATGAACTACCTAATGTTTCTTGAGATTCTTTCGCGTTGTCGATTTTAACTGACTTAAAAAAAAGAGGTTTTAAATTTATGCAAGTTAGTAATTTAATAATCAATATAGGAAAAAGGTTTTCAAATTGTGTCATTTAAATTTCAAAGAAAAGCCTACCCTAAGTTGTAGGGTGAAAGATTCAAGGGTACAGTTTATCAGAATTCGTTGTTGAAGGCGTATTGAGGTCAGTTTAATCTTGATTAGGTATTGAACATAGATCTATCAAAATTATGGCATTTATAATCGTATTAAGATCAATTTCGAATATCATGATCCAAATCAACTAATATTTTATTTTTTTTTGTGAAACAATAATTTATAACACAAATATTTTGTTACATACAATGTTCTAGATCGGAAAACAAGTGTTTAAAAATACTAGCTTTTGCCCACGGCTTCGTTGTCGTTATTGGTGATTTTGTCAACAATTTTTTCTAGATTCTTAAACTATTACAATCTGTCCCTGTGCCGATTCATACAAATCTTGCAAATTGAGTAACAAATATATGTATTTTTCACATTAAAATTAAAAACAATTTATTCAAATGATGCCATCGCACATTTTAATTAAAAAGCCAAACTAATATTACGCCTACAGTTATGAAGAACGCGAGATTACATCATATCGATAATGTCAGTATTTGTTAATTTATTTATTTTTAAACTAATATCAATGGCCTTTTGCCGGTTTTAGACTACGACACGTAAACTTTAGCCATCTGACCCCAAATTAGGTTCATCTATGTATATTAATACACAGCATACAGTAATATCAACATATTATAATAATTGCGAGAATCTCAAAGTCGATCAAAGTGGCGTGCAATGGCACAGCAGCAGTGGACTGCGGTGGGCTGATAATGATGATAATAATTATTATTTAAAATTTCCTACTAAACATATATTAAAATGTGACGGTATATCTCCGACCGTGTATTTCGTTTATCGAGGTTAAAAAAACCTCATGTTAATCCACCACTTTGTCAATTAATCTTAAAATCGGTTTAGTGGTTTAGATTTGTAAGCGTAAAAAACTGACAATCATTTTTATAAGTTTTTTAAACTAGCCGCGTCCCGCGGTGTTACCCGCGGTTATTATTGTATCGCAAGTAACGCCGTGGAGCAAATCTAGTCTAAAAAAAATCTAGTCTAATTTTTTTTTTTTTTTTTTTTTTTTTTTTTTTTTTTCTTCATGTGGGTAGTTGTGAGTGCCACACAAGTTTAATTTTGCTCCCATTAAATTTAATTTAAAAAAATAGTATTATTGGCTTTTGCACTTATGTTTATGCAATAGTAGTAGTATTAAGTCACTACCTGCCAGTGTCTAAAACTCCTTTCAACTTTACTTTCCTTCGGTGTTCACAACAATCATTGAAGATGAAAACACTGCTGACCACAGTAGAAAACCTCAGCAACATGTTTCACAGCAGAATGAGTAAGTTTGAAGCAGATCTCCACAACAACACAAGCCCCCTCACTAATATTGCTGGTCTTGCCGGAGAGTTCTCTTCATTCCGGGACTTTGTAGTAGATGTACTTAAGAGCCTACAGCAACAAGTTGAGTCATTGGTATGCAGCATGGACAATTTAGAAATGCAAGGGCGAAGAAAAATTCTTTTAATCCATGGAGTTGAGGAAGAAAAGAAAGAAGACCTTATGTTGAAGGTCCAAAATATAATACAGACTCAGCTTGAAGTAGTGGATTTTAACAAGAGTGACATAAAGCGATGTCATCGCCTTGGTAGACCTACAGCTCCACACAGGCACCGACCCATTCTTATCAAACTACAAAATTTATCTATCCGAGACAAGGTATGGTTTTCAAAAATCAAACTTAAGGGTTCAGGTATCACTTTGTCTGAATTTCTTACAAAACCACGTCACGACCTGTTCCTGGCTGCGAGAGAGATGTTTGGTGTTGCTAAGTGTTGGACCAGGGATGGAACTATATTCGTACTTGGGGCAAATGGGGAGCGTCATAAGGTAAGCACACGAGCTGACTTAATGAAGCTCGCTCCAGTTATTTCTGAGGACACGACCAACGTGGAGCCAACCACCCGTAAAAATGTGACCTCAAAGACCAAAAGACCGGCCACAAGGAAGTGAAATACTTGATAACAGTTCTTTCTCATGATTTTTCATGACAGTAGCGAAAAGTTGACTCCACAGTGTTCTTACCGTTGCCTACTAGTGTTAAACATGCCAATTTTCAATAAATCATTGTCTAAACCTATATGTAATTTTCTAAATAGTATCGGTATTAATTTTTATCATTTACATGCACGGTACATAACTTTTTATCTAACAGAGCCATTAACAGGAACAGACAATGTCAAAATGAACTGTCATGTCATGTGTCAAATCTTAATCGATTTGTAAACGTGCCGACTGATATTCTCGTCACGGTACTCGCATTTAGAGAGTTATTAAGTCTTGAAAATTTCACTGATGTTTCCATTGCTAATTTACGTCATATTTTTTTTTTTTTTTAAATGCATGTGATGTTTAATTTTGTTTTTTTTTTTTTATATTGATTTTTTATACCTTGTTGGTTAATTTTTATTTGTCTGTTTTATGTATCTTTTTTTTGTTTACACTATTTGTGGCTTAAATTGTGAACTCCAAGCAACTGGCAGGTGGACAATACTGCGGTTACTATTGAAATTTTGAGTTTTTTATTGTAAAGATATTATATATTTAATTTTATACATTCTAGGTATTTTATATATATATATAATATATATATAAATATTTATCAATAATATATATTATTATTTTTATTTATTTTTACTGTTCAGATTTTTATAAATAGTTGATGAACTCTGATAGTGATGAGTTTTACTCACTCGGTAGTGACGACAATGACAGTTTCGCTAGTATTTCTTCGCTGGCTGATACACTTCAGCGACAATTTTCCGATGTCCCGCGAAATTTCAATGTAATCCATATAAATGCGCAAAGTATTCCGGCTCATTTCCCCGATATGCTGACAAACTTTGATTGTAAGGATATACACGCTATCCTTGTTTCGGAATCGTGGCTTAAGCCTTGTCTTCCTTCGTCCACTTATTCTCTGCGTGGTTACACACTCATAAGAAATGATCGAACAGCGGGTGCTGGTGGTGGGGTTGCTATTTATCTCCGACAATACATACCACATAAAGTGGTTAGTATATCTCCTCAGCCACCCCCACTAAACGCTGGTGAACACTTGTTCGTAGAAGTTGAGTTGCACCACTCAAAACTATTATTAGGGGTTTACTACTGTCCATCCTTACGTGTCAACTTATTTTCCTCCTTCGAGAATATCTTACAATCTTTTTTACCACTATACACTCAAGCTATTATTATGGGTGACTTTAACACTTGTCTACTGAAAAATGACTCTCGTTCCACAGCACTCCTCTCTATTGTAGAATCTAACAACCTTTCACTTCTTCCTCTTAACGCCACCCACAATTTTCCTAACTGCAAACCCTCTCTTCTTGATCTAATTCTTATTTCGTCAGGGGATCGCGTTGCCAAACATGGACAGTGCGCTGCAGACGAATTTTCTTATCATGATCTCCTTTTTCTCTCATACAAAACCCGCCCTCCTAAGGCAAAGTCGAGACTTCTGTTGCAGCGCAATTTTGCTGATGTAGATCTTGAGCTTCTTAGACAGGATGCAGAGAAGATCGATTGGGTCCCTCTCCTGTCGGCATCATCCGTTGATGACATGACAGAGATATTTAACAACAATTTAATAGCTCTGTATGACGTACACGCACCGGTTCGCCCTGTTAAGATGAGACATTTACCTTCTCCCTGGCTTACAGATGAAATTAAAAAAATTATTAAGCGCAAAGCAGCAGCAAAATCTAAATTTAAAGCAAGACCTACAGACTACAACAAAGAAAAATACATAAATTTGCGAAATCACTGCAATAAGGTGTGTTCCTACACACCTTATTGCAGTGCACAACGCCAATATATTCATAGCTCCGTTCAAAACAGTGATCCAGCTAAGGTCTGGAAATTTCTCAGGTCATTAGGGATTGGAAAACAGCGTCAAGAGTTATCCTGTAACCATCTTGATATTAATTTACTAAATCAACATTTCTCTGCTTCGTCTGAATTTAATAAGACAACCAAAATTAACACTCTACACTATCTTTCCACACTTCCAATTCCCGACTACCCTCCGCTAGTTCTTAGTCAAGTGTCTGCTTGTGATGTTGAGAAGAGTATTCGGTCCATAACATCTAATGCTACTGGCTCAGATTCCATCAGTCGTAACATGGTCCTCCTTATCCTTGATCAAATTTTACCCATAATCACCCGTATCTTAAATGAATCCATCATTGGCGGCGTATTTCCATCCAAATGGAAAGAAGCGCAGATTATTCCCTTACCTAAAAATCGTAGCCCCATATCCTATTCCGAATATCGACCTATATCTATCTTACCTTTCCTTTCCAAAGTCCTTGAACGCCTTATCCATAACCAGCTCAACTCATTCCTTTGTAAAAATAACCTCCATAAACCATTCCAATCTGGTTTCCGCCCCGGCCATAGCACAACCACAGCTGTCGTTAATATAACGGACGATATTAGGGCAGGTATGGAGAATGGAAAACTCACTGTGCTATGTCTATTAGATTTTAGCAACGCTTTCAATACAGTTGACTACGACGTTCTCCTTGCCATACTAAACTCTCTCAACATATCTCCATCAGCTGTTGACTGGTTTTGTAGTTACCTGTTTGGCCGCCGGCAGCGTACCCGCCTTGATGACAACTACTCCACTTGGCTGAATACATCGGCTGGTGTGCCACAGGGTGGCGTTTTATCCCCTCTGCTATTTTCTATTTTTATTAATACTATCACTAACAATCTCCTTTCTTCCTGTACGCAGACGATTTGCAAATTTACTTTCAAACCAAGCTAAATGAGCTGCCACTAGGTATCGATGCCATAAATAGAGATCTGAGCAATATATGTAGATGGACAACAATGTATGGACTCAAAGTTAACCCTAGTAAGACTCAAGTTACAATCATTGGCAGCTCCAGACTTATGGCAAAGATTGACTGGGCTGTACTACCACAAGTATCTTTCGAAGGAGTCATAATCCCTATCAGTGACACTGTTAAAAACTTAGGCATATTCATCGACAAAACCCTCTCTTGGAATACTCAACTACAAAATGTTAGCCGAAAACTATTCGCCTCTGCAGCCTGTTTAAAAAGACTACGCAATTTCCTTCCAACTCCCACTAAAATTGAGCTTGCACAATCGATTCTGCTACCGATTCTCGACTATGCCGATGTCAGCTATCTTGACCTAAACGAGGACCAACTTGATAAACTTGAGAGACTTCAGAATTTTTGTATCAGATTCATTTTTGGTTTACGCAAATATGATCATATATCCGAATTTCGCACTAAACTCAAGTGGCTCCCAATTCGATTTCGCCGGAATACTCATATCCTCTCCCTACTATACAATGTCTTAGTTAACCCTACAACTCTTACCTATTTGAAGAAAAGATTTACCTTTGTTCACGACACACACACACGATGCTTAAGGTCATCGGAAAATCTAACTTTGGAAATTCCAACACACTCCACAGCTTTCACTGATAAATCTTTTACAGTGCAAGCTGCACGCCTGTGGAATGCCTTACCGGAGGCTGTAAGGCAGGCACAGTCGGTGAATACTTTTAAAAGACTCGTCAAGGATCACTACCTATCTCTGTAACAATTATGAGCTGTCTGAATATGTATGTTTATGTATGTATCATATGTATAATATGTATGTATGTAGGCGCATGAATGTATGTATATATATGAGTATTAGAAAATTGTAAATGTGCACCGCTAACTACAATTATCTTTGAATATAGTCCATTTTAAGGTTGCCTGGAAGAAATCGCAGTCTGCGATAAGGCCGCCCATTGTACCACTGTTTTTATTGGATTGAATCCTACTATGTATCTTTTGTATTATGGTGTGCAATAAAGAGTATCTATCTATCTATCTATCTATCTATCTAAATTACTCCTTAGGTCATCAGTTTTTTGATTTGCCTGTGAAAGTTCCGTCAAATTCGGTCCAAACGATCCAGAGATTACTCGGAACAAACAGAGCGTTCAATGCGGCGTGGACAGTGGACGCAGCACTATGTGAAATCATACAAAGCTAAAAAAAATCCGTTGCCGTGCGTGCGGTGCGTCCGGCGCGGGCCAATGGACGCGCACCTTAAGTAACGCACACGATTTTTTTTTTATGTAAGCTTACCAAAGTGACTACTCTGTCTGATGGAAAGCAAAATAATAATATTTTGATGTTACATACAGATACTTCAATTTTATTTATATGTATAGATAGTATAAAACTCGTGTGTGCCAACCCTGACATTTTATTCATTTTAAAAAATGACAGTGAAAGCGCTTGAAATGAGTAAATTCGGCGATATTTTGCACGAACAAAGGGAAAAGTTCTGTGAATAGTTATTTAAAATTATAAAACTATGAGTTGAAATATGTTTGAATTGAATACATGCGATCATTAGTACAATATCCGTCACGAAACTTGAACACAAATGCTGTTTCGATTTGCTGCTTGTAATGAAAGTTACTCAAATATGTGAAAGAAATAGCCATAATATATGTGATATTTAAGTATTTCTAATTCTTCTATTGTTTAATTTATTGTGTCAAATTTAATTTAACTTAAATACAAATGAAGAATGCGTAGTTTAACAATACAAAAATATATTGTTTGTAATTAATTTTTGGAAGTACATGTATACAATGTGGGTGAAGTTCTGTTACCCTTGATAGGACTAGATGGCGCTGTTCTTGTTTGTTTATTTACATATCTCACACATACAACACAACGCGGCATCCGAACCTAGATTTCAGTTAGCATACCAAAACTCAATTTTCTCAAAATCCCACTGTCAATGCTCTATATTTCACATTAAAAAACTACATACTCTATGTAAAGAAATCTTAACTATTTTGCGAATAAAATAAAGTTCAATTTTTGAAACAGACAAATTAGAAAGAGGTACCATTTTATTGTATAGGTCTCGCCAAGCGTGCGTGTGTTTCCCCTTAGTTGCAAAGGGTCGGATATCCGGTTTGAGTATATGTCACTAGACAGTTGTTCTGAGTCTGGGTGTGTTTTGTATCCATTTCATATATTGTTTGTTGTATAGGTCCCTCGCGAAACCGAAGAACCGAATAAGGTAGTAGAGGTCATCAAGATTCATCTCGAATGGGTTGATTCGACCCGGGTGGTACTACCCTCGTATAGATGAACAACCTAAAAATAACAGCATTCCTGCTGTTGTATTCTGTTGGTGGGGCCCAATGTGTGCACTCACAATCTGGATGGTGATCAACACTCTTGGATACAGCTAATGCTTTCTATCAGGCAGAGCAGACTTACTTTAAACTCATATAAAAAAGTCAATATTAAAATGTTAGTAAAGCTAATAGAATATCCTAGCTCGTTGGTCCCGAAATTAAAACCGAAGCCTCTTCAGTGGCAGTCGCAAACGCTCCGCTGGTCCAACGAGGCAAACAAATCTTTTAAAAGTCATTTATTTTTTTCCTTTTTTTTACATTTAAGCCAAAAAGTTGCTATTATTATTTATGAAGTTCCCAAAAGCATGAGTAGAATCCAAAAGTAGGGATCACCATCCTCATTGTGAGTAGAAACAAAGCAACATGGTGTCCATGGCTTTGTGAGATGCTTTTGAATAATTGGGCCTCCGGTCTCACACTCATCAACGAAATACGACATCACGAATGCTGTCCTTCTAATGCAGGCACCACACTTCGTTATGCGCTATTCGTTATGTGTCTACGCCGTATTCGCCCAAAAATTTCTTATGCGCGCAAACAACAAACATGCCATCCACACTTCGAACTGGTATGCCAAATAAGCATCAAATAAGGCAAATATGTGTGTTGTAGAGATGTGTCATTGTCATTTTTATGGTGAACGAAACGAATATACTTTCCACACTTCGCCGTATGCGCGCGAATAACCCGCAATAACGAATAGCGCATAACGAAGTGTGGTGCCTGCATTAGGATGGTATTCTGTAGTAGCGCCCCGGTCGAACCGACCCATTCGTGCTGAAATCAGCGTGGAACCATTCATCCCAACAAACTACTTATATCATTTGTTATCAGTTGTTGTTGTCAGACTGCTTTGTTGGTCTAGTGGTTAGCATATGCGGCTGCTGATCACGAGGTCTCGGGTTTGATTCCTGGGTCGGTCCAAATGTTTGTGTGGTTCTTCCGATATGTAAGGTATATTATTGTGAAGTTTCATCAAAATCCCTTCAGTAGTTTTTACGTGAAAGTGCAACAAACATACATACATACACATAGAAACATACAAAGTTTCGCGTTTATAATATTAGTAGGATTTACAAAAAGAAGGCATGTTTATGTATTTATATCAGTTGTCTAGTACCCATAATACAAGCTCTGCTTAGCTCGGGACTAGATGTCGTTGTGTACGATGTCCGAAAAAAAATACCAAATGCATTATCATCATACCTGGTATTCTTTAAATGTGTGTCGCATACAACTGGGTTCTCATGAATATGCGACAACGAGCGTCAGTCGGCACAGTTACTCCGCTAACCTTGTAAACCTGTACTTGAGTCAACATTATGTTTTGCATGACCGTTGTAAAGAAGTCATTTGTAATATTTAATGGCAGGCAAGAGTCAGGTTAAGGGTGAGATGTATAAACTGCTTCGAAATAAATCTATATCTAATATAATATTACTAGCGGCCCGCGGCTCCGCTCGCGTTTTAGAGGTATCAAAAATAGATGTTGGCCGATTCTCAAACCTACTGAATATGCATATAAAGTTTCAAAAAGATCGGTCAAGTCGTTTCGGAGGAGTATGGCAACGAAAAATGTGACACGAGAATTTTATATATTAGTTAAGATAAAGCTGAATAGTTTGTTTGTTTGAAAGCGCTTATCTCAGGAACTACTTGTCCGATTTGTAAAATTATTTCAGTGTTAGATAGCTCATTTATCGAGGAAGGTATATATAATCAGGCTACTATCAAAAGGAGCTGAGTATCAATGCAAAATGTTTTAAAAACTGGGGGTTTTTTTTTATTGCATGAGTTCCTTACATGGTTGAAGATTAATGTATGTAAGAACTGTTCCTCTTGAAAAGTTCTAAAACAAAGTCTGCTGCAGTACATGTCTATGTTTTAAGGTTGGCTCACTAAATAACATTTTTATGCGAAGCATTTTTTCTTTCGCGGTATAATATCACTTTTATTAATATATTGTTAATCAAACAAACAACCAGTCGTCCTCGAGAATAAGGCGATTTGCCTTTTCCAAATTAATAAAATACAGTTTAATTTATTTATTATGCGTATTTGAAACATTTTTTGTCCATGGTCACACAATCTATAAATCTATACAAATAAATAAAATTCAAGTCATCAACAGCCTCTAACAGTCCACTGGTGGACATAGGCCTCTCCTTTGAAAGGAGGTTTTTGCCTACTATACCACGCTGGCTAGACGTTTCTGGTCAAGTTTTCCTTCTCTTGGCAGTGATGTTAGCTGCTTATTTTGTTCCTTTAGTCGCCTCTTACGACACCCATGGAATGAATAGGGGTGGTGACACTTTGTATTCTTAATCCGTCACCACACGGGTTTCACACCAAAATTCAAGTGTCTGTTTGTAATATCTAATGAACAGTTTACTAAATTCATATGAAAGTACGTAGGATCAAAAAATCAGTTTTCAAAATGTTTGTTAGTCTTGTCTGTTTATGTTATGGAAAATCTCTGGAACGGCTAGATCGATTGTAACGGGACTTCCTCTACAGTACTTACATTATAAAATATTTTTTTAATTTTGTATGTCTATTTGTTCCGGGTAATTTCGTGAACGGCTAGATCGATTTTGACGGGACTTTTACTGGTAGATAGGTAATTTTGTCTAATAAAATGATGAAAAGAAAATCTATAAAAAAGCGGCCAAGTGCGAGTCGGACTCGCCCATGAAGGGTTCCGTATCAGCAAGTAACATCATATAAAAGTTCTTGTAGTTAGTTGTAACTTTCATCGATGTTTTTATACTAGTGTATTGATTGGATGAAAGGTAAATTACGTGTTACGATTTATGACGTATTAAAAAAAAACTACTCACTACATCTCGTTCAAACCAATTTTCGTTGGTAGTTTGCATGGTAATGTACAACATATAATTTTTTTAGTTTTATCACACTCTTATTTTAGAAGTTAGAGGGGGGGGACACACATTTTTCCACTTTGGAAGTGTCTTTCGAGCAGACTATTCAGTTTAAAAAAAAATGATATTAGAAACCTCAACATCATTTTTGAACACCTATCCATAGATACCCCACACGTATAGGTTTGATGAAAAAAAAATTGTTGAGTTTCAGTTCCATGTATGGGGGACCCCCAAAATGTATTGTTTTTTTTCTATTTTTATGTAAAAATCTTAATGCGGGGTTCACAGAATACATCGACTGACCAAATTTCAACAGTATAGCTCTTATAGTTTCGGAAATAATTGGCTGTGACATACGGACGGACAGACAGACAGACTTGACGAATCTATAAGTGTTCCGTTTTTTGCCATTTGGCTACGGAACCCTAAAAAGGCTATTTTTACATGTAATCAATATTTTTAGCTTCAAAATTGACTAAATACACCTCTTGAGAAGTATATGTAAGACAGCAAATAGCAATAGGTACTAAATAACATCTCTACTGCTTAAGCAAGGAATACGTATTAGAATCTTACAAATATCTGCATAGCAAACAGTATGATTGTACCACTGCGTAAATAGTTTTACAAGTACAACCTCTTACTAAGTTAAAATAATCTCATTTATAATCTGTGCTCTTTCCAGGTGAAGTAAACAATGGCTACGTGACCGATGCGACATCTGTCTCCGGTTCGAGAAAGTCGCTTGCCCTTCAACCAGTTCTGATAATGCATCCGCACGCCACAATGGACATGGACACATACTCCCATTATTCAGGAAGAACTGCAAGATCTAAACATGGAATTTATGCGAATACCATGCATAATTATCAGCTATAATACTACATTAATTTTTCTTTTATCTTTTCTTGTAGGTGACGTTTCTGAAAACAAAACAATGAATGCCATCTATTGGTTTAAATTAGTATGTGTAGTTCAGATGTTTGCCACTAGGTGGCTTTATGTAGTTAGTTTAAGTAATTGCTTGTAGATGGCAGTTTTTAATGAAAAAACACTGATTTAAATTATTTTGGTAAACTACTCAAAAAGTATTTTTTTATTTCTGAATACTTACTAAGATAGTGTATATATTTTTCTAGATTTTTATATTATAGTTATTATATTGTAAGGTTTTGTATTATATTTAAGGCAGAAACTAAAATACGTACCTAATTCGTAAACACGTAAAAATTACTACGTGTTTAATGTCGCCACGTTATAAGAAATAGTCACCTTTGCATTATCTATTTTACATTTACAATTAAAAAATATAGCAAGGAATATTTTATTTAGTATTTTTCTGCTGTAACGAATGAACATGCGCTGCTTTATATAATTCAAGAATTTTGAGACCTACAATCGCCTAATTTTGTTGAGTTATCACTTACAATAGAAATATTTATATTGTTAATATTAAGTGTGATTTATTTTCACTTTATTTCCTGTATAAATCAGTGATAGAACTCTCTTCAATGGATGACTATTTCTCGTGGCTCTGCTACTCTGATAAACAACGATATTACAACGACTTATGAAGATAGTGCCTTGTAGAAAGCTTAATATAATTTTGTTACTAATTTGAATAATTAAATAAGTTTTGTATAGACTTTCTAGCTTTATTTATTGACCTTGATTTCCCAAAGTCCTAAATACCCCAAAAAGTTGTAGGATCCTGTAATAAAACGCTATAGATTAAATCCATGAACTTTATTTTGAAAAGTATGATTAGCTTAATTTTGAAAAGACCATATCTAGTTTTAAAATAATTCGTTTCATTTATAACAAGTGGCGCTGTAATTAATTTACAGACTAGAAGAAAATATCAAAATGTTAGTAAACAATACAAAAATGTAAATGACAGACAAAATATTATCGTTTATTGTAAAAGAAAGTCTCGATAGGAATAAATATTAAGTGATACATATAATAATATTGTTACACATTAAATATTAAATGTTTTGTAGGAAGGTAGAGACATGGAACATCATCTCTTTGTACGAAAAACCGCGTCCAACAAGTGTAGCACTGTTGTAGCCAAGGATTTACAGAAACTGCCAATAAAACAAGGTAATGGCACTTCACTGATTAATAAATAATATTATTAACTTTGGGGATTACTTTTAAATCTCCCCAAAGTGATAATATTTTACCAAAATTAAAAAGTTTGAGAGTTCGATAGAGAAGATGCCGTGTCCTGTATCACCGACGTCATCACCGTGTTTCGGAGTGCCAACTATTGCGGCAACTATTGGAACTTCTATTTTCATTATACAGGGGACACGCCAGCGCTATTGCGGCAGGTATGGAGACTTCTATTTTCATTATACAGGTGGACACTTTTTCAAAGTTCCCCCTATAATATGTCTCTACCCTCCATAGATTTGTAGAACATTAAAACGCAACTGAAATCAGTTTATAAATTACTTATCCTATTAAACACACATATAAATACACAACATTAGTAATTTGTGCCACAAACCTACACATTTATAATTTTTAAACTTACAATCTAAACGTCATCACGCGATGACGATCAAGTTTAGTCAATTTAGGAGTGTGAGAGAGAGAGTGGATCATGACATGTGATAAAAGCGAGAAGGTAGATATAAACTGTCCGTATAATTGGTAGCTGAGCAGAAAAGGGGCGCGCATAGCCAAGTTACTTTAGGTAATTAGAAACAATCACCTCGGTTAAGCAAAGACGGTCAGTACCTTTTCGTGGTTCGGAGATCACGTTCGTTCAGTCGGTCCCGGTTGTTATCATAGGAAAACAGTCTTGAAGCTTAGTTGGAGGCTTTCAGACGACTTAAAACCATCCAACTGCAAGATTACGTAACCATAACGTCGTCTTGCTAGTCTCCAGCCCGCACTCGGCCAGCGTGAGGATTGTGAGGAATGACGAATGACCTTACGCTGTTAGTACACCGGCGCATTCGTATGCGGCAGCGATGCGAAACACCACTAGCGAAACATCTGCGTCTTCACAGTTCCTTGCGAAACAATACCGACAAGGACGCAACTATTTCATGTAGCCTAGTGCTAGAGTGAGACGTAGCGTATGCGAAATTCTGCCATACTACTGACAGTTTTTTCGTTGTTTCGCTGACGCATACGAATGCGTCGGTGTACTAACGGCGTTAACCCTCTCCCGAGAAGAGATCCGCGCTCATAACTTTGATTTAAAATTCGCTACACATATTATACTCTCATTATGACGTCACAATGTGACATCTTAGACGGTTCACTCCTAAAAACTGGCCTCGGTCTGGGCCAAAATTAGACGGATTTCGACGTACATTCATCTAAATCTTATTATTATACATATGAATATAAAATCAAATTCGCTCAAATATAATGTAGTATACCAAATGCTTATTTATGACGATATTAGATTGAATCAGCTCAGAAAAAGATTAACATTTTTCAAAACAAAAAAAAAACTGTTTACTAGGTATATAGAGTTCAATTTTCGCCATCATTTAACCATTGCAAAGCAGTTCTTTTTATGACCAGTCAATCTTTATTTTATACATATTATTACCTAGGAACACAGTATTTTAAACCCTATTGGTTTAAGTTCACAACATTGAGTCCTTTATTATCGAATCATCAGTAAAGTAAGACAGCAATAGACATTTACACTAGTTTACACTACTTTGAAACGTCATCTGACAGTTCTATTTTTAGACAGAATAATGTAGTGTTACCATACAGAAAAAAGATGACATTCAGTCAGACGTTAAAATAGCAACACTTGAGTATTTAACAAGCGAAATTATTCATGGGGGCGTTACGCATCAGCATTTTGCGGTGCTTGCGTCGCAAGTACTTGTAGTACGTCAGCATATCTCGATAAGCCCGGTATTGCAGGCATTTTGGTAACTGTTTCATTTTGTAGAGCAGCGATTCTATGTACGGATTGCCATCGGCCCACAAGTCGAAAGTACTTGATGGGCAGCGACATGGGGTCCTTTCATCGACTATATCCTCGATTCTCTGCCTCCTTTCCCGATCTGTGAAAAAAATCTGTTGTATTATTCTACAACACATAGTACAAATTACAACTACACGACCTTGACTACTACAAATTTTTAATATGTTCTTCACATCGCTTTCCCTTGCCCACTTTCCCTAATTTCCCATTCCTAAGCATTTGCGAAACGGAAAGAATTTGTGAAATATAATTAAACGAAATGTGTAAATTTATGAATGTAACGATATAGACCAACAAGCTTAAATGGATGTGAGCACAGACATTGGTAAAGCATTCCATAAGGTGGATTATGAATTATACACTTTAAATGAAATCACATTTAATTTAATTCAAGGCCTCCTCCTTCCATGTTTTTCTAATATTAGCAATAAAACTAAAAAGTTGTAGAACAAGGATATAATTCTACACCTATTAAATTAACATAACGCCTGGCGTACCACAGGGCTCAATTCTCGGGCCACTTTTTATTTTGATAAAGCACTCAAATTAAATTTTACTTGTAACTCTAAGTGCTTCTTAATGTAATTATCGAAAAACAAGAACCCTATTAGATATTAAGAATTTTAAAGAAAACAAATCAGATTCTTGATATAGTGGTGTTCTGTAGGTAAGAAAGCGTACTAACTCCACATTGACTCCCTTTTTGGTCTAGTGGTTAGTGTATGCGGCCACCGATCAAGAGATCTCGAAGGGTTTGATTCCCTGGTCGGATCAAAAGCTTGTTTCGGAGTTTGGGTGTTTTCTATGTTTAATATGTATGTATTTACAAAAAAGAAGTACATACGTATTTATATCAGTTATATAGTACCCATAGTATAAGCTCAGCTTGATTTGGGACTAGAGAACGTGGCGTGGCCGTATTATTTATTTATTTAAATTATCGTATTGTAATCCAAAATAAATAATTAGGTGATTTCTTACCGGTCACTTCGTAATGTGACCGCTCGTACTCGTTCAACATATCTGGGGATCCGCTTATAGCAGAGAAGATTGATGCACCTGTAAATCAAGCAATTTAAAATCAAGCAAGCCCCATATTAACCTGTGCCGTGGCCAATCAAGCCAATCAATACTCCACAAATAGGTACATGACATGGCAATTATTCCACCAATCAGTAACTGACCCTTAAATTGAGAGAAAAAGAGAGATATCTGTCTGAGTGGCCCATCCAAACCTAGAATGACAATAGTCATACGCCAACCCTACCATCAAACTGTTTTTCAGCTCAAGTTTTCCACATACTATGGCTATCCTTTACCCATGCTCCCCTAATTCATCTTCATCCTTAAATCTGTCTGGAAATGACTACATTCTTGAAAAGTATTCTTGTCAGACAGACATCATTGATTCTATTTCAGATCAAATCTCTCTAGCTTTCATACAATTTTATTCAATTCTGTTTTTGTGGTGTGCAGAGTTATCTTTCTCTTAAATTCATCATTCTCATTTTTATTTAGTCCTAAAGAAAATCGGCAGAAGATACAGGGAATGATTTACTTTAAACGAGTCGCAATTGAATTATTAACACTTACCGTATAAACGCATTCTCTGCGGATTGGCTGGCGGAATATATACTTGTGTGCGTGAAGTGGATGGTAGATTAGTGAGTTCCGCATATACTGCAACGAGATTTATTTTGACAATTAACTGTAAAAGTGACTGTGCATCATTGGATGGTCAGTGAAGTAATTTAGTCGTACTCGAATCGACTAACAGCCAATCGAACATTTATTTGTTCGATTGGAGATTTTTGCCAATCGTTGAGCTGTGGCCATAATATTGAATTCAATTCCAATTTCAATCTAATACGAATCTAATAATAAAATTACAATTTACAATGGAAATTTATAGTTAGTAGGGCCACGCTGATTTCAGCACGAATGGCCCGACTCGATCGGGGCAGTACTACCCTCACACAGAAGATCAACCTAAAATGACAGCATTTGTGCTCTCATTCGTGATGTCTTTCGTTGGTGAGTGTGAGACCGGTGGCCGAATCATCGATAGAATTTATGCAGAATAATCTCACTGGTGTGAGTCACTATGCTACATTGTATAAACTCATAATAAGGATGGTGGCCCTAATACTGGACTCTGCTCATGCTTTCCATCAGGCAGAGTAGAGTCGCTTTGTTAGGCTTAAATATGAATAAATATACATAGTGTCGAATTCAAGAGTGTGATATCTCACAGTTCCAACTGCATCACATCACGATCATCGGAATTGACATCAAAAGACGGATTGATTGGGTTGGTTGAATTGATGTTGGGTTAGTATAGGGTGCATTGCACCCAGCCGCGAGGAGGCGGCGTCGGTGTGTGCCGGACGCCGCCTAAGAGAGGGTCGTCAAACCGAGGCGGTGCCCGCATCAGGAGCGGGCAGGCGCTGGAGAAGTTCAGAAGGAGATCTCACCCTGGACTTCTCCTCCTCCTAAACGGAGAAGCGCGGAGAGGGCACACTGTGTGGTTTTTAGTCGGTTCAAGTCCGACACACCACCCCGCCGTAACCCCCGGTGGGGTGACGGTCCATGATGATTTTCCACACATAAAAAAAAAAAAAAAAAAAAAAAGGGTGCATTGCAGGCTCCAGATGGCGTCACAACAGCTGTTCCTGGATCCTTAATAGTTCAGGCGCAGATTGGCACACCGTGTGGTTATAGTCGGCCTGATTCCGACACACCACCCCGCCGCATACTCCAGTGGGGTGATGGCTCAAGGGGGTTTCCACACGTAAAATAAAGGGTGCAGTGCTACCCTCACACAGAATATACTTTGCAGTGCTGCGGTCCCATGTCATTTGCTCCCTTAGTTGACTGTTACGATAGGGGTTCGTTTCCATCTTAACCTCGTTTTATATGGAAAGTAAATTTAAAATATACAAACATTTACTTACTTTTACGCGCCTCTTCAGCCTCTGCTCGCTCTGCTGCCATCCTTGCTTCTCTGCTTGGAGAGATAGGAAGAGCACTATCATTCGAGTCTGAAAACAAAATTTTTTTAGAAGATAGACTAAAATTAAATTTAAATGTAAAACTTTAAAACAAAGCCAATAAATCGATTCTTTATCGATAATCTTATTCGATTTTTGAATAACCACATAAACAGGCTAGAGTTATTAAAACCGAATTAAAAAAATAAATCTTTATAACATATGATGAATTGTAGTTTATTTATTGAAAATTATTTGCCATCAGGTATTTACTTACGGTCTTCGTAATAATCACTCTGGTCTGAATCAACTGCTCTTGTTGTTGGTAAAGGAGAGTTGTGAGCAGACGTGACTGACACTGAAAAAAGAAAGAGTTTACCCAAGATATACATATATAATAATTACAAGAAACAAAAAAAAAATACATTCTACTTAAAAGGAAATCATCAAGAACCCATAACGTCCCACTGCTGGTTTCGGGTCTCCTCTCAAGAGAGGGTTAAGGCCATTCATCAAGGTAGCTCTTAGCTTCACGAGTAGGCGCTCTTAGCCGAGCCGAAGGTAAGCAACGATGACGCGGTCAGTACCTAGATGGGTGACCGTTTGTGGCATGATATGTTATAAGCGTTTCCGTGATTCAGGGGTCACGTTAAGCAGTCGGTCCTGGTTGTTATAAAAATATATCATATTTCGTAATAATACAAAACAATAATGCTGGATTGGCTGATAGTGACAGAGCGATATATTTAGTTCTTGAATGTTGTACTGTAATGTGGAGAACACTAAAAACATTGAAATTAATGTCGTGATTTACATGTATATTAAGTGCAAATTGGCATGTAGATAATGTGAAAGGAAGCAAAAGCTAGATGAATCGTTAATTCGTTTTACTCACCGTCTTCATCCGATTCAGACTCAAAATATATTGGAGTCGGCTCTGATTCTCTTACTAGAGAGGTCGATGCAGAATTATTTACCGCCTCTGAAAAAAAATAAAAACTGTGTCAAAAAAAAATTAAATAATTTTAACAAAAAGTACGTTTACGTATTAATGCGTTAATTTTGTATGACTTTTCCAATTGAGTGCATGTTACAAGTTAAGCCTCTATAACTCCTGAACTAACAAATTCATCTAATCCGTTATAGTTTTCCTTCAAAGTTCATTATATGGACCACCATCACGAATTTTTCCAGATTTTTTGAGCCAGCCGTTTAACTTTTAGAGGGGGGGGACGCCCTGTTTTTACAAATAAGTGCCCTTTAAAGTGGAATATCTCGCTAACGGACACATAAATCAAAAAATCGTCTTAGCAACCCTTTATTGTTTTTAAAAGACCTATCTAATTATACCCCACACGATGGGATAGCCGCGAGAAAAAAAAGTCATCCCCACTTTACGTGTAGGGAAGGTACCCCAAATAAAAATATTTTTCATAATTTTATTGTAGCCCTTTGACGACGTAATTACAACACATATTCATACAAAGTTTCATCTTTCTAGTACTTACCGTTTGGACGGTAAGTCGAGGACGGACGGACAGACGGACATGACGAACCTATAAGGGTTCCGAGTCACAAACTTCGGAACCCTAAAAAAAGATTCCGACGAATTGAGAACCTCCTCCTTTTTTTTAAGTCGGTTAAAAATAGCGACACATCCGTTAGTCGATAGATAATTTGATAAATAAGGGTAGACAGATGAAAAAAAAAATGTTTGTAGTTTTTTTTTTGGAGTTCCTTACCATTGTCGTTATAGTCAGACTCTACTTGCGGTAGAGCTCGTATTTCTCTTTCCTCTACAGACTCAGGTGCAGAATTTTCAACCGACTCTGAAAACAAGAACTCAAACTCAAATATTTTTTTATTGAGTTGGATTTGTTACAGTGAAATTTCAAACGTTAGTATTCAGTATTTACTTAATAATTTTGAAAAAGAAAAATCAATCAATAATTAAATTCATGATATCTGCCCTAATTTTTTTCAAACTAAAAATGATTGTGGTATATTTATCATCTCGTTACAGTCCACTGCTGGGTAACAAAATAAAAAAAAAAACTTTAATATTATGTTTTTTATTTACTTACTGCTTTGACCTTCGGATTCTTCTTTCGGATTAGCTGCTGGTTTCAGTTCTCTCAACGGAAAGACCGATGATGCTACACTAGGGTCCTCTGAAAGAAAAACTTAACAGTTTGAGAGAAGAAAATCGGGTAAGTGCGTGTTAGGCCACGCACAGAATAAGTTTTCGTAGTCACCCATGATGTAGGATGTAGGTTGAATTAAAATCGTGTCCAATAGATAATTAATTATTATGTTTACTTATTAGTTTTTGAATATATGTTAGCTATAGAACACTATCATAACGACAGTTTAAAAAAAAATATAGAAAGTAAATACAATACAAGAAGTGCAACCGAAAATAAACTCAGCAAACCAAGAGTAAAGAATTACTATGGTGAAAGAATGTCATCGTATGTGGTTCCTCGTATTTTAAATGACATTGACCTGTTGCGACAATTGCTTAAGTTGAGGCCAGGTCAACTAAAGACTCAACTAAAGGCTCTTTTGTTAGAAAGGATAGGTTAGCGAAATATGAAGAGGGAAACAGACATAACACGTAGATATAAGTAGATATGTAGCTAAGAGCGCGTCTCGCAAACAAGCTTGACAGCTTGGCGAGTAGATGTTTATTTTTTTGTCATTTGTAAAATGTTGTTATTAAATAAAAAAAAAAAAATCTACTTACCGATTTCCTCATAAAACTCAAAATCTTCCAACCAATCAGTCGGCTCTGGTACCCTCAGAGGCGACTCAGGTGATGACTCAGTATCATCCGGATCTGAGAAAAACAAAATACCTAATAATATTGGGAATAAAAAATAATAGTTTAAAAAAACTAAACAAACACGCTTTTAAACTAAAAAGTAGAAAATAATTTTAATGTAACAAAGCGTGGGGCGACGTTATTGAAATATTTTCAGAAAGCACCTCAGCGTGTTTGTTTAGTTTTTTATAACTATATTTTTTTTTTCTAGACAAAAAAATCTAATTTGTTTAAACATGTTTTTTTCAAATTAGCGTATTGTCATCGGTCCTCGATAAATGTACAAAGTTTGAACGAAATCTGGCCGTTTAAAGTTGGTCAAAATCGCACGCAAAGGAGTCGGTTACAAACAAACATACAGGTGAAGTTAATGTAAAGCGTGTAAAAAGCGTTTAAAAACATGAGAAGTCGTCGCAAAATTAAACCACTCACTATGTCAAAATGCTTTTAGAAAATGACTAAATAATGTCATAGTCAAACAACGTCCATATCATGTTGAATGCGCCGAATCTCATCCGATTACCGATGTTAACTTGGATGGGTAAACGACTGGTATGTAAAGTGTTTTTGGAATTCCATGAAGAGTTGGTAAAGAGTGAAGAAAGCTGGAGAGCAATATACATTTCTGTGAAGTTTTGATGCTCCAGGAAAATTAACCTGAAAGGGATCGAGGCCCATTCTGATAGTAGAAGACCACAAGCCTCAGAGGCCTAAGAAGATGGGGACCTCTAGTGGTAGATTTGGAGGCTGTAAAGTAGGGAGGTGACTTGACAACTTCAAGACGCGATCAAGACGCAACGTTGTCAACAGAGGAAAGTTTACAAACTTACAAGAAACGGACACAAAGAACACCCAGACTCAGAATAACAATTTGTGGATCCACAAAATGTGATCCTATGTGGGATTTCACCCACAACACTTGATGCAGTAGAAAAGGGCGTAGTGACCGCTGAAAAGACGAAGCCTCCGTGCAATCATAATGCTTGCAGCTGCTCTCTGGGTCTTCTAGGGTCTTGTTTAATATCCAGAAATCCCAAGGTCTCCAGAATAAAGCATCTCAAGCTATAGGATCGTTTTTATGCAAAACCATATTCTTGTCTCCTACAGCCAGAGGTCAGGAAAATTTTCAGACCCGATTTCCAAAAAACCTCTTATGCACGTAAGTAAGACTATATTAGTCAGGTAGTTAAAAAAATTCTATATAAGACTCGTTTTTTCTCATTTTATCAATTACAGGTCCAAGGGGTCTGATCCCAAAGATCTCCCAAATTATGAAGGTCACGACCTTCCGTATCTTTACGGCAGTAGAGTCAATATACATCGGTGATAGAGCTATAACTAATTTGACCGGAGGGTATGTTTAAATGTAGAATGTCATCTGGCACGGGGATCATGACCCTTGGTCACAAAGCCTTGAATACAACAATGATTTTGTAATGCACCTTTGGGCAATATTGTCCTAAGACCTAAGACATGGAAGATATGAACCCAGAACAGCACCAAGTCCAGGTCATATGGGGTCATCACCCCATAACTCAAGAGCGGCTCTAGTCCTCAGGTTCACTATCCCCCAGGACCTTATTGTTAAAGGGGGGTCACTACCTCAGAGCCTCCTCGATCAAGGGGGTCATGACCCATGTCACAAAGTCTTTTAACTTGAATACAAACAATACATGTATAATGAACGACAAGGATCTTTGGGCTATGGCGGTCATGGTCTCAAGGATTCCATGGATACTGTAATTTCCTCAGAATGTTACCATCTAGGGGCCAAGGTCCAGGAAATCATGGATAACAGGGTTCATTACCTAAGAGTGTCCCGGTTTTTGAGCTTAACGACCCCTCAGGACCGTTTCGTTGAAGGGGGTTAAGATTCCTCCAAGTTGTACTTCATTGGAAGATTTATTATCCAAAAGTGATTTATTTACAGAATTATCACAAAAACAATTAACTTGAATGCAATAATTAATATGTAATACCTAAAATAAAATAGATCAATAATCATAAATACCGGGAAATCACACAATACAAAGAAGAAAAAAATAACAAAACAATTAGCTCCGTCAAAATAAATATACACTTCATATAACATCACGTGATCTTATCAAAATCAAGAAGAAAATAATTAATTACTTACCCATTTTATTAAAATCACTTATTGTTTAGCACAACACTATCATACGTCGAGTCCCAAGAAGTGATTGCCGTATTTCACTCAAAGCAAATCTGTAATTGACGTTTAGAAACCAATTGATTCACCTGATAACGAACCATACTCCAAATTTATAATAACCAATCTAATTTATCTCAAAACAGTCGAGAAAAATTTAAAAATATGTCAATTTGGTATTTACAAGATTTTATAAAGCGAAAGTTATATTAGAATGAATGAAATGAATCGGTTGTGTGTTGTGATAGGTTTTCGAACGCACCTCACGTCCGAAATATTGATTTAGTGCCCGATAAAATGAGCTGTGTCTAGATTTAGGGCACCTGTAGAGGTTACCGGGCAACGCTCAAGCCTACTGCGCAGGTGCAAGCCTCGTCTTTTTGTCACAATTATGGATAGAATCAGCTTATCATTATAAACCGCATCTATCCATAATTGTTAATAACGGGTTATTACCACAGAGCCTCCTCTTTCAAGGGGGTCATCAACCATGTCACACTCTTTTAACTTGAATTCAAACAAAACATGTATAATACACCCCAAGAATATTTGGGCTGTGGCGGTCACCTTTGCTCCTTTGTTCATATATTTTAAGTAGATATATAAGCTATATTACTGTAAAGTTTCATCCAAATCCGTTCAGTAGTTTTTGCGTGAAAGAGAAACAAACATACATACCTACGAACTTACATACATACATACTCACAAAGGTAAGGATACTGTTTATTGTTGTAAATCGCGAGTAAGACCGCGTAGCAAAGTTAGTCTAAGAAATAAATTACTCCTTGTGTTGTCAGCTTTCAGTCGGTGAAAGTCCCGTCTAAATCGGTAAAGCCGTTCAGGAGATTCAATGTACATCTATACAGATGAATAAAATTGGTGTCTCTGTATCTAATATGAAATGAACAGTTTAGGTACTAACATCTAAAAAGCGGCCAAGTGCGAGTCGGACTCGCATATGAAGGGTTCCGTAGCAGCAAGTAACGTCATATAAAAGTTCTTGTAGGTCGTTGTAACTTTGATTGATGTTTTAATAATAGTGTATTGGTTGAATGAAAGGGAAATTGCGGTTTACGATTTATGACGTATTAAAAAAAACACTTACTAGATCTCGTTCAAACCAATTTTCGTTTGAAGTTTTCATGGTAATGTACATCATATATTAAGTATGGGGACCCCCAAAATTTATTGTTTTTTTTTCTAGTTTTGTGTAAAAAAATTAATGCGGTTCACAGAATACATCTACTGACCAAGTTTCAACAGTATAGCTCTTATAGTTTCGGAATAAAGTGACTGTGACATACGGACGGACAGACAGACAGACAGACATGACGAATCTATAAGGGTTCCGTTTTTTGCCATTTGGCTACGGAACCCTAAAAAGCAGTTTTTACAATTTTTGACTGTCTGTTTGTTGGTCCAGAATCAACACTGATATTACATACAGACAGTCCGGTTTCATTCATTTATATAGATGTACGTTGAATACAGCTAACATGATACTTCATAGGTACACAATTAGTAGATATAAGGAAAATATTCTCGAAAAATATCGGAGGGTTCAGCGTTTCCATGGCAACAATCCTAAATTGTTACCAGGGGGACGCGAACGGGCCTGTAACTTTGTCTTTTTTAGGGTTCCGTAGCCAAATGGCAAAAAACAGAACCCTTATAGATTCGTCATGTCTGTCTGTCCGAGTCCACAGCCCCTATGTTCCGAAACCATAAGAACTATACTGTTGAAATTTGGTCAGTAGATGTATTCTGTGAACCGCAATAATATTTTTACACAAAACTAGAAAACAAACAATAAATTTTGGGAGTCCCCATACTTAGAAATGAAACTCAAAAAAATAATTTTCATTAAAACCATACGTGTAGGGTATCTATGAATAGGTCTTCAAAAATGATATTGAGGTTTCTAACATCATTTTTTTCTAAACTGAATAGTTTGCGCGAGAGACACTTCCAAAGTGGTAAAATGTGTCCTCCCCCCTGTAAATTCTAAAATAAGAGAATGATAAAACTAAAAAAAAAAATGATATACATTACTATGCAAACTTCCACCGAAAATTGGTTTGAACGAGATCTAGTAAGTAGTTTTTTTTTAATATACGTCATAAATCGTAAACCGCAATTTCCCTTTCATTCAATCAATACACAATTAAGCAAACATCGACGAAGTTACAACGAACTACAAGAACTTTTATTATGTTACTTGCTGTTACGGAACCCTTCATGGGCGAATCCGACTCGCACTTGGCCACTTTTTTTTTATCATTAAATTCATTACGACAACGACTTGAAGACTTTCGTTAAATACTTGATATTGGCAGAAATAGCTGATATTATTCGGCTGGTTGCCATTTCAGCAAAATGGTTATTATTATATATTATATATTATGGTTGGCGTTCCTTGGGGGAGACCTTCGTCCAGCAGTGGACGGCGATAGGTTGACACACTATAAGACTGTTGGTCTAGTTGGTCTAATTTTAAATTATGTATGTATTTACAAAAAAAATGTATGTTTATATATTTAAATCAGTTGTCTATTACCCATAATAGAAGCTCTGCTTAGTTTGGGACTAGATGACATTGTGTGTAAGATAACCTAAATATTTATTTATTGCTGATAATTTCCTTTCAATGAATTGGAAGCTGAACTGACTCTGATGGGACTTTCTATGGCAGAAAGCAGATGACATGAATAGTTACACTCAGGCTAATTTTTTTAGACTATCATCGCTTCGCGGCGTTACTCGCGATTTACAATAATCATCATCATCATCATCATCAACCTAAAATGTCAAACCTTAAGGCCAAACGTATTTACAACAATAACAGCAGGTAGCACCACGGGACACAGATAGTAGATACACAAAAAAAAAAAAAACTGGAAACTCATCGTCAATCAACAAGTAACTCATGTATTTTTCATACATACATATTTTGTCAGCCCATAGCTCTTGTACTCCATTGATTTGAGCATCGCGCTTTCGGTGGGGTACATTGTACAATATAATGAAATTATTGATACCCATTTAGTACCAATCGATTCTGGGTTTTTGGTCCATACATTTTGGACCTTCTCCTTTGACAAGTGCGTTTTAGGCCACGTATAGATTAGGGTTCCGTAGTAACTTACAATGGTAGTTGAATCGAAAATCGTGTCCAACAGATAATTGTTATGTTTACTTATTATTTCTTTATTTTTGTACGAAGTTTTCCAAGTGAGTGCATTTTACAAGTTAGGCCCTTATAACTCTTAAATCAGAAAAGTTATCTAAACCGCTATTCAGATTTTTCGAGCCAGTTGATTAGCTTCTAGAGGGGGGGGGGGGGGGGCTTTGTTTTTATTATTTAATTTAATAACTCGCAAACGAATACCCACTCGTAAATCGCAAAATGGTTTCAGCAACCTCGCATTGTCTTTAAAAGGCCTATCTAACGATACCAAACACGATGGGGTAGACGCGAGAAAAAATATCATCCCTACTTTACGTGTAGGGGAAGTACCCCAAATAAAATTATTTTTCGTAATTTTATTGTAGCACTTTGTCGCCGTAATCACAACACATATTCATGTAAAGTTTCATCTTTCTAGCACTTACCGTTTGGATTATAAGTCTAGGATGGACGGACATGACGAATATATAAGGGTTCCGAGTCTTAAACCCTAAAAAAGAATTTTAAACTTGAAATATTAAGTACTGGAATCTTGCTCGAGAATGAATATATCTATTGCTGAAAACAGCATGAAGACTGGTGCAATAATTTTAAAGCTTATCGCGATCAGAAAGACTAACTCAGCAAAGGACTTTGTTTAAAATACGTAATATGTAGAAACGAAATCTTTCGTGCGCAAGTCTGAATCGCACTTGGCTGGTTTTCTTTTTCAGCCCTGTACCTCTCCACTTACTCCTTAGGGACAATTCGTAACACTTATTAATAAAAATAATAATACTAATTATAGTAAAAGTAATATTTATTTCAGTAACTATTTTAATTGCCATACAGTTGTGTGTGTGAAGCCATTGTTTTGTTCAGCAGTGTCCTTCGGTAGTTTGTACTTCGCTAGGAGGGTCATGTGATTTCGGCGCTTCTCAGTCAGCCCGTGTCTGCCGGGGTCACCTATTAGGACCTGGGAAATGTAGTAAAATAAATCATAAATATCTCAAGAATCAAATTATCTACTTAATATTTAGGAGAGAATGTATAACAGAAAATTATAAATTCGAAACTTACCTAAAGTATCTGACTTTAGGTAAGTTTCGAATTTATAATTTGAGTATTGGAAACAACAACAACAAATTCGTTGAACTTTTTTGGGCCAGGACGTCCATAAACCACAAAGTTTTATGAAAAGATAATTAAATTTCGGATCGCAGGGTAAAAATGGGATCCTATTATAAATACTCATGTTAGAGAATTTCACAGATGATTTATTTTTGTTGGCCCTTTAACAACAAATATAAAAAACGGATTAAAATACATATATAATGGAGGCTCCCATACAATAAACGTGATTTTTATTCCGTTTTTTTCCTCGATATTATTTATATTATTAACGGCAACAGGCATAATGTATACCTAAATAATGGTAAGGGGAAACGTCTCTTTGCACGACCCGATTTGTCTCGCACTTGGCCCATTCATAAGTGGATTAATTATTTCTACACTGCAAACATCTGAATGATACTTACAGTTTTTCCATTCCGACTAAGTGTATGCAGCCATTCAAACAAAATGTTCGCGAACTCCTCATCGTAGAACATATCACCTATTAATATTGTTTGGAAGCTTTGACAATCATCACCAATCATGTTTTGATCACTTGTCTCAACTGTGGTTTTGTTGAGTTCAGCATTTATTTGAGTAGCATATATCGCGTCTGTAAGTGAACGTTTATTTTAGAAAGCATATCATGAGGGGATGTAGCTCAGTGGTAGAGCGTTCGCTTTGCATGTGAAAGGCCCCGGGTTCGATCCCCGGCATCTCCATGCTTTTTGTCTTTTTTATTATTAAAGAATATTAAATTGTGATATTTTATTGCATTTTTTTTATATTTTTTATATGAAAAGAATTGATCTCCAAAAATTTAGAAATAATGATCCTTGTAAAATAATGGTGTGTAATCGGAGAGGCCTATGTCGAGTAGTGAACTGCGATGGGCATCATGATGCTGTTCATCAGCAATATACAATAATTATACAATGAACAAAAAATTAACATTGTGGAAAAAATAAGAAATTAGCTTACAAATATCAATATCGTTTGCAACCACGCGCTGAGCGTTCATAATGGCAGCAGCAATAGAACCAGCTCCACACCCGCAACCGATATCAAGGACGTGACGATTTTTTACGATATTTTCATTATCCAAGATGTACCTGTAAATAATTGGAACTTCAGAAGTGAAAACTTCATTTACTTTTCAAATTTCCAGTCACTGCCATCTATTTTATTTTAAATGAACTTTATGGTGTGATACTTATAGCGCCATCTACTGACTAATAGGATCTGTAGATTGAGAGAATTTAAAGTGAGTATTGGGTAACAGATGGCGCTAAGTGAGCTAAGTAATGTGAGATAAAATTTCGTTCGAAATTATATTATTCATCTAAAGAAATGATCAAATTACAGTTTTTTTTTATTAAATGCACATGCAAGTATATTACGCCCAAAAAGCAATTAAAAAATTTTTGTTTGTCTGTTTCGGACACTGTATCTCTGGAACAGCTCCACCGATTTTAACGGGAATTTCACTGGCAGAAGGCAGTTTATGTCCTAAGGAGTAACTTACAACTTTTTTTATACTAGCTTTGCTACGCGTCGTTACTCGCAATTTACAACAATAACTGCGAGTAATACCACGGGTCTCAGCAACTATGATAAAAAATAATTTTAATGACAACCACACCTTATTTATTTTTTCACATTTTAGGGTATTGCAACTGCAGCACATTTTAGAACAAATATTCCTGTTCCTTAGCAGCACGTTACGACCCCTAGGCAATGAATAAGGGTGGTTACATTCTATTCTCAATCCTTCCACATGGAAATTTCCGAAAAATAATAATGATGTATGTCTAAATTAGCCTTGCCTTCAACTATATTGAGTCAATCTTAGTAATTGTATAATAATATGAGATACGCTGGGTTTTTAGGAATATGCCTATTAAAACTAGTTTAATTGTAACAATTCTAGATAAAAGAGTATGTACGAATCATTGTTTCGCAGTATTCAAACAATCGATGTGTAGTATTCGTTCCTAACTCAGTTAGCACACGTCGTCATTAGACCTGAGGTGAAAACTTGATAATTTGCCAAATCGCATACAATTAACAGTTCGGTCAATTTAGTTTATTTATCTTTTCTATTTGTTATCTTTTGTTTGGGATACTAAGAACGTAGTAAATGTAGTCATTATAATTTTAACAAAAAGGAACCGACTTCAATGAAAAACTATTCCGAGTACCCTACTCGCGACAATTGTGGTTGATGAGTTGAGGAGTTCCCTCGATTTCCTTGGGATCCCATCATCAGATCTCGATATGGTGACGATGGGACCATCTACAGATGGCCCATTCCACGGCTACGCCCATTCCAATGCAAAAAGAATTTTTGAAATCTGTTCATAAACAACGAAATTATTGCTGAACATACATAAAAAAAATAAGATTCCGACGAATTGAGAACCTCCTCCTTTTTTTAAAGTCGGTTTAAAATAGTTTTTTAAAAGAAATATATACTCTTTGTATATAATATATGTTAACCGGGTTGAAGTTTATCGTCTGTCGATCAGTTAGTTTATACAAATATTCGAGATGTGGGGGAAACTGCTGCTAACACCTTGGATACCTTTGAGCGTTTCATACTAATTCATCCATCTTAAAGGAACTGAATATTCGCGAGGGTTTATCGACTCAATGCGGAGGCAAACGCAAAATCAAACATTTTTCGTTTTCTATATTATTCTATTTAAATTTTCATTGGCTAATATTTTGTTTTGATCACATGACTGAGTGACAATGAAACAAGAGAATAGAGAAACAAAATAGAGAATAGAATAGAAAACGAAGAACTTGGCTAGGGGGCTGGCTTCTATTCATGCTTTCCATCAGGCAGAACAGAGTCATATTGGCGACTAATATAAAAAAAACCACATAGGCTTCTCCTTAGAAGAGTTCCGTTTCTTCGTTACAACTTAATTACTGAATAAATATTAGCTGGCTCTACATTGCGTGTAAAGGGTCTTGACCTTCTCGCCCTAGAAAGGGGCGTGTGAACACGACAACCCCTCGGTGTGACCTGTTTTGTTTAGGTAGACGGTAGCCTCACCCATTACCGGTAACCGTTGTCCCGTGCTACTACATCCTCTAGCCCGTAGGGGTCAAGATTTAATACAGACAATGTATTGTACTCATATTACTAAATTGTATCTATAAAAATACATAAAATTGAAGAAGAATAGCTCGCCATAGTGTTGGTCATTTAGGCAAGTTCATATTAAAAGAAAAAAAAGCGATAACTATGTCGTTTACAAAAACAGAACAGCGAATATTCTGCTCTATGTTCACAACACGAACGTAATCTATCGCTTGACCTCAAAGATTTAATTCAAGATCAAGTGAAAATATAAAAATAAATTTTCTCAAAGTTTGCCAATTTTCCCTCTCGTTTCTCCGAATCCATTGTACGGCTACATAAGACAGAATTCCATTCAGTTCTTCGAACTACTTGGAACTATCACTGGAAATGCTCCCTTAGATACGTGACTTCACCCGCCCCTTACTTAAGGGTAGGTTCGAACTGTGCAGAGAGTAGAAAGTTATCTAAGTAATCTGTATGGACATAAGGCCTGAATCGTCGTTATTTATTTTTGTTTTCAGATTGCAGCATAATAATTTTTGAAAGAATTCTTATATTGCAGTAAGTTATAATATTGTAGGATAGCTTAAAAGCAACTTTTTTTCTAAGTTTTTTTTTGTCTATATCAATCTTAATACTAATAATCTTACTACACAAGTGTTTTGTAGGAACACGAAACATAGATTACATATCTCTATATAATACATAAAAAAATAGTTTTAAGAAACTAAACAAACGCGCTTTTAAACTAAAAAGTAGTTAATAATTTTAATGTAATAAGCGTGGGGCTAAGTTTGTTTTAGTTTCAAATATTGATTTTTAATACATCAATAGTTTTAAGGCGTGTTTGTCTAGTTTTTTTCAAATATTTTTTTTACTAAAAAAGACTAATTTGTTCAAACTTTTTTTTTTCAAATTAGTGTATTGTCATCGGTCCTCGATAAATCTACAAAGTTTGAACGAAATCTGGCCATTTAAAGTGCGTCAAAATCGCACCCAAAGGAGTCGGTTACAAACAAACAAACATACAGGTGAAGCTAATAAAAAGCGTGTAAAATTTGACATTACAAAGAGAAAATTTTATTTTAATTACATTTATAGATTATAAATATTGAATTTTAGAAACAAATAATTTGTGACGACTTGTTTCTGTAGCGTGGCCGTAACCTTTATAGGGAGGAAAGGGGGTTGGTTCTTGGAATGTAGACGCTCTCGTAAGCGGGTTCAGGGCGAGGTTTCGAGGAAACCAAGTAGATATTATTCTAACGTGTTTTCGTAGTATGTTTGTTTGTTTCAGAGCAGACAATTTATTGGAGTAAGTATACTTAATGTATGAATTTCAAAGTTTGTTCAATTTTAGCCGGATAAAAATTACGTTTGTATCAGGCAAAATTTAATGAATAAAGATCTTCATTCAATTCAATGTCATTCATTACCATAGTTGTTAAACTTTTTATCTGTCTGTCCGTCTGTTTGTTCCGGCTAATCTCTAGAACGGCTGTATCTATTTTAACGGGACTTTCACTGGTAGAAAGTTGATCACCTAAGAAGTAACTTAGGCTATTTTTTCTAGACTAGCTTCTCTCCGCGGCCTTACTCGGGATTTACAACAATTAAGCAGTCGGGATTTTTGTTTCTATAATAATTAACCGGTCCATTCGTGCTGAAATCAACGTGGCTCTACTGCCTACGTATCATGCTTATAATTCTTCTTTATTAATTAGGCAATTATGTACACTCTGTCGGTCCAGTCTGACACAATATTTGAACAAAGACTTTAAATGTAAATAATAAAATAAAATAATATTTGCGCTTCAGATACGTAAATGACGGTACATAAAAAATGTATATAATATGTGTTTAAGTAGTCGTATCATAATATAATAACTAGCTAAGTCCCCCCGGTGTTACTCGCGGTAATTGTTATAAATCGCTGGTAACAGCTTAGCCAGTCACTAACACCCCCCACGGGATGAAAACCCCGGAACTACTAACAGGCTCAAGACCCAACCCATTGACCATCCTGTAGTTGTAGGCGGCGCGGACTACCACTTCAACAGGCCTTAGACCTGGAAAAGTTACCCCGAGACCCTGGCTAGGATCTACAAGAAGAACCACGAAAGAGATTCATATTTTATTCTTCTCAACTCATAGGATGTATCAATATGAACAAAACAATGATTCATCCGTTATACAACCGGGTCACGAACATGATCAGCAACGCCCTCAAGGGTCAAGGACGCCGGTTGAAGGTCGAACTTACGCGCCCTCGTCTGAGTCACCTTGAGTCTGACTCAAGCTCGTCTCCATGGAAACGGAAGGGGCGGGTTTGTTTATGTAATTTTGAATTTAATATTGATTTTGGCTCACAAGGATTGTTTCTCAAATGTGACAGAAACCGTCCAGAAGTCAGAACCTGAATTATGAAAGGAGATAAATTAAAGACAAAACCATCGTTAAAATCCTGCCAAAATTATCCGTTTTGTTTTTTTTGACGGGGTTGAAAATCCCCAGTTCCTGGGGTACTCAGTAGCCAGGTGTCTGGAGTTTCCACTGACCTATACTAAAGACCTCTGGCGCCCTGCTCTGGGCGGATCAGAACCATGTTATTTCAGGTACTTCCTGATTCAGCGCTATGCCCTATCATTTCTTGTCCTGGAGGAAACTTATCCTATTCTACTAACAGTATAAATGCTAAAATTTGTAAGGATGTTTGTCACTCTTTCATGTAAAAGTTACTGAATAGATTTGTATGGAACTCATACATCAGAAAATCACATAGGTCAGATGGGCTAAGCCAGAGGTCGTGAGTTCGATTCCCAACTAGCACAAATGTTTGTATGATGAACACGATCGTTTCTTTTAAGTCTGTGTGTAATTAATCAACTCGGAGATTTGAAAATGGCGGTGCTAGACTATTCATCGTGAAATGATATAAAAACGCAGGTGGAGCCGCTGCCAAATGCAATCTCAAACACAAAACCTGTAATATAGTAACTAAACTGTCGATGAACATACATTTGATATATACATTGCATCTAGAAATAAAGCACAATAGTTAAATACAAGTTTTTATGTGGTAAGTGGGAATCAAACCCTGGATCTCTGATCTTAGTGATTAGTGATTCAGTCAGAATCACTAATCACTAAGCCAACAGGCCCGCTGAAGCAATATTATGTCGTAAATTAATAACATTAAAATTTATATAACCTTTACACCCAGTTCATAAAACTAAATAGGTCAAGTGATAATGATTATACCGAGTCATGCTTAGAAACAAAACATATTCAAATACTAGCTCAGCCCCGCGGTGTTACCCTCGATAATTATTGCATTAAAACACTTTATTGACGTAATTTACAACATATATTCATGCACAGTTTCATCTTTCTAACACAGACGGTAGATCGAAGACGGACGGTCGGACGGACGGACATGACGAATCTATAAGAGTTCAAAGTACAGTTTTTTGTTATATACTTTGACATGCAATTAGTGAAAAGCTGTACGGACTGGCAAGGCAACGTGATCTTGCCGTTGGATGTTTATAAGCCGCCCGGAGGCCTCTAAGAAAGGTTAACGACTGTTAATATATGATAATAACCGAGACCGATTGCTTGATGTGACCTCCGAATTACGGAGACGCTCCTGGTATCAGGCTATTAAAGATGACACATCCAGGTACTGACTACGCCGTCATTCCTTACTCTAGGTGATTGTTTCTAATCAGCGCCTCCTCCATCCACGATATGTATGTCGGTTTTCGCAGTAAAAAGGAGCCTGTGTCTTTTCTCAAACATCAATGTATATAATTTTAATTGATATCAGTGCTGTAGTCTAGTTGTGAAAACGTAACAGACAGACACACAGAGTTACTTTCCCATTTATAATATTAGTAGGAATGGATTTGAATATCACAAACAATTTTACACAACATTCTTTTCTGTTACGTATATAGCAAACAAGTTGACAATCAAACATTATAATAAAACATTTATGTATTTACATGTTATATATCTTTATTAACATGATTAGTGAGAATTAAAGTTGTATGTTCGTATGTCATGTGCAATACACGTAAATATTAGTGTGACAAGGATGTGGGGGCAATGACCACGGGTTTGTTGGCTGATAACGATGGGATATTTTTTATTTGTTAGATAAATTCTTGTTTTTTATCAGACAATTCTCTTTTTAATGTGATATACATTTAAACAGGTAGCATGGACACCTGATTTTAGATATACTCTGACCTTGGATGTTTCCAAGGTCAGAGTCATCGTCCATCCATCCCACTATTGGTATAAGTAAATATACTAATCAAGAGTGGGATGGAAAGAGAGTTGGAGAGAGTGAGAGCCTTCTTACCTACTAATCTGGACAATGCAGCTTGGTGTCTCACAGATGTGTGAGATGCTCCTGCATCATTGGGCCTTCGGTCTCGCATTCACCAACAAAACACGACAGCACGAATCTTGTCACTTTGGGTTATGCTGGTTAGGCTGTACCGTAGTACCGAGGGTAATAATGGTTAGCTTTTTAACATCAAGAAGCCTAATCTTAAAGTAATCATTGTGGGAAATAGAGTATAGATCTAGGGATCGAAGAACTATATTTTGAGGTAAAGGTGGCAAACGAGGGTCACCCGACGTTAGGAGAAGGCAGTGACTGCCGCCTATGGAAACAAATTAAAAGTCACAAGTTGTGTGTGTGTGTGTGTGTTGCAGTATTTCGAGCCTTAAATCCGAAACTGAAGAGAGGGGGTGCACTCAATCGCAACTAGTAAAAGGCATACGACAGAATTGACTCTCATCGATTTAGCCAGGTTTGTCATATGTGTGTGTGGCTATGGATGGTACCACTTCGGTCTGTTTATTTGCGCTGAAGTATGGTTCTACATTATTAGTAATAGTCATCATCATCATCATCAGCCTATCGCAGTCCACTGCTGGACAAAGGCCTCTCCCATTGCACAACACTCTGATCGATTTTTGGATTTGGTAATAGTGTATTTCAAGTAATACTATAGGAGACTTATCCCGTTATTTTACAGCACGCTTGTTCACCCTACTCTTTTGACGTTCACAAACTCAGGGTTGTCACACAAAAGTTTTTTTTATTACACTGTTTGTTGTAAAAAAGTATGCTCGTAAAGTATATACATATGTATTGTTTACATTTGATACACGCGATATCTTAAAGATAATGATTGTCAAGTCTACAAATGTGATGATCACGAAGTTCTTTCATGAAATATTTTACTACACAAGTGTTCAAATTATCTTATTTTATCAACACTTTAGGCTTGGATAATTTATTATATCAGATAATAATTATTCAGAACTATCTAACAGGAAAATCTAAGATATAGTACTAATTTGAGGTTTTATTAATAGCATGTTAAAATATAATAAAAAAATGTAAATATCAAAGTCCAAATGAGCACGTCACTCGGTAGGAATAAGAGTCGGGTGTCGTAAAAGGGAGCGAACTACGAAGGACAACAGCGGTGGAAAGAAAAGGAAAACTTGAAACAAATGTGTGGCTGCTGATCAAGAGGTTTCGGAGACGATTCCCGGGTCGGACCAAAAGTTTGTGTGATCCACAAATATTTGTTTTGGAGTGTGGGTGTTTTCTATGAAGGTATAATATGTATGTATTTACAAAAAAAAGTATGTTTATGTATTTATATCAGTTGTCTAGTACCAATTTTTTTTGTGTGGAAAATCGTCATGGACCGTCACCCCGCCGGGGTTTTCGATTCGGCGGGGCGGTGTGTCGGACTCGAACCGACTAAAAACCACACGGTGTGCCCTGTCTGTTTATTTGCGCTGAAGTATGGTTCTACATTATTAGTAATAGTCATCATCATCATCATCAGCCTATCGCAGTCCACTGCTGGACAAAGGCCTCTCCCATTGCACAACACTCTGATCGATTTTTGGATTTAGTAATAGTGTATTTCAAGTAATACTATAGGAGACTTATCCCGTTATTTTACAGCACGCTTGTTCACCCTACTCTTTTGACGTTCACAAACTCAGGGTTGTCACACAAAAGTTTTTTTTATTACACTGTTTGTTGTAAAAAAGTATGCTCGTAAAGTATATACATATGTATTGTTTACATTTGATACACGCGATATCTTAAAGATAATGATTGTCAAGTCTACAAATGTGATGATCACGAAGTTCTTTCATGAAATATTTTACTACACAAGTGTTCAAATTATCTTATTTTATCAACACTTTAGGCTTGGATAATTTATTATATCAGATAATAATTATTCAGAACTATCTAACAGGAAAATCTAAGATATAGTACTAATTTGAGGTTTTATTAATAGCATGTTAAAATATAATAAAAAAATGTAAATATCAAAGTCCAAATGAGCACGTCACTCGGTAGGAATAAGAGTCGGGTGTCGTAAAAGGGAGCGAACTACGAAGGACAACAGCGGTGGAAAGAAAAGGAAAACTTGAAACAAATGTGTGGCTGCTGATCAAGAGGTTTCGGAGACGATTCCCGGGTCGGACCAAAAGTTTGTGTGATCCACAAATATTTGTTTTGGAGTGTGGGTGTTTTCTATGAAGGTATAATATGTATGTATTTACAAAAAAAAGTATGTTTATGTATTTATATCAGTTGTCTAGTACCAATTTTTTTTGTGTGGAAAATCGTCATGGACCGTCACCCCGCCGGGGTTTTCGATTCGGCGGGGCGGTGTGTCGGACTCGAACCGACTAAAAACCACACGGTGTGCCCTCTCTGAGCTTCTCTTTACGAGGAGGAGTCCAGGGTGAGATCTCCATCTGGACTAGTTGTCTAGAACCCATAATACAAGCTCTACTTAGTTTTGTTTTGGACTAGATGACATTGTGTGTAAGATGTCCGAAATATTTATTTATTTATCTAACTAGCGAAAATCTTTAAATGGACTATTGGAAGGGTTTCAGCTGGAATGGGCCGGTTCGAGTGGGCAGGAACTTGACTATAATGTGCGAGATTTGCGGTGTTGCCAACTGAGGGGTTTTCCAACTAAATTTAGGGGTAAAAAAATTGCACAAGGTTTTTTTTAGTGGGAAAAAATGTTTATGGGTTTTTTTAGGGGGAAAATAATGTTTAGGAGTTTTATTTGAGATTAATAAAATTTTGTTTAAAGAATTGGAAAAATCATATCGACCATAGTAGCCTTAAAATTGTTGAAGTTGTACGTTAAGGCGACTGTGGCACCCTCTCTGACTCGTAAACTTTATATTGAAAAACGAGCTTGATTATAATAATAACCATAAATAAGTTTTTTTACACCACTTGTAATTATTTGAAACAAAAATAATAATTAAAAATTAAACGTTTTAATATTAGATTCTTAACTAATATTAAAACCTTAAATAAATAAATAAAACCTACATTTTTCAAATTGTCAGTTAGGGGGTTTTAGGGGTTTTTGGGTTTACTCTTAGGGGGATAAAATTTCAAGTGTTGGCAACACTGGAGATTTTGATCCATAGCTAGTTTCTCTAATGTGTTTTCTTAGTAACTTTGATCAGCTTGTGCAATAATACATAGGTACCAAACACGATTCAATAATAAAAAATATTTGTGATTTTGTGACATTGCGATCATGATCTAGGTACCTACAACCTATGTTATATTTGTATATTTCCACGAATGGATACGAAAACTGTAAATAACATGTACTAGTCATGGATAATATATTGTTTATGACTAGTAAACTTCTCCATTTTGGAAATTTTATAGATGTTACTCGCGGTTATTGTTGTAAACGAGTAACGCCGCAGAGCGAAGATAGTCTAAAAAACGTAGCCTAGTACTCCTTAGGCCATCAGCTTTCCGCCAGTGAAAGCCTCGTAAAAATCGGTCCAGCTTTTCCAGAGATAACCCGGAACAAACTCACAGACAGGGAGTCAATCTTAAGAATTACTTTTTAGGTATAAATACCGTATATTATATTTTATACGCAAATTTAAAATACGATATAATAAAGCATACAACCGATGACCCTAACATGTTTTTGATCGGAATTGTTCGTAAATTCTATATTCAAAAATGCTAAAAAAAAAACATTCGCAAATCGAATCGACGAGATCACTAAAAGCATTCATAAAAACGATAGATATCATTTTTTTTTGGACACGGATTATGAACAGATAAATTATCAAATACATGAACTGTATCCTGCATATTTACAAAATTCCAGAACTCTGAGTCATACCATCTTAACCTGATAATTTATTCGGAATGAGTCACCCACCTTCTTCTATCTCTTTCCATTAACTTGAAAAAATGTTCTATCTCTCTTTATCGTTAAGCTACAAGTTTGTTTACTATCTATCTCTCTTTACGTAAGGTTAATTATGTTTTGTCTCACTCTATCACGCAATGCGGTGTAGTATTCATCAATGAACTTTCTTCCTTGGGTCTAATCTATAGTAGGTCTCATCAATACTTATTGCTTTATCTATTAAAGTTAGTTTTTGTTTAGATTTTTGTAGAAATGAAAAATGTGTAATTTTACCGAAGAACGCTAATTCAAATATACTTAAAAAAGTTATTAATATAAAGCGTACTCTCTATGTGTTTAACAATTTACTGACAAAAATAAGATTGAATGGTGTTTACCTATATCGAGGTATATAGTTATTTGTAAAGTTTATTAAATGATACACTTTTGACGAGAGAATTGTTTTAATGAATTACTCAAATACAAGTTACTTATAATTGCTACTTAGTATATATATCGCGAATGAGTGCGCGAGTGAACTACGTGCCCGAGGGGTGACGACTGAGGCTCGCTTCGGTTTTAGCTTACCTCGCGGGTTCGTTCCCGTCGTGCACGTGTGTCGCTACATCAACCCTCCCCTTTTTTTAAAAAAAAATAAAAAATTACAATTATGGGATATGGTTGTCAAAACATACAGAACAAACAAACTTACAGTTAAACTATTAAACAGTATATACTTAAACAATATATCAAAGTTGAGCGCATATCAACCGGACTTCGTAACATAAACATGGGCTCAAATTACCTGTTCCCCGAAGCCCGGTTGTTATCGCTCCGTTTACTAGCTACGGTGTACAGTAACCTATGTTAACAAAGAGTACAGAGAATAAGAATTACACAGTATATTATATTATTACAGTTCACAATACGTAGAATATATAGAACAAAGAGTAGCATAAATAAGTGTACAGTACTTACACTGCAAAACAGCAAACCGACAAAAAATAAACTTATTACCTATCACGCTGTGTAAACCTGTTGTGGTATAACTTGTGCCTGTGGAATTCGCGGAACACTCGCTACTTCCACATTGGCTGGTAAAGGGCCTACAAAATCTGTATAATATATATATGTTCAAAACGTCCCGCTGGTGGAAATTGCCACAGTATGACGATGAACCTTAGCTTTTTTTTCATTTGATACACGCGAAAGTGAATAATCGCTAAATAAATCGCTAATAATTCACGATCGTAAGTACTATACTTAATCTACGCGTCGGTAAGCTTCCTAGAAGAATAGCCTAACGGTCTCCAATTGCCATCACCGCACTGTTATAAAACTGCTCCCACACAAGTATTTGATGCATCCGTCATCAACGCTAGTGGAATTTCAGGTACCGGATACGATGACAATACGGCCGATTGAAGGCTCTCCTTACACTTGATAGACGCGTCGCTTCTTAGTATCAGGTGGCTTCATCAGTATGTCAGGGATCTGCTGGATGGCTCCTTCCGAGAGTTTTGTTATGACGAGGTTAAACCCGACCTCGTCCGACATCTTCTGCGGAGACAGGATAGCCTTTGCCTGGCAAAACCAAAGTCTATGCTGGTCGATCCAAAATTCTGGAACCCGTGACGTCACTGTAATCGTAGCCATGTCCATTCTCGTCTCTTCCTTCACCCAGAACTCCCGGGGCCGAGGCTGTAGCTGGCGATGCTTGCGGTAGTCCTTGATGCGGCATGACGAATTTTTACCACTGATATGCGTATTTAGTATTTAAATTGAAAAACTTATGTTACTCAGGCACGTAATTCGGAAAAGTGAGTCGTCACTAAGTTCGCGGGGTCACCAATTTACCTATATCGAGGTATATAGTTATTTGTAAAGTTTATTAAATGATACACTTTTGACGAGAGAATTGTTTTAATGAATTACTCAAATACAAGTTACTTATAATTGCTACTTAGTATATATATCGCGAATGAGTGCGCGAGTGAACTACGTGCCCGAGGGGTGACGACTGAGGCTCGCTTCGGTTTTAGCTTACCTCGCGGGTTCGTTCCCGTCGTGCACGTGTGTCGCTACAGGTGTATTGCTATAAATCTATACGACAGCATTCTTGCTGTCATTTGGTAAGTGCAAGACCTAAGGCCCAATGATGCAGAAAAATGGGTGTTCTTTGTGTCCGTTTCATGTATGTTTTGTAAAGTCTCCTCGAGACACAGGATTTTTATTCCTAATGCGGGAGTTGTCTTTAAAACAAAATAAATAAAACCAATTCCTCCTCCTTTTTAACTCTGAGAGGAGGAGTTACGAGGCAGCAACTTTGAGACTTTTAAGGTGCTTTATACATGGGCCGCGGTAAGCACTTGTAATAGTAAAATTAATATGTATCATAAACGTTATAAACCCAAATTAACTTGTACAACTACATACTCATATATGAATTACTCAAAAAAGTCACGTTGGTATAAACCCAAGTGAATTTCATATAAATAAGCAATGTCAATATTTTTTCACAACTTGACTGTACTATGAATGAAACCAGAAAAACCATTTCAATGAGTCACACCATCTAACTTTTTAGTAAAATAAACTTTATTCCATGCCGATAAGGTCACATCTTCTATGACAGGTTCGTCAATATTAAAGTTATGAATTAACTGTTCAGTAGTACGTACGTAAGTACGATACACAAACAAAATAAGACTTTGTTCCTATAAGTTAAGGTTTGAATTTACAATAAGAGTTATGGATATAGGCCTTTTTGATTTAAAAAATCAGTTTTACAAATTGTTTGATGTAATATTTTGTTTGAAATTCGAAGATGTTTTTTTTTTTTAAAGAAGAATTAGAAATTAAAATTGCCTTGGCATCACTGATACTCGTATCACTTTTATTAAGTAACATATTATGTTGTTACATTTTGTTAAAGTATCATATGAATACCCATCTTATATGCAACCCCTTTTCATTCCGTTTGTGTCGTCAGAGGTGACTAAGGGAAAACTTGGAATTAACTCTATCTACTACTAACTAGTCTGGCTAGCGTGGTATAGTAGTTGAAACCCACCTGGTTAAATAGGTCCCCATGTTCAGCAGTGATTAAAGACTGTTGATAAGAAATACCCGTATTAGGTACTTTTATTCCAGTAATACATATTATGTTTTGTTTGTAGTTGAAGTGTTTCAAGTAATTGAAAGTGGAATGTTGGATTTTTGAACAGATAATGAAAGTATGTAAGTATTTTATTGCTTTATCTCAGAATTGCATACAAAAAGGAAATCCTCAAGAGATACCAGTACGGTACCTAATACTTTCAAGTGTAGGGAAGTCCATATTTAATGCTAAATACATAGATATGATAAATCTTCTCTGAACGTGAACTGTATCAGGGCAGTAAAAAAGTGTGATGAGTAATTCACGTTGCAGATAATATTATTTTGTTTAGCTTTACATGCTTGTTTGGGATGTTAGTTAAAAAAAACAGGTTCCATTTGCTGTAAATCTTGGTTTTAGTCCCTACATATACTCATAATATACATAATATTTTATAATGTACATTGTTTGTTTTGACTGCCTCGTTGGTCTAGTGGTTAGCGTATGCGACTGCTGATCAAGAGGTCTCGGGTTCAATTTCCGGGTCAGACCAAATGTTTGTGTGATATGATGATGACGAAGTATAATATGTATGTATTTACAAAAAAAAAGTATTTTTATGTAATTATCAGTTGTCTAGTACCCATAATACAAGCTCTGTTTAGTTTGGGACTAGATGGCTTTATTTATTTATTAAATGATAACCAGGACAAATTTTAATGATGTATCAACTAAACGTTGATAAATATACTCTAAACATAATGATTGTGACCATCATTTGCAATGTTATTTTGTGACGAATATAATTTATTTAATATAATATACATATTGGGTATATTATGTACTAGCTTCGAGGAGTGAAACTAGTTTAAAAAAATTGCCTTAGTTCCGTCTTACGTCATCAGTTCATCAACTATCAATCAGTGAAAGTTCTGTCCAAATCGGTTCATCCAATGTTTAGCCGTTATCAAACAAATTATTCGAGTATTTGTATAGATTTCAGAAGAAATTCCTTGTGTAAAATTATATAGTGGAATGCCAAAAACAACATGTTTACATATACAAATTGCTTTCAAAATATCTAGTACATTTCATATTAGTTAGGAAAAGATTTCCCATTTTTTAAATACTAGCTTCTAATTATTCGAATAATTATTCACTCAATGATTAAAAAACTTTGTACAAAATGCAATTTTACTAAATAATACAAGCTGGGTATTCCCCTATTGAGGGATAACATTAGGGGAAGTACCGAGTTATCAATTCGTACTAGATCGTGGTACCGTAATTGTAAGAGTAAACACATTTTTAGTTCATTTAAGTAGGTTATCTAAAATGAAAGCTTTATTTCTTGAATAGATAGAGACAGAAACTTTATGTTAGTCGTAGATACGTTTATTTTCTATAAAAGGAAAATTAAAAGGCTGCTAGTTTGTGTATCTTTGAGTTATCATAACACGATAAAAAAATTGTTAAACTTTTATAGTACTAAAAAAAATAATTAGGTTTCCTCTCAATTACTTGTTACGAAATTATTGTGAATAAATTGATATACATTTCATCTCAGTAATTTAAATCTCATTTCCAATTAAAATAGATTACATTTTTAAAATCATCGACAAGGAACCTTCAAAAACACTTGTTTCCAAACTTAGTAGAAAACACAGATATTAAAAAAAGTACCTTTTATTAAAAAGAGGTTTTCAGTTTATCTACACATTGAATGAGTCATGGAAACAAAATACGATCGACGCATATCACGCTGAAGGCCTCCACCTCCTTTCTTCAGGATTGAGAGCAACTGAGACAAAGCCGCAAAGAGGGAGACAGCATATACTTGAAAGGGATGGGGTACGGAAACCGCTGAGAGGGAGCGAGACAACAAATTCCTGGATGAGTCATTCGGGATTAGTTATCGTATTACAGGACTTTGAGCTGGTGAGTCAGATATTTCATGGAATAAGTGTGTTTTTGTTGATTTGCCAAAATAGGGCAAAGATAACTATTTTATTTTTGTTTTTATTATTTATCTAGCAGTCCCGCGGTGTCAACCGTGGTTATTGTTGTAAATCGCGAGTAACGCCACGCAGCGAAACTAGCTAGCGAAGCCGGAACAAACAGACAGTCAGATGGACAGACAGACAGACCAAATTTTTTAAAGTTACTTGGATATGACTTTAGTAAAATTCTTTTTATTTTCTTAACTCTAACTTTATGTATTTGTATGGATTATTATGCAGGCACCACACTTCATTATGCGCTATTCGTTATGTGTCTACGCCGTATTCGCCCAAATATTAGTTATGCGCGCAAACAACAAACATGCCATCCACACTTCGAACTGGTATGCCAAATAAGCATCAAATAAGGCAAAGTGTGTTGTATAGATGTGTCATTATCATTTTTATGGTGAACGAAACGAATATACTCTCCACACTTCGCCGTATATGCGCGAATAACCGCATAACGAATAGCGCATAGCGAAGTGTGGTGCCTGCTTTAGATACTTGTTTCGTCTTCATTATTTAGCACACATTCTTTGCACAGGAGGTTTACCTACATGCTTGTAACTAGTTGTAATATTGTAGACTGCCTTGTTGGTCTAGTGGTTAGCGTATGCGGCTGCTGATCAAGAGGTCTCGGGTTCGATTCCCGGGTCAGACCAAATATTTGTGTGAGCCACAAATACCTATTTGTTTCGGAGTCTGGGTGTTTTACTATGTAAAATATGTATGTATTTAAAAAAAAGTATGTTTATGTATTTATATCAGTTGTTTAGTACCCATAACACACAAGCCCTGCCTACTTTGGGACTAGATGATGTTGTGTGTAAGATGTCCAAAATGTCCAAATATTGATTTTGCATTTAAGTAAAAAAAAATTGATCTCTTTTTGTCTAAATATAGTTAATAAAAATACGAGTATTTATACATTTAAACGTCAAACACCGACTGCGGGCGCACTGGATATTAACATCCTATTAATGCTTTATTTACATACCTCGCAGTAGCTTGTCCTCCAGGCCAATAGAAGGCCCAGAAAGGATCCTTGAAAGGCACCTCATCTTCTCCAGCCCTCCATAAGGGACAGTCCGGAGTTATCAGCCTTAACGCTAACTCCGGAGTCAAATGTCTTCTCGATACCACCGTATGTTTCAAGATAAGGGAACTGATTTCTTTCAGCATTGTACCTGACCTGACTTGACCTGAAAAGAAAGTGAAATTTAAACAAACTGAAGATTACCTGGTAAAAGAATCTAGTCGTCTTGACACCGAGTTCAAACAGAATTTAGGTAACTAGCACATATTATAATTTTACTTTATTTGAACTAATAGATATTAGGTATCAACAAGAATTTTCACTTAGTAATTTTAACCAGTCAAATTTAAGCCAATTTATTTAATACTTTTCAGTGTCCTAGGCAAGAAGTTTATGTTTGGTGTGTTTTTTGAAGTCGCGTCGGTTATTAAAAAAAAGGGTTTTATTTCCGAACGAAAAGGGACTGCGCAACATTCAGGTATTAAATTATCTAAAAATAATAATAAATAGGCATATACGCATATACTTTAAAGAAGATTCTGCAACTTTTTATGTTTTATTGAATATTATCCTTATTATTTATTTGTTTGATAATTATAGTAGCATATTTCGATTTGCAATATTTTTGTTTATCATTGTAACATGCAATCTTACGTTTTTCTAGTGATTAAAGTGTAAATTTTAATAAATATCTCAATAACGATTAAAAAAAATCGAATTCGAGTTTTTTCATTTTTTGCATTTTCTGAAAAGTCTTACTATGGTAATAAATATATACTTTTACACCATCGGAAAGTAGAGATTTCATCGAATAGAAAACACCCAATTTTTGTGAAAAATGTTGATATTTTGACGGATGAATTTTCGATTGAAAATTAGGGTTTTTTGGTATTCAGACAAAATGAGGTGAAAAAATAGATATTTCAAATCAAATAAATTACGGTGTATTCAGGACATGAAAAGCTCAGTTTTCACAAAATTTCGTTAAAAAAAAATTATTTTTAAAAGATAAAAATAAAAAACCAAAAGCTTGGTTTTTGAATTTTTCACATAAGAGGTAAACACAAAAAAGTGTTATTGCAAAAGATATAGATCTTTTTATTACCTACAACTTTGCCATTTAACTTTTTTCCATAGGACTTGTAGTTTTGCCGGAAATCGAGATAAGCCATTTTTTTCCCTTAAAACCCCCTCATCTCTCCCCCTTACCGACCTCAGATCGCCCGTAATTTATTTTTCCTTTATTTTTTATACTATTCTCCTCCTTTTACAATGGGTTTCATCCTACTATAATTTATGTTGACTTTTTGTTATTTTAAGAGGCTTCTACCCTGGTCTATTCTAGCTGGTTTAACGCTATTATTCTTCATTTAACAGGAAATAAATGAAATGGATGGAAAATCTACCAGTGGACGAGGACAAACGGATAATTATGAGGAGTACTGAAGGGTAATACTTTTATCACCTATACAAATAAATTAAAACTCTGTGTGTAATATCAAATTAATGGTTTTAATAAATCCATATATTATAAAGGTATATACGGTATGACATCAAAGAATATTATAAAATAAAGTCCTCCGCCGTGTCTGTCCGTCTGTCTGTTTGCGATAATCTCAAAAACCACTGCACCGATTTTAATTAAATTCTGTATCCAGATAGTCTAAAGCCTGAGAATGGACACCGGCTACTTTTTACAGCGATAACAGTAGACGCTAGCGCAAAATATAAATATGATAATAATGAGGAAATATAGATACGTTTTTATGGTTGAATTGATAAGAATGGCCTCACACACCTCACACGCGGTCCTCAGATCCCAAACTAGGAAGTTTACTCTGTTCTATGGTGATTCGACTACTTATGAATAAATAAAACCTGACATAGACACAGCAGAGCTTGTGTTATGGGTACTAAACAACTGATATAAATACATAAACATACTTGGTCATTGGTCTAGTGGTTAGCGTATGCGGCTGCTGATCAAGAGGTCTCGGGTTCGATTCCCGGGTCGGACCAAATATTATTTGTGTGATTCACAAATATTTGTTTCGGAGTCTGGGTGTTTTCTATGTATAATATGTATGTATTTAAAAAAAAAAGTATGTTTATGTATTTATATCAGTTGTCTAGTACCCATAACACAAGCTCTGCTTAGTTTGGGACTAGATGATGTTGTGTGTCAGATGTCCAAAATATTTATTTATTTATTACTCGTTTTTGTAAATACATGATACATATTATACATAGAAAACATCCAGAATCCGAAACAAGTATTTGCGCATCACACAAACATTTGGATCGACCGACCCAGGAATCGATTCCGAGACCTCTTGATCTCCTCACACCCTCCTTTCAAAGGAGAGGCCTATGTCCAGCAGTGGACTGTTAAAGGCTGTTGATGAATACATACATGAAGACTATAGAGTAGTCTATGCTACTTGGTAAGTAGGCGGGAACGAGGAGCGTAAAAAGCGTGCGTGTGTGGAAATAGGTAGAGCCACGCTGATTTCAGCACGAATGTGCCGGCTCTACCGGAGCAGTACTACCCTCACACAGAAGACCATCCTAATTATGACAGCATTCTTGGTGACGTATTTAGTTGGTGAGTGTGAGACCGGAGGCCTAATCATTCAGAATTATCTAACTACGCCGCCATGGTATGGGTCACCATGCTACATTGCCTACCCTCACAATGAGCATGGTGAGACCTACTCTTGGATTCTCCTCATGCTTTCCATCAGGCAGAGTAGAGTCACTTTGGTAGGCTTAAAATATAAATAAGAAAAAAAAAGAATTATATTAACTTAACTAATACATTATAAGAATCCAAGAACAGTGATCACTTTACTCATTAGGAATGTAAACAATGCGGCATGGTGACCCACACATTAGCGGCCTATTGAGATGCTCCTGTATCATTGGGTCAACGATCTCGCACTCACCAATCTTTTTAGGTAGGTGGTGCAGTCTCTAGGAAATGGTAGTACCGCCCCTGATACTGAAATCAGCGTGGCTTTACTAACGAGAAATAAACCCCTTCTGACGTAGATGGGTAGTAACAAAACACAAATAAGGATCAAATATATGCTTTCTTTACCTGCTTTTTAGTTCCCAGCAACTCACGTGAATACGTAGACTCATTTGAATAAAATTTATAAGTTTTACCTTATTTGAGTTTACAAACATTAGAGCGGGAAAATCTCAAGAGGTTTCCGAACGGTGGCGTGCGTCATACGATTAATTAAAAATGGCTGCCGCTTGAATGGACGTGTAACAATTTATATGCACATAATTAATTTATAGTAGTTGTTGCTAAGTAAACTATTATGAAATGACTTCTTGTCTCGACTGCACTTTTGTAATAGTTATTTACTATTGATTGACTCGGTGGTAGCGCGTGGCAGTAGTAGCGCGCGCGACTGCTTTGCTTGAGGTCTCGGGTTCGATTACTGGGTCGGACCAAATGTTTGTATGATCTATAAACCTGCAAATATTTTCTCGGAGCTTGGATGGCAATGTGTTTACAAAAAAAGTATTCGATTTAATTTCTAGGGTGCACCTGGTTCCCCGAATTCAAGTACCCGAGTTAGCGTGCGGTTTTTGGTCGGTAATTTCACCACCATTAACCACCAGTCAGAAAAAAGGACACTGGTTCCTAAAGGGATGTTTAGATAAAACATTTGATGTAAGAAGTAAAAGAAAACGTAGGAAAGAAAAACATTATTACCTCTACATATCGAGTAAACTCGTTTTAAACTTGATTTCACAACTTAATGACAAAATTGTACACAATTTTCTTTATGTTTTAAGATAGTGATAAAATTTCAGCATTTTGCATATGCGCTTTCTTATTTTTCATTTTCATAGAAGAGCCATGTCAGCGGAACATGTAGCAATACCCGCGGACCTGAGGGGGTCGCAATAGCGTCAATAGCGTATTTTTTTTGCAGGAGGGAATCTTCACACATTATAAAAAGCATAGCCTATCATTATGGATAGCTTAGGATTTGAATTAATATATAAATTGAATTAATTAATATTTAACTTTTGTAAAATTTTATTACGTAAGAAGGTATTTTAAGGTAACTAGTAAAACTTTTATACTCTAGCTGTGAAACTGGAAGGTTGGTGGTACTTATATCACGGGATATCCTACCTTAATTACCAGCAAAACAGCAAATTATATTTATGGTACCATTGTTAAGAGTATGTATAATCTTTATGGTAGATTATAGAATTTGGTAAATTGTGGTACTATGTACCAAATTCTATTCTGTAGTATTCTTCTAGCCTGTATATAGAACTCGACTCATAAAGAATGTATTATTAGAAGTTCAGCTTGTTATACACTTGTTGTACACTTCAATCTTTCGATGCAAAATAGGCATACGATTAAGATCAAGATAAATTTCCGTACAACTAAACGCAGCAGACCAATGATATTATATAATACCTTTTTTTATAATATCATTGCAGCAGACGTGTTAAACTATAATTCATTTGCTACATACTCCTCCGAAAGGCTTGGCCAAGCCTAGGCCAAAATCTCCTTCCTAAGTAAAGGCCAATGACCAGCTGTGGGCTGTTAAAGGCTGTTGATGATGTTTGATGCTTGACTTCTCACAGTAGAAATAAAATTTCACAACATTACATCTTGTTTAATTTAGTTACTAAGTAGAAAAGGATGATTTGACATTTTCATATCAGATGCAAAGTGACGAAAATATATATCTTTGCAAGGGTATATTTATCGTGAAATATAATGATCGATTGTGCCTTGGAACTGTCGATATGTAAGCATTCGATAACAATAGTTATTATTTAACTGTCGGTACTTGAAGCGTTGATCTTTATATATATAATTCTTGTGTGAGTGTGTATGTCACTGAACTTCTCTCAAACGACTGGACCGATTTTGATGAAATTTCTTGTGTGTGTTCAAGGGGATCTGGGAATGGTTTAGATTCGCAATTGGACCCGGTAGGTGGCGCTGCGATCAAGTTCTGGAATTTTAAAGTTGGGCGGTACGAAGTTCGCTGGGTCAACTAGTATTTGTATAAGTTGATATAAACGGTAAAGGAAACTGACTCACTATATGTATTACTAGCTTTCGCCAGCGGCACCGCCGGCTTGTATGTCGGTTATCGGGGTAAAAATTAGCCTATGTCCTTTCCCAAATTCAGTTCTATCTTCATACCAAATTTCATCACAATCGGTTCAGTGGTTTAGGCGTGAAAGCGTAACAGACAGACAGAGTTACTTTCGCATTTATAATATTAAGTAGGGATGTATACTGAGTAATCGCGAAATGTATAAAGCGGCTAGGATGATAGTTTATGTCCCTGTGTGTATTATCCTCTTTTCTTTTGACTGCCTCGGTAGCGCACTGGTAATGTATGCGACAGCTGTGTTTGAGATCCCGGGTTCGATTCCCGGATCAGGATATACAATGTATGTATTTAGGAAAAAAAAAATTCATTTATGTATTTGTATCAGTTGTCTAGTCTTCTTCTTCTTTTCGGACTAGTGTGTCAGATGTCCAAAAATTCCAAAATTAGTCACGCTGAATTGAGCAAGAATCGGATGGCTCAAAGAGGGTGGTACTATCCACACTGAGAGGACCAACCTAATTATGACAACATCTCACTAGGCCGCCGTAGTGTATGTCACCATGCTTTTTTTTATATATATATATTAGCCATCCAAAGTGACTCTACCCTGCCTGATGGAAAGCATGAGCAGAATCCAAGAGTGGAGGCTACCACACTTGCTGCGAATGCAGAAAGTAAAGTATGGCGGCCCGCACTATGGCGGCTCAGTGAGATGCTTTTTCACGCCCCGTTTAAAGGACCTGGGATCATAGTGGGAAGGAAACACTTGGGCTGGTAGTGAGTTCCAGTCTTTGACTGCTCGGCATAGGAAAGAAGAGCCGAACCGTTTTGTTCTGGTGTTTCTTTGCTGGATTGTATGCACTCACAATGAGGGTGACATCTACTTTTGGATTTTGCTCATGCTTTCCATCAGGCAGAGACGTCACTTTAGAAGGTTAAACTATAAAAAATGTAAACACTCAATTGTATTCTTACGCATAGTCATGTGATTTTGATAACTAAACTTAAGTATTTAAAAGTATTTGATGATAAAAGTAATTGTGATTAATTATAATCAGATTATAAATCTAATTATAAAACTATTTACGTCAGACGGAAATCAAACTAAGGTCATATATGTACATACCTCTTGCCTTCTCCTAGATATTAAATAAATAAATTACATACAACGTCATCTAGTCCCACACTAAGCAGAGCTTGTATTATGGGTACTAAACAACTGATATAAATACATAAACATACTTTTTTTTTGTAAATACATATATATTTTACATAGAAAACCCAGACTCCGAAACAAATATTAGTGGATCACACAAATATTTGGCCGAAAATCGAACCCTAGACCTCTTGATCAGCAGCCGCATACGCCAACCACAAAACCAACAAGGCAGTCTTCCTTATAAATAGCTAGAGTATATATAGATAGCTTTTTAATAAGGTAACAGGGTAGAAATTCTCTTTAAATCATCTCATGGGGACATGTATCTACTAAAACCTCTAAACCTCTATCTACTTAAAGGTGCACCTTTTTTTCTTTCTGTGTGGAAAACCTTTCGGATACCATCTCTTGGTGGTTATGTCGGACTCGAATCAGCCAAAAACCGCTCACCTTGTCTCGGGTACTCACAGTCAGGGGACCCGATCAGGTGCACCGTCTTTCTTTATAATACCAGTATGAAATGATAAGCTTCTTATGTAATTTCAAATTACCTACTTAAATCACACAAATTCACAAATCTCGTAAAACGTAGTTACCTATACAAAGTCAACATAGACAAATAAACCATTTACGTTAAATGTTAGTGTAATGCTTCAAACTCGGTTTTCCTATTTGAGAAATATAAAATTTTATATTTATATTGTACGTCAAACTAAGAACAAATAAAAAATACAAAGTTATTTAACTCCGGTTTAAAATAGTATCAATACTAATCTATAAATAAATAGAACTACTAACATATTATGACGTCAGCAAAACAAACGTAGCGGGCGTGTGCGCACGAGTCGCGACTGTCTCGTGTATAGATCGAGCGCGCTCGTGTGCGACAGCTGACTGTCTATAACGGCCTTAGTCAAGTTCAATGACACACATAACAGAACATGATATAGCATTTTGAATTTTAGAACAGGGTTTTAACATTCATTTAACAATAACATTATGCAATTTTTTTTACTCACAATCTTTCTCTCCATGAATATTCCTCTAAGGTTATGTTTATCGGGACTTCCATTAAGAATATTGACGTATTTATTGAATCCTGACAATAATTATTGTTTAGAAAAATATTTGAGGAAAGAAATGAAATTATTAAACTTCTTTATCACAGCAGAATTAACGAGATTTTTATTCAAATTGTTGAATTGAACATTCTGACTCCGTTCAGTGATTACAGTCACCTGACTTGATCGAGTTGCTATCTAATCGGGTCAATTTTATCATTAATTTTAATAACCCAAACGGATCGTTGCCGATTTATTTTATTCAGTAGTATGCTTTTTGCTATGTGGCCGCCATATCTTGATTAATTAAGGATAAATAACTGTTTGTTATATAACTAGTTACATTACGGAATTTGCCGCGCTCACATATTGTTACATACTACATACACTGCACTGACCTTGGTCTATGTTTAAATATGTTCAATGCCTACAATACAATAATTATATACAGTAATGTATATCACGAAACATGAAAATATTGTATGACTATTTCTGAGAATTTTTCTTTCAAACGACTCTTCTCACAAATTAAAATTGGCGATTAAATGTTTACGTCTTTTTACGTAAATAAGATCAGTGGGAATATTGGCGCCCTAGATTGTTAAAATTTTTCCTCCTCTATAAGCGTAAACTATGGAGTGACAGCTGAGGCCATCGGTCACTCTAGCATAAACACACTTTTGGGCACAGCAAGGGAAAATGGGGGTTCTCACACAAGAGAGGGTCATTTAAAAGCCATAGTTGGCCCGAGGTACGTCAGGGTTTTAGGCATTTCCTTTCTAGGATGCATCTGGTTCTTCAGCTTCTATTAATGGAGACGGCGACCGCGGCGTGCTGTTTTATTGGGTTCGAATCCGACGTAGCTATCAATCCGGGAAGATGTTGTCCTGTGTGGAAGTCGCTTACGCTGGCCATACTAAGCGGAAGTGTGTAACATTAGTTTTGTATGTTCAGTCGGCAGAAGCAGCGGCATTACCGAACGATGGCAATGACTAGGTCAACCTTTTGAGGTATGCAGTCCCAAACTTGGTTTATTTTTCTTTTAAATATATTTAAGCCTGCCAAAATACTATGCCTGATGGAAATCATCATCATCAACAGCTTCCAACAGCGGCAGTTTTATGGGGGCGCCAAATCCTTGAAACAAGATTGCGAAATATCGAAGAAATGAAGACTCTTTTCCTACAATCTCATAGGTTTTTATCAAGTAGTGGAATCTTAATATAATATGTTTGAAAAACATTTTTTTTTATATTTCCATACGCATATTTAGTTATATAACTCCTAATAAGTGCTTTCTAAACACAAAACGTAGTAGTATCACAAAAAAACTGTACTCATTGACAGTTTTAACAGTTTTACTCAAACGCTGAAGGAAGGGGGCGCCACTATCAAGGTTTTGCCCCGATTCGAAAAACCAGGGCTGATCGTGTTGACAGGTAGGCATAAATGTACCTACGTAGATACACACTTACGTCTTTTATACATAAATACTCGTATATTTTATTTAATTCTTAAAACTCTGAGTATAATTTAAAACTTTAATTTTCCTGTAGGTAAAACCCGATGTTTTTTTATGACTTCCCAAAACTGTTTGGTTCCCGCTAACAGCGTGATGGCCCTGTTGGCACGTACTGCAGTACAATGTATGAGTTTTAAATAAATATTAATGAGTTCTCAGCATCCATTTGTTGTGATTAGTTGTTTACAATAATAATGCAACCAAATTATACATATATTATGTGTATTCTAAGAATGATAATCATTTTGAGATAAAGAATCTATTTCTTTTACTCTCTTCATTGAAGTAATTAAGTAAAATATATACAAGTTAATAAATTGAATTGTCTTCATGTAATTCAAATTAAAAGATTTTCAGTGAATGCATATTATTATGAAATCAACAGTGCGATTTTATAAATTTTTGTCTGACTGTCCGTCTGTTTGTACTGGAAAATCTCTGAAACGGCTGAACCAATTAAAGGAGTAGTTTAAGCTACTTCGACTAGTATTGCAAAGGTACAACCACTACCGTGTGGAAAACCGCAGGGCGCAGCTAGTATATGAATATAGAGTCCCCTTTAAGTAAAAAATTAATGATAGTAAAGTTCAGTAGTTGTCTAAACTATCAAAAACAACCTTTTTATTTATGGCTTGAAAATTGACTCACTCTTCGTGATGGAAAGCATGTGTAGAATCTAAGAGGATTGGTCACCATCCACATTGTGAGTACAGACAATACTATATAGGCTTAGTGAGATGTTTCTGCATCATGCACCAACAAAACACTCTAGGAGAAATGCTGTCAATTATGTGTGTCTTCTATGTGAGGGTAGTACTGCCCCGGTACACTACACATCAGCCACTACCTTGATCCTTATAAGTAGAAATGTCTGAATATTGGGTGAGAGCTAATACGTTACACATTAATAAAACAGATACAAATATTGACGATATATGTAATAAGATATACAAAAACATTATAAAAATATGTTTTCGAAATATAAAAACATTGATTACAAAGAATATGTGACCAGTAGTTGACGCAAAAGGCCAATATCCAAAGCATGACTCGAATTACGCATATATAACCTACGTTTATTGAAACTTTTTTAGATTTAAAAACAAAGCGATTACAGTCGCTTAAAACAGTTTTATATCACTATAATACATGGTATAAAACAAAGTCGCTTCCACTCTCTGTCTGTCCCTATAAAACTACGCAACGGATTTTGATCCCGTTTTCTTTAATAGATAGTGTGATTCACGATTAAGGTTTATATATTATAATTGCATAATATAGTAGGAAAGGTGATAATTTAAGAGGTTTCTTGCAAATTGCAAACGCTGACTGTATACCCTTATGGCGCATTTTCATGCTTGAACAGAAATCTCCCGTACCGCGGGCTCTAACAACCAATGAAAATGCGCCTTTAAGTGAATGTGTAAATACAATTAATATGTGTACACCATAAAAAGGTTCACAAAAAAGTCTGCGATGGTATATATCTATCTCTTAGGGAAACCCACGAAATCGCTTTGTAAATAAGCCATTATTTCTTGTAAAAATACAAGAAATAATGGCTTATTTACGAAGCGATTTTAAACAAAACAGTATTAATCCTTATCCAAATAAGTCACTATCAGTTTTTAACTAAACACAACACTTTATTATGAATTAATATTCTAATGCGGTACGAAGTTCGTCGGGTCAGCTAGTTATATACATATACATATATAGTATCAATAGATAATTAACAAACCAAGCGTTGACAACGTAATACACTTCAAAACAACTAGTGGTCGCCTCTAGTTCTTAGAATTTAAAATTCAAAACATATATCAACCTCTCTACATTAGCTCTTTAAAAATAAACAAAACAAAATCACTTGCCAAGAAAATAAATAACAAAAGAATTGTTTTATCATTTTTAAATCATGGTTCATTCAAATTCAAACAAAACTAAATAGTTATAGTTTAACAACATCAACAACCCATGACGTCCCAATGGTGAGCTTGAGTTTCCACTCAAGAGAGGTTTAAGGCCATACGTCCCCACGCTGCATGGCCGAATGACGATTGGGGACTGGCAAGACAGTCCAACTAAGCTTCACGACTGTTATCTTATGATGACAACCGGGACTGACTGCTCAACGTGATTTACGAATCACGAAAACGCTCATAACATATCATGCCACAAACACCACCCATCTAGGTACTGACCTCGCTATCGTTGCTTACCCACGGTGATTTTTTCCATTCACCTAAAGTCACTTCTCTATGAGCGTTTCTTATAATATTTATTTTGTCAAAAATAAACAATTAATAGATCTTTACAATTATGTAAATTATCAGATTTTTTTTAAATGCAGTTGAAAGTATGGTAAGGTACTTTCACCAAAAAGATAGTTTTTAAATTTTTTGTCTGTCTATCTGTCCGTCTGTATGTCTGTCTGTATGTTCCGGGTAATCTATTAAAGAGCTGAACCGATTTTGATGGGACTTTCACTGGCAGATAGCTGATGAGACTGATGACATAAGAAGTAATTTAGACTAATTTTGTTTAGACTAGCTTTGCTCTGCGTCGTTACTAAACGCTGGTAACACTGCAGGACTCGACTATTAATTCATCAATCATCAACAGCCTCTAACAGTCCACTGCTGGACATAGACCTCTCCTTTGAAAGGAGGTTTTGGCCTACTATACCACGCTGGGCAGACGGGTTGGTAAAGGGTTTGTTTCAAGTTTTCCTTCTCTTGGCAGTGATGTTAGCTGCTTATTTTGTTCCTTTAGTCGCCTCTTACGACACCCATGGAATGAATAGGGGTGGTGACACTTTGTATTCTTAATCCGTCACCACACGGATTTAAATAATTAAATGAAACCAATACAAAAATGTTATTTTTTGTTTTATTTTTTATTATTCTATGATAAATTTACCTATTCGAACTAGTTTCAATTGCGTCGCAGCAGCTGCATCCATCTGGGGGGCGTTATATCAACAGTAATCAACACACAGATGCAGTGAGTGGAACTCAGCGACATCGTCAACTGTCACCACCGGACACCAGATAAATTCACAATAAAAACGATAACGTTTGGTAAATCCATTGCTATCAAATTACAAAACAAGTTTTTTTACAGCCGTTGTGGGTAAAACACGCCATTATACTTACGTACATATGTTATGTGTTTGTGTCATTTGTGACGTGAGTGTGATGACGAATTAATTTTTTTTTTAATTTTTTTTTTTCAAGGCTACCAAATCTCACCAGGATCACGTGACTGAGTGATATAAGCCAATAAAACAAGAGAATAGAGCAATTGAATAGAGAATTGGATAGAAAAAGTAAAACGATTGAGACTTGGCTAGGGGGGGGGGGGGGAGGGCAGGAGATTCTTCCTTCTTTTTTCATTCTTTCTTCCTTTCAATGGTATTCCTGGTTCTTCGACTTGTAGAACCCGAGTCCGACATAGCCACCTAGCCAACTGATGGTATCCGTGGATTTCCGTACGAAAAAAAAGGGGGCAGGAGTAGGGGTTACTATCTTTATTGTGAGCGTAGACAATGTAGCATGGTGACCCACACTATGGTGGCTTATTCAGATGGTTCTGCATCATTGGACCTCCGGTCTCACACTCACCAACGAAATACGACAGCACATAAGCGGTTATTTTGGGTTGGTCTTCTGTACGAGGGTAGTTAGTACCTACCGCACGCTTACCCGTCAAGTTAGGGCCACCGCACACTAGCTACTTTTAGCATCGGCGATCGGCGATTTGGCGACTGCATCAATGCTGCATCGCGTTTTAGCGACTTCCTGCGTTCGATCGCGGAATCGGAAACGCGCGTTTTAGCGACTGCTCAGATGCCAAATCGATGCTACCGGCATCCGAATGTGTGCGGAGAGTCGCGTTCAGCTGCTGTGTCGCGCTTCTAAAACGCGCGCGACTCAATCTCCGCGTTTGGCGTTTTAAGTGTGCGGTGTGGAGCGTTCTGTCGCCGTATTTAGCTTCTAAAAAGCGACTAGTTGCCGATCGCCGAATGCTAAAAGTAGCTAGTGTGCTGTGGCCCTAAATGCTCAGAAATTAAATTGAGTTTTAAGTATTTTGTGTATTGAAATGGAATTAAAGTAGGTATATAATCCCACAGCAAATTTTAGTGAAGTTTAGTTTGGTGATGTGAACAACAAAATCGGCACCAATACCAATCTGTGTGATTTGGTTTGGTTTTGTTGGTTGTATCAAAAAACTCAAGCCTCCATAAATAACTAAACATTAGACCATTGTGTGTTGAGTGAAATAAGAAACTGATAAAGAGTTCTTTAAAACAAACTTTAATTTGTCGTGCTCACAATAAACCGAACTGTTGAACAGCACAGACGAAGACGTAATGATAATGAAATCATTATCCTCTGTGCCAATAATCCCAACAGAGAATAGTAGAGAATATTATGTCCAGCTGTGAGATATTAAAGCCCGTTGATGATGATGACGTCATGAGTGACGTCACAGCTTGTGTACAAACACAATTAAAGCGTTATATTTTATATTATTATCAAGTTTCTATGTTAATATACGACCTTGTATGTTTGATAATTTGCGATATTACGGTTTTACCAGAATTATTTGGTTGTATGTTATTAAATTTTACAACAAAATACATTTTTATAGATAGATAATACGCTATTTATTGGCTTGGGTTTTAGATATTAGGTATAAAAATAAAATATTAATCATCAATAATCTATGTACGAATTCCGGTCTTATTTATTCAAACAATTTCTTTTTATTTATTAAGGATATCTAATGAAGAATACACATTTTTTTATTTAAATATATTTTTAAACAATAATAGAAAAAAAATCAAAAGCACGTGTAATAAAAATGTTAATTGGAAACAAGAAGCAGTCAAACAAAATAGTACAATCACTATATCAATAGTTTCAATATTAAATTAAATTAATACAAGGATTTCTTATTTATATTATTATATTTGTGCTTACCAAAGTGACTTTGCTCTGTCTGATGGAAAACAAGAGTAGAAGTCAGAAGAAGGGGTCATCGACTTAGTGAGATATTTCTGCATCAGTAGTATTCAGATCAGAGTATGATGCAGAATGATTAGGCCTTTGGTGTCACACTCACCAATGAAAGCCATTACCAGACAGCCAGGCCAGACAGTATGTATGAATGCTGTTACATTTAGGTAGTAGTAGTACTGCCCTGGTCTAGCCGGCCCATTCGTGCTGAAATCAGCGTGGCTCTAAAGGTGTTAAATTTAATCAGAAATTACGCAATAAAAAAAAAGTATGTTAATTATGACTTTTATTTTTTATCTGTAGTAGAATAAGGTTGCACTAAAGAAGAACGGCGACCGATGAATGACGCAACGGAGACTGGATCCGTCTTGGGTGAAATGGGTCAATCCCTGGTGGCGGAAGAATGCAATTATGATTCTCGTTCCCCCGGCTATTTATCGGCAAGCAGAGGAACTTCGTTGTGATTTTTAGTCAGTAAGACTCTGATATTCATGAGGATCTTAAACCACGATAACAAAAAAATAAATAAGAACACACTTGCTCTTTCTATCCTGGTACAAAGTCCGGTTGTGATAATATCAGTATTAAGAATACTAAAATACGCATATAATCTGACACTAATACATTATCTAATACTGATTATTATAGTAAATATAATAATCTAGTAAACTGCTTAGTAAGATAAGAACTCTGATTTTGTTGACTCATTGAGATATTTATAATAATCTATAATTTTACCTATGTAACTATGTATATCTACGTAATTATCTACTGTGACATGGTTATAAATACATACACAAATAATCAATAGTATTATTAAAAGAGTCTTATAATGTAATAGCAATAATATGTATCTATGTCTAATTAACTCTGAAGTTTAAAACTATTTTTAATATTGTTAATTTGGTTGGCCTAGTGGCTTAAGCGGTGGTCACGCCGCTTCCTACTGCGCCAAGTGTCGTGGGTTCAAATCCCACGTGGGATAACCCTTTATGATATTCACGATTTGTTGTTCTGAGTCTGGGTGTTCTTTGTGTCCGTTTCATGTATGTTTGAAAAGTCCCCGCGACACAGGAATTTATATTCCTCATGCGGGAGCTGTCTTTTATAAAAAAAAAAACTAAAAGAATTGTATTTTTTATTACGCAACACATTTAATTGTTCCAACCGGCAAACGAGGGGTCCAAAGTGACACTACTGAAAACACGTGACCCAACCCAAGTACCCGCCAAAATGTTTGTGGTGCTGTGCTTATTAGCTGCTAATAATTAAAAAAATAGGGCCGAATGCACCGTGTTGCAATTACTCACGGATTTGACATTATTATTCTGGACACGGAACACTGACCTCCGCGCCAAAAACCCGGCCGCCATATTGAAAGTGAAATGTACGCAACATAGTTGGTTTGACGTCAAACAGCCTCAGTGGAGGGAAGAGGATCTGGCGAAATGCGGATCTAGGTGGTTTAGACTTTTTTGTAATAGTTTTCCTTGACTTTTTATCTGAAACAGGTGTATATTTATCTTTTTAAGACTTAATATAGATTGCCACTGTTTACAACGAATCGTACAAATTTATCAGAAGTTTTCATTCAAACATTAAATTAAATTTCATTTTTCCTTATACTATAAATGTTTTAAATAAGTAATAGATATTATTTAAATACCTGAACTGATTTTAAAAGTAGATATAATGTTTTATCAAATCTTAAAGTGTGATTGATGTTCTCATATGCGTAATATACATACGTAAGATGTTTCCTTCAATGGTGAATGATTTATCTTCGAATATAAAGTTACTTGCCTTGATTAGCAGACTGATTCATCTAGAAACAGGCTCGTTGAGTCAACAAACTTGAATTTTATTATATCTGATAATTTTTATGATGTAAAGGATGTAACATTATATTAAAAAAAAATCTCTACATTTTTTTCATAAAAGTAATTGTCATGTGTGTCATACCCGTGCCTCGAAAAGCACGTTAAGCCCTCGGTCCCGGTTGTCATGAACACAATTACGATCGATCGGTATTTTAATTATGACGTTTCGTACTCTTGAATTCGACACTACACAGCTATTTTCATAGTAACTTGAAATCGGAATTTGGATTCGAAATAAATACAAATTAGGATTGAATTCAAGAATTCTGAGATTCTGTTGCATACGAGCTTTGATTATATACATGTCTAGATGGAGTGTTGCGCTGCATTTGCAATAAAAACAACAGGCCAGATTTGCAGGGCTTGTGTGCATGTTACACACACATGCAAGCGTAGTCTACGGGCGCGAGCATGACGTGGCAGCGTTCTGAGTGATACCAGCCCTTGAATTTTTTCCATAAAAGGAGGGAAAATAATTGTGTATTGATTTTGAGATTTATAAGTATGTAATTTGTATTAAATTTAAAGTCAGTCAATATGTATTAGAGTTTTTGCTTTTGAGTTACTAGGAAAAATATATGTTGGTGAAAAAGGGAATTGCTATTAAAGCTTATTTATTCTTGATACTTAACAACAATTTGATAGAAATATACCCTGTGCCCTAGAAAGTAGTCTGAGGTTCCGGTACTTTGAAAGGCGGACGAAGGAAAGCCAACTCACAGAGGCCTTTAATTAAGTTAATATACAACATAGTTATATTTAATTTAATTACTATATTTTTAACTAGATGTTCCTCGCAATTTCTCGTAAATCTTGTTTTTTATATCGTTCTCGTTAAAAACTCAAAGAAGGTATAGCTTCCGATTAGTGAAAGAATTTTCAGAATCGGTTCAGAAATTCTGGAGATTAGTGCGTTTAAACAAACAAACAATCTCTTCAGCTTTACGTCGTACATACTACTTTCATTAATAGCATCCATGGAGCGGCAAAATTGACACCCATATCAGATTAACAATATCTACCACCTTAGATTTAAAAATACATGATATATACATATATAATATGTATTATCCAGCACTATAGTTATGATTCAACATTTTGTAAATTGGCTAACACTCACATGGGAAATTTAAATTCAATTAACAGGCAACCCTGTAAAAATGCCGTCAAAATGGTGGTCGAACTTTGATAAAATTTCACTGAGTTAATTTAATTATTTCTTTACAATATAATTATTTAAAGTTTACTTACCGATGATAACTAATTTTTTTAGTTGATTTCAATCTTCCAAATTAATTCCTGCACATTTTTATCATGCAAAACGTCATTTTTATACGCCACTCAATACGTGTTTACCGTACAATGACAGTAACGCCACTGATCGGCCGCGACGAGCTTAGTCTCTTACAGTTAAATACTATTTTTTTGGACGTTTAAACGCTCGAACTCTCTATCTAGACATGTTTATAATCAAAGCATACGAGTATTTTAAACAGTTTATATTATCAGAATTTATCCATATTGGCATGATATTTACTTTGAACTAAGGAAAGGAGGAAAATTCTATGCAGGAATGTTGCGTTATAGACGTTACAAAAGACCTTAGTATATTTATTTTTTCCTCTACACTGGTCGGTGGTCAGCCAGGATAGGTCAACGTCCTTGTATGCCTGGAAGTCGAACATTAATTGCTTTTGCTTGTACAGACGTGTTCAAAAAGGGGGTACCGTTAATATCATAACAATAATACCTGTTTTGACCTAGTTGCAGAATCATCTCAGTACGCCTCTATAGTGTGGGTCACCAATCTGCATTGTCTGCGTTCACAATGAGGATGGTGACCCCTACTTCTGGATTCTACTCATGCTTTCTGACAGAGTAGACTCACTTTGGTAGGCCTAAATAAAACAAAAGTTGGGAGGTAAAGTCATGTAGAAAACCATATCGAACATTAAGTATATTCATCATCGTCATAAAATGTATCGATATTTGTTTTATCAGTCCACTGCTGGACAAAGGTCTCTCCTTAAAAGGAGGTTTTGGTCTATTATACCTGGATGGCCAGACGGGTTGGTGTAGCGTTTTCTTTTTGGTTTCGTTTACTTATACCAGCGCCAACCAAATCATTGTTCCGATCCAGTACTCCTTAGTAGAGTCTCTGATCACATTATGAGTAAGTTTACAAACTATATTTCCAACTCCCCCAGGTTTCTTTTGATTAATTTTGTAGCGGGATTCAAGACAGTTTATTTATTTCCTGGCACTTCCCGAGTGTTCGTGGGTCGTCTGCTGATCATGGTGTACAGGAGTTACAGTATTGGTCGTGTGGGTAGGATGCAAAGGTATGTAAATGACTATCTATTGGAGCTTAATCTCGGATGAGACAATTGATTGATGAGGCATCGTCATATTTGTATGAATCGGTTTCACGGAAGTGATAGCCTCACAGAAGCAATTTTTTAAGACAAATACTGGATTAGGCCAAAATATCCTTTTTGGCGGGAGACTTTACAAACATAATTATGAAACGGACACAAGGAATACAGAGACTCAGAACAGCGATTTGTGGATCACACAAAGTGTTGTCCTATGTGGGATTTGAACCCGCAACACTTGGCGCAGTAGAAAGCGGCTTCAATTATTATATTGTTTAGGTTCCCAGAGAGCCTTTCCCCCTATTATATTATAGCCTATTTTTTTAATGCCTGATGGAAAGCATAAGTAGAATCCAAGAGTAGGGGTCACCATCATCATGGTGATCCGCACTATAGCTGCTTAGTAAGATGCTCCTCAATCATTAGGTCTACGGTCTTACTTTCCAACTCACCAACGAAATATACGTACGACATCAAGATGCTGACATTTTTAGTTAGGTCTTCTGTATGACTTTCTTATGAATTCTATCACTCAACGGAAGACAACAAAGGTGACACGTTTGCTTGTCTGTATAAAAAAAAACAACGCTGTCTTCAATAGCATTACAAAGTTTATGGTTCATCTAATACCTACAATTTATCCGCAACCTAATTTCCGTGATCACAATACTATTGTTTTAGGGTTGCTACCTTCTGAACGAAGACAGGCCTACGCAAGAGATATTAGGAATAGTGCACAAGTGTGAGCGCAAACACAGGGGCACTCTTTGTTCTCTCGCTTTCATGATCTGATGGGATGGATAGCTATCCACCACCGGAGAGATATCAGATACAGGCCCGACGGATTTACATGCTCTCCGCGGCACGTATTATTGATGCAGAAATTTAAAATACTGTGTGTACTCACAATGAGAATGATGACCATCACTTTTGAATTCTGTTCATGCTTTCCATCAGGCAGAGTAAAGTCACTTTGGCAGGCCCATATATTAAAAAACAAATACGTCCAGATAAAGAATAAGTGTCTATCGATTCTGAACGACTTCTGGCTAAAATTTCGACGACTTCTGGCCAGAAGTCGTGGTCATAATTATATAATATGGATCATAATTATATGACCTCTAACCTTGTTGGTCTAGTCGTTAGCGTATGCGACTGCTGATCAAGAGGTCTCGGGTTCGATCCCGGGTCGGACCAAATGTTTGTGTGATCCGCAAATATTTGGTTTGGGTATTATCTATGTATAATATGTATGTATTTACAAAAAAATTATGTTTATGTATTTATATCAGTTGTGTAGTTACCCATAATACAAACTCTGTTTAGTTTGGGAACTAGATGGCGTTGTGTGTAAAAATGTCCGAAATATTTATTTATTTTATTTAATTATTTATTTCAGATCAATAAATAAACCAATGATAATACAAGTATACAACAATTAATTTTACTGGTGAATTGGGACGACTATTTCTTACCCAAGGTGCAAACAACTTTCACAAACCAGAACAAACCTTCATACATTGGGAAATGTATCGTAGCAACCCTAGCCTGGTTTTGGGGACTCCCGTACTTAATTGTTGACAATACAACAGGACATGACTGTCACGCTGACTCACTGTCCGATTGCTATGTAAAAGACCCAGAAAAACAAAAAGAGGGATTGTTTTTTGTTTGTTTAGTTTTCATTAGTAGTCTTAAAAAAGGGTCGAACGGGTAAACATTAGCTATTTCTTATAATGTCTAAAATTATATCAAACTAGCTGTGCCCCGCGGTGTTACCTGCATTTGAAGATGTCCCTTCACAATAACAACCCCCCCAACACCGCAGTATGATATTAATTAGAAAAGAAAAATAGCAAACATTGCTTATTTAATTGTTGCTTACTACGAGTAAATATTTAAACATTTATAATATCATTTATTTCATCACCTTTCGTGTTGGCATCGACAACGTTAAAACTTCCACGTCTACAGATATGAGGTGACGATGACGATCTATAAGTTGTTGATCTGAGTCTCAATGTCTGTTTTTTGCTATATCGAACCTCAAGATTGACCACACTCCACCTATTTTTAATGATGGATAAATCCAAATACTCTAAAAAGTCGTGTGGCACTCGGGGACTGCCGCGGCAAGGAGTACCTTATATAATCGGCCATATAGCAGTTTAAGACAAATTTGGTCCAGCTTTTCAAGATATTATCCAGATCAAAAAGACAGACAGACAAAAATTAAAAAAATATCATGGAAATATACCGTATGCAACTTCATCTGGATTTAGTGAAACGCTGACAATTTGAATTATAAACAAAAGATATAAATTAGGGTAAACAATAAAATCAGATTATAATGTCTAGTTCGTACGCATACAGTATTTTCCAGCTGATATTAAAAAGTACTAAGCTTTTTAAGGACACAATTTGTGATAGGTTATTCCCCTGCTGCATCGTGGGGACTTTACTGAGACATAACGAGCCCGCGGAACGTCGTTTAACTGGTAAATATTAACATTTATCCTGTACTGGGTACTAACCGCGTGACTTATAAACAAGCAGGCAAAACGAAATGTGATAAACAGTGATGAAATATTGGAAATTAAATTAATCTGTACATCTACACAAATAAATGAAATTGCATTGTCTGTTTGTAGAATTGAATAGTTTTTTACTAAATGCGAAAAGCGTATTTATTTATTAAATCTTTTAAAAGATCTACGCGAAAGACAGTGAGAACGACTATGTTTTATACTATGTAAAGAGAATCATCAAAAGCAACAAAGCTTGATACGAAAGACTAAGAAACATTGCTTAATTAATTGTTGCTTACTACGAGTAAATATTTAAACATGTATAATATAATTTATTTCATCACCTTTCGTGTTGGCATCGACAACGTTCAAACTTCCACGTCTACAGATATGAGGTGACGATGACGATCTATAAGTTGTTGATCTGAGTCTCAATGTCTGTTCTTTTCTATATCGAACCTCAAGATTGACCACACTCCACCTATTGTGAATGCCTTGTTGGTCTATCGGTTAGCGTATGCGGCTGCTGATCTGATCAAGAGGCTCGGGTTCGATCCCCGGGTCGGACCAGATATTTGTGTGATCCGCAAATATTGTTTCGGAGTTTGGGTGTTTTCTATGGATGGATTTACAAAAAAAAAAGTATGTTTATGTATTTATATCAGTTGTATAGAATCCATAGTACAAGCTCGCTTAGTTTGGAACTAGATGGCGTTGTGTATAAGATGTCCGAAATATTTATTAATTTATTTTTTTATTCGTGCGGAAATCCGCACGGATACCACCAGTTGGTGGCTATGTCGGACAGATGGCAGCCTTCTGTCATTTCAAACCCCGATTTTCCCTTTCTTGTCCCCAAATGACCAAACTCCATCTAATGTTAAGCAGTAGTGAGATCCAAATATGAGATCTAAAGGACATTAGTGTAGCTGTTCCTGGGCTTGTCAACCTCAGCTTAAGGGGTCTGACCCCTGCTACTATCGTAACAACCCACAGGAGCTCTGGAAACCTTACTCACTCACAGTAGCACAACTACACCAAAGTGATTATTGTTTGGCTGCAGTCTTCTGTAAGGCGGAGGTAATTTACCAGTTCCATGTATGTTTGTAATATAGGATTTATTTCAAGCGCGGGAGATGTCTCTTCAAGAAAATTGATACAAAACCTACAATAAAAGGACATCATTAGTGTTGTTGTATTTCGTTGGTGAGTGCGAGACCGGAGGCCATATGATGCAGAAGCATCACACAAAGCCTCCATAGTGTGGGTCACCATGCTGAATTGTCTGTACTTATAATGTGGACAGTGAAACCCTACGGATTTTACTATGCTTCCCATTAGGCGTAGTAAAATTACCATACAAGGCTTTAATACAAAAAAAAAGAACTGAGATAAATTTTCTGTGAGACATTGGTATCACTGAAGTCAAATCTCCTTTTGACGGAAGCATGAATGATGACCGTTTTCAACAACGCCCCCTATTTAAAGGGCCATTTAAAATGAATTAGGTAAATCTTAGTCATATTTTCATTAAAATTGTCTGTTAAAATTTAATATACTTTAGTGGGTGCGTCGTAGGGAGAGTTAAAAAAAAAACCGGTTCTCGTATAAACCAGTTTATTTTTGTGACGATTTAAATCCTTCGCAAACAGCTGTCTGTTCGAGAATGTGAGTGCGATAATGTTATTTTGGTAACAAGGTCGTCTATATTTACATACTTCACGGTAAGGAAAGTAGGACACGAAGGAATTTTGAGAAATGTTTTGTTTTTCTATTGCTGCGTAGTTTGGAACAGGATAATTTTAGGATTGGTAACCTTCAGGTTAGTTACTCTATGCTTTATACTTTAAGTTAGTAAAGTTTATACTTTATGATTACAAATAAATTAAATCGAAATGTCTGTTTATAATATCAAATGAGCAGTTTCTTACTAAATGTGTATGGTATAAAAGTATATCTATACGATACTCACATTAAACAGGCCACGCACAGGAAAGGGTTCCTCGTCACCCATAATGGTACGTGGATTGAAATCGTATCCAATGCATAATTGTTATGTTTACATTTTGTATGACGTTTCCCAAGGAAGCGTATTGCAAAAGTTAAGCCTCTATAACTCCTGAACTAACAAAGTCATCTAATACGTTATAGTTTTCCTTCAAAGTTCATTAGATGGAGCACCATCACGAATTTTTAAAGATTTTTTGTGCCAGCCGTTTAGCTTTTAGAGGGTGGGGGAACGCCCTGTTTTTACAAACAGTGCCATTTAAAGTGAAATATCTCGCAAACGGATACCTAAATCAAAAATTCGTCTATGAAACCCTTTATTGTTTTTAAAAGACCTATTTAATGATACCCCACATGAAGGGGTAGCCGCGAGAAAAAAAAACATCCCCACTTTACGTGTAGGGGAGGGACCCCAAATAAAATTATTTTTCATAATTTTATTGTAGCACTTTGTTGATCTGCAAATATTTGTTTTCTATTTTTAATTTAAAAGGTTGTTTATGTATTTATATCAGCTGTCTAGTACAAATAATACAAGCTCTGTTTAGTTTAGGGACAAGATGGTGTTGTGTGTAAGATGCCCAAAATATTTATAACTTCTTAAATATCTCGTGTCAGAAAGACCTGTTTGTTAGTTATAATCTCTGGGTAGACTTATTTTGACAGAACTTGCACTTGCTGATGACAGGAGTAACTAAGGATATTTTTTGTTAGACTACCTACTACAAAATAAAAAAAATAAGTCAGCGAATTTTCACGGGATTTTTCTAACTGACATACGTCCAAGCTGGCAGCTAATTTAATTAGTATCTCAGACTTAATTTACTTAGATCAATTATACCGCGGCACATGGGAAAAAACAATTAGATATTGGAATGACATTATAACCCAATCAGAAATAATTGTCATTTCAATTATATGATACTAAAATAATTATTAAAATGCTATTACTTACATATCTAAAATTAATTGTTTATACTTACTATTAGTATTGCCGATCAATACACAAATGGTGCAACAATATTGCAATATAAACAATTTATTGAGCAACTTTGAATGTTATTAAATACCTACATGATGTATCTCTGCCTTTTCTTCACAATATTTGTATGTCCTACTAGCTGTGTCCCGTGGTTATTGTTGTAAAGTACAAGTAACGCCGCGGAGCGAAGCTAGTCTACAAACATTTCCCTTCATCATCATCATCATCATCAACAGCCATTAACAGTCTACTGCTGGACATAGGCCTCTCCTTAAAAGGAGGTTTTGGCCTACTATACAACGCAGGCCAGACGGGTTGGCATCCAGAAGGAAATCCCCTCCCTGGACTCCTTCCAATACACAGGCGCAGAGAGGGTCACACCGTGTGGTTTTAGTCGGTTCGAGTCCGACACACCACCCCGCCGTAACCCCCGACGGGGTGACGGTCCGCGGGGATTTCCACACGTTAAAAAAAAAAAAATGGTATGGTTGGTTGGTTTGGTTTACGACACGGTACGTACGATGAATAGGAGTTGTGACACTGTATTCTTAATCCGTCACAACACGGACAATTTCCCTTAGTTAATCTTTATTACATTAGCTATATGGCAGTGAAAGTTCCGTCAAAATTGGTCCACTCGTTCCAGGGATTAGTAGGAACTGATAAATAAAAGATGTGCGTTCAATCGAATGTTATAATTGACTGATTAATATATACACTTATGTAGTTACCGTAGGAAACTACCCACTAATATTTACAATATATAACACCTTCACCCTTAATAATTACTATACTTAATCTAAACCTTAACTAAATCTAAATCTAGACACAACTTAAACTAATCTCTCTGTAAGTCCGGTTACAACCTAACTATATAATAATAACAATATTTTACAAAAAAAAACTATTTGTACAATTTGCGATAACAACGAACATAATTATTTTAAATAATTTATATAATAAATATTTACTTGTAACAGTCATCTATACCATATCGTCTGACCGGTTTACGTACACGCCGGACATTATTTGATTCATTTGGTATGTGACCATCTATTGCCGGCACATTGGGCTCGCCAGTAGTTAGCAATTCGGTGCCCGTACTACTAGGTGAGTCGGTTGGGTTTGAAGTTGCCCCCTCGGCTACTATCGACCCCCTAACCGGTGCGCCCGCGTCGGACTGTTTTTCGTCATTATCTGGAAACATTAGCGAAGGGCGGGAACGTCTTTTGCGCATGAAGTCACGACTGTCGCAATTATTGCGTATTAATGGTACTATATTAGTTATATCTTTTGACACTCTTAACTTAAGTTGGTCGACATGTCTATGTTCCTCGGTTCCATTGATAGATCTGACTTTGTAATCCGTACTACCCAACCTGTCTATTATCGTCCCCGCTGACCACTTATCGAGACCACGATAGTCCCTATACCAAACCTTGTCACCCGGTGTAAATTGTCTAATGGTTCCTCCAGCTGAACTTACTATCCGCTTTTGGCGAGCTTTAACCAATTCCTTTTGATCCGGTTTTAAACAATCTAAACGCATTCGTAAATTACGCCCTAAACACATTTTTGCCGGACTTTCCCCGGTTGTGTAGTGTGGTGTATTTCTATAAGCTAATAGAAACCTACACAATGATACATGTATATCTGTTTTAGACTTGATAGCTTTTTTTATATTGCGCTTACACAATTTAACGGCGTTTTCAGCCGCCCCATTCGAAGCCGGGTGATATGGGGCTGAAAACATTTGTTCAATCCCGTTAGTGTTTAAAAATTGCTTAAACTCGGTACTGAAAAATGGGGGACCGTTATCACTGACCACTTGTTTGGGCAAGCCAAATCTCGCCCACATTTCTCTCAACTCCTTTATCACCGCTTTTGCTGTAGTGCTACCCATTTTAATTGCCTCTATCCACTTTGAATGAGCATCTACAACGATAAGGTAAGTTTGCCCTACGATTGGTCCCAAAAAATCGATGTGTATCCTTGACCATGGGCGGTCTGGCCAAGGCCAGACGCGCGGCTCGTGAGCCGGGGGAGCTTCGGCTACCGCAGCGCACACGGTGCAGGCACGGCATGCTGCTTCTACGGCCTCGTCTATGCCTGGCCACCACACATAGCTCCGAGCCAGGGCCTTTGTTTTTACTACCCCCATATGACTCTCATGAAGCTCCATAATCACTTTATCTCTACAAGTATTCGGAATAATGACCCTATGTCCCCACATTACACAACCCAATTCTATGTATAGTTCATTTTTCCTGTTGACGTATGGTTTTAATTCTCTCATTTCGACTTCGTCCGGCCAACCGTCATTAATATATCTAACTACTCTGTTCAATATGCTATCCGAAGCCGTTTCTTTCTTTAATTTATGAGAATCTAACAGCAAAGCTTGTGACGCAAAATGTAGGTATGTTTGTTCTGGGGTGTCTAATTCTTCCTTATGAGCCACTTCCTTGTGCTTACTAATCAACCTAGACAAAACATCTGCTGTATTCTTGTCCGTGCGAATGTACTCTATATCGAAGTCATAAGCTGACAATTTAATGGCCCATCTCTGTAATCGGCTAGCCGCGGTGCTAGGAATACCCGCCTGTGGTCCAAAGATTGTGACTAACGGCTTATGATCCGTACGTAAAATAAATTTTCTACCAAACAAATATTGGTGAAATTTATCCATCGCAAATATTATCGCGAGAGCTTCTTTATGTATCTGACTATAGTGTTGCTCAGCTGAGGTGAGCGCGCGCGACGCGTAAGCCACGACTCGCTCGGCACCGCCGCCGTCGCCAGCCGGCGCGCGCTGCGCCAGCACGGCGCCTAGCCCCCGCGAGCTCGCATCACATGTTACAATGCTCTCCAATGACATATCGAAATGTGTTAAGACTTCCGCACTACACAAAAGTTTTTTAATGGTGTTAAAAGACTTCGTATGTGACATTGTCCATTTCCAATGCTTACCCTTTTTGAGTAAGTCGTAAAGAGGTGTCACATGAGTACTTAAATTTTTTATAAATTTTCCGTAGAAATTAACCATACCTAAAAACGATTTTAATTCTGAGACATTAGTTGGGTGGGGCATACCTAATATTGGTTTTAACTTTTCTGGGTCGACCCGCACTCCCTTTTTATCAATTATGAACCCTAAATACTTTACTTGGTCAGAACCAAAATTACATTTTTCTTTCTTGATTTTTAAGCCGTTCGTTTCCAAAATACTAAATACCAGTTCTATGCTTTTTAGATGAGAACCCCACGATTTACTTTTGATTAAAATATCGTCATAGAATACTACTACGTCCTTAACATTTCTAAAGAGATTTGTCATTAATTTTTGAAAAATGCCCGGGCTCGAAGAGAGACCATATACTAAACGATTGTATTTAAACAAACCCCTATGCGTATTAATGACAGTGTAATTTCTAGACGTTTCATTTAAAACTAGCTGATTATAGGCTTGGGATAGGTCTAGCTTGGTAAAGTAATGATTACCGCTCAAATCACTAAATAAATCTTCTACCTTTGGAACCGGGTACCTATCGACCAACAAAACTTTGTTCAGTGTCACCTTATAATCCGCGCACAGCCGTATTCCACCATCCGCCTTCCTCGCTATGACCAGCGGCGTAGCCCAGTCCGAGCGGTCGACGGGCTCGATGACGCCGGCGCGCAGCATCGCGTCCAACTCCGCATCAACCCGCGGAAGCAGCGCGTACGGAACCGGCCGCGCGCGGCAGTAGATCGGCTGGGCCCCCTCCCGCACGTACAGCTTCACCTCTTCTCCAGTATACTTGCCCAATGCGCCGTCAAATAAATTCTTATGTCTGGTGATAATATTATTCAGACAATTAGTTTTACGTGGTACAATACTATTATTGTTTATTTGTGTAGACTTGCTTAGTTTCGGTATTTTTATATTTAATTCAGACAACCACTGTCTCCCTAATAAACTAGTGCTACCTTTATTTATGACATATAAATCTAATTTTTTCAAATTATTCTTATACTTAACATTTATTTCCAAGTACCCTATAGGGAAAATAGTTGAGCCATCATAAAATTTTAACTTTAAATTGCATGGTTTTAACGGTAACTGTTTAAACAATTGTTTGTATGTCGAATAGCTTATACAAGATAACGCCGACCCAGTATCGACTTCCATTTTTAAGAGTTTGTTATTAATGCTAATGTTTATACACACCGGTTTATAGTTCGCTAAAGACATCTGGTACATGGACTCCTCTCCAACATCAGACGCGTCCTGTTCCTCACCGGAGCTATTGACCTCTGCCGGCTCGCATAACCAATGCGCCGCACCAGCAGCGTCGTGAGCGGGGCCGGCGACAGTGCTGGCGCAGCGGCGCGAGTTCCGCCTCGCTGTGCCCGCACGGCGCACCCCGCTGTTTTCCCCAGCACTGTGGCTGCTCACGCTCGCTCCGCGCGCGTGACCACGGTGTGACCGCCCTCGCGGTACGTTGGAATTTGAGTGTTTTGATGACATACGGCGATTGAATTGCATCTTCAAGCAAACTCTGCGCAAATGGCCAACTTTTCCACAGTAACTGCATTCGTACCCTTTAAACTTGCACTCTTGTGAGCTATGGCTATTGTCACCGCATGCTGAACAACCTCTCATTCCCAACTTGTGCATCCTCTCGCTAAGTTCACGAACCGGGACCGGTTCCCGCAAGTCCTCGACAGCCTCGGCATCCCGCTCGGCTGCTTCTAGGGTAGTGGCTAGCAGTACCGCTTTGCTATAATTTATATCATTTTCAGCGAATACCCTCTGTCGAATCAGATCGCTCCGCAACCCGCAAACAAACTGATCTCGCAGATTTTCTTCCAAATTAGATTTAAATTCGCAATATCTCGACATCTTTTTCAAGTCCGCCACGTAATCGGCTATCGATTCACCTGCCGTTTGTCGTCTTTGACGAAATCTGTACCGTTCTGCCAGGATTGACGGTGTCGGTTGCAGATGTGCACGCAGTAGCTCCACCGCGACCGCATAAGATAAACTTGATGGTTTTTTAGGACTCGCTAATGCCGACAATAATTCGTATGTCTGTTCCCCGATTAACGCAATCAAGGTCGGTAACTTTAAATCGTCCGATATCTTATTCGCTAGAAAATACATTTCTAGGCGGTCAACATATGCTGACCAGTTACCGGATTTTAAGTCAAAGTCTTTAATTTTCCCAACCGACATTTTTGTTTGTACACTTTGATCACACGACACCATAAAATTATAGATCTGAGAAAGTCCTTTATCCTCGTCGCCACTGATAAATAAAAGATGTGCGTTCAATCGAATGTTATAATTGACTGATTAATATATACACTTATGTAGTTACCGTAGGAAACTACCCACTAATATTTACAATATATAACAGGAACAAAAAGAAAATTAAAAAAAAAAAAAGATTTAAGTACCTACATAGTATACTATAGTTGTAATTTCATATGCATCTAATAGAATACAAATAAATAAATAAATATTTCGGATCACTTAAGCACAACATCATCTAGCCCCAAACTAAGCAGAGCTTGTATTATGTATTATGGGTACTAAACAACTGATATAAATACATAAACATACTTTTTTAGTAAATACATACATATTATACATAGAAAACACCCAGACACCGAAACAAATATTTGTTGATCACGCCAATACTTGATCAGCAGCCGCATACTCTAACCACTAGACTAACAAGGCAGTAATTTCTTTATCTTTGATATTACAACAGTTTCTTTGATATTACAAACAGAGGCATTAATTTTATTTATTTGTTGTATATCTTTTCTTGTATGGCAGTAAATACAAATTTTGGGTCTAAATTGAAAAACAAACATGATGGTTATTACGTCTTTCTACTCCGGATAGTTGATAGACGACACTAATTTTATTCGAATATGGCTTCAAGTAACGGCCCATTCACGACCTTTCCGCTGTGAGCGGCAGCGAAAAGCGAAACGCCGAGCGGTCATATCAAAAGTATAGAAATGTACGAGGCACGCCACGAGTCGCCGCTCATAGCGAAAAAGCTAGCGGTTTTTGCCGAGCGAATTGCTACAGTGGCGGGCGGTATGGAGAGCGGCGGGAACAAAGGCACAAGTTCGTATGCCACGAAACAGAGCGGCGTGGACAGCGGTCCAGGAGTGACGGACTCAGCGGCGTTAAATAAAAACAAAAAAATTTAGACGATTTTATGGCGGTAATGGATACCGAGGCTTTTATAACAGAAATTTAAATAGACCGCCTATATGGATGTCAAAATATCCCCAATATAAATATAAAAAGGTTGTGGGAAGAAATTAAACAATGTTTTCCGGAATATAATGGTACTTACGTTTAATTTAAATTGATAACACAAAAACATAGAACCTAGGTACCTACCAAACGAAGCCACTGATATGTTGACAAAACTACTGGTATGTTTACGTAATGTAGGTGGATAGTTGACAAGTTTTAAAAGTTAATTTTTTTCTCTGTCAGTAGGTACCTAATTAGCAAAACAGTTTACATATCAGTAGTTTTGTCTGTAGATATAACTACACACGAAACTACTAGTATGTCTTATACGCAATGTAAGTAGTTGACAAGTTTTTAAAGTTTTTTCTCTCTTGGAAACATCAGTTACTTCTTATAGGTAGGACCTTCGTATAGGTCACTAAATCCACCATCTAAATACCGATCTTTATTTAGTTCGTGCACTCATTCTATCATATTTAAAAAAAAAAAAATGTTTCTAAACAGACAGGGGATAATTTTTATAACGCCATGATTTTTAACACGTTTCGACTACCTAAATACGTCCACCGTCGCCGCTGCAACTATTCGCTACTAGGGTTCGTGGCGTGCAAAACGCACCGCTCACCGGCGCCGCTCCGCTTTTCGCTAAGACCAAAACTCGTGGCCAGGCCGTAAGACTTGATTAACTCTTATAGTAAACGTCGATCAATCGATTTATGAAGGAACGGTATTTTTTTTATTTGATGCCTGCTGTCTCTACTCTGCCGGTAGGAAGCATGAGTAAAATCCAGGAGTGGGGATCACCTCACCAGACTGTCTGCGATGCAGGAAGTGAGGTGTTGCCGACGACACTATGGCGGTTTAGGGAGATGCTTTTTCACGCCCTCTTAAAGGACCCGGGATCATAATGGAAAGGAAACACGTGAGCTGGTAGTGAGTTTCAGTTTTTAACTGCTCGGCACAGGAAAGAAGAGCTAAAGCGTTCTGTTCTGGTGTGTATTTCTACCACTCTAAAGCGGTGACTTCTAAGGCCAGCACGAGTTATCCTGTCAAGGAAGGGAGAAGGTGGGATCAGTTGGAAGAGCTCATATTGTGTATAATGTGATGTCGTAATAAGAGGCGACAGGCACCTTTTTACTCATTTTTGCTGAGCCCTTACTCCACGAGTCCGACTCACACTTAACTGACTTTTAGCTTAGCTTCTCTGGTAACTGGTCATTAGCGGTGTAATCCAGCTTTATCGCGATTAATCTCAGTCTAGCCCACATTAATTAGCGTTATCGATGTTGCTATTAATAGCCCAGATAAAATAATTTTATTAGGGCTTTGCAGTGGCTTCGTAAAAATCGTCTGAGTCAACCTTTCACGCGTCTTACACATGGTAGTCTGATCCAGAACTAGGCTGTACCGGTTCTATGGTAACCAGACAGCTGGTAAGTATATGATTTGACTGACGTTCTTTGTTCAGGCAGTACTACTCTGGAAAGCGCTCCCGCTCGAAGTCAGGATGTCCACCAACCGAATCACATTCAAAAGAAAAGTACATGATCTCCTTCTTAATGAACTGGCAGATTAATCATTACCATACCTTACACTTACTGGAAAAGAATGCCTTGGGTATTAAGTGCGCGTATGTATGTATGTGTGATTCAGAAATTGTAGTTCTGAGTCTGAGCGTTCTTTGACTTCGTTACATGTATATTTGTAAAGTCCCCCGACACCGGAATTATGTTCCTAATGGAGTATTCTATTCCGATGATTCCTAATGGAAGACCTTGTTCAGAAGTGAACTTTACTATGCATCATTTTTTTTATCCTACCAAAGTGACTCTACTCTACCCCACTCTATACCTCTAAAAAAATAGTAGAATCCAGGAATAGGGGTCACCATCCTCATAGTGAAGGTAGGCAATGAAGCATGAACCCATACGAAATACGACAGCAAGAATGCTGTCATTATTAGAATGGTCTTCTGTGTGAGTGTAGTACTGCCCCGGTCCAGCCGGCCCATTCGTGCTGAAATCAGTGTGACTCTTCTACCTTTGAATGTCCTCTATATCTTAAACAAACGTGACAATAACAATGACTACTCAAATAAGTATGTGTAAAACATGTACAAAGTACGCCTTGTTATTGTTTTAATTTAATTATATCACATGAATGTTGCGTCATGCTCGCCACAAACCGCATTTGTTTAGCTCGTGTCTAGACTTACCTACTGGACACGTCAGAAGCGCCACGTTGTATCAAGCTGCGGCTGACGGACGCAGCTGACAGCCGCGACTGATAAGTGTGTCAGTCTCGTCAGTCGGTCTTGTGCCAAAAATCTGTCGGACGTCCGATCGCTCAATGTCACGTCAAAGACTTAGGTCCGATAGTATGCACAGTGCATGTTCATACTCTAGATCACGGCTATCAGCCGCGTACGATAATGTGTCTCCAACTTTACTGACGATACATAAACATAGTGTATGTACATCTTGCGTATTGGTAACGTTAAACATTCCTAGCTAGTCAGTCTGTGGATGGGTGACCATTGTTGTCTTAAATATGATGACTCGACCGCCTCGGTAGTGTATGCGACTGCTATGCTCGATCTCAGATTCGATTCCCGGAAAAAGTGTTGTAAAAAAGTTTCTGAGTTTGAGTGTTTTTCTGTTTTACAGATAAAAGTATATAATATACATTTATATCAGTTGTCTAGTACCCTTAGCTTAAGCTTAGCATAGTTTGGGACTAGATGACTTTGTGTGTCAGATGTCCGAAATAAATTAGGGGCCATCCATAAATTACGTCACACGTTAAGGGGGAGGGAGGGGGTCGACGAAGTGTGACATTGTGTGACAAGGGGGTGGGAGGGGTCCTAAACTTCGTGACGTCACATTTCAAAATCTATTTTAATCTAAGTGTTAATACGAACTTTAAACTATTACTTTACGAAAACCTCAAAAACATATATGTACAACTATATCTATGTAAATAATGTCGACCACTCGCTGTACTAGTGCTACGCACCGATCGCTTAGGCGTACTTTGAGAAATGCCACCAAACGCATTACGCCTAGCGGTGATTTCTTTGTTTCTATTTCATGATCACCACTGACTTTCACGGATGAAACAACGTCGTTTTAAGTTTAGTTTAGCCAACGACGTTGCTTAGTGTAGCAGAGTTAAGTTAAAAAAGCTGATAAAAAAAAAAAAAATTGTATGAAGAAGTTAACAACCTATGGAAAAGTTTAAAAAGTAGTGACGATGTTGAAGGTAAAGTTGAATCAAAATCATACAATTGCAAATACATCGACCAAGTGCATGTCAGGCCACGCATAGAATAGGGTTCCGTAGTCATTCATAACAGTAGTTAGATTTAAAATCGTTTCCAATAGACAATTGTTATGTTGACTTATTATTTTATTTTTGTACGAAGTTTTCCGAGTGCATTTCACAAGTTAGGCCCGTATAATAACTAAAAAAATAAGAAAAATATAAAAATAGCTATAATTTTCCTTGAAAGTACAATGTATGGGCTACTATCATGTTTTCTTTTTTAGGCCAGCCGTTTAGCTTTTAGAGGGTGGGAAGGGGGAGACGCTGTGTTTAGAAAAAAATGCGCTTTCAAGTTGAATAACTCATATACGGATACCTAAATCAAAACTAGTTTTAGAAACCTCACAATGTTTTTAAACGACAAATCTAATGATACCTCACACGATGAGGAAGATGCGAGAAAAATAAAACATCCCCACTTTACATGGTACCCCAAATAAAAATATTTTTCATAATTTTATTGTAGCACTTTGTCCACGTAATTACAACACATAGTCATGCAAAGTTTCATCTTTCTGGCACCAACCGTTTGGGCGGTAGGTCAAGGACGGACGGACGGACGGACATGGCGAATTTATAAGGGTTCCGATTGGATTGGATTGGATAGGTCTTCAAAGTGATATTGAGATTTCTAATGTCATTTTTTTCTAAACTGAATACTTTGCGTGAGAGACACTTCCAAAGTGGTAAAATATGTCCTCCTGTAACTTCTAAAATAAGAGAATGATAAAACTAAAAAAAAAATGATGTATATTACCACAGAATACATAATAGTACCAGTACAGAAGCTTCACTCCGAAAAGTAAATTAAAGAAATAGGGACCTTTGGTGTCATTACATTAAGTTCAATTCAGATTGCACAGCGCCGAAGCACCTACGATTATATTTACCTACAATTGCTATCTCTTTCTATCTTGTAACTCTTATCTGTTCTAACGATAATAGGGTCGTCTTCTTTTAAAAATAATATAAACAATTAATTTCTTTTTTCTATTACTTTAGTGAACAAATTACTTTTCAAATAAAACTAACGTTGTTGGTAGCATTTATAATTTATTCGCGAATACCTCCATACGTTTTCGATACTGTTGCGAGATGTGAGACAGCCTGATATTACATAAAGATGTTGACTAACGTCGTACTATAACTACTCTAGGTACTTTTTTCAATAAATTACGGTTTAAATAATCGGAACAACATAGTAGGACGCAAAAATAGTAGTTCAGGAGGCAATACCTAAAGACTTAATATTGGTTCAAACTATATTTTTAATATTGTTATTTTATATTTTGGTAGCAGGTCATAAAATTATAAAAATGTCCCTTCCACCTGGCACGCGCACACCACTTCTTGATCTTTTAAAACAATACATGTTCATTGCTCCTATAATATAAATATACAAAAAAATACTTCTTAAATATGCGTTAATAATAATAGAATATAAATACAAGCGGATTCATTTTCTTTATCGGTACTTTTTAATATATTTATAGACTAGCTGAGCCCCGCGGTGTTACCCGCGGTTATTGTTTTAGCCACGGGCAACGACGCGGGGCGAAGCTAGCTTAAAAAAAGTACCCTTAGTTACTCCTTATATCATCAGCTACCTGCCACTGAAAGTCCCGTCGAAATGGTGTAGCCGTTACAGAGAGTACCCGGAACAAACAGACGTACACAAAAATTGTAAAAAAATATATTTTGGCATATGTACCTTGTATACATACTTGCATTTAGTGAAAAGCGGTTATTTTAGTATTACAAATAGACACTCCATTTTTATTTATTTCTATAGATAATCTCTTGGTATGTCCATTTTAAGAAATGTCACTATAGCTCTCAGACTAAAAATATCAATCGTTATCCTACTTGACCACGTTATCATAGGTACTTTTTTGTTTTGTTTTTGTTTTATTATAAATATAAATGGTGTATGTTACACGAGAGGGAGTGAGTGCAAATTCGTTCAAAAGTGTAGTCTTTCTCCACAGTACAAAATAAAATAATAAAATACAAACTACCGTCATTACACTTGTTATGGTTTTAATACAACAAAATCACTTACCTTTCAATATCGTCAGGAATTTTAAAAAATGATAATTCTGATTCCTTGTTTTGCCTTTTATTCAAACATCCGTAAACAGAGCAATATCTTTTATATGGATTAGAATATCGAGGTTTGTGATTAGTTGCCATTGTGGGTATCGAAAGTATAAACAAAAATTTATATAATGCGCGAGAGCGACGACGCGGCGACGCGTATCGCGCGTAAGTGACAACCCTGGCCTGCGCGGCAGGCAGGCGGCCGACTATACCTAAAGTGCGGAGTGACACCCCCCTGATATTACTATGCAAACTTTCACCGAAAATTTGTTTGAACGAGATCTAGTAAGTAGTTTTTTTTAATACGTCATAAATCGAAAACCGCAATTTACCTTTCATTCAATCAATACACTATTATTTAAACATCGATCAAAGTTACAACGAACTACAAGAACTTTAATATGATGTTACTTGCTGCTACGGAATCCTTCATGGGCGAGTCCATCTCGTACTTGGCCGCTTTTTTGTTTTGTTATTTTTTTGATTTAATGTTACTTTTACTAAAAATAATTTAAATGGAAATGAAACTGATTTTGGAATCGCTGTTTCATTCAATAATTTTTAAATGGAAATTTACAAAATATGTGACGTCACACTAGGGAGTGGGGGAGTCTCACAAATGTGACCAGCTGTGACAAGGAGGGGGGGAGGGGCAAAAATATCATGAAATTCGTGTGACGTAATTTATGGATGACCCCTTAGAAGTTAAGAAAATAGAAGTTATCTTAGTCAGGTCAGTCTATGGATGGGTCTCCGCGCCTTACAGAGCATGTTTCCATACGAACATCCATGACAATGTTACAAATATTTGGAAACCCCAAATATTTCGACAGTAAAAAACATAAATCGGCATATCATTAAAAATAAGCAATTGAAAACGTTTCAAAATTCTTCAATCTATACTAAGTCAAGCTGTTAATTACTAATATAATAACTCTAGTAATTTGAAAGATCAAAATTGCTTTTCGAAAGAGAATCTCGTAAACAGCGTGTTTATATGTCACTCGAAAACGTCAGCAGTGCCACGTTGTACAAAGTGACGCTACATAACACAGAGGATATTGGTGTATCACTGAAAGTATGAAAAGGTTGAAAAAACTTTCAAGTAAACTCAAACAAGACTTCAATTATATTTAGGAAATATTTTATTTAACAATAAAGATAAATATACATGAACAATGAACCTAAAAACTAAAAACCTTAAAAATTATAATAAAACTAGAAAATTATTATAAGGAGTCCCTTTAGGCAAGGTTCCGAAGATACTGGCAGCGTTCCCCCTTTGAATAGCTATACTAATTCTTTGTCCGAGGTAGCTGCCAGCTCTTCGGTCCCCTGTGACGTCGACTAACCTTCTTGATATTTCTTTAAAAAGCCTTATAGCGCTGGGACCCCACGGACCAAGGGTCTCGACACCGAATGGGACAAAATCAAAATCAATTTAGGAAAGTGATCTAAGTAGTGATTTTAATTGTTATTCGTAAACCTCAGAAACGCGACAATATTCAAAGTGATACTATTTTAATACAGAAATCACGAAATAGTGATAACTAGCTGCGCCCCGCGGTGTTACCCGCGTATTTTCGGGATAAAAAGTAGCCTACTTATGTGATTATTATACAGAACTCATTTTTAAATTAGCCATTTACAAACTATCATAATGGTTGCCATGCAAGTGTGTTATGCCAAGCAAACCTGTGATGTTTTGACAGGAGATAAACAGTGATACATTTTGACATCTACGATATTATCTTATATTTTTATAATCACCTAGCTTTCTCGATTATTGCAGTAAAAAGTAGCCTATGTGTTATTCTGATATATAAGCTATATTACTGTGAAGTTTTATCCAAATCCGTTCAGTAGCTTTTGCGTGAAAGGGCAACAAACATACATACACACATACATACTCACAAACTTTCGCGTTTATAATATTAGTAGGATAATGTTTCGAAACGTGAGATGATTCATCTAGTGGGATATCTCAATTACTCTTGCTTATCCTCCTAAAGTGCTAATAAGTAATAACTTTTTTTATGATTACCCTATCAAATTCATTTACTCTGCCTGATGGAAAGCATGAGTAGAATCCAAAAGTAAGGGCCACCATACTGATTGTGAGTGTAAGGTGTGCATACAATGCAGCATGTGAACCACACCATGGCGGTCTAGTGAGATGTTCCGGTTCCCGGGAATCGAACCCGAGACCTCTTGATCGGCAGTCACATACGCGAACTACTAGACCAACAAGGCAGACAAAAGTGTCGTCATCCCTTTATTTTATACTAGCTTTTGTGCGAGGTTCCTCCCGCGTGTATGTCGGTAATCGCGGTAAAAAGTAGCCTATGTCCTTTCCCAAGGTTCCGTCTATATCTATACCAAAATTCATCAAAATCAATTCAGCGATTTAGGCGTGAAAACGTAACAGACAGACAGACAGAGTTACTTTCGCATTTATAATATTATTAGTAGGGATAAAGGGGTGATGACACACACTAGTTGTGTGATAATTAATTTTCTTGTTTTTTAGGTTACACAAAAGAATAAAGATATACATCAATTTGGTTTGCACATTGATTAGAAAAATTGCGCAGCTTTTAGTGACGAACTAGAAACATCACGGCGTGTAATAACAATGTTAATTTCATCATACATTTCTCCGATAACGGTCATTTATATCTATATCTGTGTATCTGTATGTATGTAGGTCATTGAATCTGTATCCTAAATATGTATTATATTGTGTATTTGTTTGTTTGTTACGCCTTAATCAATCAACCGATGATAATTGACGGGCTTGTGGCCTATTTGTTAGTAGCCCTTTCTTCAAAGCTGTAGGTCTTGTCAATTACAATTGTGTGAGCTGTACGGTTATATATTCTGTATGTATATCGCTTGTCGTGGTAGCCTGTATCCTTTCTGAATCAGTGAAATGAAACGAAACAAAACGAAATGAAATGTATTATTTCTGATGAAATAGAGTAAGTACTTAATGTATCTCCATACCACGTTACTTTGAAATTCGATGAAGCGGTTTAGCCGCCAAAGGATTATAGACAGAGCAATGCATGCATTTTATTTTATATAAGTATATTTATGCCTACCAAAGTGACTCTACTCTGCCTGATGGCAAGCATGAGTAGAATCCAGCAGTAGGTGTCACCAGCCTCATTGTGAGAGCATAGTGCCCTAACCATGGTTGCTAAGTGATATGTTTCTGCATGTTTCTCCCGGCTTCCGGTGGCCAGGAGAATAATGCGGAATGATTCGACCTCCGGTCACACACTCACCAATGAAAGACGAAGCACTGTGTGAGGGTAGTACTGCCTCGGTCGTGTCGACCCTTTCGTGCTGAAATCAGTGGTGAGGTTCGTAAAACAATCTGTAATTGAATAATTAAACATGTTCCCGAAGGATGACATGTTGTTCAATCCAATAGATGTACACAGGCGAAGCCGATAGAAGTTAGTAGTATTTGTACATTGTGGAAAAAAACTAAAAGATAAAAGTAAAAAGGCTTACTTATCGAAAAAAGGTTGCTCAGTTAATTAGTCATGTAGGTGTAACAGCATTAATTTATGTGTAATAATACAACATGCAATATGTTTAGATATATAACAATAAAAATTAAACAATGTAACCAAAAATTGCAAAAACAATGTTGGAAAAGAGTGTCCATGGAGTTTCTTGTCTGTTCTTCTCCATAGGATCTACGAATTGGAACAGACAATTAGCTTCACGACTGACTACTGACTAATTACTGACTGACTACTGACTGACTACTGACTGACTACTGACTGACTACTGACTGACTACTGACTGACTACTGACTGACTACTGACTGACTACTTGACGTTTCAAAATTTGCCATTGCATTGGTTTATTTGAATTAAACATGGTTTGATTTGTTTGATTTGATTTTATTATATAATAAATACTACCAAAGTGACTCTACTCTGCCTGATGGAAAGCATGACAAGAATCCAAGAGTAGGGGTCACTATCCTCATTGTGAGGGTGGGCAATGCAGCATAGTGATCTGCTCTATGTCGGCCTAGCGAGATGCTTCTCCATTGTTGATCCTCCGGTTCCACACTCAAAAACGAAATACGACATCACGACGGCTGTCGGACAGATTAGCCAAGTTAGCGATGAAGGAAGGGGATATTATATTATTAACATTAAACCACATTAGTTGATACATAAATTAAAAATTAGCTGTTACGATAAATGGAAAGAATATTTTGATGAACACTCTAAAATAAAAGGGGTCTGGTACAAGACTATTCAATTCGAACCTTCTCATATAACGTGGTTTGGTAATTTAGAAACAAGTAGATCATGTGTTACAAAGCTCATAGATTACGATCTGGACACATTCCATCAAAAAAAATTGAACATCTAATGCGTAGAGCAATCTAAAAGATATGAAATAATGAAACAGATTAACTTGAATCTTTTGGATGTCGGTCTAATTCAAAGTGCTTTGGCTGCGCCGACATTCAAAAAAGCGGCCAAGTGCGAGTCGGACTCGCCCATGAAGGGTTCCGTAGCAGCAAATAACATCATGTAAAAGTTATTGTGGTTCGTAGTAACTTTCATCGATGTTTTAATAATAGTGTTTTGATTGAAAGAAATGTAAATAGCGGTATATGATTTATGACGTATTAAAAAAAACTACTTACTAAATCTCGTTCAAACTAATTTTTGTTGGAAGTTTGCATAGTAATGTACATTATATATTTTTTTTAGTTTTATCATGCTCTTATTTTAGAAGTTACTGTTCAGTTTAGAAAAAAATGATATTAGAAACCTCAACATCATTTTTGAAGACCTTTCCATAGATACCCCACACGTATAGTTTTAATGAAAAAAAATTTTTTCTTCATCAGATAACTACTATATCCATAGATGTTATCTGTGACTATACCACTCTGACCAGACGGATGGTATAGCATTTGTTCTAAGTTTTCCTTCTGTTTGCAGTGATTTTGCACTTTGTCGCCTCTTACGACACCCACGGACATTAAGTAGACATAATGTATTTGATTTGATATTAAAAATTAATATTATTTCCTTCTTGCTTTGTATCAAACCATAAAATTTTGCTATTTATTTTTCATAATATTAGTTCTATTAATTATTACACTTAAACTGAGTTAAACACAACAACTATTTAAAATAAATTGCGGGGATTTCCCTTAATAAGTAGAGCAATATAAGTTTTGCGTTACACAAGGTTGTAAAATGTAGACAGAGGCATGCTGAGGTTAGTAGTTAAATACTTTTTGGAACTAAATTTAATAAAAATTTAATTTAATTTCTTTGTAACTGTTTGTAAGTAACCACATTTAAACAAATATATAAAATAGATGGGTCTGTTTGTAATCAATCAAATTAACTCTATTTCCCTAAATGCATATAGATACTGCATATGTATTTAGTGTAAAGAATAAGCTACTCCTTCCATCATCATTCTAGGGTGGGGACGTATGGCCTTAACCCTCTCATGAGATAAGACCCGAACCCAGGAGTTGGGTTGTTAATGCTGGCAGGAGCTGGTTGCGAGAAGCCAAAGATCGAAACAAGTGGCGTGCAATTGAGAGCCCTATGTCCAGCAGTGGACTGCGATAGGCTGTTGATGATGATGCCAAATCAGTCTTTATCTATATTTCTCTGCATCAATCCACCCAGTAACAATCTAGATATACGACCTAGGTTTTCTCTACCTTATACCGATTTATCTTAAGCTTCAATGGCGCCAAGATAAGTAACGAAACCATAGCCAACTGCCTATAATTAAAAAAATAATTAGTTTAATCTACCAATTTACATCTGATTAAGATTTCTAAGAATATTTTTTTTTTAATTTTATAAGTCTTACTGTCTGTCTGTTTGTTAATCTATAGAACGGTCATATTGATTTTGACGGGACTTTCGGTCAGAAAGCTGCTGACTTAAGAAGTAACTTGTTCAATTTTTTTTAGTCTGTCCTCACTCCACGGCGTTACCGCGTAACTCGCGATATACAGCAATTCGATGTACTCAACTCGGATTTGTAAATGTAATTATTACGTCGTCTGCTCTGTGGTGTAGGCGTATTACGAGTACAACACAGCACAAAATTGAAGAATTCAATAAAAACCATTATTTTAAAAAAACAAACGAAATTTCATATTTCTAAACTGATCAAAAATATAATAATTAAATATTTGTATTATCCTGATAAATAAAACTTATAATACTTTGTAGTTTGTTGCATGTACTCGTGCTTGCAGCTTTAAAACTTTTTAAAATAAATTGCGGGGATTTCCCTTCATAAGTAGAGCAATATAATTTTTGCGTTAGACAAGGTTGTAGAATGTAGACAGAGGCATGCTGAGGTCCGTAATTAAATACTTTTTTGAACTAAATTTGATAAAACTTGAAGTACTTTTACCACATTTAGACATATAAATAAAATAGAAATGTCTATTTTTATATTTAAGCCTACCAAAGTGACTCTATTCTACCTGATGGAAAGCATGGGTAGAATCCAGGAGGTCACGATCCGCATAGTGAGGGTAAGCAATGCAGCATGGTGATCCATACCATGAAAATACCAAAAAAATGCAGGCCTGAAACTACATATTCTGAATCCTTCCCAGAGTAAGGCCTGAGGCTTGTCATAAGAGTGGTTTTTAGTTCCCACTACCCATTAAATTTTAATCACCACATACTCCTGGTTCTTGGTTTTCTCTACGGAGTTCCGAAAATATTTTCCACCCCATTCATATATTAATAAATAAACTTCACCATCTTCTAATTATATCCAAGACTATTTGGGGTCGGCTACTAGTTCTACCGGAATTACCTGAATTTACACGAAGCGAATAGCATCGGACCTCCGTTACCATAAGGGTAAACTGAAATTCGATGATTGAACTAGTTGCCAGTATATTTGAGGACTTCCCAATAATGATAGATGTTTATGAAAACCGGGTTCGACGGCTTCACGTGCTCTCCAAAGCACGGACATAAAACACCGCCAAACTTTCATATTCCGGGCTGTTTTTAAATAATTCTTGTAAGAAAAACACAACGATACTTTTGGCTCGAACGGGCATTTAACCTCTTGATCGACAGCCGCATACGCTAACAGCTAGACCAACGAGGCAACTGCTAGAAAATTTCGAACCCCGTTTACGAAAAAAAATGTAAATTTCCTACAAGTAAAATTAAGTAATAGTGACCTTTCTATGACGTAGTAGTTAAATAGACATAGATATTTTATTCCAATATGCCATATCTCGAACACACCTCTTTTATCAGATCTGATAATGGACGTCATTATCAAAGTAAAATAAACTTTAAAGTCACTGGTATAGAGTTACTTTCAGGTGTAATTTGAAAAAAATATTGCGCAGTTGTCGAAAGTACGTTGAATTCCATTGCCGATTTTAGGGGTTCGATAAAAAATTTGGAACATGTTAGGTCATAAACCTATTGTTTTTTTACTAAATCATTAATAATAATGCAATTAAATCACAACATAATTTCAACAACCTTTAACAGTCCACAGCTTGAAAATAGGCCTCTTCTAGGCAAGGATTTTTTTGTCTTGTTTTAAATAATTAAATACGGAGGAAATACAAGTATTATATTGAATAATCGATGTAATTGGTTTCAATGTAAATAAATGTAATAATTATAATTAATGCCTGTGTCCAGCAGTGGACTGCAACGGATGGCAATGCAAATAAATCAAAATAAACCCCGTGGATGTTATAAGGAGCAAACTACGCAGGTCCACAGTCTCCACAGTTCTCCAGTGAGAAAGAAATCTTGAAAAAATATATCTGTGAATAACATAATAATGTGCACGCTTCGAAGTGCCAGAAAATCCCCAGTTTATCAAAACCGCAAGACTGGTGAATTCCTGATACGAGTAATTTTATTGTACAATATTATACTATTGCTGATGAAATTGTAGTAATGTGACTCGTCCATTTTGTTGAATCATGCTTGATGAACTGTAACGTTCTATTTTAGAAAATTCAAATCTATTTTTGTGTTGCAGTAAAATGGAGTTCTACTTTTGAATTTGAATGCTTTGTTTTTTTTCTTTCAAGTTATGGTTGTGAATAAAAAAGGTTGTTGCATTTCAAAAGAGCATATTGGCTTCTGGGGATACAATATATTCTGTTCGAAAATCAAGTCTTAAAACTGCGTATTTCTTACAAAATGGCGCCGCAGAACGAGGAGAGCTCTCGAGAGGAGACTCCAAATGATGGGAAATGGCTAGGACAAAGAAGAGACATGCATATTATACATAGGAAACACCCAATGCATGAATTATGCAGAAACATCCGATCAGGCCTTCATTCAAACTATAGTTTGAATTTAGATATATCATACATACATATCGCTGCTTTGCTTGAATACCAGCACAAAACAAAATTTTGAAAACACTGGTTTATAACACAGTCAAATGCAAAATAGTCCTTAATATATATTATTATATCCTTATAGACTTTAATAATCCTTGATTAATGCCCTTACATTCTATTCTTCTATTGATCAAATACATGAAAAGTTATGACAGAAAATATTTTGTTTAATTTTCAGGGGAGCTCTGTATAATTCGTGATTTTGGTTTGTGCGAGTATTCATGCAAAGCAGCGATATATAAAATCTAACACATTATAATGTGTTAGATTTTATGGTTTTCTATGGACGTTTACTTTGGTAAAATGCAACTTAGCTAGGGGCTGTACTGATTCATAATTAAGATCATTTTGTAATTTGGAATATATGTAATTGTTACTGATAACGGTATTGATAAGCCGATAACGATAATTTTAGTCTCTTATCTAATGTTTATAAACTTCACGTCATATCACAAAGGAGGCTGACAGAAGAGGTAGCATCACATTATAAATACATATATATAATATTATATACATATATGTATATCGTAATCACATGATCACAGCACCATTTTCAGTTTAAACAAAAAGGAATTGATAAGATAAATCTGTTTCGACGTCATTTAATTACGCGCCAATGGAAATTAAACAATAAAATCTTTTTTCAATAATAAACAGCAATTAACTGAAAAGAGTAAAATTCCAATATTTAAATTCCACTTTTTTGGCCCATAGGTAATAAATCTATATATATAAAAATGAAACCCGTTTTCCTTGGTCACGGCATCACGCGTGAATGGCTGGACCGATTTCACTAATTCTTTTTTTGTTGTATTTGTTATTATTAGGAGAAGGTTCTTACGGAAAAAAATATTAAGAAAATCTCTCAGAAATATTGAAAAATATACATTTAATTTTGCATATTTAAAAAAACGCGCGTAACGAATGTCAATGTCATTCACAGCCATTGAGTGACGTTGAATTGGCGGTACGAAGTTCGCGGGGTCAGCTAGTAATAAATAAATAAATATTTCGGACATCTTACACACAACGTCATCTAGACCCAAACTAAGCAGAGCTTGTATTATGAGTACTAAACAACTGATATAAATACATAAACATAGGTACTTTTTTTCTAAAAACATACATAATTATACATAGAAAACACCTAGACCCCGAAACAAATATTTATGGCTCACACAAATAATTGGCCGGACCCGGGAATCGAACCCACTCGATGACGTTGGAGATTTCTTGTTAGGAGACAGTTTAAGCATAGTTAGCTAAAACAGGTATGATTCTCTTTCTTCGAGCCTTTTTTTCAAAATAGGTTGAGTTCGACATTAATTCTACTACATCATCATCATCAACAGCCTGCCGCAGTCTACTGCTGGACATAGGCCTCTTCCATTGCACACTACTCTGATCGGCTTTGGCAAACCCAACGTAAGCAGCCCCTACATGGTGAAAACGGTCATGAGTTTAACAATAAAATAGGGGGCGTGATCGTACTATAAATGATTATCAACAATCAATCATGCAATAATAGTATGTAGGTTCAAAGTTCGATTCTGTACACGCTATTTATTGCGAAGTTTGTTTGTTATCAGTGCATTGTTATGTATCTATAACCTTCTGTCATACAAACTGTAAACACATTATACCTATGATGTTTTTTGTTACCAAGAAGTAATACAACTTCGTGTGGTGACGGATTATGAATACAGAGTGTCACCATTCATCCCGCGGGTGTCGTAAAAGGCGACTAAGGGATAAACTACGCAAGACAACATCGATGCAAAGAGAAGGAAAACTTGAAACCAACCCTATACCAACCCGTCTGGCCAGCGTGATATAGTAGGCCAAAACCTTCTTTCTAAGGAGAGGCCTATGTCCAGTGACTGTTAAAGGCTGTTGATGATGATAATGATGATTTCTATAGATATTTGGGACTATATTTGTTTATCTATTATGCGAAGCAGCTAAACCAATCGTGATTCGTGACATATGTCAAACGATTATTATAGTAGGTATTATTAAGTACATCAAAACAAATAATATTGGATTAGAGTATTTAGGAGATCTTTTAAGGTATTTCTCGTGATATTTATATCTCACGTATATGTTGGAGATTTTGGTTGATATTCCATATCTATAATGTGTATTAAAACGTCAGTTCTTTGTGTGTATTTTTAAGAATGTTTGGCAAAATGTGAAATCTTATTTTTTCAATTGTTGATATATTTGCTGATAAATCAGTGGAGCGGCTTAGTTTTAAAATCGTAACAGATAAAATTTTAAATTTATGTTATTACCTACTGAATAAACACACAAAATTAAACAAGAATCGATCCGGTCGTTTCGTAGGAGTATGGCAATTGGCAACAACTAAGATTGCGAAAGGCAATGATATTATAAAAAAAGGTAGATATCGCACTATTGCGCGATTATTGTTGAGGACAAATGTAGACAATCGTCGTGACTTCATTTAGTCGGCTAATAGAAGCTAGCGAATAAACACGTTGTCAGAGCGTTTCCGTGAAGTGCTTAATATTACCAAAATGCCGAGCTGTGTGTTATGAAGGTGTAAAAACTATGGTTCCAAAGTAAATAAAAAGGAAGAGTTACATACCACGGGTAACTATTTATAAGTAACTACGTAATATTTGTATTTTGTCACGGTTTTGTTTCCCATTTACCGAAATTATTAAATGATATCCAGTATTAGTTAAGGCGCGTTAAAAAAGGACAGAGGATAAGATTGTAACTGAAGTGTGACAAGGACTAATAACGGTCGATGCCATGCGTAATAGATTAAATCTCTTTAGCTATCTCTTTCTTTACCATGCATTCCGTATTATCTTTTGCATTCGTAATCGTAATGTATGTATACACCTATAAATAAGTACGTCATGTCATACCGCAACAATATCGAACGCCGTTTAGTATGAAGGTAACCTATCTTTCTATATAATATCATTGGCGAAAGGAGAATTTTATATAAAAGATTATCTTTTGCGCGCGGTTGGCCCCGTCCCCCGTGTGTGTGTCTGTTAAAGCCTGTAGCGGTAAAGAGTGGCCTATGCACTTTCTCAAGAATCAAAGTATCTCCAAACCAAATTTCATTGAAATCGGCACAGCGGTTTAGCTTTGAAAGCGTAACAAGCAGACAGAGAGACAGATTCTTTCAAATTAATAATACTTAGTACGAATCGTACGAATAGCAGTGTCGCCAGATGTTCAATGTTCAACCAAATTTCATGACCTTTTTCAAACGTTCTTGATATATCTCATAGTGAGATCGTTACACCCTTCTCTCATGCGAATACACTTTATCGGTCAATATTCAATGAATCAATCAATGTGTCACATTCAAAACAAAGTTTTTACACCGTTTAAATATCATGACTGTTTCTTATGCAATATTTTAATACTTGGATAGAAATTTTAAGATGTATTTTTAATATTTCTGTGTCCCGTGTATTTTCTTGATATTTTTGTGCTCATAACACACACACAAAAGGTAGTGTAGGTACAAATAATTGCACAATGCTGCAATGTGTATACCTATAACTACTGCCAGCGGCTCCGCCCGCGTGTAGAGACCGCGGTGAAGAGTCATTCGATCATAGAAAAGGTTTGGCCTTGACCTTGAAAGCTGTCCGATAGAGAGACAGCTACTTCGTTGTCCTTTATTAGACCAGTACTTTCTAAGATTTTTGCATTCTAAATAACAATAATTATTAAATAATCAAAATTGTTATAAAATTACTTAATGCACCAAATGTTACCAACCAAATATGCACATTTAAAACAAAACAAAATACAAAAAGCCAACATCACGTGGTATTTTCCCAGGCGGTCACCCATCCAAGTACTAACCACGCCCGATGTTGCTTAACTTCGGTGATCGGACGAGAACCGGTGTATTCAACATGGTATGGACATTGGCGAATGCAATAGTAAAATTATAAATCTAAATCAACTGTCAACTTTATTTAAATATTTGTAATAGTAAGTTAGTAGTTTATTATGAGAATTAGTCTTAAAATAAAACTAATTAAAGCCAGCCATTAACATGATGATTCTCGTATTAACGCTAGCATAATATGTATAATTGCATACGCAATACGACAAATTTTATAACTGGATTTAGACTAATAAAAAATATACGCTAAAGAGGTCCTTAAACAACTTTACAGCCAGTATAACATAAATATCATTGTTTACAGCAGTTTGCCAGCCATTTTGTACAGCATTGGACTAAGGTAGCAGACGAAATCAGAAAAAAAACATTCAAATGATTTTAGAGAACAATATTTTAGAACATTCTAATAAATGCGAAAGTTTGTAAAGATGAATGTTTAGGTGTTTGTTAATCTTTTACGAAAAACGACTGAACAGATCTAGATGAAATTTAGCACAGAGATAGATTATTATCTGGAATGACACACAGGCTTTCTGACCAGGCCGCCATGGTATGGGTCACCATGCTGCATTACCTACACTCACAATGAGGATGGTGACCCCTACTGATTCTACTCATGCTTTCCATCAGGCAGAGTAGAGTCACTTTGGTACGCTTACATAAAAAAAAGTACCAAAAAAAAAATGAGCAACGTACAACAGCAAACGCAGGTAACACCGCAGGGCAAAGCTACTGCAATATAATTTAAAAGAGTAATACTAAATATGGCTATCATATTTCATCACTATCACTTATCATATCACTATTACAATCACATCACGTACAATTATTAGCTTATTAAAGATATTAGAATGGATTAGATAAATTATTCGGTAAACAGTAAACGTCACAATATATTTTTATTTTTTATCCGACTACTGCAAAGTCAAGGACTGTCTTGTTGGTCTAGTGGGTAGCGTATGCGGCTGCTGATCAAGAGGTCTCGGGTTCGATTTGGACCAAATGTTTGTGTAATCCACCAATATTCGTTTCGGAGTTTGGGTGTTTTCTATGTATAATAATATATGTTTGTATTTAGAAAAAAATGTCTGTTTGTGTATTTATATCAGTTGTCTAGTACTCATAGCACAAGCTCTTCTTAGTTTGGGTCTCGATGATGTTGTGCCCGAAATACATATTTATCTAATAAAAAAATATTTATTAATGATGTGTGTTAGATGTCCAAAAAAATATTATTTATTACATAAACACTTTTTGTTCTGACCCGGGAATCTAACCTGAGACGTCTTATGGCCGTTTTCAATAATCTATCTCCCGATTTAACCAGATACAAGCTGTCATAACGGTCTGAATTTGCCTTAAATTTTATATATTTGTATAGATGTACCTACAGACAATTTTATTATAGTTGAAGTCCTACTTACAGTCTTATTGTAAATCGCGAGTAACGCCTCAGAGCGAAGCTAGTTTATAAAAATTACTCTAAGTTACTCCTTTGGTCATCAGCTCTCTAAGAGTGAAAGTCCCATCAAAATCTGTTCAGCCGTTCCAGAGATTAACCGGAACAAACACAGACAATAAATGCTTTTTAGGGTTCCGTTGCCAAATGGCAAAAAAACGGAACCCTTATAGATTCGTCATGTCTGTCTGTCTGTCCGTCCGTATATTACAGCCACTTTTTTCCGAAACTATAAGAGCTATACTGTTGAAACTTGGTCAGTAGATGTATTCTGTGAACCGCATAATTATTTTTACACAAAAATAGAAAATAAGCAATAAATTTTGGGGGTCCTCATACTTAGAACTGAAATTCAAAAAAAATTTTTTCATCAAACCCATTCGTGTGGGGTATCTATAGATAGGTCTTCAAAAATGATATTGAGGTTTCTAACATCATTTTTTTTTAACTGAATAGTTTGCGCGAGAGACACTTCCAAATTGGTAAAATGTGTGTCCCCCCCCCCCTGTAACTACTAAAATAAGAGAGTCATAAAACTAAAAAAAATATATGTTGTACATTACCATGCAAACTACCAACGAAAATTGGTTTGAACGAGATCTAGTAAGTAGTTTTTTTTTAATACGTCATAAATCATAAACCGCAATTTACATTTCTTTCAATCGAAACACTATTATTAAAACATTGATTAAAGTTACAACGAACTACAAAAACTTATAAATAATGCTACGGAACCCTTCATGGGCGAATCCGACTCGCACTTGGCCGCTTTTTGATGTCAGTACCATTTACATATAATTTGATATGAATTTAGTAAAAAAACTGTTCATTTGATTTTACATACAGACACTCCAGTTTTATTTATTTGTATCTATAGATAACTTGAAGCTAATGAGAAAGTGCAAATAACACTGCAATATCAGTGAATAAACATCGTAAATAGCAGATAAGCCAATACGAACCAAAGTGGAAAAGTTGCGATAATGTTACATTAGTAAGTTGTTTAAAGGCTAAGTTCATCGTTCCAACCTGATTACGCAACGAACTCAGCATTATTTAACTTTGATTCATCATTTACAACCATTTACAGTTCACTGCTGAACATAGTCTCCTTAGAAAGGATTTCATTCATTTGATCAGACATGCAATGCGTTTCAAATAAGAATAAGATTGGAAATCCGCCATCTTGCCCTGCATTTGTCAACAGCATGTCAACAGCTTCAGATAGGTATTTAAAAAAAAACGAGAATAAATTTTCAATGTTATTGATATTGTCAACATCTGAATCACATTGAAAATTGAAAAAAAAATGCTGACATAGTTTGTCTTTGCCGCGCTTTTAAGAAAAAAAATATAATCTATATTTTTTTTTAAATATTATTTGGTGTTTATTTATGCCACATTTCCAGTGAAGTTAGTCACAAACACAGTCCTATTCTTATTTGAAACGTATTGTATTGATTTATGGTTTGTTTCAAGTTTTCCTTATTTTTGCAGTGATGTGGTTTTGCTGCGCTAATCTCAAGACCATCTTTTCGAACTGAAAAGTTAATTTAGTATTGAGTGACCCATTTATCGGAGAAGGCTATTTGATTGGCACATGTCACTTAGTCACGTGATCAAAACAAAATATTAGGGGGCAGGCTATAAAAGGGTGTGATAATAAGTAACACATTTTCAGTCTTCCCTTTAGCAGGGCTTCGACTTCACTTAAATAAAGGAACTTAAAATTCCACTAATGTTTGAATCATCGGTCACTGACACGTATTATGAAGTACCTTTGACCTTTTATATCGATTATCCATGCTGTATCGATGTCAAGGTCCCACTCGTTATGCATCGAGAAATTCCACGGAACTATTAAAATGAATGGGGTAGTTTACTGGAATTTATGATTCAGATTTTCCGAAAGTTTGAATATTTTAATTGTTTATTGGAATATATTCTGTATAGTTTTACTAGTATTATGTGAAGGACAGTGGAAGTACTGAATCAATAGAAATGATAGAAAATAATGGACTGTGTTATTTTATGGAAGATTTTTTCAATTCCATATAAACACTGTCATAACAGTCACTACTGTTTGAGTGTTTACATGGAATTGGAAAAACAACAGTCTGGTCCTTGGTGATTAACTACGCCTATCAGTTATTTTGCACTCCGCACTCCAGAAATACGGAGAATTTTAAAATCAGAATCTCCAATATTGAGTATATTGGACACTCCACCTTTAAAATTCTGTATTTGTAATTGTTGTTCGTAATCATAATAATCGTAATCACAATTCAAGATAGCTAATCTGTTGATGCTATAAATCCTCAAGGGTAAAAAAACAAAGAGAAGAAACGTGAAGAATAGTAGAGATGGAAAGAGTAGGCATAAATCCTTGTCTTTTTACTCTTGTTTATATCCACGAATAGAAACTTTACAACAATACAATTGTTTACATTGTCTTTTGTTTACAACTCGCCATTTTTTAAATTCATACATAACCAATTAACCTTTAAAAAAAAGAAATGGCGCGGAAAATTCCTGTCAATAATATTTTTGAAATAAGAACGCGCGGCGCGCCTTTTATGGCTTTTAGACGAATTGTTTGCAAACAATATTTGTTTGCTTTGTTTCAAGTAAGTAATTAGTGAATTGCAAAACAACATATTTATTACGGGACAATAATGGCGGATATTTATTAATAACTTGTTATCAATTTCGCAATAAATGTTATGAACAAGAACAAGAGCACCTCAATTTGTTTAATATTTGTCTGTTTGTCTTCCTCAATATTCAGGAATAGTTTGATGTTTGGACTTCAGTTTGTACGGTTTTCGTGGCAATCATTATCCTATTTCCCTATATGAATACTCAGAAGTAATGCTAACATATCAATTTGTGTACGTATTACACGAATTACCTAGTTCGATAATAAAAATACGTGTTAAGTATTGATTTCTATAGAACTGTAGTTCGTTCGCGTTAACAATGCAGTAATTTTTTTAACTTTTAAGTGTATTTTATGTAAGATTAAGTTTAATGAATTTAAAACGCGAAAGAACTATAGTGCTCGGTTTATCCGTTAAATTTATTTGGTTAGATGTCAACTCCTTACCTTATTGATACTCGTACAAGAAGAGAGCCATCAGTGACCAGTGAACATTCTACCAGAATCCCTACTAATATTTTAAATGTGAAAGTAAATCTGTCTGTCTGTTACGTTTTCACGCTTAAATGGCTGAACCGATTTTGATGAATTTTGGATAGAGATAGATGGAACCTAGGGAAATTACATGGGATACTTTCTGTTTTTTACGATTTCGCGGCTAAGCAACTGCAGCGATTTCAATTCAATGTTGGCATGGAGATACTTTAATTTTTTGACAAGGACATGGGCTACTTTTTACCGCGATAACCAGAGGCGGAGCCGGGGACGAAAGCCAGTCTAAAATAAGTTCAATATTGATAGACAGTTGAATAGCATTACAGTTTATTGAACACTTAAATAACCAGACTCTACCTTGATAGCGGTGCTGACGTTCGGCCTCGTCGAGTGCATTGCATTTTGTGTTTGAAAATGGAATGTCAAATATTTTTTATTAGATTGTTCTTTTTTTTTAAGGTTCCGTAGTTCATGACCCCTTAAGATTCGCCATGTTTTTTAGGTGCTAGAAAGATGAAACTTTGCATGAATATGTGTTATAATTACGTGCTTCAATAAAATTATGAGAAATATTTTTATTTGACACGATTTTAAATCTACCTACCACTATGGGTGACTCTATTCTATGCGTAGCCTGACACGCACTTGGCCAAAAACGGTTATTGTTGTAAATCGCGAGTAATGCCATAGAACGAAGCTAGTCTAAAGATAGTCAAACTTACTTCTCATGTCATAAGCTATCCGTCAGTAAAAGTCCTGTCTAAACCGCTGCGCCCGTTCCAGAGACTAACCGAAACAGAGAGACAAACATTTCAAAAATTGCTTCTACTTTTGTTAAAAAAAATGTTCATTTGGTATTTCTATGAAACGTTTATAAAAGGGACAAACACATATAAAATAATTACCGCTACAAATAATACATAACTTAACATTACTATTATCATATAATTTTGAGTCATTCACAACCACAGAATGTTTATTTTATTAATAGCACAACGGATTTACTGATCTATTAGTCATTATTATTATTTAATTTACATTATACCACAATAAATTAAGGATCTTAGTCACTAAATAAATCTACAACTAATATTTATCTATACGAAGAAATAAAAGAAAAGAAAAGAAGTCACTGTTTGTATAACGGCTCTTTACGAAATACAAATGAAAGTAGGAAGGTATTCACATCAAAAATGAGTCTAATTTTTTTTAATCTGAGTATCAATCCTAGTGGCGTGAAAATCTGTTCAGCAATGGAATGCGATAGGCTTTGGATGATGATATTCGTCTATGGTTCGCCTACTTGTGGGTTCGCGCCAATCACTCGAACGGCTAGATTGATTTTAACGGAACTTCCACTGATAAGCAATAACTTAGTGACGTGGTATGGAGGAACAACAAATCCGGGTACCTAAACTAAAACCAGTACCTAAACTAAAACTAGTACCGGTACTAAAAGACCGCAGGTAGGACCTGGTGCAGCTAGTGCTATTCAAAACTAAATTGGAAATATCACAAATGGGTTTATGCGTATAGAACTAGAAGTCGTAACAAGTCTAATATACAGCATAAATATTTAAAAACATCTTAAAAATTAAATTGTACACCCCTGACGCATAGATACAAAGTTCACAGACTAGACGTTTAAAAGAAGGTTAGTAGGTCATTGTCTTTAGTATAAAGTTACCCACCTCGCACAAAAAAACACGAGAGTCGTCTGTTGTTTCATCAAAGTACGTTGTCCTTCACAGAGAAAGTATAAGCAACATCACAAAGGAACCCTCTGTTAGGGGTTACCTTGATACGTTTACTCAATTCATAAACTTCCCTGCTCCGGTCATTGAACGCAACACGCGGTAAAGAGATCAATCATGTATCGCACTCTGGCGCCGCGCCGTAATGTAAATTAAATAAAATTGACAGTCTATGTTTAGAAATAGAAACAATCCAGTTAGACATTCATACAAAATATACTTATATTTATGTTGCATCATATAAATATACTATTGGCAGTACGAATAACTCAAGACCAACAAGCTTTTCAATAAAATTTACCAAGACTAACTTAACGTAATTAATTATATCAAACTTGAACTGTCATGACCTATTTGTTTGCAACAGTGGTGTTCCATGAAAAATAAATTAATTGCAAACATACAAGTTTTCTTTTGCAATATAAAAATTGAAACGCAATGATTTAATCACCTACATAAACTTTACCATAACTCATAATTCTCATAAACCACACGATGTTATTGAATAAAATAATATTGCACAACATCCATCATAGACAATCGAGGAAAGTGCGACACGAAATGTTGTTTTCTTTTTGAAAATGGAACACAATTCTAAGTTCCGCTCACATTCGAATTTTAGAACGCATCGCAGATATTTGAAGGCTAAAAAGACGCGACGCAAATAAGAAATTGAGGACTTTCGGTTTATTTATGCGTAAATATTTATGACATGATATGATAAGATGTGTCGGAATAACTGACATTCATAAACAATTAATATTTAATCTTCATATAGCCTACGATTTCTAGATCTATTGTATTTTTTCTTCATTTCATCATCATCATCATCAACCTATAGCAAGTTAACTGCTGGACATAGGCGTCTCCCATTGCACACCACTCTGATTGATTTTGGGGTTTTCGCATCCAGCTCTTTATTTAAGTTTATTATAATATATTAATTATGTCTTCAAAGAATGTTTTTGAGGAAAAAACTTTTGATAATACCACTGACGCAAATTTGTTGCCATACAATCCTTTCTCGAGTTATATAATGTTGTGATATTTTTTTTAAATTTAGATTAGATCAATAGAATTTCAAAAAAAAACTAGGCAGGATATAATCCTGAAGATAGTTAGTCAGAGTTTTCATAGTAACAAACTGAAACACTTATGTACATAATAATCGTATTTGAACAAAGATAACCGGTAAATTGTCTAGAGTTATTAGGACCATCAAATGATAACCAACTCCACTCAACGACCTACGCGATAAGATAACTAGGCCATCACATTCCTGTTGAAACGTGATTATTACGAAACCAATTTTACTACCGGATCCTAGAGTTGTACAAGAAAAGCATGAAATTCAGTATCCGCGAATTCAAACCCAAATTAAAAACAATTATATGTAACTAACGCAATCGCACCGTTTCCTCCAACAAATAAAACCCAAGCTAGCTAGTGGGAATTCCGAATGCCACGGATAAAACGCGCGCAAACCAGCTCGCCGTTGATAACCTTAAATATCGTGGAATCTTACAATATCAGTTACGCCCCCTCTGGCGCCACACTTTCAACGAGAACGGGGGGCAGGGTAGGCCACCGAACTTGGCCATTCAACGAACACGTTACGACCCGAACACCGCCGGATAGCGAAGAGTATTGTCCAACGCACACATTTACTTACCTTGTAAGAACACTCAAGTAAATACAGTCACTACACACTCAAATTACTAACACACAGAAAAATACATGCTAGATTCGGAGAATCCCTTTCAACACTAGCAAAGTTGTACGCGCACATGGACAAAGCTACGCGCATGCGCGTATAACTGTATATATAGAGGTCACAACGTCACAGCGCCACATTCTGCCCAGATCGTTCAGAGCAAGACCACGCAAGTTTAGCTCATAAAGTTGTGAAATCATTGTGACATAAACTTTGATAAGTTCAACAGTTTGTGAACCTACACATTTGGATTGCATCAAAGGATTTGCTACATTGTGTGAAGTGTTTGTGACAATTCCGGTGAGGAAAGCCGTGACAGTGCCTACAATTAGTGATTTGGAATTCAAAAGTATCAAACTGAATAACAAGATGTACAAGGAATCAGTCGTACCCGTGAAAGCCGAAACCTTCAGTGGCATGGCAGCTAAAAGGTAATTATCAAATCATGAAATATTGTGCAATCGATAGACCACTCCAGATAAACCAACCATTTAAATCCCTTATGCTCATAATTCTAAAAGTGCTAATAAAATCCCTAAACTCAATTCACTTCAATCTCTAAGATAAACAATATTTGCATTTTAACAGTAAGAGATCCTGAATTTTTGCAAAATTCTTAATATTCACCATTAAATAGTTCTTGGTATGTTCTATATAAAGCAGTAGCTTACCATTATCGGTAGTAAAGTGATCTCCAGCTGACTTTGGAAACTGGGGTTAAATTCCTTTCAGAGGAATTAGCCTGATTTCCTGCACATTTCGACTTCAAATTTAAGATTAACTTTTTGGACTAACAAACTTATTTTCTTTTTTGCAGCGCCATATGTTCTTCTATCAAGACGGTGCTCCGAAGGGCTTGTGTGGAGAAACGCCTGACTGTAGGCCTTCTCCCCGCCATTCAGTACCTGTCGGACAACAGCAACCGGGCCCTGTTTTGCCTGACGACCGAAGCTCGTCCTGGCGACAGTGCCACTCACATGCAGGAGGTTTTACTCCAAGCCTTCTGCGTCGAGAACGACATTTATGTCATTAAGGTAAATATCTCAACTTATTACATTACATTTTATAACTTGTTTTTAACTCAAGAACTTTCAATCGTAATATTGTGCAACAATAATATCTCAATGTTTTTCCTCATGGCAACACTGGCCTACGACTGGTTGCACGAACAATGACTTCCATTCCATCATATTTAAACTGTAGTTTCCTGTGAGAAGTGTAATTTTCTATTGTATTCGTAAAAAAAAGTTTAATACTTTTTCAGTCACAAAATCATAAAAATTTGGTGAAAACTATTTTCCCAATATGAACGTAACTAACAAAGTCATTAATGTCAATTTTTATTTTGTCTCCAGGTTGATTCCGAGTCTAAAGTACGGAAAATACTAGGCTGCTGCGGGTCTTCAATGGACTACAGCTGCCTCTTAGTACACTATCCATACACAGACCCATTTAGCGACAGTCAAGAATTTGACTTATCAGCATTATCAGACGCAGAGAGAGATGTCATTGAACACTGTGAGATGAACTGGGGATGCCTACAGATGCCAGTCGTCAAGTTGCCCGAGAAGTGAAATCTTTGAAACAAAAAAAAATTGGAAAAAAAAAAATTGTATGACCACATTTGGTCCCTTTAGCCAATTCGGTGTTAGATGCGGCTTTGGCGTCAGCGCCATTTTTTGTCTATAGTTACAATCGCGTCCGTGAGAGATATTTTATCATGTTTTATAAAACCCTGTGATTTTACTATTGTGAATTGTTCGTTAAAAGTTCGTAAAATTGTAGGAAGCTTTGTCTATTCCTAATGTTTTAAAATAGGTATAGACTAGTGGCAATTGCGCCAATGACGAGGTAATAAGATTGTACAGTGTCTATAGAAAAAAAAAATACAAAAAACATTGATCAATGAATTGTAGATGTGACGAATTGTTTTGGATGAATTTTGTAAAAAAAAAATGAAGATTTCGTGAGGAGATATTGTTGAATTTGTATTTTTATAATGTGAATTAATTATTGATAAAGAAATATATTGTATTATACTGAACAAATATTTTTTATTTCGCACCATCTTCAACCACCTTAAATGAGTTTATAATTTTTTCTGGCTCAATCATTGTAATTCATTACCATTAGTAAAACAGTAACGATTTAATAGTAAGAGTTCATCGTGTGGCAGAGGGAGAAACCCAGAACAGTTCCCAGGACTTGCGAACTAGGTGAAGGTTTAAGGAGGCCCCCTTTGAGATGTGCTTCAACGCTCACTTCACTGCTCGAGGTGCCCGCCCTGCAGAGCCAAATTTGGTAGGAACCTCTTAGTGCAGCCTTAGATACTCTTTCTAAAATAGAACTTACTGCAGTTCTCGACTCAACAGGCCAAGGTCTTTCAGAAGGTTTAAACACACACATTAATAATTAAAACCGTAAACTCATTTAGTGGTGATTATTTATCTATACAAATAAATTAGTTGGAGTGTCTGTATGTTGGTAATATCATCAAATAAAGTTTTTTACTAAATGCAAAATGAAAGTACATACGGTACTTATACAAAAATGCAATTTTAATTATTATTTTTTCTGTCTCACTGGCAGACGGCTGATGAGCTGATGACACAGAGTTAATTAGGCTAATATTTTTGACTAGCTTTTATACACGACGTTACTCGTCATTAACAACAATAATTATTAAAAGAGTGTAATAATAATAATCATCTGATGGCAGCGATTGACAATAATAATAAAGAAAAGTACAGATAGTATGTTTAAATCAAAACCCGTGTTATCAATATTTGTTTACAATGTTTATCAAATGCATCTATTCAATTTCAGTTTACATAATACCTGTTAGGGTTTAATGATTCATGAAGGTTATCGCCCACTAATAAATTACTAATATGTACGTACATTTAAATACAAGAAGCCTACTTTTGTAGCTAGCTCCATCTATTGTGCAGTAGATAAAACAAATTTGAATAAGTCAAACCAAATAAAACCATTGTGAGCAACTATTTTATTTAGATTCTGTCAAAGTGGTTTTGATCATTTTCCCTAGATGACACTAGTGGTAGATCTGAAATACCCGGATAACACCAATTGGTGGCTATGAAGGACTCGAACCGACTAAAACCGCACGCTTTTACTTATTCGGAACCAGGTGTAACGTCGAAGGAAATCCCTGGAACCCCGACATACAAAGTTGCCATCCCGGATAAGATATCATAGGAAACTAAGCAATGTCTACGAAAAGATTCACAAGTACTTCAGAGTATTTGTAAAACTATTTTAATAATAATGATGAAAATTGTGATTGTGTATGTTTTAAAGAGTTCATAATTTACATTTCAACCTACACAAATTAAAAAAATCTAATGTTTTTCTTTCATTGAAGTCAGCTATCTGATGAAGATATATAGGCCTATAATTAGACTTAAAAACTGAATGATTATAATAATTTCGAGTTCGCTATCGCCAACGTCCATACCATGTTGAATACACCGGTTCTCGTCCGATCACCGAAGTTAAGCAACATCGGGCGTGGTTAGTACTTGGATGGGTGACCGCCTGGGAATACCACGTGATGTTGGCTTTTTGCTATTTTATTTTTTGGATATATATATTTTTTATCTGATTTTAATATTTTAAATTATGTTTTAATATTTTAAATTATGTTTTAAAGTCAATTTTCGAAATTCATAAAGTCAATTTTAAAGAAAAATATCTATACGTCGCGCAAACTAAAACTATGTAGGTACATTAAACTCAGATCAATGAAGATTTTTTTATGATAAGAATAACACTGTATTGGTTTATAACAACAAAATTGTGTACGCTGGCGACTTCCACACACATAGCGCAATAAAAAACATACAAAAGAGGCATCTATCGAAATTACATCGAACTACACAGTAACAAATTACATGGAGGAACGACTAAAATATTTCGTTTGACCATTTTACATTGAAAAATATATTACTACATTTAATTTATAATCAATAATCTATCTGTGTTGCTTTCCCTTATTAGAAACTGACAATAATCCCACATCGCAGGATCCTACAACATATTTACGCGGGTAATTTATTGCCGATAATCCGATTATAATTCATTGTTTCGTGCTACCCAAACCTTTATTAAACAATACTAGTCGTTCATGCAGTTTCATTTGCTTTTATAAATATTATTATTTTCCTAAGGGACATCTCATCTTCCTAGCTTTATTCCCAATTTTATTTGGGGTCGGCTACTAGTTCAACCGGTTTTACCTGGATTTCAGTTTTTCCACGGAGCGACTGGCATCGGACCTCCGCACCCGGAGGGGGAGCTGGAATTCGAAGGTTGAACTAGTTGTCAGTAAATTTGAGGGCACTGACTTCCCAATAACGATTGCCATAGATGTTCATGACAACCGGGACCGACGGCTTTACGTGCTCTCCGAGGCACGGGCGTGAATCACCGCCAAACTTCAAACTCCGGGCTGCTATTAGGCCGTGTTCAGACCAAACGTATGGTCAGCCGCCGAATGTGAGCAGGCTCACTGTGAGCCCCAGTGTGAACGTGAAAATAAACGGTATTTTTCGTTCACAGTATGCTTACAATACGCTATAGCTTACAATACGCTAATGGTGTGAACAAAACAGTCGGCTTGTATACGTTCACACCGTATGCGTATGCTGAGCGGCCGACTATTTTGACTGAATTGAATAGAGTCCGCCGGCAGAGCTGTATCTAATACGCTAAAGTAGCTACGTAGCCAATCAGCGTTTGCGGCGCGTAGTGACGCGCTATATTAATGGGCGCCGCCGAATGTCAGCGTCTACGCATAGCATTATAATATAACGTATTGTCGGTTAGATGTGAACGAAAAAGTGAATATGTATGGAAATATAATAAATTGCGTAACGCTCGCTCACATTCGGCAGCTGACTATACGTTTGGTCTGAACACAGCCTTAGGAATTTCCCAAGAAAAACCGAAGAACACTTTTTTGGCGCAACCCGGGATTTGAACCCGAGACCTCTTGATTAGCAGTCGCATACGCTGTCCACTATACAAACGAAAATAATTCCTTATTTTCCTAAGGGACATGGTGTGATAATTTAGAGCCCGTATATTATTTTTATTTAAAGCCTACCAAAGTGATTCTACCCTGCTTTATGGACAGCAAAAATGAGGTTCACCATCCTCACTGTGAGTACAGATTATGCGGCATGGCGACTTGGTGCAGAAGTATTTGAGCCTCCGGTCTTACACACTTCTTCTTCTCAATTTAAGGGTCAGGCCCTTATCGGTGGAGCAATCGCCATTCGTGCTATAATACCTATGACTTGCATTTGAAACCATATTGAAAATAGGGAAATTAGTTACTAACAATACAGAGTGTGTGTGTTATACGCGCCTTGACGACAGCAGTGGGGGTTGTTTTGGGAGGGAATTGTATTATGGATGGGTTTACTCACGTGTTGGTGACAGCTATGTGCTGGTGGCAGGATCTGCTGGTTGTCGAGTGTGTAGTATTGCAATTCACTGATTTCTTCGTGGCACCACCAGTAACGAGCTGATTAGGGGTTTTTACTCACTCGCGTGGTTGTCTGAGCAGAATATTTTTTTACAATAGCGCGCGCGCCGGGTTACGTCCTCACTTCACAAGTTTTCGTCTATTACTCAAACGTCATTCGTATGTCATTTTGACGTTTTGCGTTCCGTTTCTGCAGACGTCTCGTTAGTAGCGAGAACAGTGTGTGTAGTGTACCCCTATTAATCCCACGGGTGTCACAAAAGTCGACTAAGGAAACAGCTCTTCAAAGAGAAGTTAAACTTAGGAGAGGCCTTCCAGCAGTGGACTTTTAAAGGCTGTTGATGACGAGTTCCCTGTCCATGGACAAAAGCCGCATGAAAAACGTTATTTGCTTTGGAAGTTTGTACCATACAGACAGACAAATTAAGTTTGATTTTATAATATCACTAGTTAATGCCCGCGGCTCCGCCCGCGTGTATGTTGCTTATCGCGGTAATGAGTAAGAGCTTATGTCATTGCTGGAGAATCAAAGTACCTCCATACTCCATGCTAAATTTCATTGAAAGTGGTTTGGCCGTGAAAGCGTTATAGACAGATGGACAAAGTTACTTTAGAATTTCTATTAAGTACATTTTTTTTATATATTATTTTCGCGCGGATATATCTTGTTTATCTCAGTAAATAGTAGCCTATATTTTATTTCGATATACATTAAAAGCTATATTACCGCCAAGTTTCTTCCAAATCCGTTGAGTGGTTTTTGCGAGATAGATTAACAAACATCCATCCTCACAAATTTTCACGTTTATAATATTAGTAGGATTAGAACAGAATTAAGGATTAAGTTTGAAGTTAGTTAATGCATTCGTAACTAGAATATTATAAATATCCAACTATTTCATTGTAAAGTATTTAAGTTATCTCAATAATTGGGCTCTGTTGTGTATTGTGCATCGATTGGTATAAAGCAATAACATATTTATTTCAAGGTAAATAACTTTCAATTTAAAAATTGACTACATCATGGAATTATTGCCATTTATCACTTCAGCGGTCAATACATTTAGAAAATATAAGTATCATCGAATCACAGAAACGCTTTACATATCATGCCGTAAACGGTCACCCATCTAGGTAATAACCACAACGTCGTTGCTTAATCTCAGTGATTGTTTCCAATCACGTAAGGCCATGAGCGCTTTAGCTTCGTATCCTTAATTCGTGACCACACTGACAATGTCTTATAAAATATTTACAAAATTTAACTTTCTATTTCAGAACCATGATCTGGCAACCCCTGAATCTGTCAGCAGCATGTCCAGTCAACTCCAACGTCTCATCATGTTCACCATTTGCACACCTCTACCTCAATTTATTGGTTCAACTCTTCGGAGGGTCCCAAGACCTTAGAATACAGGACAGGTTAAGAGACCGACATGGTCATGATGATAACGACAGAGAAGAGTTCGACTTCATTGTGGTTGGTGCTGGAGCTGCTGGGTGTGTGGTGGCTAATAGACTATCAGCAAACAGAGACTGGAAGGTACAGATTTATCATAATTAATCACTACATAGTATAAAACAAAGTCGCTTTCTCTGTCCCTATGTATACTTAAATCTTTAAAACTACACAACGGATTTTGATGTCGTTCTCTTTAAAAGATGGAGTGATTCAAGAGGAAGGTTTTATGTAGCATACATGCATCATAATAAAGAAGAGAAACATTGATAATTTTAGAGATTTTCTAATGTGATGTAAATAAACCCATTTTTAGGGTTCCGTAGCCAAATGGCAAAAAACTGAACCCTTATAGATTCGTCAAGTCTGTCTGTTCGTCCGTATGTCACAGCCAATTATTTCCAAAACTATAAGAGCTATACTGTTGAAATTTGGTCAGTCGATGTATTCTGTGAACCGCATTAGGATTTTTACATAAAAATAGAAAAAAAAACAATACATTTTGGGGGTCCCCTTACTTGGAACTGAAACTCAAAAATTTTTTTTTCATCAAACCTATACGTGTGCGGTATCTATGGATAGGTGTTCAAAAATGATGTTGAGGTTTCTAATATCATTTTTTTCTAAACTGAATAGTTTGCGCGAGAGACACTTCCAAAGTGGAAAAATGTGTGTCCCCCCCCCCCTCTAACTTCTAAAATAAGAGAGTAAAAAAACTAAAAAAAATATATGTTATACATTACCATGTAAACTACCAACGAAAATTGGTTTGAGCGATATCTAGTGAGTAGTTTTTTTTTAATACGTCATAAATCGTAACACGCAATTTACCTTTCATCCAATCAATACACTAGTATAAAAACATCGATGAAAGTTACAACGAACTACAAGAACTTTTAAATGATGTTACTTGCTGATACGGAACCCTTCATGGGCGAGTCCGACTCGCACTTGGCCGCTTTTTTTACGCTTACATTGCAAACGCCGATAGATAAATACGAGATAGATCAAAATAATGTCCTACAGTACATATTGTACATGTTAAAAAGGTCTACAAAAAAGTCCGCGATGGTATATGTCTATCTTTTAGGGATAGCCCACAGTAACCATTTTTTTATTTTATTTTTCTAGAGAAATAATGGCTTATTTACGAAGCGATTTTAAGCAATACAATATTAATCCTTATCTATACCTTAAATACATTGTGTATTTAATATAGATTAATATGGCCCTTTACAGTATGTAATTTAAATTAATACTTTTGAAGATAGTACAGATTTAAAATGCAGGAACAAAGCGATTGTGGCGGTACCGGCCGGGGCGTGTTAGTTAGCGATGCTGTCGATTTGTCACTTAATAACTAAACACAATACTTTATTATGAATTAGATTATGAATCTAAGACGGTACGAAGTTCGCCGGGTCACCTTGTAACCTATAATTAAATGTCTCATTGCTAAGCGCGGGTCTTTTCTCAGGAGAGGGTTAAAACTGATCCCCACGCTGACCCACCCCTAATTCTATAAAAATAAATAATATGGAAGTGTTAATTTGTAATATTAAATTAACACTGTTTTTACTAAATGCATGAATGCGTAAATTATGAAAGTATAAACGTTACTTACATTAAAAATACTTTTTTTTTCTGTCTGTATGTTTGTTCCGGTTCTGGAACGGTTGGACCAATTTTGACGGGACTTTTACTGATAGAAAGCTGATGAGGAGTATCAAATTTTTTAGAGTAGCTTCTCTCCGCGCCATTATTCTTTATTTCTCACATTAACCACTAGACTCAGCCAGTTAAAAGGAACAAGAAAGATAATTCTTAAACAATCTAAATTGATTTTAAAATACATAATTAACAATCATAACTTAGAGATATAAAAAATTAAAATAGCAAAAAGCCAACATCACGTGGTATTCCCAGGCGGTCACCCATCCAAGTACTAACCACGCCCGATGTTGCTTAACTTCGGTGATCGGACGAGAACCGGTGTATTCAACATGGTATGGACGTTGGCAACTGTAATACCGAAATTATATTTTTAATCTAACCATCAACTCTAATAATAGCTTTTACGCGCACGCGTGGGTGGTAGTAACGTAGCGATTACACCACGCCATAGATAGGTATGTAAATTGACTTTTAACATTTAAATGCAAGACAAAATCATACAAATTGTTATGTTCTTTTTGCGTTAAAATATAAATTTTGAAATATTTGAAATGAAAATCGTTTTAATGATTGTACGTTGCGATAATATGTTGCAGATGTGCAGCGTTGTCAATATAAGTATTGTTCACAAGTAAAGGCAAACACTTTTGAAAATACATAGTTTGCCTGGAAGTAATCGCCTAATGTAATACCAATTGTAAATCTTAATATATATAATTCTTGTGTGAGTGTGTATGTCACTGAACTTCTCTCAAACGACTGGACCGATTTTGATGAAATTTTTTGTGTGTGTTCAAGGGGATCTGGGAATGGTTTAGATTCGCAATTGGACCCGGTAGGTGGCGCTGCGATCAAGTTCTGGAATTTTAAAGTTGGGCGGTACGAAGTTCGCTGGGTCAACTAGTTTCTATATAAATCTGTGTACAAAATTTGATACTTTAACAGTGTGCAATGAAGTTGTAAAAAAATAAATAAATAAATATTGACTTGACAAATTAAAAATCTTTACTTGCCAGGTTCTCCTTCTAGAAGCTGGCGGCGAACAACCAGACGTGACCCTGGTACCAGCTCTTTGGTCAACCCTTCTTGGGTCCAATCTTGACTGGAACTACTCCACCGAACCTGATGGCCAGGCTTGTCTTGCGTTCCCTGGAGGACGTTGCGCCTGGTCGAGGTATATACCTACCTACTTCTGGTAGAGGAATAACATTATTATAGTGTACTGCCTCGCTGGTCTAGTGGTTAGCGTATGCGACTGCTAAGGTCACGGGTTTAAATCCCGGGTGGGGCCAAAAAGTGTTTTTGGGTATTTCTTAGGAAAATTCCAAATAGCACCCCGGAGTTTGGCAGTTTGGCGGTGATTCACGCCCGTGCTTCGGAGAGCACGTAAAGCCATCGGTCGGTTGTCATGAACATATATGGCAATCGTCATTGGAAAGTCAGTGCCCTCAAATATACTGACAAGTTCTCCCTTAGGGTTGCGGAGGTCCGATGCCAGTCTCCGTGGAAAAACTGAAATTCAGGTAAAACCGGTTGAACTAGTAGCCGACCCCAAATAAACTTGGGAATAAAGGCTAGGAAGATGTACTACATAGGTAATAAGAGCCACGCTGATTTCAGTATGATTCGACCGGGACATTATTAGGTTGGCCTTCTGTGTGAGGGTAGTCCTCACACAGAAGGCCAACCTAATAATGTCAGCATTCGTGTTGTCCTAGTTCGTTGGTGAGTGTGAGACCGGAGGCCCAATGATGAAGAAGCATCTGACTTAGCAGCCACAGTGTTAGTCACCTTGCTGCATTGTCTGTACTCTTGGATTCTACTCATGCTTTCCATCAGGCAGAGTCAGAGTGGCAGACTTATAAAATAACCTATAAGGAAAGAACAATGAAAAGCTACCTTAACCTCCAGTAAATAGAGTCCAAATTATGTTGACTTGTCAAATTGATTGACATTTTAATGTTAGAGATGTTCTGACTAAATTTTGACCGTGTAATGTACTTTAGTCTTAGCTCATACTATTTAAATAAATAAATAAATATTTCGGACATCTGACGCACAACATCATCAAACTCAACTGTACTATGGGTACTACACAACTGATATAAATACATACATATGTAGTTTTTTTTGTAAATACATACATATAATACATAGAAAACACTCAAACTCCGAAACAAATATTTGCAGATCATACAAGCATTAGGTCCGACCCGGAATCGAAGCCCAGCGAGACGTCCTCTTGATCAGTAGCCGCATACGCTAGCCACTAGACCAAAAAGGCACTCAAAAATTAAATTAATCTGTCTGTTTGTAATTTCAAGCTTGGCTTAGCTAGTTCGATATAATTTTCAGGGGCAAGGTTATGGGAGGATCCAGTTCCATCAACACCATGGTCTATGCAAGAGGGAACAGACTTGATTTTGATGAGTGGGAGGCGCTAGGCAATGACGGCTGGAGTTATGAAGACGTAAGCAATATCAGTATGTTTTTTAACCTCCGAAGAAAAAGCAAATGGATGTTATATGTTTGACATTGTACTTTCCTTTTTTTTTCTATTTAACATTCTTTATTAAATACCAGCATAAAGTATTGACAACGATACTCTTAGTGTACCTGAATATTGATAAATATAATTATTATTCATCAAAGCCCATAAACATAAATCTTAAAGATCTCTTATAAAATGGTTAAGATATTCAATTTTCTGATTTAGGTGCTGCCTTTCTTCATAAAGTCGGAGAGGAACCTGGACATAGAAGGTCTAAATCATAGGTACCACGGCGTCCACGGCGAGCAATCCATCTCTCGGTATCCATATATCGACAGAACTGCCGTCATGATGGTCAATGCTTTCCATGAGAGAGGTTTACCACTAACTGATGTTAATGGTGCTCATCAACAAGGTGCGACGCTTACGCAGACCATCTCAGAGAACGGCGAGAGAGTGTCTACAAATAATGCCTTTATTCAACCCATAAGATATAGACGGAAAAATTTGACTGTGAGGGTCAAATCTGAAGTGATAGAAATACTGATAAACAAAAATAATGTCGCTTACGGAATTAAATATGTGAGAAAAGGAATAACACATACCGTCTTTGCTAAAAAGGAAGTTATTATAAGTGGTGGTAGTATAAATTCTCCAAAATTGTTGATGTTGTCCGGTATAGGTCCAAGAGATCATCTATCTACTTTAAACATAGCTGTCAAAGAAGATTTACCTGTAGGGGAAAATTTACATGACCATATAAGATTTATAGGACCTATCGTAGGACTTAATAAACAATTAGTCACTCGCGTCAATGAACAAGAACTTATCGAAGAAATATATAACTATAACAATATGGAAATGAAGACTGGACCACTATCAGCTAACGGCCCAATAAACATAGGAGTATTCTTTAAAAGTGATCCTAATTTACCAGCCCCAGACATTCAAATAATGCTACGAAATGTAATGTACAATGATACAATTAGTGATCCAGCTACCTCTGAATCTACAAGTGTATACCCAACAAGTTTCTACGAAAGCGTGTCTGGACTAATTTTGAATTTAACTCCCAAAAGCAGGGGTAAATTGTTACTTAATCCACAAAATCCTCACGGCCACGTCTTGATTTATGCCAACTACTTGGGAGATCCAACGGACTTAATAGCTACAATTAAAGGTACACAGGTGTTTCTAGCACTCGAGAATACGAAGACCTTCAGAGATAATGAAGCACATTTTATAAAAGAACCGCTGCCAGCATGCAGAGATCACAGATGGGGCAGTGAAGAATATATAGTTTGTCTTATTAGAAATTATACTTCAACGATGTTTCACCCTGTTGGCACTTGTAGGATGGGCCCGAGATGGGTTGGGAACGCAGTTGTGGACCCTAGACTGCGGGTGCACGGCATTTCAAGACTTAGAGTTATAGATGCATCTATAATGCCTGTAATTGTCCGTGCCAATCCACTTGCAGCAACTATAATGATCGGTGAGAAGGGTGCACATTTAATTGATGAAGACTGGCGTGACTGATTGTAAATTAATTTACTGTTTTCCTGGGTACTTTTATTACGTTCAATTATGTAACTAAATTAAATTGTCTACCTTTAAAGACATTTTATTTATTTTCAAATGAACCTGAAACATCTTTATGTTTATGACCAACCTAGCGCCGTCCACTGCTGAACGGATCTCCCCCAACGAGGACTAACGGTCTCAAGCAGTACACATCCACCGTTTTCAACCACTTTTTTTCGAATCGTCGGTCTATGGTGACGTGCGGCGCCCATAAAAGCCGCTAGTTACTTTTAGCAACGGCGACTTGCGAATTTGTGACTGCATCGTTACTGCATCGCGATCTCACGACTATTTGAGTTTAACTAGGTTTGTTCTTATACTAAGGATTTCGAGATATCTGTACTGTTCTTAAGAGATTTGTCTTATCAATACAAGTTAGGTAAGATTATGATCTTTTCCTCAAATTCAGGATAGCAACTATCAACCGGCAACATTCGGCAGGGTTAACAAAGCTTCAGGTTGGCCATACGCTCTTTCGTAATATTTTTATTTCATTGAGAAGGAAATTAAGATAATAATTACAAATAGAAGGAAATTTTGAAACAAACTCATCAAAATCCATTCAGTAGTTTTTGTGTGCAAAAAACATACATACATTAAATTCATACTCACAAAATATGTAATAGACAAGAGAGCGCCGCATAAAATTCAGAAGAAAAACTTACATTGGCCGCATTGCTATTAATTTTAATGCAGGCGTCCATAATTTAAACAAAAAAATTTTTTTTCTCAGAATACGGATTGTCACAACCCCTATTTATCCCATGGGTTTCGTAAGAGTTGTTTAAGGGAACAAACAACAAAGTCCAACATCACTACAAAGAGAAAGGAAAACTTGAAATTTAAATAAATCCTATCTTCTAGCCAGCGTGGAATAGCAAGCTAATACCTTCTTATCTATGTCCAGCTGTGTACTGTTAAAGACACTACTGTACCGTTGTAATGACGTCATGTCATTTGCATTATTATTATTTTCTTGTATATAAAGTAGAATTACCTGTACTAGCAAAATATTTATTTCGATGTATTAAGAGCCAACGTCCATACCATGTTGAATACACCGGTTCTCGTCCGATCACCGAAGTTAAGCAACATCGGGCGTGGTTAGTACTTGGATGGGTGACCGCCTGGGAATACCATGTGATGTTGGCTTTTTGCACTTTTTATATATGCAATAAAACTTATCTATAGAAATAAATAAAATTAGAGTGTCTGTTTGTAATATTAAAATAAACGCTTTTTACTAAAAGCATAATATGTGTGTATATATGGTTACAACAACAAACGCGGGTAACACCGCGGGGTTCAGTTAGTATACATATAATTAAAAGTAATCAAATAGGTGTGCCAATAAAGATTACAATTTAAGCAGTGACGTTAGTCAATATATTCATGAAAATTTAACTTTTACGCGACTACGGCAAAGCCAAAGGAGGGTTTTATGAAAATATTTATAGAGGTATTCTGAACTGTCAGTTTTAGTAAGACTGATGACAATGAATATACAACGTAGATAGAACAGCAGACCTTATGAATTTCGTGTGCAGACTGTAGAATCCAAGTGGGGTCTGCCCCCAGTACATTGGGGTTAAAGTTCGTCGCTCTCGTTCACTCTTATAAGCTTATAATTGCGTAAGAGAGAGACAGCTGCCGCAGCGTGATTGCCGCGCTGTCAAGCGGCAATTTTGGTCGAAGATAGTTTGTATTCAGATCGCCCATATGAACTGTGCTTCTATGTACTGTATTATTGCTAAGGAATAATTTCATTTTCAAAAGTATAGGCTGGAAATAATTAGGCACATCAGAAATAAAAATTAGAGCTCCAGTATTAGACAATTAAATGTTACAGGGTCGCCAAATCTTCACCTTGTCAGATTGTAATTGGATCTTCCGACCTAGATATGCAGCCTATTATCTTTACTTATTGCTGGCTTAAGCGATTCACACACTGGCGACGCGCGGCTAGCAGATTCGGGATTGGCTGCAATGGCTGCCCCGCGCCTACGCGCGTTTTTCGCGTCGCCAGTGTCTGAATCGCCTAATCGATGTACTTGCATACAATATTAAAATCTGCCACTCCGCGCTACGTGACGGAGCGCGGGGCAGTGTGTGAATCGCCTTAATCCCGCGTTGTTACCCGCGGTTAATATTGCCAATCAAATAATGACAAAATTGCATAGTTTACTTACTCCTTATGTCATCAGCTATCTGCTAATGAAAGCCATGTCAAAATCGGTCCACCCGTTCCAAAGATTAACCGAAACAAATACATACACGAATAGACGAAAAAATTTGAAAATGCTTTTTGATCTAAATTCCGCACATATTATAGTTTTGAATGCAATTGGTAAAAAAATAACCTTTCATTTGATTTCATAAACACTACTTTAATTTTATGTATTTTTAACCGACTTCAAAAAAGGAGGAGGATCTCAATTCGTAGGAATCTTTTTATTTATGTATGTTAAGCGATAATTGCAAAAATCCTTAAGTATACATGTATAGATAAACTAGTATGGTTTAAAAAAAATGGATTAACGCCATCTGTAGTCTAGGAGAGACACTACTTTCTCTTAGAAAACTGTCAGCCTTGCTTCTCTCGTAATACATGGCTTCTCCTAACATAAGGCTAGTAAGGCGATTCACACACTGCACCGCGCTCCGACACGTAGCGCGGAGTGGCAGATTTTAATATTGTATGCAAGTACATCGATTAGTATAGAAAACACGCCAGGTCCAACACACTGAATACGCGCTACGACGCGTGAGCGCCTGCCGCTAGCAGATTCGGGATTGGCTCAAATTGGCTGCCCCGCGCCTACGCGCGTGTTCGCGTCGCCAGTGTGTGAATCGCCTTACTAAGAATTGAACTGCGGAGCTGACAACATTGCATGAAATACAAATGACTTTAAGTACACAAAAATAAACGGATTACGTCAATTATAACCTAAGGCGATTCACACACTGGCGACGCGAACACGCTCGTGGCGCGCGGCAGCCAATCCCGAATCTGCTAGCCTACCTGGTTGGACCTGGCGTGTTCTCTATACTAACCGATGTACTTGCATACAATATTAAAATCTGCCACTCCGCGCTACGCGTCGTAGCGCGGAGCAGTGTGTGAATCGCCTAAGCCAGTATCTTTCCCGGTTTAATTTCAGTTTTTTTAGATAAATTGTAAAAATATATTTTTAGTTTGTTAGGGTTCCGTAGCCAAATGGCAAAAAACGGAACCCTTATAGATTCGTCAAGTCTGTCTGTCTGTCTGTCTGTCTGTCTGTCTGTCTGTCTGTCTGTCTGTCCGTCCGTATGTCACAGCCAATTATTTCCGAAACTAGAAGAGCTATACTCTTGAAATTTGGTCAGTCGATGTATTCTGTGAACCGCATTAAGATTTTTACATAAAAATAGAAAAAAAACAATACATTTTGGGGGTCCCCATACTTGGAACTGAAACTCAAAAATTATTTTTTCATTAAACCTATACGTGTGGGGTATCTATGGATAGGCGTTTAAAAATGATGTTGAGGTTTCTAATATCATTTTTTTCTAAACTGAATAGATTGCGCGAGAGACACTTCCAAAGTGGAAAAATGTGTGTCCCCCCCCCCTCTAACTTCTAAACTAAGAGAGTGATAAAACTAAAAAAAATATATGTTGTACATTACCATGCAAATTACCAACGAAAATTGGTTTGAACGAGATCTAGTGAGTAGTTTTTTTTTAATACGTCATAAATCGTAACACGCAATTTACCTTTCATCCAATCAATACACTAGTATAAAAACATCGATGAAAGTTACAACGAACTACAAGAACTTTTATATGATGTTACTTGCTGATACGGAACCCTTCATGGGCGAGTCCGACTCGCACTTGGCCGCTTTTTTTAAATGTATGAAATTTAAAGTAAGTACGTATACATACTTTTGTAGGCTATACAGTACATTGTGTTTCAGAAAAACAGCTATCGAGTTGGTGTATATAACTTATGAAAACCTGAAAAGTGCAGTAAAAAATTTTTTTTTTTCAATATCACTATCTATCTATAAAAATAAAAATCACTTAGAACTACCAAAAAACGCAAAAAGCCAACATCACGTGGTAAAAAATCATTGAAAAAAGCCAACATCACGTGGTATTCCCAGGCGGTCACCCATCCAAGTACTAACCACGCCCGATGTTGCTTAACTTCGGTGATCGGACGAGAACCGGTGTATTCAACATGGTATGGACACTGGCGACTTACAAATCAAAATTTTTAACCACATTCTACTGGTCTCTATAATCTGATTTTAGAAGAACGTAGATGAATAGTACATTGTTCACCGAGGGAGGAATGGGACTTTCACCCGAGTGCTACACAGTGCTTTATACTACACCTGTGAGGAACATTTATAGTATTTTTAAAATAAAATCAAAACGTAAGACACCATGTAGGACACAATTTACCTTAGAATTTGACCAATATTTCGCGCTTCTTTTGTTTTTTTTTTATTCTTAACAAAAGGATGTCAGTGGCACGGAGATTCCATATTTAAATTATATGAAAACTCCTTGGGCAGGCGCACGCCATAGATAAGATAACACATGAGAAATGAAAATTCATACAACTTTCTCTCCCGCTAAAACACGTTAGAAATGGATTTTCATACATTTTTTCCTCCCGCTTATTTAGGTCAAGGAAAAGACTAACTTTCTCTTTTCATTGTCAGGGAATATTGACTACTGTTCCGATCAGGTGTAGTATAAATATTCCGATCAGGTGTAGTATAAATACTTTTATATGCATTTAGTAAAAAACTGTATTACATTACATTGACTCTACTCTGCCTGATGTAAAGCAGGAGCAGAATCCAGGAGTAGGGGGTCACCATCCTCATTGTGAAGGTAGGCAATTCAGCATGGTGACCATGGCGGCCTAATCAGTTGTTTCTGCATCATTCTCCCGTCCTCCGGAGGCCGAGAGAATGATGCAGAATTATTGGGCCTCCGGTCTCACACTCGTCAGCATAAAAGCTGTCATTATTAGGATGGTCTTCTGTGTGTGGGTAGTACTGCCCCGGTCGAGCCGGCCCATTCATGCTGAAATCAGCGTGGCTCTACTACCTACCTACATATTACCACAGAATACATAATAGTACCCGTACAGAAGACTCACTACGAAAAGTAAATTAAAGTTATAGATACCCTCGGTGTCAAAAGATTAAAGTTCAATTCAGATCGCACAGCGCCGAATCACTACGATTATATTTACCTACAGTTGCATCTCTTTCTATCGTGTAACTCTTAAATGTTCTGACGATGTCTGTTCGACCGGCGTGTCTGACCCGGCAGGCACACCCCTGATATTACTTCGCACATGTTTTATCAACAACCCATAAAGTCCCACTACTGGACTCGGATCTCCTGTTTCGACATGTTTATTAGTATGTAATATTGTAATTATTAGTAGATATCTATCTTTAGAGACTTTAGAGGTAATATATCATCTGTATCCTGTGCTGTATCTGTTTTTAATTTTTTGTACCTTTTTCTTTGAATACATATATGGAAGTAAATTGGTACTTATATAAAAAATAGGATTTAAGATGTTTGTTTGTCGGTTTTTCTAGCCAATCTCCGGAAGGGCTAATGATTTAAGGTTAGTAACGCCGCGTAACAACGATTGTCTTACAATAATAGTTTTAAAACTAAACAAACACGCTTTTAAACTAAAAAGTAGAAAATAATTTTAATGGAACCAAGCGAGGGTCGACGTTATTGAAATATTTTCATAAAGTACCAGGTACAATAGAATTATTTTCTACATTTTAGTTGAAATTAAAAGCGTGTTTGTTTAGTTTTTTAAAACATTTTTTTTTCTAGACTAAAACACTATTTTTTTTTTAACATTTTTACTTATTTTTTTTTAGTTATTTTTTCAAATTAGTGTATTGTCATCGGTCCTCGTTAAATCTAAAAAAATTGAAAGAAATCTGGCCGTTTATAGTGGGTCAAAATCGCACCCAAAGGAGTCGGTTACAAACAAACAAACATACAGGTGAATCTAATAAAAAGCGTGTAAAAAAAGCCTAATTTGCTCCTTAGTCCATCACTGCCATCAGCTTTCTGCAAGTGAAGGTTTCGACAAACTCTGCCCCGTGGCGTTACTCGAGATTTACATAAATGACTGCAGGTAACACCGCAGGATTTAGCCTGTCGTAAATACAAATCAATCTTCTGTCTTATACACTTCAAGTTCGTTCGAACAATTTAGGACAATTAATGTGTTTTTAACGCCTAATTATTTACAGGCTTCAAGTTTCCTATCATGCTGTGTAATAACTGTGCATTACAGACTATTATGAGGATACATAATATTCGACTAATGCCTTATTATTATTTTTTTATTTAAGCCTACTCTGCTTGATGGAAAGAATGAGTAGAATCCAGGAGTAGGAGTCACCATTTCATTGCACGTAAAATGCAGCATGGTGACTGCTGACATTATTAGGATGGTCTTCTGTGAGAGAGCGGTGAGAGGCGCAACAACATCCTGCCCCGGGGGTGAAACTAGTCACCCCGGGATGGACCTCAGACGTTGAGGTACGGCAGGGGGGACACCAGAAGCTGCTGACGCGATCCTGGTATTCCTCTCAACTGCCGAGGTAGGCCGCCGGGGGGTTTTAGTGGGTAAGCCGGTTGCCCGGGAGTCCCACACACGCCCTTCGTTTACCCCACGAAGGGTATGGTGCGAAAAGCATTCCGCGCGTAAAAAAAAAAAAAAAAAAAGGATGGTCTTCTGTGTGTGGTTAGTAGTGCCCCAGTCGAGCCGGCAAATTCGTGCTGAAATCAGCGTGGCACTTACAACTTATACAGTGGTATAATCCGGGAGTAGGGGCTACCATCCTTATTATGAACTAGCTGAGTCCCGCGTATCTGTGGGGAAGTGCCAGGGAAGCTGCCTGTCTCCAGTTCCTCCTGGTACACAGACGACATTCCCTTCACTGAGGGCGTAAATCCTGCACTGTATGCCGACGACGCGGCCTACAATACCACGACAATGATGCTAACGCTGTTACAAAGATACAGCATACTCTAGACGCACTTCTCGACTGGCTAAAGGACTGGAGTCTGATGGTCAACGTGGCGCAGACTCAGCCACTGCCACAACTGAAGCTCATGGGGTGACCGCCGGACAGGTACGGCCTGTCACGAGACCTTGTCTCTGTGTCTGTGTCACGAAACCTTTTCCGAACTATCTGTAATCGACTTAGAGCTAGCTGACCGGCGCTCCTTAGGGTTTACATACACCCTTAGGAGCTCGACCACGCTAAGCACAGGTTACTGGCAGGTCGATCACTTCACCACCACACTTTGACACGACCCCGTCAGAAACGCCCACACACCGAACGAACACCCCTATTGATCCGCCTGTAGTTGCAGGCGGCGCGGACTACCACTTCAACAGGCCTGAGACCTGGAAAAGCTACCCCGAGACTCTAGAGGGTCTACGAGAAGAACCACGAGAACAGATCTAACTTGTGGTACTAATATTATTTTCACTTATCAATTTTTACGCAGACAAAGCTGCAGGCAACGTGCAGTTTTTTTAAAACAAAGAAAAAATCACTAAAAAATCTAAGGCTATTTGAAACAGAGTTATGTAATTAAAGTATTATTGGGTTCGATAGCAAGTCACGAATAGTTATAATGTTTTCTATTTAGTGTTGTTCAGGTATGTAACTACTAACGTGTATATTTCATTTAGTATCTTTTAACGAGCAATTCTTGTTTATTTATTTATACTTGTGATGAAAATACTCGTATATTTGGTTTTCGGTGGTGAAAAATTTAATCTAGATGTTTGGGAAAACGCAAGTTTTTGAGTTTACATGCGATTTCTTTTCGAATTCCTTTTTTTGTGTGTAACTCTTATTTGGTTGGTGATTAGTGCTCCAACACAGCAATACTACGTCTACTTCAGAGAATAAATGGAGTTGTTGAACTATAAATAGTAGTAACCGAGATAAGCTCGGTTGCCAAGGTTCTAGTAAAAATTGTTACATAATATTGACAATAGAAAGAAGGAAACACATAGGCAATATCTACAAACAAAATACTTACATTATTGTATGATAAGGTTTGATTGGTGTGTCGGTTCAAAAGTGTTGTAATTGTAATAAGAAAAAATCTTAACAAGAGCCCGGAGTAAGTAAACCAAGCTCCCTGTTGTTTGGAATATCTATGCCATATAGATAAAATTATTTCAGGGCAATCGAAAGTTCTATAATATCCTTTTGATCAAATGTTTTGTGCCGTCTACTAGGGCTAGGCAGGCTGGAGAGGCACCCTCACTATGTTGAAGGCTTTTCAACTCCAAATTCTGAATCTGTGTGTTCCACAGAAGTATATACGGGTGAACAACGGAATGACATAGTGTATTCTAAAATCTATTGTTAAAGAAAATTATTCTGACAAACTTTTCATTTCAGAAACATGATCTGGCAGCCTCTGAATCTGACAGAGACGTGTTTAGTTAATACAAATGTTACATCATGTTCACCATTTGCATACCTCTACCTCAACTTGTTGGTTCAACTCTTTGGAGGGTCCAAAGACCTCAGAATACAAGAAAAGTTAGGAGACCAGACTGAATATGACAGAATTTTGAACAACTACCAAGGGAAATTTCAGGAGGATATCGACAGAGAAGAATATGACTTCATTGTTGTTGGCGCTGGATCTGCTGGGTGTGTGGTGGCTAATAGACTATCGGCGAACAGTAATTGGAAGGTATGTAGGTTAAGGATAAAGTTACCCAGTTACAAAAACTTGTTCTTTTTTCAATGCGCACTTAAGTGCCTTGTTATAATGTAAAAAAAGGTTATTTAAACGCATAAATAAATACAAAAAGCTTGTTAGCTTTTTTGTTCGACTGCTGGCTAATAATAACGATACAAAAAAGTGCAAAAAGCCAACGTCACGTGGTATTCCCAGGCGGTCACCCATCCAAGTACTAACCACGCCCGATGTTGCTTAACTTCGGTGATCGGACGAGAACCGGTGTATTCAACATGGTATGGACGTTGGCATTTAGCGTGCCGAAATTACATTTCTTATCCAACTGTCAACTCTATTAGTAGCTTTTACGCGCACGCGTGGATAACGTAGCGATTACACCACGCCATAGATACCAACTCACTATATTTTTTTATATATATATATTTTTTATAATATGTACTATTTACTACCGTTCAGGCCACCCAATAAATTGACTTTTAACTGCAAGCAAGACTTGCTAGACATAATCATACAAATTGGTAAATTCTTTCTGCGTTAAGATATACTTTTCGAAATAATCTATACAATTATTTCTATACAAAATATCAAATGAACAGTTAGTTACTATATTCAAATCGAAATATTTACGGTACTAACATAAAAACAGTAATTTTTAAATTTTTGTCTCCTTTCCGTGAGAACGGACAGAAAGACAGACAATTTAGAATATTAGTAAGGAAGTAAGTATATTAGTAGGATACCCTTCCCCGATAAAAGGACTAATATAACTAAAAGTGAAAGCATTTTTCAAATCGGATCAGCAGTTCCTTAGATTAGCGCGATCAACCATACAAACACACTATTCATGTATTGTATAGAATATTTCCAGCTATGAGAGTACAAACCAACAAAAATTATAAAACACACAATCGTATGGCTGACTGCCTTGTTGGTCTAGTGGTTAGTGGTCTCGGGTTCGATTCCCGGGTCAGACCAAATATTTGTGTGAACCACAAATATTTTTTTCAGAGTCTGGGTGTTTTCTATGTATAATATGTGTGTATTTACAAAAAAAAAAGTATGTCTTTGTATTTATATCAGTTATTTAGTACCCATAATACAAGCTCTGCTTAGTTTGGGACTAGATGACGTTGTATGTAAGATGTCCGAAATGTCCGAAATATTTCTTATTATATTATGACTAGCTGACCCGTGCCCACTTCGTTGGGCATAACTTAAATATAAAAGTTATACATATGCTGTCGTTGACTTTTTTGTAGGCATTTTCAAGCTCCACATCTTGTCTCTAGAACTCAAAAATATATCTATCATAGTTAAGGCAGCGTTCGTAAGAAACGCTTTCATTCGACCGTTTTTTCTCCGATTCACTTTGCAAAACGGACCACCACGTAAAAGCCTTTTTATTTTTCGGTTTTTTATATAACCTATGACACTCAGCAATAATGTAGCTTTCTATTGGTGAAAGAATTTTTAAAATCGGTTCAATAGATCCCGAGATTACCCCTTACAATTTAACAAACACACAAACTTTACTTCTTTATAATATTAGTATAGATTATCGTTTTATTTTCCAGGTCCTCCTTCTAGAAGCTGGTAGAGAACAGCCTGACGTGACTCTTGTGCCAGCTCTATGGCCAGTTTTACTCGGTTCCAATGTTGACTGGCAGTACTCCACCGAGCCTGATGGCAAGAGCTGTCTCGCTTATCCTGAAGGACGATGCGGATGGCCAAGGTATACCAACAGAATTTTATGTTTGGTTGTGTTAATGATTTTCATTTAAGAATATTGTCTGGACTATAAAAGAGACTGTGATCCCTGAGTTTGTTTCGTCCTTTCTTCTCAGGGCTAGTCCAGTTAGGAAAGTGTAACTTGCAAAAGTGTTCATGTAACCTAATTGCAGAATAAATGATTTGATTTGATTTGATTTGAAAAAAAATTCATACATGTTACTGCCTGCCTGCCACAAAACCAACATCTTGTGGTTAGCGTATGCGGCTACTGATCAAGAGGTCTCAGGTTCGATTATGTTTGTACAATCTGAAAATATTTGTTTCGGAGTTTGTTTGTTTTCTATGTATAATATGTATGTATTTACAAAAAAAATATATAAATATATTTAAATCGGTTGTCTAGTACCCATAGTAAAGCTCTGCTTATTTTGGGACTGGATGATGTTGTGTGTCAGATGTCTGAAATATTTATTTACTATTATTATATTAACAATTAAGTCTTTTAACATAGATACCGAGAGACATCTAAGTACTTAGGTGTCCCTTAAAGGTTGGCGAAAACAAATACATATATTACTAGGGTAAGCTCTCTCGAAGTAGCCAATAAAATTTAGGGAACGTTAGAAACAGATCAACTGAACACATCGGACAAAAGTATTCTTCTAATAAATAAATTACAAATGTTTTCAGGGGCAAAATGATGGGTGGTTGTAGTTCTATCAACTCCATGCTGTACGTGAGAGGCAATAGGCTTGACTACGACGAGTGGGCGGCGCTGGGAAACGAAGGATGGAGTTATAAAGACGTAAGATACGTTCAGTTCTTGTATTTGTCCACAATTGTAAGGACAGGTGCACCTGTTAAAAATTGCTAGATAGCAATTTGCGTAAGCGACTGCAAATCAAGAGATCCAGTTTGATTCTCGGCTCAAGCAGAAAATATGTTATTGGTTTTTTCAGATTACAGAAATACTTAACAGTCTCGAGATTGGAAGTGGTTGTTGGGGTCTGGAACCCCCGTGACTCACAGAGCACGTAATGTCTTCGGTTCTGCGGCTGATCTCTTCTTGGTGGTGTCGGATAGCCGTCCCATCGGATTATGAAAGTTAGGGGAAAAAACGGACACAAGTCTTTTTGAACACACCTATGCATATGCATTATAATATCTCCCGTGTAATTAGCTGGTCTCCCTTCAAACCAGCTGTCGTAGTTGAAAGTGGCTAGGAAAACATCATACCTAGTAGCCTGTTTTAAATATTCAAAGTTTTATCACTAAGTACTTACTTACTTACACAGCGGCTTCAGTTCATAGCACTTCTGCCAAAAATTGCAATTAAATCAGACTAAATATTCTTCTGATTCATAAGGGATGCTTAATCTTTTATGGAATTATCTTGAGAATTTCTAAAACCGTAGAAATTAGGATTGAATCTTTAGTTACCTCGTCTCACGCAATGACATTTCTTTTCCTTACTTCGCCTTTACTTTGGTTGTAAGTTTAAAGTACGGCATATTAATAAATTTTCAAATTTTGCAGGTGTTGCCATTGTTCAAGAAATCGGAAAAGAATTTAAATATCGAAGGTTTGAATCGTAAATACCACGGAGTCGATGGCGAGCAATCAGTCTCTCGATATCCTCACGTAGACATTAACAACATCATGCTTGTTGATGCATATAACGAGAGAGGTTTGCCAATAACTGATTATAATGGCGCTCATCAACTTGGTGTAATGCAAGCACAGACTATTTCACAAGATGGCGAGAGAAGATCCACTAATAATGCTTTTATTCAACCAATACGATACAAGAGGAAAAACTTGACAGTCAAAGTTCAGTCGGAAGTAATCAAAATACTTATAGACGAAAACAAAACTGCTTATGGAGTTAAATATGTCAGGAACGGAAAAACACATACCGCGTTTGCCAAAAAAGAAGTTATTTTAAGCAGTGGTAGCATAAATTCTCCAAAATTGTTAATGTTATCTGGTATAGGGCCTAAAGAACATCTAGCAAGTTTGAATATTTCTCTCAAACAAGATTTGCGTGTTGGTGAAAATTTACAAGACCATGTAAGTTTTATTGGTCCCATTGTAGAATTTTCAAATGAAACAGCAACAGTCATCACGCAGAATGAACTTTTGGAGGAATTGCTTAACTATAGCAAAATGGAAGTGAAGCAAGGGCCACTAGCAGCTAATGGACTTGTTAACATAGGAGTATTTTTGAAAAGTGATCTTTATCTACCAGCTCCAGATGTTCAAATACTAGTTCAGTACGCACTTGCTAAAGAAATAGTGAACAACCCTGTCATGTCTCAGTCATCAAAGATATACCCTACAAGTTTCTACGATAGTGGTTATTCAATAATTATAAATTTAACTCCTAAAAGTCGAGGTAAAATATTGCTGAATCCCAAAAATCCTGAAGGTTCTGTACTAATTTTTCCAAACTATTTTGGAGATCCAAGAGACATTATTCCTTTGGTCAAGGGTACAAAATATTTTCTATCATTGGAGAGTACGAAAGCTTTTAAAAATAAAGGAGCTTCTTTAATAAGACAACCTCTGCCGGCATGCAAGGGTCATCCATGGGGTAGTGATGCATATATTGTGTGTCTGATCCGAAATTATACATTTTCAACTTTCCATCCTGTTGGTACATGTAAAATGGGACCACAATGGGACGAGAATGCGGTAGTAGACCCAAGACTACGGGTGTACGGGATCTCAGGTCTGAGGGTTATAGATGCTTCTATAATGCCCCTAATAGTTCGTGGCAATACGAATGCACCATCTATAATGATTGGAGAAAAAGGAGCAAGTCTAATTTATGAAGACTGGAATATTATTGATCAAGTTTTGTAATAAAAGTAAGCACTGAAGGTTATTCGTTTTAAATTAAATGCTTTGTTTTATTAAATTCTTAATTTTACTTTGAACTCTAAACGTGCTTGCCTGGGTGTGTAGTGTGTTAATACATCTCTGTCTGAGTTGAGGAAACAAATCATTATCTACTCGAACCGTGTAACAATCCTATCTAAAACCCGTACGGCTTGACTGTGCACCTCACGCTTTCAAACAAACTGTATTTTTTCGGATAAACAAAAAAAACATGGATGTGCAAATAATCAACTCCACGCGTACGAAGTTGCGGTCGGCCGTTGGTCAAATCCTAAGACTTTTTATACCGGCGGCGTCTTAAACCTTCAGTGTGACGTCATAGCGTGAGGTGCACAGTTAAGTCGTACGGGTAGTAGAATGTACCCACCCGTTTTACTGTCGTAATTTTGTGTAACTCGTCCCCCTATTTTAAAATAACAGAACGACTCTACAATGAATTTATTACAAAGAAGGGTTGTGTATTCAAAAGTAAGTCAGTAACATGTTTCTTATATATAAAAAAAAAATTCGTCTACTCCTAAATTCAAGGCGTTCAATTCTTCCTATACGCATCACGTTCATTTTTTTTAAACTTTACTAGATTTTTTGCTTTACTTTTAAATTTCGGAATTGGAGTATAAAACAATACTGGATGCATAAGGTTAATAATGATTTATGAAAAGTAAATATAAAAAGAATTAAACACAAAGATCAACCGATTTACATAATTTCGTAAGTCTATTTACTAAATTTCGAAAAGTTAAAAGTGCAAAAAGTCAACATCACGTGGTATTCCCAGGCGGTCACCCATCCAAGTACTAACCACGCCCGATGTTGCTTAACTTCGGTGATCGGACGAGAACCGGTGTATTCAACATGGTATGGACGTTGGCAATCAATTTATTCAAATGTACTTGTGGCTGCTACTATTACAATTATTTTACTATCTCAACTTTTTGTAATCAATGAGAGGTTTTCTAAATAAAGTTCACTAGTTGGCAGCACTAGTGTATCAGGTCCAGATTACACTTCGTTTATGACAAAGTCTCTCATGATGACTTCACAAATATTTCTAATCATCATCATCAGTACACTGCTCGATATAAGCCTCTCCTGCTCCTGCTCTTCCTAAATATTTCTAATGTAGGTAATTTCCAAAACACACTTAACCTTAATATTTCAGACACAACAAAAATCGGTAAATTTACACAATTTATAATTTAAGACCGTTGTATTAATTTGAATCTCTTTGATTCGTTATATTGGTCTTTGTCTGAAATATAACTATAGTTAAATAAATTACTGTATTATAACGCCATCTGTTGTCCCCGAGCTTCATTATTTCCTCTTCGTGGAGTTGCTCGAATATTAGCGCCGTCTCTTTCTTATGAAGTAGTTCTATGCTCTTAGTAATAGCCGAGATGTCGCTCTTATACAATTGCACGTACCTGCAAAATATTACATCAAATAAACAAAATTAGATTGTTCGTATTAATTAAATATTTATAATAACAAAGCTTTTTATCTTCAACTCTACCTTTATTCAATTTGGATTTTAAACGAATGCGTGTGATACTTAAATTTAAATAATTAAATGTCCGTTGTCCGTGTGGTGACGTGTCCGTGTGGTGACGGATTAAGAATACAAAGTGTCACCACCCCTATTCATACCATGGGTGTCGTAAGAGGCGACTAAAGGAACAAAATAAGCACCTAACATCACTGCCAAGAGAAGGAAAACTTGAAACAAACCCTTTACCAACCCGTCTGGCCAGCGTGGTATAGTAGGCCAAAACCTCCTTTCTAAGGAGAGGCCTATGTCCAGCAGTGGACTGTTGAAGGCTGTTGATGATGATGATGAAATAATTAAATGCCAACGTCCATACCATGTTGAATACACCGGTTCTCGTCCGATCACCGAAGTTAAGCAACATCGGGCGTGGTTAGTACTTGGATGGGTGACCGCCTGGGAATACCACGTGATGTTGGCTTTTGCTTTTTTCTTTTATTTATACGAGATTACGAATGCGGTTGTACCAATTTGGATGTTTTTTTTTTCAGAATGGACCATTGACCTTTTAGAAAGATACACTTCTCAAAAAGTTCCGGGCATTTTTTTTTAAAAGAGGTTTTGTCAAACTCTTCAAAATACCTCTGTTTGACCTTTCACCTTATGAAAATTAAGAACAACAGAATTAGCACCATTCCCTTGAAACAATATCTGTAGGGGTTTCTTTTTGTTGAGGGGGTAGAAAATCCTTTCGTATCCTTCCTTTAGAGACTCAAAAAACAGGAGTATGTGTTACTTTCACTAAAAACCACCCCAATGTTCGGTCTCAGGCACCTGCTCTGAGGAGAATCCGGTATGTGTTTATAATTGCCTCCAATTACATATTGTACGAATAATATTTTTTTTACTGGACCATTAAAATCTATCTATTATAAAGATTTTATTTATTGTTTATTTATTGTCCTTATTGTTTACACAAAATAGTACATAGGAAAAAAAACATATGAGTTGTAAACATATGAGCTTGTACGAATATGTGTACAACAATTGGCGATCTTATCGCTCTTTTGTACCATATAGCTTGGAGAGCCCTTTTATAACAAAAACTGCTGAAAAAGGGTGCGGCCTGAAGCCCGGTTTCCACCGCGAAAGGGTAATGACTCCTTTTAAACAAAATAGGTTTGCATTCCCACCAACAAAGAGTTTTACCATTGCGAGCGGATAATGACGGAGCGGACTCGGCGGAGCGAGCTGAACGGAAAATGAGAAATGAGTAGTCAATTTCCACAGAGAGCGAGTTCAGTGATTCAGTTGGAGTTTTGAACCGGTTACCAAAGAGTATGTAACACTTGTGCGGTAGTGTTTTGTTGAGTGAATTCGCTATGTCATCGAGTGATACGGAATCAAGTGAGGACAGTGACTATGTATACCGAAAGAAAAATAATATTATTAATTCTCAATAAAGTACCTAGCCTCAGTTTTTCCATATATTGTCAGCAATCTGCATGTCGTTCCTTCAAAAATGACAAGCAAACAAACGGACAGACAAACAAAAAAAAGCGGCCAAGTGCGAGTCGGACTCGCCCATGAAGGGTTCCGTATCAGCAAGTAACACCATATAAAAGTTCTTGTAGTTCGTTGTAACTTTCATCGATGTTTTTATACTAGTGTATTGATTGGATGAAAGGTAAATTGCGTGTTACGATTTATGACGTATTAAAAAAAAACTACTCACTAGATTTCGTTGAAACCAATTTTCGTTGGTAGTTTGCATGGTAATGTACAACATATATTTTTTTTAGTTTTATCACTCTCTTATTTTAGAAGTTAGAGGGGGGGGGGGGGACACATTTTTCCACTTTGGAAGTGTCTCTCGCGCAAACTATGTAGTTTAGAAAAAAATGATATTAGAAACCTCAACATCATTTTTGAACACCTATCCATAGATACCCCACACGTATAGGTTTGATGAAAAAAATTTTTTTGAGTTTCAGTTCCAAGTATGGGGACCCCCAAAATATATTGTTTTTTTTCTATTTTTATGTAAATATCACAGAATACATCGACTGACCAAATTTCAACAGTATAGCTCATAGAGTTTCGGAAATAATTGGCTGTGATATACGGACGGACAGACAGACAGACAGACAGACTTGACGAATCTATAAGGGTTCCGTTTTTTGCCATTTGGCTACGGAACCCTAAAAATCAAAATAGATATTTTTATGTAGGTAAGTAACGTATTGAATTTCATATATGCATTTAATGAAAAGCTGTTATTTAGTACTTACAAACAGACATTTTTTATTTTATTTGTTTTGTAAACTGAGGCCCTCGGTGTTACCCGCGCTTATGTTGTAAATCACAAGTAACGCCGAGGACCAGAGCTAGTCAAAAAACAATTATCCTAAGTTACTCCTTAAAGGCCACAGCACACTAGCTACTTTTAGCATCGGCGATCGGCAACTAGTCGCTTTTTAGAAACTAAATACGGCAACCGAACGTTCCACACAGCACACTTAAAAACGCCAAACGCGGAGATTGAGTCGCTTTTTAGAAGCGCGACACAGCAGCTGAACGCTACTCTCCGCACTATTTCGGATGCCGGTAGCAGCGACTTGGCATCTGAGCAGTCGCTAAAACGCGCGTTTCCGATACCGCGATCGAACGCAAGAAGTCGCTAAAACGCGATGCAGCATCGATGCAGTCGCCAAATCGCCGATCGCCGATGCTAAAAGTAGCTAGTGTGCTGTGGCCCTAAGTCATTATAACTTGTCATTGTATTACACGCTTTTTATTAGCTTCACCTGTATGTTTGTTTGAATGTTTGTAACCGACTCCTTTGGGTGCTATTTTGACCCACTTTAAACGGCCAGATTTCGTTCAAACTTTGTAGGTTATATCAAAGACCGATGACAATACACTAATTTGAAAAAAATATCTAAATAATTAAATAATTTTAATGTAATAAAGCGTGGGACGACGTTATAGAGATATTTTCAGAAAGCACCCCACGCTTTGTTACATTAAAATTATTAATCTTGCTCCATTTCCTCAGTCTAATCTTTAGTTAAAGTTCCGCTCTTTATCTGTGAGTTATTTCTTAAACAGCTAATGAAGAAGTATACTATGTTGGTTATTCTGATATTTCAGAAGGCGACCAATAGATAAAATAAATATAAATAATTCTAACATCTGGCACACAACATCATCTAGTCCCAAACTAAGCAAAGCTTGTACTATGGGTACTAAACATTTAATTTAAACATAATATATTCATATATGTATACTAGTTGACCCAGCGAACTTCGTATCGCCCAACTTTAAAATTCCAGAACTTGATCGCAGCGCCACCTACCGGGTCCAATTGCGAATCTAAACCATTCCCAGATCCCCTTGAACACACACAAAAAATTTCATCAAAATCGGTAAAGTCGTTTGAGAGAAGTTCAGTGACATACACACTCACACAAGAATTATATAATATATAAAGATAATAATATTACATATTGTTTTGTAAACAAAATAACTATACTAGTGCTGCCACCTAGTGAACATCGTAATATTCAACAATATCAGCATTACATACATTAATTTCAAACACATGAATGCCAACGTCCATACCATGTTGAATACACCGGTTCTCGTCCGATCACCGAAGTTAAGCAACATCGGGCGTGGTTAGTACTTGGATGGGTGACCGCCTGGGAATACCACGTGATGTTGGCTTTTTGCATTTTTGTTTGATTTTGACACCCCAAATTGCTGTTATTTGTAAATTATGCCTGTAATTAAAAAGCCTAAAAGACTATTTCAATTTATGATTTAGAGACAATTTGATAGTTGATAACTTCTTTTTCTCTTTAGTTTCCACAAACTACACTAGTTATGATTATTGTGCCACGACTGGATGTAGGTAACTCTGTGGTGTTAAACACATTTTATCTAAATTAAAAAACAAATAAAGACAAAATTAATTAAACTATTTACCTACATACAAACGTCAAATATTCCCCTACATCATCGCCTACTTAATTTTATCAAAATTAATCACTACATAGTTTAAAACAAAGTCGCTATCTCTGTCCCTATGTATGCTTAAATCTTTAAAACTACGCAACGGATTTTGATGCGGTTTTTTTTAATAGATAGAGGAAGGTTTTCATGTATAATACATGCATAATAAACATGCCGTAAATAAACCCATTTTTTTACGCATACATTGCTAACGCTGGCGAGATAGATCAAAATAATGAACTACAGTATTGTATATCATAAAAAGGTCTACAAAAAAGTCCGCGATGGTATATGTCTATCTCTTAGGGATAACTCACAATAACCATTTTTTCATTTTGTGGCGATTGTGGCGTTACCGAAAAATATATGTCAATATATTTTGTCAACTAACGGGCCCCACCGTTAGTTGACAAAATATATTGACATAATATATTTTCGAATTCGTTAAATTTTGTACAAGTACCTTCCCTCAGCTCATTGATATATTGAGCGTCATCTTTAAATTCTCTATTTCAATTCAATCGTCATCGGCCCATTAGCTCAGTTGGTTAGAGCGTCGTGCTAATAACGCGAAGGTCGCGGGTTCGATCCCCTCATGGGCCACATTTCATTTTGAAATTTTTTTCGTAAATTTATTTTTGTAGATCTCAAAAACTTTTAAAGGGGATCCCTGCTGTTCTGTATGTAGGCGTATCGGTTATTTTAGTTGGCAGCACTGTTAGGTGTTTGAAGGTGACCGGTGACCGCAGGGATGGGAATCATTGTCACTTTAAAATAATAATAACGCAAATTAATTATTGATTTTAGTCGATTACTATCATGTCATAAACAGGATGGACAAGGATCACAGGTGACAATGATTTTATCCCATCCCTAGGTAATTATTGTTCGTTCATTCGATTCGTGTTCCTTTAAAATGGAAAGTGGTCGTACGGCGAGCATAATTATTGTGGATCATCTCGTGTGAGCACCACGTGTTCGGTGGAGTGCCTTATTTAAATGGGCTGCTATTCGATGTCCTAACTGTATTTCGTGATCGAGAGATACAATAAAGTAATTGTACGAGAATATTCTCCTTGCCCGAAAATTCACGCCTACCCTCAATTATAAATATGAGGCCTACTAACGTTCCTAGTGGATATGAGTTCTTATATATACATTTATTGTTATATATATATATATATATTTCGGACATATTGTATTATGGGTACTAGACAACTGTTATAAATACATATAAACATATTTTGTTTTCGTAAATACGTACATTTTATACATAGAAAACACCCAAACTCCGAAACAAATATTTGCGGATCACAAACATTTAGTCCTACCGGATTGAACCCGAGACCTCAAGCACAGCAGTCAAATACGCTCCCACTGCGCCACCGAGGCAGTCACACACTGAAAATTAGAATAATAATAATCCCAAAATATTCTCGGGACGGGATCCTAAAAGGTGCCATTATGGGGCTTTGAGTAAGTTGGTCCTCGGCAAAATATAGTTCTCTCACCGCGAAATCCCACTAAGGAGCTGATATTTCATCTAGAATTCTATTGGACAAAATATCTTGTATCTAACTGAGTAAAAAATAAAGTTATTGCATATAGTGTTAACATATCGCCGTCCACTGTTGAACGAAGGTCTCCCCGAAGGAACGCCAACCATCCCGGTTTTGGGCAGTTCACATCCATCCGCCGCCGGTATTTTTTTTAAAGTTATAGACATGAATTTATTTATTTAAAACGAAATTTTAATCTATTCCATTGAATGTATGTATGAAAAAATTATTATATCGTATGAATCCTTGTATCATAAATCATCTATGTATCTATACAAAACAAATAAAATTGAGGTGCCTGTTCAATGGTAACTTCAAATTAATAGCTCCATTCAGGTATTTATAAAATTTACAAAGCGCAAAAGGGATGTCACTGTTTTCCGATTTTAGTAAAAACATTAAAAATTTGCAAAAAGCCAACATCACGTGGTATTCCCAGGCGGTCACCCATCCAAGTACTAACCACGCCCGATGTTGCTTAACTTCGGTGATCGGACGAGAACCGGTGTATTCAACATGGTATGGACGTTGGCGATAGCCTATCTAAATTTAAGTATTACAAGCCAAGACTTTGCATTACTTTTTTCATGGTACCTTCGTTCCACAATTTTCTTCATCAACAACCAGTAGGCTGGCTTCGAAACTCCTCTCAAGTGTGGGTTATGGCCATACGTTCTCACGCTGGCCGAGCGCGGGTTTGTGATAAGTTTTTTTTTTAGTACTGTGGCACTATACACGGTCGTCGGGCCTGAGTTGCTTTATGTACAAAGGTTATCTAACACACCGCTCAATAAATTAAGATTCTCCGAAATGTAGCACAAAATCATTACGAACATCTCTCATCGGGTAAAAAAATCTCTTCAATGGAAATAAATATTAACTATAATATAACGAAACTCTTCAGTTTTAAATCGCGATATCGTAAATAAAAAATAAAAAAATCATCTACAAGCTAAACTACAGCCAGTTTAAGAACTAAATCTTGGCCACGCAAAAACTCATGAAAATTTTATATACCCGGTACCTGGTCGATGTATTAAAATTGCTACCCCATTTAGTTTAGGCGCTACGTTAGAATATACAAACATACATAGACTGGCATTCATTACACGTCCTTTTGCCTTCTCTGTGGTCAGGTAAAATCAAGAAATAAAATGTCAACATACTTAAATAATCAAAATTTAGTACAGAGACATCTATGTATACAAAGCCATAACTTGTAGATAGCGATCGGTCTTCGTACAAGGAGTTAGGTATGCACAAAGTGTACTTTCTGTTTTCTGAAATGACATTCGCTAGGTGGCATCACTTGTATGTCAGGTCCAGACAACACTTCGTTTTTTAGGGTTCCATAGTTCAAGACTCAGAACCCTTATAGATTCGTCATGTCCGTCCGTCCGTCCGTCCTCGACTTACCACCCAAACGGTAAGTTCTAGAAAAATGAAACTTTGTATGAATATGTGTTGTAAGCTGTAATTACGTCGAGAAAGTGCTACAATAAAATTACAAATAATATTTTTATCTGAGGTACCTCCTACATAAAGTGGGGATGTTTTTTTTCTCGCGTCTACCCCATCACGTGGGATATCATTAGAAAGGTATTTTAAAAACATTGCAAGGTTGATAATACCAATTTCAATTTAGGCATCCCTTTGCGAGTTAAAACATATTTTTTTTGTAAATACGCCCCCCCCCCCCACCCTTAAAAGCTAAACATCTAGGTCAAAAATCTGAAATAATTCATGATAACAGTCCATATATTGAACTTGAAATGAAAACTATAGCAGTTTTTTATTTCAGGGGTCTAACTTGTAAATTGCACTCACTCGGAAAACAAAGAAATATTGGTTAAAGTTTCGAAATACGTCACCTGATTCTGGTGTTGTGAGTGGTTGGGGGGGAGGGGGGGGAGGTGTCGGAACCCCCCCTCACCATTTTTACCTGCCGGAAATACTTGGTTCCCTAAGAAAAAATTAAAAACAGAAATGGTAAAAATTTCGAAATACGTCGAAATACCCTCTGAACCCTGCCTCACCATTTTTACCCGCCGAAAATACTTGATTCCCTTTGGAAAAATCAAAAACAGAAATTTGTACAAACATTATTTATACCACTTTATATGCATGTTTTATTGCTTTATGCATTATAGTCGACGGAGCCCCGCTACGCGGGGCTCCTATTTCTGGGTGGGCCAAAATTACTTGGGGGGGATTAAGACTAACTCCCTTAAGCCCCCTACACCACCAAAACCCTCAGATTCAGGTGACGTATTTCGAAACCCAACCCGAAATATTAATCAGTAAACATAACAATTATCATTTGGACACGATTTTAAATCTACCTACCAATAAGGGTGATTACGGATCCCTATTCTATAGTGGCCTGATACGCATTAGAATAATTTTAAATAAAATCTCGCGATAACGTTACAAATATTATTAACATTTTTTCCATAATTAAAGTTTATATTGTTCGATGTATCAAACACAATAAAGGTCGAGGTATTTATACCATTTACAATTTTATTCAAGAACCGTTTAATGGATTTAAAAAAAAAACTGTTTGAAATAGCAGAACAGATGTTTATGTATCCCTAAGCATTTCACTTGGCACTTGAAGATGTTAAATACAGCTTATCTATCTACCTTTATGGTGCCAAGTCAGGTCAGGTCCTCAAGCCTCAAATACATGCTACGAACTATTTTATTAACCGACTTAAAAAAAAGGAGGAGGTTATCAATTCGTCGGAATCTTTTTTTTTTTTATATGTATGTACAGCGATAATTTCGTCGTTTATGAACCGATTTCAAAAATTCCTTTTGCATTAGAATGGGCGTAGCGTACAGGTGGTCCCATCGTCACCATATCGAGATATGATGGGATCCCAAGGAAATCGAGGGAACTCCTCAAATATCATAGGCACAATGTCGCGATTTGGGTACTCGGAATAGTTTTTCATTGAAGTCGGTTCCTTTTTGTTAAAATTATTTTTAGAATGTTTCACACATCTCAACAGATTTACCAGTACATAATAATTAGTTGTAGTTATTCGTATGTAAAATTATTTCATAACTAAAATTAACTGTTTGTTTTGAATCTTGAAAATGTGGCCATCTAAATTCAGGTAACCAATAAGACATTCTGAAGGAAAAAAAACACGGATACATCGCAGACACTGGGGGAAATCGCTAGTATGTACGAGCTAACATGTTGTTTCCTTCACCGCGAAGCCCAACTATGGAGCTGATTTTCGCTCTGAAATCCTATTGGTTAAAATATTTTGTATCCATTTAAGTTCAAAATAAAGAATATGAATTTATCGAATAATAAGAAAATTTTATTTTTTCCATGATAAGTTTAATATGTGGTAATTATCGTTTGGTAAATCATCTACAATTATAAATTTTAATGGAGTGTCTGTAATTTCAAATTTAGGTACTGAAAGACACTTCAGGAAAAAAAGTGTATAAGAGTGTGATAATAATAAAAGTTTTACAGAGGAAAAGGATTAAAGTAAAACTGTTTCCCTTTTTCATAATAACGTTCAAAAAGTGCAAAATGCCAACATCACGTGGTATTCCCAGGCGGTCACCCATCCAAGTACTAACCACGCCCGATGTTGCTTAACTTCGGTGATCGGACGAGAACCGGTGTATTCAACATGGTATGGACGTTGGCGACAGATCTATTAAATTTAAATGTTAGTATCTATATTTACTTCAAATGATTTTCCTAAGGCTGCTTTCCTTACAAACCTCAAACGTAACAGTACAAAAAATATATTAATCATGTCATTTCAGACTAAAACTCTACAGTTTTCAATCACGATATCGACACTAAAAATCTTCAGCATGCTGGAGACGGCTTAAAAGATATCACCTGAGTACGGAAAAACTTAAAAAATGTAAATGGCCTATTTCACCTGTGTGACGTAGTGGGTTGTATTTGACTATTGACATTGACCCCTCAATCATTCAAATCATTTCAGTAGTTTAGGCAGTCTATGTAGACAAAAAATATATATATGCCTAAACAAAAAACATTTACTTTTAACTCCGTCGTGGACACGTGTGAAATGAAGAAATCAAATGCTTGAAATACTCAAGTCATCAAAATGTAGTACAGAGACATCTATGTATGGAAAGACATAACTTGAAGCTGGCGGTCAGTTAACACACTATAGACCTGGAAGTATAAAATTTTATAAATATTATAATGAGTAAAAATAAGGTGTGTTAAAATAATTTTTAGTGTTTTTACATTGTCCTACCAAGATTGTTAGAAACTTGCAATGAACAAGGAATAATCAATATTCCTACATCTTAAAATAGAGTTACCAAAGATAAATAAATTATGTAATTATTTTCATTAATGCGCGTTAGTTTATTGTACCTATAGTCATTAGATATTGCTAAGAATAGTAAGATAGATAATAATTTATAAATAGTTTCTTTTAAATGATAAATACAAAAAAACAATAACCATAATCTGAAACGAACAGCTTGTCATAAGACAGTGATATGCAAGCAATAAGATTGTCAAGTACATTGGACAAAAATAATTCGCAGCCGGTAGGATTCGAACCTACGCTCCCAGAGGGAATCTGATTTCGAGTCAGACGCCTTAACCACTCGGCCACGACTGCTACAACAGATTTTCTAAATTTATGAATTATATTTAGAGTCTAATTTTTATTAAAGTAGTGGTTTGAAAAGCACATGTAACTAAGTTAAAAGTACAAAAATGTCCTACCACATTAGGCGGTGTATAAATATTGATTTAGGGTGTTGAGTTATCCATACAAACAAATAAAAATGTCTGTTTGTAACAAGAAATGAATAGTTTTCACTAAATGCATAAGATAGTAAATACGGTACTTTACATCATCATCATCATCATCAGCCTATTGCAGTCCACTGCTGGACATAGGCCTCTCCAATTGCACGCCACTTAGTTCGATCCTCGGCTACTCGCATCCAGCTCCTGCCAGCCGTCCTGCTCAAATCATCACTCCACCTGGCATTACCTTACATCAAAAAATAAATATATTTTTTGTCGGTCTGTCCATTCAAACCACTATGTTCAAGACATGAACTGGTGCTCGACATCGTTAAGAACAGGTTAAAAGACGTACAACACTCGGGCGTAGCTAGAAAGTTGGTTCTACCTGGTCTACTAACAAAGGTTTGACTTCATTAGTTTCTCCACACCGGACTAACACCCCCTGAGACTACCAACAGGCCTATGCAGGACTAGCCCAGTAGGCCACTCCCCACCGGGTTAATCCAGCAACTGCAAGTGGGTTACGCTACCCACTTGCAGTAGCAGACGGCAAGGAATAAAAGTAAAAACTTCTTTAGCAGCGTTGGGAACTTGCTAGAGGAGTTCTTTTTTGTGTTCGCGCCACCGACATGTTTATAGCAATACATCTATAGCTATAAATACAGCTGACCTTTGAATATACATGTCATAATCGACATGTTTTTAATCAAAGCAGTTGACGTATAGTGCTGTGTTTAGATGAACGGATTTAGTCGATAGTTACATGTGTAAGTACTGTGCATTGTTGAAATATGTAGTGTTTTTCTATGATTGTTATTTGCATCGTTTAATTGAAGAATCATTGTGCTTTTAAAAGTTTTTAGTTTTCACTCTCTTAGCAGCCAATTTTTGTTTGTAAACGTTTTAGTATTTAGTATTGTTGCATTTGATTACCATTCACTATGAGTTTATTTTCCGTGTTACCTTATATTTCCTTATTATATTAAATAGCCTTAGCTTCTGCTTGTAATCTTAGCAGTCAGTGAAAGTACCGTCAAAATCGGATTAAACTTCAAACGTACTTTGCATACAAACTTCCATATCCATTTATTTATGTATTTATATGGATTTATCGGCAAACGTCTCAAAGGCAGACCCCACACGAGATGGGAAGATGAGCTGAAAAAAATAGCTGGTACCTGCTGGTCGCGAATAACTCAAGACAGAGACGCATGGTGTTCTTTAGAGGAGGCCTTCACCTTCACTTGAGGAGGGGTTCATGCAAACAAACTTTTATATTATTATCTAGAATTCTAGACTTAAACTTTTTTATTTTTAACGAAAAGGAGAGTGAAATACGTGTAAATCACATCACTTTCTGTCTTTACTCTTTTTATTCTTTAAACTATGTTTGTATCTTACTTTTTATTTTTTTGCATGAAATAAAAGGCATAATTATTATTATTATTTATGGATTTATTATTATAAAAGGCTAGCCGAGTCCAGCGGTGTTATCTGCGTATATTGTTGTAAATCGAGAGTAACGCCACGGAGCGAAGTTAATGCAAAAAAAATTAAGGTCATCGACTTTCTGCCGTTAAAATCGGACCGGCCGTTCCAGTGATTAGCTGGAACAAACAGACATACAGATATTTTTTTTGATAGAACAGATTTGAAAATTTATTTATCAATAGAAAACCACGTGATTTGAGAGCATTGCGCAAGTCGTCAGTCACTCCACCTCGCCTGTGGGCGTTCGTCACTACGTAAACGCAACATGGCTGGCAGGAGCTGGATGCGAAAAGCCCAAAATCGATCAGAGTGGTGTGCAATGGGAGAAGCCTATGTCCAACAGTGGACTGCGATAGGCTGATGATGATGATGAATTGATGATATAGGCATTACATTTACCCGAAAAATTGTTACTACCTACGATATCCGACAAATCCGACAATAGACGCCGCGGGTGGTTTTACTCTGCCCATTGTATATTGTTTTTAATTAATTATTATGTTACTTTAACTCGCAGTTCTTTTAGTGCTTAACTTTTCCATGAGCAAAATATACATAACTTGAGTACATTCGAATTTAAAAAAGCAAAAAGAGTTTTCAGGGGACACCCGGGTTTGAACCGGGGACCTCTCGATCTGCAGTCGAATGCTCTACCACTGAGCTATATCCCCATGCTAGAAGAGTTGAAATTAACGTTCTCAATACAATGTCAAGAGTTTTGTATAATAACAATGAATTATGAAGGAATATTGATGAACTACCTTTGTGTGTTTCTCGCGCATTTATTATGTATCTCGATTATTGCAGTATAAAGTATCGACTATGTGTTAATCCCTACTAATATTATAAATGCGCAAGTAACTCTGTCTGTCTGTCTGTTACGCTTTCACGCCTAAGCCACTGAACCGATTTTAATGAAATTTGGTATGAAGATAGAACTGAACTTGGGAAAGGACATAGACTACTTTTTACCGCGATAACCGACATACACGCGGGTGGAGCCGTGGGCGAAAGCTAGTCTGATATATAAGCTATACCTATTACTGCAAAGTTTCATCCAAATCCGTTCAGTCGTTTTTTGCGTGAAAGATGCGTGAAAGAGCAACAAACATACACACTCACAAACTTTTGCGTTTATAATATTAGTAAGGATAGTCTAATCGGGAGTCAACTTTTGTAATATGTTCCGTGACTGAGGGTTTGATGATAAATTTTTAGTACCCAAGAACTAGACCAGCTTTTACACGCGGCTCCGCTCGCGTGTGTGTCGGTTATCATAGTAAAAAGTGGATATATCCTTCCTCAATGGCTTATGTATTTAAGAAACAAAGGATTTTATCCAAATCGGTTCAGCGGCATAGTCGTGAAAGCGAAACAGACAGTTTTTTTTTTCTTTTAGTTTTATTTTTAACAAATTGTAGACACGAACTAATTTAAAACAATACCATCTATTAATTATAGCCTTCAATCTGTCTTTTGTTCTGTTACGAATTAGAACAAGTAACCGGGCAACAGATGGCGCTTATATACATTTTTGAAATACTTTGAAGTCATTTATTTTATTTGTTGTACCTGCTGTTATTAAACTAATTTGTACACCGAGACATTTGGCACATTCCACAGATGCTTTTAGGTTCCCTGAAGGACAAAATAAATTAACTTTCAGCGTTTAGAAAGTTACACTATAAGGAAAATGTTTATTTCTTAATGTGCCACAAGTTGATACAGAATAATAAAATTTAGCAAGAAGTTAAAATTTACAAATTGATTCTCAACTCTCATCACCATCAAAAAACACTGTAAAACAACAAAAGAAACGCGCCCCCGGGTGGGCTCGAACCACCAACCTTTCGGTTAACAGCCGAACGCGCTAGCCAATTGCGCCACGGAGGCCTTGCATGCTGTTGTGAAATAGCATATTACGACCTACATTTAAAACAGAGATTGGTTTTAGTAAAAATTAATACCAAGTGTTTCAAGCCAATCGCAAACGCCAATTTTAATTGTATATCAATACTCTGTTTTGAACAGTCACAGTTAGATGACGTCATTTCAATTTATTTATTAGTTTTCGGTTTTCTAATAACAGCTCAACTAGGCGGAGGTGGAATGTGATATCACAATAAATATTTATAGTAAGTGGGCGTTTTTCAAAATTTTGCTCAGGACTATTTTGCTATGTCCTACGAGTTTGACCATTGATTATAAGGCAAAAATGTAGGAAGTGAGTATCAAATTATTTTATGTTAGGGTAAAATGTTAAAATTACTGTAAAAAAAAGATAAACATAAGACTTAAGCGGAAAACATATTTTAATATTTAATAAAATACCAAATATTATCCTACTTTTTTATGTGTCCTTCATAATATCCTGGATTTTGATTACGTATTTTGAAGAATATATAAGCTACATTTAGATATCTTTAGTATTACTCGAATGAAATAACTCATTTTATATGTTTTTAAATAAAATATAATAAGGTTGTAGTATATTTTTCTGATATAAATACTGAAATTATCGGATTTAAAAAACTGGCCACAGCGGACAGTCCTGTACGTAACGATTTTATAAAGAATAACAATAACATTGTCTTTGGCTCTAACTATTTTCAAGCAATGCCATATTGACAATGTTTTTATCATTCATTCTTTTTTTTCCTTTGAATTAAAACTGAAGAAATTCAATCGTCAATACTTGCGGTCCGTGACGTACGTAACGGGTCTGTTTGTTTGTCCGGTACGAACATTGCGAAAGGTAAAACCCACAAATTTTATATACTACTCGTGTTAAATTATAAGTAAATATATTGTAGATAATGAATGTGTACTAGTAAACTACTATAATCAACTTTTTTTATACCAAAGAAACATGTGATGACAAGTCCGCGTTATACGTAACGTCCAGACGTGACGTGATTTGAAAATAAATAAATTGAAAAATAATTATGAAAATAAATGGACATCTGTACGTAACGGAGCAAAATTTTTAAAAACGCCCAAGTATGTACATATTTGTAGATTAGTAGTTAGTGGACTTAACACTGAACTGAGAAGAAACTCGAGCCCAGCAGTGGAACATTATGTGTTGCTGTCTTGTCTAGTAGATTGGTAAAATTGAAGCTAAAATTTTAATGTCTTTTAAAACATTGTTTAATCGACAATTACAATGTTATCTTATTTACATACCAGCGTCAAAAAATTCCCTCGCATCATCGCTTAATTCTATACAAACTATGTTTTTGTAGCAATAAGCGATGATGGTGAAACTATGTTCTTATAGCAATCCAAATTAATACATCTAAACTGTCGGTTTGAACGTAATCATATGAAAGACTGTCGTTTGGTCAGGCGTAACTCCGTAACTGCTGACCCAATTTTACAGAATCTTTTAATATCAGATAGTTGATTATATCAATGATATCTTAAGCACTACGTGGTTTAGATAGCAGTGACATAAATTAACATCATAATATCATGCTTTTTAATTGGTATAGATAATAATAATCGTAGTAAATAAGAAATATATGCCTAAAAAAATATTAGGAGGTAAATTTTCAACAAAAGCAACAGATTTAAAAGCAGAACAAAAAGATTGCAATACAAATTATTTACAAAGCAACATGCGCACACCAAAAACAACAGAAATAATGAGATGATGAGAAGCATTGTTACCTTCGATTTCAGGGTCGCAGGTTGTTGGGAGATGCCTATGTACAGCAGTGGACTAGTATAGGCTGATGATGATGAGGTTCAGTAGCTCCGTAGAAAACTGATATTCAGGTAAAATCCAAATATTTTGAGAATAATTTGAGGTTTGAGGCTAGGAGAACGAAGACAAAGCATTGTTGATATTTCATTAGGCAAGCAATAGAAGTAAAAGATATAAATATATTTGGATAATAAGCAAATAAATAAAGGAAGCGAGCATAAAGCAAAGCAAGTTGATGTGTAGTTAAAATTAGTGCTATTTTTTTTAATTTACGCCTACCAGTGACTCTACTCTGCCTGATGGAAAGCATGAGTAGAATCCAGGAGTAGGGGTCACCATCCGCACTATGAGGGTAAACAATGCTGCATGGTGACCCATACCATGGCGGCCTGGTCGGATATCTATGTGTATGAATCTCCCGGCTTCCAGAGGTCGGGAGAATGATGCAGAATGATTGGGCATCCGGTCTCACACTCACCAAAGAAATACGACAGCTAAATACTATACTGATCAGCACAGTCCACTGCTGGACATATGAATGGACAAAGAAATACTGTACTACACCGTCATTACACAATACATCATGTCATGATCTCCCTGTCGAGGGTAGTAACAGCTGTTGTCGAATAAAATATTTTAGTTCCATTATCGTAATACGTACCAAAATGGAAACTAAATACTTTTCTAATAAATTAATACCTACCTAATATAAAAATCTTATGGGTAAAATACGTTTAGAGTTACAAAAATACAGTAAAAAGTTCAAAAAAATGTAAAAATTTTAAAAAAAGAGGAAAAATTTCAAAAATAAAGTAAAAATTTCAAAAAGCCAACATCACGTGGTATTCCCAGGCGGTCACCCATCCAAGTACTAACCACGCCCGATGTTGCTTAACTTCGGTGATCGGACGAGAACCGGTGTATTCAACATGGTATGGACGTTGGCGACAACCGAACTGAAATTGTTATTCTAATACTACAAGGAATGATTTGTAACGTTTTTATTGGAATTTGTTCTTGTCAATTTTTTTTTCTTGTAAATATCTATGCATACATTAGGCATTTAGTTGTGACCACAGACCACGTGGTTGTGACGACCTGCAATGTAGAAAATATTTATTATGGACCAAGAGCCCAGAGCCGCCAGACCTACGTCATTAGTGCAAAGCTGAAATTTTCAGGATTATTAGTACAATGTCTTGTTAAGATGTATGTGTACCCATTAGCTTGAAAGCGGGGCCGTTTCTGAAATAGCGCGAAGTACAGATGGATAAAAACCTTACTTACCTACGTTATAGGTGCAAAGCTAGTATTTACATATTTTATCAAGAATATTATATAAAATTAAAATTCATTACTGCCAGACACTTTCCGTGGGCCATTACTTCTGCCAGACGTCTTGAAAGTTGTGAAAAAAATAGGTAAACTACGTTATAGTAGCAAACCTAAATTTTATACATATTATCTAAGGTAGGTACTATTTTAAGACCCTTTGTAAGCGGCCAGACCAATCCGAAGGGCCAATCATCCCCCCAGACACCTTTAAATATTTGTAGTAATTAGGAAGCTGAGGTATATCATCTTTGGTATTATTTCAAGAATAGAATTGTAAAATATTAAATGGTTTTTACACGCTTTTTATTAGCTTCACCTGTATGTTTGTTTGTTTGTAACCAACTTCTTTGGGTGCGATTTTGACCCACTTGGACCCGCACACACAAAACGTGGGGTGCTTTCTGACAATATTTCAATAACGTCGCTCTATGCTTTTTACATTGAAATTATTTTCTATATTTAGGTTAAAAGCCTATTTGTTTATTATTTAAAACTATTATTTTAGAAAAATACTAATTTGTTTAAAGATTTTTTTTAGTTTTTTTTTCATATTAGTGTATTGTCATCGGTCCCCGATAAATCTACAAAGTTTGAACGAAATCTGTCTGTTTAAAGTGGGTCAAAATCGCACCCAAAGGAGTTGGTTACAAACAAACAAACATACAGGTGAAGCTAATAAAAAGCGTGTAAAAACCATTGAATATTTTAAAATTATATTCTTGAAATATACCTCAGCTTCCTAATTACTACAAATATATTATTTAAAGGTGTCTGGGGGGGATGATTGGCCCTTCGGATTGGTCTGGCCGCATACAAAGGGTCTTAAAATAGTACCTACCTTAGATAATATGTATAAAATTTAGGTTTGCTTCTATAACGTAGTTTACCTATTTTTTTCACAACTTTCAAGACGTCTGGCAGAAGTAATGGCCCACGGAAAGTGTCTGGCAGTAATGAATTTTAATTTTATATAGTATTCTTGATAAAATATGTAAATACTAGCTTTGCACCTATAACGTAGGTAAGTAAGGTTTTTATCCATCTGTACTTCGCGCTATCTCAGAAACGGCCCCGCTTTCAAGCTAATGGCTACACATAAATCTTAACAAGACATTGTACTAATAATCCTGAAAATTTCAGCTTTGCACTAATGACGTAGGTCTGGCAGCTCTGGGCTCTTGCTCTATTACGTTAGTTACAAATTAAAGTATGGAATAACATAGTTTTGTTAATGTATCAGTGTACATTGTTGGTTGTCTTAATAAAGGATATTTTCTACGTAATTCTGTTGTCATTTTCCTCTTGGGTCTGGACGAACATTAAGCGATAGCTACACCACTAGCTTTTAAACTAGACACGATGGACTTTTGAGTAGTAAGTCACTTGCATGTGTACCTGTGACCTATACCTTCTAATTAAACAAAAACAAAAAATCTTGTACTAGAATTGCATGTATTGTCTTGTTATTACGAAGATTTAAAACTAAAATATATATTTAAACTAGCTGCGCCCGCGGTGCTACCCGCGTATCATTATGGTTGCTATGCAATGGTGTTATGCATAGCAACCTGTGAAGTTTTGACAGGAGATAAACAGTGATACATTTTGACATGCATCTACGGTTAATGTATTTTTATACACCTAGCTTTCGCCCGTTTATCTCGATTATCGCGGTAAAAAGTAGCCTATGTCCTTTCTCAAGTTCAGTTCTATCTTCATACCAAATTTCATCAAAATCGGTTCAGTGGTTTAGGCGTGAAAGCGTAACAAACAGACAGACAGAGTTACTTTCGCATTTATAATATTAGTAGGGAAGTAGGGATAGGGATATTATAGTGATATCATTTTCTTATTTTTTTATAATGGACCTCCGACAAGGACATTACATACTTTTTTTTTAGTTTTTAACAAACTGTTACTGTTAATGCTTGTGCATCCTCAATTATGGGAGACCACAACATGGGCATTACAAATATAAAAATAGGTACAATTAATAGTGTTCACAAATAGCTTAAGTAGAAAAGTTAAAAATAGGAAAGAAAATAATAAATTATGACAATAAGGTAAGCATAAATTAGAAAATTTGTGGCAGTTACATATTTAACACACACATTAAAATATATAATTTTAAAATTTATCACACATTATATTCAACACACTTAAGTACATATTTATATTTAAACAGAAGGTAGGTACGTCAACGATTAAACATTTAATTGCACTTTTAGGTGTTGAATTTTTTTTTTAAATCATCATCTTCATCATCTTCCTAGCCTTTATTCCCAATTATTTGGGGTCGGCTACTAGTTTCACACTCCGGGCTGTTAATAAGAATTTTCTGTAAGAAAAACCCAACAGCACCTATAGAGAGAATAATTTTAACAAAAAGGAACCGACTTCAATGAAAAACTATTCCGAGTACCCAAATCGCGACATTGTGCCTATGATATTTGAAGAGTTCCCTCGATTTCCTTGGGATCCCATCATCAGATCCCGATATGGTGACGATGGGACCACCTGTAAGCTACGTCCATTCCAATATTCTGTCACACAATTATGATATTATTGTTTTGACGGAGACATGGTTTCATTCAGATATAAATGACAATGAGTTTATAGATTCACGATACCAAGTTTTTCGATGTGATCGGGACCGTACGGCGAGCGGCCGAATGGACGGTGGGGGCGTATTAGTCGCCGTGCGGACAGGGCTGGGTGCATCGCGAGTTGTGGTGCCGACCGGTGCGCCCTGCTCGTCCGCACCGCTTGTAGATCACGTTCTTATAGAATTAAGCAGACGTGACTACTGTTGTATTATCAGTGCGGTGTACATACCGCCCTCTACCAGTGAAAATAGTTATAGGATACATTTCGAATACCTGACTTTTTTGACACATTTGACTAATGTTAAGAATTTTATTATATTAGGTGACTACAATTTACCGAAAATGAAATGGAAAGAATATAATACGTACTTATTAGCTGATTCTTCTAACAACATTTCGACATGTCGAGTTTTGACGAATTTTATGAATGTCTCAAATTCTTTCCAATATAATAAAATAAAAAATTATAAAGGAAGAATATTGGATCTATGTATAACTGACATTTTAAATTGCGAATCAGCTCTGCCCGCGGTTCCACTCGTGCGAATGAATGATAATCATCCTCCATTTTATATTGTCTTTCCAATTCGGGAACGGGTTGGAAATATAATGAAACAACCGACATCACAATTTTTGTTTAATAAAGCTGATTATACACTTATAAATAGAGATATCACAAACATTGATTGGAGTAAATTATTATGTGGTGGAGACGCAGAGTCAATGGTGACCATATTTTATGAGCGAATCTATGAAGTAATTAGGAGATATGTACCTAAAAAAATTAATAAACCATCCCAGTTTCCTATCTGGTTCTCACCAGCTCTAATTCATATATATAAAAATAAAAACAACTATTGGATAAAGTGGAAAAAGTATTGTAACAAATCCGACTACGAATTATTTTCGCTTTACAGGCAAAGATTTAAACATGAATCGCGTAAATGTTACAAAGATTATATGGCCACGGTTGAGAGTAGTATACAGAATCATATTAAATATTTTTGGACATACGTAAATAATAAAAAAGTCAAATCCGATATACCTCACACAATGTCGTATAAAAATTTAGTAGCTGATAAACCAGATGAAGTCTGTTTCCTATTCTCATCCTTTTTTCAATCGGTTTTCGAACCCTCGAGCGTGCCTGATCATTTTGACGTAGATGACATACCGGATAGCAACAGTGTCTCAGACGTGCTATTTAGCCATATAACACTTTCTGAAGAAGTAGTTCTTAGGGAATTACAAAGCCTTGATTCCTCCAAAGGACCCGGAGTCGATAACATACCGCCAGTTTTTCTTAGGGCCACTGCTCAGGCCATTTATCAACCTATACATATTATTTTTAACGCATGTCTAAGAGAGGGTACTTTTCCTGCTATTTTTAAGTCAGCCCGTATTGTACCAATTTTTAAAGGTGGTGATAAATCCAAAATAGAGAATTATCGTCCTATATCGATTCTATCCGCCCTGTCAAAGACTTTCGAACGGTTGGTACATAAGAATATTTACCCCTTAATTCATAAACAAATTATTGAACAACAGCACGGTTTTGTACAAAAACGTTCAACCAATACCAATCTCTTAATTTATACATCATATTTATTTGAGTGCATGGATGATAATAAACAAACAGACAGTATTTATACCGACTTTCGGAAGGCATTTGATAGGATAGATCACAAAATTCTACTACAAAAATTGGCTTTTAATGGAATACGTGGTAATCTATGGCGCTGGTTTAAGTCTTATATTACAAATCGAACACAAAAGGTGGTCCTAAACGGCCATGAATCTGACTTTGTTTCCATCAGTTCTGGAGTTCCGCAGGGTTCCATTTTGGGCCCTCTCTTGTTCATCATATTTGTTAATGATATTGGTAGTTGCTTTAGGTTCAGTAATTTCTTACTCTATGCCGATGATCTCAAAATCTATCACAAAATCGAAAAACAAGAAGATCACTACAAATTACAACAGGATCTTGATCGATTTTCGAATTACTGCGTCGGAAATAAATTGGAACTTAACATTAGCAAATGTAAAACAATAACCTTCACAAAAAAGAAGAATATCTCTAACTTTACTTATAGTTTATCTGGGATAAGCCTCGAAAAAGTCGATTTGATCAGAGACTTAGGAGTCACTTTAGACGGGAAACTGCATTTGGATGTACATATCGATACCATTGTTAACAGAGCCTTTAGGATGTATGGATTCGTCGTCCGCTCAAGCAGTAATTTTACTCAAGCGTCTACTTACCTCCACCTATACAATTCTTTGGTCCGTTCGCAACTAGAGTATGCAGTACCTATTTGGAATCCATTGTATGATAAATATGTCGAAGCCCTTGAAGCCGTTCAGAAAAAGTTCCTGCGTTGTGTACAATATAAGTGTTATCGAAATCAACACTCATATAAAGATCTATTACTGAAATATAATTATGTAACCTTGGAACATAGACGCCTATATTTACAAGCAATATTACTATATGATCTTTGCCACAGCCATTACGATTGTATTCCACTCACGAGAAAACTATGTTACAGAGTACCCACTAGAACTCATACCCGTAACGCACTGAAAATTTTCGCAACAACCAGATGCCGAACAAATGCAGGTAGACGGGCCCCAATGCATCGCCTAGTTGAATCCTATAACACCCATTTCAACGGTATTGATATAATGGCGATGCGTGCAGGAGCGTTTAAAAGATTATTGTCAGAGAGACTAGCATTGCTCTAATTTGTCCTATTATTATTATTGTTTTTTGCCATGTGCTTATATAGTTTATGTTTTCTTTTTTGCTGTTTTTTATCTATATTTGAGTTGTATTTTATTTTATTTTTGTTTTTTTTGCACGTTTAGTGATATGATGAGATTTAAATGAGTGTATTACGTGAGATCACAAGTTGTAACGGGCACTTACCGTTTCTTTTAGGACCCAATTATAAATGTGTATTTATTAATATGTGGTAAATGCCGTTGGTGTCACAATTGCTACATTTATTATGTGAACCATTTGATAATTGTATATTGTGTCATTGTTTATTTACCTCAATAAATGGGAAAAAAAAAAAAAAAAAAAAAAAAATCTTCCTAGCCTTTATTCCCAATTATTTGGGGTCGGCTACTAGTTTCACACTCCGGGCTGTTAATAAGAATTTTCTGTAAGAAAAACCCAACAGCACCTATAGAGAGAATAATTTTAACAAAAAGGAACCGACTTCAATGAAAAACTATTCCGAGTACCCAAATCGCGACATTGTGCCTATGATATTTGAAGAGTTCCCTCGATTTCCTTGGGATCCCATCATCAGATCCCGATATGGTGACGATGGGACCACCTGTAAGCTACGTCCATTCCAATGCAAAAATAATTTTTGAAATCGGTTCATAAACGACGAAATTATCGGTGAACATACATAACAAAAAAAAAAAAAAAAAAAGATTCCGACGATTTGATGGGCGTTTTTCAAAATTTTTCTCCGTTACGTACAGGATGTCCATTTATTTTCATAACAAAATTTTAAATAAACGATGAAATGTAGACATTGACAATGAACTAAGGTTTAAGAAAAACCATAATCAAACAATATTAAATGAGTATAATTTCTATTTAATGTATTATTATAGTGAGGGTTGCCAATACAGGGGTCTTGTACGTTACATTTTCATTCAAAGTAAATAATAACTCAATCATATCAAAGTTAATCAGCTTTATTTATAATTAATCAACAACATAAAAATCTTCTAAAATTTAATACCACTTTGTGATATCTTGCCTCTTAGTGCTGTTTAAAATATAAAATATGTCTTGTACGTAACTAAATGGCACTCTGGACTATCAAACTTTGTGAATAAATAACTATTCTGAAAGACTAACATTATAGGTGAGTTTTTTTAAATACAAAAAATAACAAAAAGACATATAATATATATTAACAAAAACATAACTCCCAAAGGTTTTTTCATAAAAAAATAAAAACTATAACAGCCAAAACAGGACAGTTACGTATGTGGACAACAGTCGTTACGTTTAGGAACTCTAAAGCTATGTTTACAACGAGCACAATTTGTAGTCATTTTAGAAACAATACAATATTATTCAACATTTCAAAAACGTCGTGATGTGACATATTATTTAAGTCACATCACTTACTGTACTTATTTCTATAAAATTAGTCACATATATCATATCATATCATAACATATCACAGACTGTTTTGATTTGAGCATTTTAAAAATATATTTTACAAAAAACTTAGGGGATTCAAGTCTATCTCAGTTTCATTTTCACATTAAGTAGGTAACAATACTTCTTTACTTACAAAAAAATCCAACAGATACAAAAAAATGTCAAATAAGTAGTAACAAAAATAAAATAGGGAACCAATAAGTAGGTAATTCTGCGTGATTGTTTGGTCTTCTTTTAGAGTAACTTTTTCCTTTTCCAATATCGGCGAAATCTATTTTTACTTAAACTACTAATAACTTTCTTTAACCTTTCACAAGTTTTTAATGTCCTTTGATATCTTTTATAATTTCGGTAATTCAATCTCTGTTTTTTCTTCAATTTTGTATTATCTTGCATCTCTGGCACTGTCACTGGAACAGCTGGCTTAGTATTATTTACTTTTTTATTTTCCCTTTTATTCCTTTTTTGTTATCTTCAAATTTTCCGTCTTTTTTCATTTTCTTCCTTATTTAGTTCACTTACCTTGAGTTTATGTTCTTCAGTTCTTTCGACTTCTTTCTTTTGTTGTATTTTTCTTCATTTTCTTTGTTTTTGTCCATATCGCCGTTGTTTTTGTCTCTCTCGGCACCAGTCAACGGCATAATTTACCTGAGTAGGAATAAATTAATTTGTAAGGAAGTGCCGAGGATGTGAGGAATGTTAGGGTTCACCCTCTTTATCGCTAGTCTAAATAGGATATTTATAACATAATAAGGAAACCTGCTCACCATGAGGTGACTAGATCCTATAAAGGTAATGAGTTTACCTCTCGGGGTGGATTATATTTTTAATTTATATTAAATTGCACAAGACAGTATGAACGCATCTTTACGAGTCCAGTACGTAACGTTTTTAGTCCACATAGTACATCACGTCACGTCCTGGACGTTACGTATAACGCGGATTTGTCATCATATGTTTTTTTGGTATAAAAAAAGTTGATTATAGTAGTTTACTAGTACACATTCATTATCTACAACATATTTACTTATAATTTAACACGAGTAGTATATAAAATTTGTGGGTCTTACCTTTCAAAATCAATGTTCGTACCGGACAAACAAAACAGACCCGTCACGCACGTCACGGACCGCAAGTGTTGACGATTGAATTTCTTCAGTTTTAATTCAAAGGAAAAGAACTAATGAATGATAAAAACATTGTCAATATGGCATTGCTTAAAAATAGTTAGAGCCAAATACAATGTTATTGTTATTCTTTATAAAATCATGCCGTTACGTAACCGGACTGTCCGCTGTGGCCAGTTTTTTAAATCCGATAATTTCAGTATTTAAATTAGAAAAATATACTACAACCTTATTATATTTTATTTAAAAACAAATAAAATGAGTTATTTCATTCGAGTAATACTATAGATATCCAAATATAGCTTATATATTCTCCAAAATACGTAATCAAAATCCAGGATATGATGAAGGACACATAAAAAAGTAGGATAATATTTGGTATTTTATTAAATATTAAAATAAGTTTTCCGCTTATGTCTTATGTTTATCTTTTTTTTCACAGTAAGTTAAACATTTTACCCTAACATAAAATAATTTAATACTCACTTCCTACATTTTTGCCTTTTAATCAATGGTCAAACTCGTAGGACATGGCAAAATAGTCCTGAGCAAAATTTTGAAAAACGCCCTGATAACCTCCTCCTTTTTAGGGTTCCGAAGTTCATAACTCGGAACCCTTATAGATTCGTCATGTCCGTCTGTCCGTCCGTCCGTCCGTCCGTCCGTCCGTCCTCGACTTACCGTCCAAACGGTAAGTGCTAGAAAGATGAAATTTTGCATGAATACGTGTTGTAATTACGTCGACAAAGTGCTACAATAAAATTATGAAAAATAATTTTATTTGGGGTACCTCCCCTACACGTAAAGTGGGGATGATTTTTTTTTCTCGAGGCTACCCCATCGTGTGGGGTATCATTAGATAGGTCTTTTAAAAACAATAAAGGGTTTCCTAGACGATTTTTTGATTTAGGTATCCGTTTGCGAGATATTTCACTTTAAAGGGCACTTTTTTGTAAAAACAGGGCGTCCCCCCCCCCCTCTAAAAGCTAAACGGCTGGCTCAAAAAATCTGAAAAAAATCGTGATGGTGGTCCATATAATGAACTTTGAAGGAAAACTATAACCGATTAGATGACTTTCTTAGTTCAGGAGTTATAAAGGCTTATATGGTAAAATGCGCTCACTTGAAAAACGTCATACAAAATTAACGTAATAATACGTAAACATAACAATTATCTATTGGATACGATTTTAAATCCACATACCATTATAGGTGACTGAGGAACCCTTTACTGTGCGTGGCCTGACACGCACTTGGCCGATTTTTATTTTTGAAGTCGGTTAAAAATGAAAATTTAAATATCGGATTCTAATAATACTTATAGAGCAAGAGCCCAGAGCCGCCAGACCTACGTCATTAGTGCAAAGCTGAAATTTTCAGGATTATTAGTACAATGTCTTGTTAAGATGTATGTGTACCCATTAGCTTGAAAGCGGGGCCGTTTCTGAGATAGCGCGAAGTACAGATAGATAAAAATATTACTTACCTACGTTAAAGGTGCAAAGCTAGTATTTACATATTTTTTCAAGAATATTATTTAAAATTAAAATTCATTACTGCCAGACACTTTCCGTGGGCCATTACTTCTGCCAGACGTCTTGAAAGTTGTGAAAAAATTAGGTAAACTACGTTATAGTAGCAAACCTAAATTTTATACATATTATCTAAGGTACTATTTTAAGACCCTTTGTATGACCAATCCAAAAAGCGTGTAAAAACCATTTAATATTTTACAATTATATTCTTGAAATAATACCAAAGATGATATACCTCAGCTTCCTAATTACTACAAATATATGTCTGGGGGGATGATAGGCCCTTCGGCCGCATACAAAGGGTCTTAAAATAGTACCTTAGATAATTGTATAAAATTTAGGTTTGCTACTATAACGTAGTTTACCTAATTTTTTCACAACTTTCAAGACGTCTGGCAGAAGTAATGGCCCACGGAAAGTGTCTGGCAGTAATGAATTTTAATTTTAAATAATATTCTTGGAAAAATATGTAAATACTAGCTTTGTACCTTTAACGTAGGTAAGTAAGATTTTTATCCATCTGTACCTCGCGCTATCTCAGAAACGGCCCCGCTTTCAAGCTAATGGGTACACATACATCTTAACAAGACATTGTACTAATAATCCTGAAAATTTCAGCTTTGCACTAATGACGTAGGTCTGGCGGCTCTGGGCTCTTGGTCCATTATTGTATGTAAGTCAAACTTGCGTAGTTATATTACTTATAAGCTGAATAATACTCTATGTCTATATCCCTAAGGCTTAATGTCTATTATTATTCTGTCGAGCACGGATATCTTTTTAAAGGAGTAAAAAATCATCAGACATTTTGGCATCTTCAATAACTCCCGTATGGTCTAGTGGCTAGGATACCTGGCTTTCACCCAGGAGGCTCGGGTTCGATTCCCGGTACGGGAAAAATCTCTTTTTGCTTTTTATTTGACACTTATGGAGAGCTTAAGGGTTCTCCAGTTCTAAACGTCTTTTGACTGAGATGATGGACTTATTTGTAAAATGTATCACATATTATTTCGTTAATTTCAAATAAAGGTCTCTAGTCTAGTCTACCAAGGAGCAAAATAAATTTAGTTATATACTCTCCGACTTTAGTATTATCTAATAACAGTACTATTTATCTTGTTACTAAGAAAGAGTAGGTTTATCTAACTATCTCACCTTAAAAATGGCTACATAAAAACAAAGAAATGTCTACTGTATGAAGAAGATTGTAAAGAAGCTGAAAAAGCAAATGAACTATGCTGAATTTAGACCAACTAAATTATAAAAAAAATATTTGTTTGACAACTGAAAAACTACTAAATTAATATGCATAAAGAAAAATGCAAAAAGCCAACATCACGTGGTATTCCCAGGCGGTCACCCATCCAAGTACTAACCACGCCCGATGTTGCTTAACTTCGGTGATCGGACGAGAACCGGTGTATTCAACATGGTATGGACGTTGGCGACAGTCATAGTGAATTTTAAGATTATAAGCATTTTTCATCAAATTCATATTTTGTTCACTGTATGTGGTTATAAAAACAAAATGTGTGAAAACTGTATGAAACAGTCTATCAATTGCCATTCACTATACTAGACTTTGCTGATAAGTGCATTAAAATCCGTTGAGTAGTTTAAAAGATCTAATCAAACAAACAGCAGAAGGGACTTCACTGTATATTTACCATGCAAAGAAAAGTAACGATATAAGTGGATTAAAATGAATGATATTTTATTTAACAAAACCTTAAAATCCTGATATGCTAAAGTGCTGAAAAAAGTATGGCGTCAGCAGGTTCTGTTACAAAATTGTAAAGTTGATGGATCTTATGATGAATTTTTATAGCTTAGATTTTCATCATCATTATGGGATGAGAAATAAAAATTCCTTGGTTATTTTTCACTGGCTTCACTGTAACTTTTTTTTAAATTCGGTGATCAATTTTAGAATTTTTACTTCAACGCCATCTAGTAAACATTAAGAAAGCTAAACTATTAGGTTTCCCTTCAAAGCAAAGTCACCTTTATGGTGTCTAAGATAACAGCTCTTTTTGACGTTATGCTTTTTAAATCTCTTTTTGTTATGTTGAAGTATCTGTATGTAATCCCTACTAATCCCTACTAATATTATAAATGCGAAAGTAACTCTGTCTGTCTGTCTGTTACGCTTTCACGCCTAAACCACTGAACCGATTTTGATGAAATTTGGTATGAAGATATAACTGAACTTGGGAAAGGACATAGGATACTTTTTATCGCGAAAATAAAGGTACAAAATTACAAGGGTTTGTAATAGGGGACGCAAGTTTGTGTCGACGTTCCTTATTATCAAACATAAAATCATGTAAGATTGTTTAATCTACCCTTACCGTGTCGCGCGATATAAACGAAATCCACGAAGGCGAAGCCGCGGGCGGAAAGCTAGTATTAAATAAACAGTTTTTTACTAAAAGCATATCAAACCTTAAACGGTACTAAAATCAAAAAGGAAATATTTAAATGTTCTTGTCTGTTTGCCCGTCTGTCCCGGGTAATCTCTGACTGAATCTACATTATCTTGATAAAAAAATTTAATTAAATTCGACTTTTGTCAGTAATCAATTTAATATTTTACACAAGGCTTTCATAAATTTAATTATTATCATTATCATAAATTAAATTTCATAAGTATCAACTCTAGAATAAACAAATAACTAGTTATGAAAGAGGTTGTGTTAAGTGTTATGAAGTGTATTCTATAATAATCGATGTACTTGCAATTTGCATACAATTTTATAATCTGCCACTCCGCGCCAGGCGACGAAGCGCGGAGCAGTGTGGGAACCGCCTTATGGTTACGGATATATTTTTGTTTCGGATATCCAATAGTGTGTGGATATCCAGCACAACAAAAAGATGAAATATCATCAAACATGCTCCAAATCCAAACTAGTTGTGTAGCAGAAGGAATTATTCTATTTGTACTTTTTTATTCATTTAAATTTTTAAAAGAAATAAGATTTCGATAGTATGTACTGAAATCTCCAGAAGTAAGAACTTTTAAAACATTGATTGTTATGTGACATTTGACTCATAAATTTACCAAATCTTTCGCCAACGTCCATACCATGTTGAATACACCGGTTCTCGTCCGATCACCGAAGTTAAGCAACATCGGGCGTGGTTAGTACTTGGATGGGTGACCGCCTGGGAATACCACGTGATGTTGGCTTTTTGCAATTTAAATTTTTTTGCAGCAACAGTTTTGGTCTCTAGTTAAAGGTCTAAAGAATACAATCTCCCGCCATAAGAAATTTTTCATCATGGTTATTATGTTCATTTCACGGTGTGTACATCGTCACAAAGAGCATATAAAGCGCCATTACAGACACCGTATTAGAGTATAATGTTGTCATACATACATTTCATTATTTTCAATATTAATGTTCATGCTTTTAGTAACACAAGCAGGTGTATACAGGGGCCTAACGCCCAATATTTCGATTGTAATGCAGGCACCACACTTCGTTATGCGCTATTCGTTATGCGGGTTATTCGCGAGCATACGGCGAAGTGTGGAGAGTTTATTCGCCAATATTCGCTTAGATACGATTCGCCGAATAGCGAATACGCGTATCCGTCGAATTGTCGGTTTTTTGACACACTTCAAAGGACATGAATAAGGCGAATACGAGCATCGACTGCCCACACTTCGGACGGCTAGTAAAGTGTCCTGTGCATAACTAACAACCATAGACTATAAAATAGTTTTTGAAATAGATAAATCAATTAAACGATTAAAATAATCTATCTTAATGATCAAAATAATTTGACTTCATTTAAGTATTGTTTCTGTCAATTTAATAAAATAAAAAGGGAATTAAAATAATATGTTTCGTTCGTTCGTTGACCAATAAAAATGACAATGTCCTGTGCTCATCTAACAGCCATAGACTATAAAACAGTTTTTGAAATAGAATAAATCGATTAAACGATTAAAATAATCTATCATATGATCAAATTAATTAGACTTTATTTAAGTATTGTTTCTGTAAATTTAATAAAATTAAAAGGAAATTAAAATAATATGTTTCGTTCGTTCGTATGGATTCGTTTCGTTCACCATAAAAATGACAATGACACATCTCTACAACACACATATTTGCCTTATTTGGCATACCAGTTCGAAGTGTGGTGGCATGTTTGTTGTTTGCGCGCATAACAAATATTTGGGCGAATACGGCGTAGACACATAACGAATAGCGCATAACGAAGTGTGGTGCCTGCATAAAGCTCAATATTCAGGCACTAAACAGACAAAATAAAGAAGCCGCTATCGTAATTGTGAAAAGCGCCATCTACTAGCCCACTTGAAAACTACTAACGTCTCCTGTTAACTTTAATGGACTATTCTAAAATTGAAACGTCAAATTATCTACGTAAATGTGTTATTAAATTCTACTTGTATGTTGTACAAATTATTTGTATCCCTTTTTGAAAACGGACGGACGAGTATGAAATTTGGCATAAAGCTTATATGGTGGAGATGAACAGTAAGTTGAAAGAAAAATAGAATTAAAGTCGAATTTCGACTACCGGGCCGGGATTTTTAAAAACATGTTGGATATAATTCTGTGTAGTATTGAAATAATAATTTCGGCTTACCATTCGCAAACGTCCATACCATGTTGAATACACCGGTTCTCGTCCGATCACCGAAGTTAAGCAACATCGGGCGTGGTTTAGTACTTGGATGGGTGACCGCCTGGGAATACCACGTGATGTTGGCTTTTTGCACTTTTTTGTGTAGGCTCATTGGTGAACTGTCATTTTGAAAGTTTTCCTTGAAAGAATGTGATTACAGCACTCTGCCTTTTGATTCACATTATTGGCTATGTCTTTCGTTTAGCCCTTATAGTATTATCCCGGGCTGAAAACCTCGTATCTCTTTTTTCACCATTTTAAAAACCGGACTTTTTTTTATGTAAGTAGGGTATGTACTTTATTTTACAGTGTTCGTAATTTATGCTCTTTTGTTAGAGCAGAAAATAATTGTGGATGGATGAATTTAAGAAGAGATACACACACATACAAAAACTTCATAATAAATAAATAAATAAATATTTCAGACATCTTGCACACAACGCCATCTAGTCTTAAACTAAGCAGAGCTTGTAATTACTAGACCACTGACATAAATACATAAACATACTTTTTTCTGTAAATGTAGACTTCCACTATGGAGGAACAGATATCGTGTTCCTACAATACAAAGGGATGATCCTCCGACCAGGTGAGGTGATCATGCCTGGCGGGCCACTGCAAAAGTATTTTTTTATATATAGCTGCCAAAATGACTCTACTCTGCCTGATGGAAAGCATGAGTAGAGTCCAATAGTGAACACCACCTTAATTGTTAATGTTGACAATATCAGCATGGTGATCTACACTATGGTCGCTTAGTAAAATGATTTTTCATGACATTTAAAAAAAACTTAATTAAAAATAATAAATAAATAAATATTTCGGACATATTACAGACAACGCCATCTAGTCCCATACTAAGTAGACGTGTTATGGGTACTAGAAAACTGATATAAATAAACATACTTTTTTTTGTTGTAAATACATACATATTATACATAGAAAATACCCAAACTCCGAAACAAATATCAAACAAATATGTGGTCCAACCCGGGAATCGTCCCGAGACCTCTTGATCAGCAGCCGCATACGCTGACCACTACACCAACAAGGCAGTCATAGATATCAGGATGGTGATCTATGGTTGCTTAGTGAGATGATTTTTCATGCCCAATTAAAAAAACTTAATTGATTAAATTGATTTTAATTTTATGGTAAATATATGAATTATATCATTTTTTTTTGTTATGAACATGCCCAAGTGACTGCTTTTCTTGATGGAAACCATGAGTAGAATATGAGAGATATGGAGGCCTGTTGAGATGATTCTGCTTCATTGGTCCTCCGGTCTCATAAACTCGATAATTTTTGTAATCACTACATAGTATAAAACAAAGTCGCTTTCTCTGTCCCCATGTACGCTTAAATCTTTAAAACTACGCAAAGGATTTTGATGCCGTTTTCTTTAATAGATAGAGTGATTCAAGAGGAAGGTTTTTATGTATAATAATTTATTCGTTTATACAACCAAAATCAATATTATGGAGTAGTACGAAATTCTTTTTGCGTTAGTGTTTGACATTACATGCCCTGCCCTCTTCACCATGAATATTCCTAGAAAAACAGATTTCAAATGTTATTAATAAAAACAGCAAAAAACCATATTCAGCATGGATAAAAGAAAACCAGATTGCAGTGTTTCTATAAAAAAAATGTGATTTATGAATACATTAAACAAAATGATAAATGCAAAAGGCCAACATCACGTGGTATTCCCAGGCGGTCACCCATCCAAGTACTAACCACGCCCGATGTTGCTTAACTTCGGTGATCGGACGAGAACCGGTGTATTCAACATGGTATGGACGTTGGCAACAGATATTATAAATTTTTTATTCTAATACATCAAGCAAATAAGTAATTACATTATTGTAAGCTATATATATAGTCTTAAAAAAATATATATATAATACCTACTGTTTAGCAACAGTATATTCTTTGTAAATAATAACTTTATAAAATTTCCATTTGCACATAGTCTAACAAATAGGAACTACATTATTTAACGTTTAATGTTCTGACTGTTGGAGACCTTTTTGATAATGGGGTGTAATATAATATTTCTTAGAAAAAAAAATGGATCCTTAATCTAATAGCATTGTTCTTCTTAGATTACGTCCGAAATCTGATATAAAAAGCTTTAATTTATTTAAAGAAAAACTACGAAATTGGTTTGATTTTGTAGGTCGGATACAATTATTTTTCATCATTTCAATGCTAAACTTGCAAAAGTTAAGTCAACGCCAAATTTTATGTTAGCTCCATCTACCGGCATTAAGTTCAAATTGGAAACATACCACCATAAAATTCTTCTGGTCTAGTAGTTCCATAATACGCTACTAGATGGTACTACATGAACAAAAGTTTAGATTTCTTTTTTCCCGCAAAAATAGCTAGGACTACACGGTTGGCCTAGTGGCTTAAGCGGTCGCCACATCGCTTCCTACTGCGCCAAGTGTCGTGGGTCCAAATCCCACGTAGGATAACACTGTGTGATTCACAATTTGTTGTTCTGAGTCTGGGTGTTCTTTGTGTCCGCTTGTATATGTTTGTAAAGTTCCCCGCGACACAGGAATTTATATTCCTAATGCGGGAGTTGTCTTTAAAAAAAAAAAAAAGATGTCGTCCCTACAAAAAGAGTTTTTACTTTGATAAAATACATGTCATTTTTATAATCAAAGAGTTTTTAATATCAGTCGTACGTAACACATACACTGTAAATCTCTTTCTAAATTAAAAAAACTTTACTTTAGTTAGATGGTCATTTGGACTTTACAAAACACGTGGAGTTGCTGAGTGGTAGGATTTAAAAAGAAAATATTAAGTTTGTGAGTATGTATGTATGTTTGCTGCTCTTTCACGCAAAAACTACTGGACGGATTATGATAAAACTTTACAGTAATATAGCTTATATATCAGAATAACACATAGACTAATTTCTACTACTATAATCGAGATACACGTGGGCGGAGCCAGAGCGAAAGCTAGTTTAGGTATAAATGAACATAAATGTTTCTAAATACACAAAGGGAATTTGGGGTCGCAAATAGTTCTCGATACCTGTGGCCACTTCATCCATCCTGTATTGATTCGATGCTGTACGGACCAATTTCGCCATTATTTTGTAACCGGGAACCGAGATACCTGAATTAGGTTCAGACCGAAATAGATGTTCCATATCGACATGGCAACAGGACCGGAGAGACCGAACATGTATTCTGCTTTAGTTCCGCTGATTTTCATTTTTTTTTTTGTATGACGTATTAGAACAACAAATATAATTCTACTAACGCCAACGTCCATACCATGTTGAATACACCGGTTCTCGTCCGATCACCGAAGTTAAGCAACATCGGGCGTGGTTAGTACTTGGATGGGTGACCGCCTGGGAATACCACGTGATGTTGGCTTTTTGCTTTTCATTTTCAAGACGCAAATCTCCTTCATCACTTTTATTATTTTCCGTATATCTTATCAAGCAGTCATACTTAGAAGTATGTCAGTGATTAATTTCATAGCAGAAGTACCAGCTAATGTCATTAAATATGTAGAGGTCGGGCAAAGGGCCGTCCTGAAAGCCAAGCCAAGACCTTTCGACCTTTCTCATTCCCAACCAATCAGCTGTATGAGGAAAATGAAGTAAGACAGTGAAGTTATTCCTTCTAAATGTTATGATGAAACAGTAAACTGAACTATATGTTTAAGTTAACTACAACTGCTTTATTGCTATATTGATTGATCTAGTCGTTAGCGTATGCGGCTGCTAATCAATAGGTCTCGGGTTCGATTCTCGGGTCAGATCAAATGATTGTATGATCTGCAATGATATTATAAAAAAAAGGTAGATATCGCACTATCGCGCGATTATTGTTGAGGACAAATGTAGACAATCGTCGTGACTTCATTTAGTCGGCTAATAGAAGCTAGCGAATAAACACGTTGTCAGAGCGTTTCCGTGAAGTGCTTATTATTACCAAAATGCGTAGCTGTGTGTTAAGAAGGTGTAAAAACTATGGTTCCAAAGTAAATAAAAAGGAAGAGATACATACCACGGGTAACTATTTATAAGTAACTACGTAATTTTTGTATTTTGTCACGGTTTTGTTTCCCATTTACCGAAATTAATAAATGATATCCAGTATTAGTTAAGGCGCGTTAAAAAAGGACAGAGGATAAGATTGTAACTGAAGTGTGACAAGGACTAATAACGGTCGATGGCATGCGTAATAGATTAAATCTCTTTAGCTATCTCTTTCTTTACCATGCATTCCGTATTATCTTTTGCATTCGTAATCGTAATGTATGTATACACCTATAAATAAGTACGTCATGTCATACCGCAACAATATCGAACGCCGTTTAGTATGAAGGTAACCTATCTTTCTATATAATATCATTGATGATCTGCAAAAATTTGATTCGGTGTTTGGGTGTATAATATATACATATCTACTTACAAAAAAAAAGTATATAAGTATTTATATCTGTTATCTAGTACCCATAGTACAAGTACTCTGCTTAGTTTAGGACTAGATGATGTTGTGTGTCAGATGTCCAAAAAAAAAACTCCCTTATGATCCTCATAAACATACACACCGCCGCAGAGGCAGTGTGTGTAATACGGGAAGATCTTAGCGCACATCGTATAAAGGACGATTCTACTGTTTTATGGATATTTATGTAAATAAACGTACTCATAAACCTATATCTAAATCGAAAAATCGTTTTAGAAACCTCACAGTGTTTTTAAAAGACCTATCTAATGATACCTCACACGATGGGATAGACGCGAGAAAAAAATACATCCCCACTTTACATGTAGGGGAGGTATCCTAAATAAAATTATTTTTCATAATTTTATTGTAGAACTGTGTCCACGTAATTACAACGCATATTAATACAAAGTTTCATCTTTCTAGCACCAACCGTTTGGGCGGTAGGTCGAGGACGGACGGACGGACGGACCGCCGTCATGGCGAATCTATAAGGGTTCCGAGTCATGAACTACGGAACTCTAATAAAAATGCATATAAAAGAAAGGTTACATCCTGGCTGTAATATGGATTACCGAGAAACGCAGTAATAAGTTTTTGTTGCATATTTTTAGGGTTCCGTAGCCAAATGGCAAAAAACGGAACCCTTATAGATTCGTCAAGTCTGTCTGTCCGTCCGTATGTCACAGCCAATTATTTCCGAAACTGTAAGAGCTATACTGTTGAAATTTGGTCAGTCGACGTATTCTGTGAACCGCATTAAGATTTTTACATAAAAATAGAAAAAAAACAATACATTTTGGGGGTCCCCACACTTGGAACTGAAACTCAAATTTTTTTTTTTTTCATCAAACCTATACGTGTGGGGTATCTATGGATAGGTCTTCAAAAATGATGTTGAGGTTTCTAATATCATTTTTTTCTAAACTGAATAGTTTGCGCGAGAGACACTTCCAAAGTGGAAAAATGTGTCCCCCCCCCACTCTAACTTCTAAAATAAGAGAGTGATAAAACTAAAAAAAATATATGTTATACATTACCATGCAAACTACCAACGAAAATTGGTTTGAACAAGATCTAGTGAGTAGTTTTTTTTTAATACGTCATAAATCGTAACACGCAATTTACCTTTCATCCAATCAATACACTAGTATAAAAACATCGATGAAAGTTACAACAAACTACAAGAACTTTTATATCATGTTACTTGCTGTTAGTATTAAATGCCTTGACATCGGACATACAGGAGGAGGCACCTTGGTGCATGCTTTATGCAGATGACATTGTACTGGTTAGTGAAGATGGGGGTGAGGTCCAGAACAGATTGGAAAAATGGCAACAAAAGCTGGAGAATGTTGGCTTGAAAATCAGCAGAACCAAAACCGAGTACATGTTCTGCGATTTCGGCGGTCTCTCCAGCCCTGGAACCATTACGCTGGATGGGACAGCAATAACAGTCTGCTCCAATTTTAAGTACCTTGGCTCTCTACTGCAATGTGACGGTGAGATCGATCGAGCTGTACAACACCGAATCAATTCGGGATGGGTGAAGTGGCGGCAAGTAACGGGGACAATCTGTGACCCTAGTTTCCCCTTAAAACTTAAAGGACAGGTCTATAAAACTATCATCAGACCTGCCGTCCTGTATGGTTCTGAAAGTTGGCCCATTAAGAAAGCGAATGAGAGACGCCTGAACGTTGCTGAAATGCGAATGCTAAGATGGATGTGTGGTGTAACTCGGATGGACAAGGTCAGAAATGAATACTTACGAGGAAGTCTGAAAGTAGCGCCACTGGATGAAAAGTTAAGAAGTAATAGGTTATCTTGGTATGGACATGTTAAGCGGAGGGATGAGGAAAATGTGGCAAAGAAAATGTTGGGTATGGAAATTGAAGGTTACATGGCAAGAGGGAGACCAAAGAAAAGGTGGATGGATTGTGTGAAAGAAGATATGAATAGGAAGGGAGTTAACAGTGAAATGACGAGTGATAGAGTAGAATGGAAGGATAAAACATACTGCGCCGACCCCAAATAAAATTGGGATAAGGGCAGGCAGATGATGACTTGCTGATACGGAACCCTTCATGGGCGAGTCCGACTCGCACTTGGCCGCTTTTTTAGCGGTTAATTCTTTTCGCACCATATACCATTTTCTAATATATAGGTACGAAAATTCTTTTAGCGTTGGTGTTTTAAATTATATAATGCGACCTCTTCATCAAGGATAAGAATATACCACGAAAAACAGATTTCAAAAAATGTTTGTTTTTCTAAAAATATGATTATTAAAGCAAAAAAGCCAACATCACGTGATAAGAATATACCACGAAAAACAGATTTCAAAAAATGTTTCTATTCCTAAAAATAAGAATAGCAAAATGCCAACATCACGTGGTATTCCCAGGCGGTCACCCATCCAAGTACTAACCACGCCCGATGTTGCTTAACTTCGGTGATCGGACGAGAACCGGTGTATTCAACATGGTATGGACGTTGGCGTAAAGAGATAAATTTACGGTTTGCTATCTATGGCTATGATTTTACATTCTTTAATTTTTACTATCTCTATTTACAATATCTACTAGCTGATGCCCGCGGCTCCGCTCGCGTCCTAGGGGTATGAAAAATAGATAGTAGCCGATTCTCAGACTTACTAAATATGCATAAAAATTTCAAAAGAATAGGTTAAGCCGTTTCGGAGCAAAATGGGATCGAACATTGTGACACGAGAATTTTATATATAAGATTTTATTTTCCAATATCTAATCTCATCCAATGCATTACATTAATGTATTGTAAAACGTCTTTTTTAAAGCACATTAAAATTAAGAAATAGAAAATAATGTCGGATGAATATACATACGTCTATTGTTTGGAAATGACGCAAAATCTATTGTTCCAAATGAATTAAAAAAAACTTCCAAAAACGAGTTGAATCTTAGTCTATGGTGATATTTTTTGTTGCTTACACTGTCAGGTCAAATTATCAATTTTCAAAAATAGGTAATAACTCAAATCTGTTGGTGTTAGAGGAATTTAAAAAAATCTGAAAGAGAAGGAATGGTCTGTCTAAAAATTTAATGTTTTTATGTAGTCATAAAACAATCAACCTACAAAAATTAAAGAAATGGAAGTACAAATGGTTGTCTTTCTTTCATAAAAGTGCAAAAAAGCCAACATCACGTGGTATTCCCAGGCGGTCACCCATCCAAGTACTAACCACGCCCGATGTTGCTGAACTTCGGTGATCGGACGAGAACCGGTGTATTCAACATGGTATGGACGTTGGCAACAGCCACTATAAATTTTTTATTCTAATACATCAAGCAAATACGTAATTACATTATTGTAAGCTATATATATATATAGTCTTTTCTTAAAAATATTTATATTTAATACCTACTGTTTAGCAACAGTATATTCTTTGTAAATATTATCTTCTCTATAAAATTTCCATTTGCACTTAATCTAACAAATAGGAACTACATTATTTAACGTTTAATGTTCTGACTGTTGGAGACCTTTTTGATAATGGGGTGTAATATATTATTTCTTAGAAAAAAAAAATGGATCCTTAATCTAATAGCATTGTTCTTCTTAGATTACGTCCGAAATCTGATATAAAATGCTTTAATATATTTAAAGAAAAACTACGAAATGGGTTTGATTTTGTAGGTCGGATACAATTATTTTTCATCATTTCAATGCTAAACTTGCAAAAGTTAAGTCAATGCCAAATTTTATGTTAGCTCCATCTACCGGCATTAAGTTCAAATTGAAAACATACCACCATAAAATTCTTCTGGTCTAGTAGTTCCATAATACGCTACTAGATGGTATTACAGAAACAAAAAGTTTAGATTTCTTTTTTCCCGCAAAAATAGCTAGATCTGCTCGGTTGGCCTAGTGGCTTAAGCGGTCGCCATCGCTTCCTACTGCGTCAAGTGTCGTGGGTTCAAATCCCACGTAGGATAACACTTTGTGTGATTCACAATTTGTTGTTCTGAGTCTGGGTGTTCTTTGTGTCCGTTTGTATATGTTTGTAAAGTCCCCCGCGACACAGGAATTTATATTCCTAATGCGGGAGTTGTCTTTAAAAAAAAAAAAGAAACAACAGATTGTCGTCCCTACAAAAAGAGTTTTTACTTTGATAAAATACATGTCATGTTTATAATCAAAGAGTTTTTAATGACAGTCGTAACACATACACTGTAAATCTCTTTCTAAATTAAAACAAAGCGGCCAAGAGCGAGTCGGACTCGCCCATGAAGGGTTCCGTATCAGCAAATAACATCATATAAAAGTTCTTGTAGTTCGTTGTAACTTTCATCGATGTTTTGATACTAGTGTATTGATTGGATGAAAAGTAAATTGCGTGTTACGATTTATGACGTATTAAAAAAAAACTACTCACTAGATCTCGTTCAAACCAATTTTCGTTGGTAGTTTGCATGGTAATGTACAACATATTTTTTTTTTAGTTTTATCACTCTCTTATTTTAGAAGTTAGAGGGGGGGGACACACATTTTTCCACTTTGGAAGTGTCTCTCGCGCAAACTATTCAGTTTAGAAAAAAATAATATTAGAAACCTCAACATCATTTTTGAACACCTATCCATAGATATAGGTTTGATGAAAAAAAAATTTTTGAGTTTCAGTTCCAAGTATGGGGACCCCCAAAATGTATTGTTTTTTTTCTATTTTTATGTAAAAATCTTAATGCGGTTCACAGAATACATCGACTGACCAAATTTCAACAGTATAGCTCTTATAGTTTCGGAAATAATTGGCTGTGACATACGGACGGACAGACAGACAGACTGACAGACAGACAGACAGACAGGCTTGACGAATCTATAAGGGTTCCGTTTTTTGCCATTTGGCTACGGAACCCTAAAAACGTTACTTTAGATAGTCATTTGGACTTACAAAACACGTGGAGTTGCTGAGTGGTAGGATTTAAAAAAATTATATTAAGTTTATGAGTATGTATGTATGTTTGCTGCTCTTTCACGCAAAAACTACTGGACGGATTATGATAAAACTTTACAGTAATATAGCTTATATATCAGAATAACACATAGACTAATTTCTACTGCCATAATCGAGATACACGTGGGCGGAGCCAGAGCGAAAGCTAGTTTAGGTATAAATGAACATAAATGTTTCTAAATACACAAAGGGAATTTGGGGTCGCAAATAGTTCTCGATACCTATGGCCACTTCATCCATCCTGCATTGATTCGATGCTGTACGGACCAATTTCGCCATTATTTTGTAACCGGGAACCGAGATACCTGAATAGATGTTCCATATAGAGACATGGAAACAGGACCGGAGAGACGGAACATGTATTCTGTTTTAGTTCCACTTATTTTCATTTTTTTTTGCACGACGTATTAGAACAACAAATATATATAGACTGTCGCCAACGTCCATACCATGTTGAATACACCGGTTCTCGTCCGATCACCGAAGTTAAGCAACATCGGGCGTGGTTAGTACTTGGATGGGTGACCGCCTGGGAATACCACGTGATGTTGGCTTTTGGCATTTCATTTTCAAGACGCAAATCTCCTTCATCACTTTTATTATTTTCCGAATATCTTATCAAGCAGTCATACTTAGCCGTATGTCAGTGATTAATTTCATAGCAGAAGTACCAGCTTAGTGTCATTAAATATATAGAGGTCGGGCAAAGGGCCGTCCTGAAAGCCAAGCCAAGACCTTTCGACCTTTCTCATTCCCAACCAATCAGCTGTATGAGGAAAGTGAAGTTAAACAGTGAAGTTATTCCTTCTAAATGTTATGATGAAACAGTAAACTGAACTATATAAGTTAACTACAACTGTTTTATTGCTATATTGATTGATCTAGTCGTTAGCGTATGCGGCTGCCGATCAATAAGTCTCGGGTTCGATTCTCGGGTCAGATCAAATGTTTGTATGATCTGCAAAAATTTGATTCGGTGTTTGGGTGTATAATATGTACATATCTACTTACAAAAAAAGTATATACGTATTTATATCTGTTGTCTAGTACCCATAGTACAAGCTCTGCTTAGTTTGGGACTAGATGATGTGTGTCAGATGTCCAAAAAAAAAATCTCCCTTGTGATCCTCATAAACATACACACCGCCGCAGAGGCAGTGTGTGTAATACGGGAAGATCTTATCGCACATCGTATAAAGGACGATTCTACTGTTTTATGGGTACATGAGAAAATAAACGTACTCATAAACGCATATCTAAATCGAAAAATCGTTTTAGAAACCTCACAGTGTTTTTAAAAGACCTATTTAATGATACCTCACACGATGGGATAGACGCGAGAAAAAAAATACATCCCCACTTTACATGTAGGGGAGGTATCCTAAATAAAATTATTTTTCATAATTTTATTGTAGAACTTTGTCCACGTAATTACAACACATATTAACGCAAAGTTTCATCTTTCTTGTACCAACCGTTTGGGCGGTAGGTCGAGGACGGACGGACCGCCGGACATGGCGTATCTATAAGGGTTCCAAGTCATGAACTGCAGAACCCTAATTAAAATGCATATAAAAGAAAGGTTACATCCTGGTTGCAATATGGATTACCGGGAAACGAAGAATCTGTTGATGGATTTGCGATGATTGGTTTCTGTTGCATATTTTAATTTTTTGGCTTATACAGGTTCCTAGTTCTACAGTGGATGTTTTTCGTAGTTCTTTTGGTTCTACAATCGGGTACAGTCAAATTTGAAGTAAACTACCCTTGCTTTTCCTTTTTTTAGCGGTTAATTCTTTTCGCACCATACATTTTCTAATATAAAGGTACGAAAATTATTTTGGCTTTGGTGTTTTATAGTAGATTAGTACCCAAGGGCTGTAAGGCATCAATTGCAGCCCGACATATTTAGGCGCACGAGCGCAGCGAGGGCGCCTATAGTTCGAGGGTTCAGTTGGTGCTTACACCCGAGGTAACTATTCTGCTTTACATCTCGATTGTGAGGTAAGTAGAAAAAAACCGGCATTATAAAAATAAAACATTGTTAATTGCTGCTTCAGCTTCAATTTTCATTGAATCGGGAGTGCAGCTTATATCTTCATCACATAAAGAATTCATGTTTTTTCTTAATTAGCACGTAATTATAAAAAAAACCAAAAAAAAAACAATATTTAAATTAAAAGTTTTCTATTCCCGCCTCTTTTCATTAAAAAGAAACAAGTAAAGAACTTTTTAATTGTTTTTTTCAAGAATGAAATTGAGCTTCGCCGTTCGATATTTAAAATTGATGACTAATATACTCACACGAAAACAAGGCTGAATAGCAAAGCGACCTCTTTGGTCATTGGGCTGAATGCATGATGTCTTTGCCAGTATGATGGTTACATGGACGCGAGAACTTTTTGTAAGGAAGAAGCGTATTTTTTTTAATTACTTACCGCCCTAGGGCTTTTCTAGCTACATTATTACCCTAGAGCGCTAATAAGTCACTTACAAGCCCCATTTGGAGGTAATAAGAACCTACTTACCGAACATGAGAGATGTAAAATTATATAATGCGACCTCTTCATCAAGGATAAGAATATACCACGAAAAACAATTTCAAAAAATGTGTTTTCCTAAAAATATGATTATTAAAGCAAAAAAGCCAACATCACGTGATAAGAATATACCACGAAAAACAGATTTCAAAAAATGTTTCTATTCCTAAAAATAAGAATAGCAAAAAGCCAACATCACGTGGTATTCCCAGGCGGTCACCCATCCAAGTACTAACCACGCCCGATGTTGCTTAACTTCGGTGATCGGACGAGAACCGGTGTATTCAACATGGTATGGACGTTGGCGAGAGCTAAAACGAATTTGTTGTTCTTATATGTCAAGAAAAAAAGTCACTATATTATTTGAAGCCACAGATAACCACAGGTTATCTGTGTTTGAAGCTCTATGGTTTCTAAACACTTTTAGTAAAAAAAAATACGACCTACTGTCTAGCAGCAATGTTATATTATAATATAGTTGTTGTTTTTCTTTGTCTGTTTTGTTTGTCATTTTGATTTTGTCTTTATTCTTAATTACACAAAGAGGTAGGTATTATGTAACAGGTGTAACAAATAGAAGCACAAAATACATAATTTAGTGACGAATGTTCTGACTTTTATCAAACTTTTTGTTTCTATATTTTATATTACATTATTGTTCTTAGATGACGTGCGATATCTGATATATATGTCTTATAAACTGTGTTTTACAATGTTTGCTTTCATTTATTTGTAGAGAAAAACATCGATCTATTTTAGATATCTATAGAAGAAAACCTAAGAAATTGGTTCGATTATCTTGTAGTTTTTGTCATTTCAATTCTTAACTGGCAAAATGTATGTCATCGCCATCTACCGGCATTACGTTTAAAGTGGAAACATTTCTGGTCTAGTAATTCAACAATAGGCTACTAGATGGTATTGCAAGCAGTATAGTATAGTTTAGATTTCTTTTTTTTCCCGCAATAATTATTTTGTAGTTCCTTTAAAATAGTTTAGAACATGTTTTTAATGGTAGACAGTGGACTGTTAGAAGCTGTTGATTATAATTACTTAGACACGCACATAGTCCATCAACCTTGAGCTTAAAAAAAAATTATACTAGTTTGATTACTGAACGATTTAATGAAAAAAAATTAAATACCACAATAAATGTAATTTGCCAATTAATTAAAATCAGAAGTGATGATTGAGATTTAAAATTATTTGTAAAAATGTGCAAAAGAAGCCAACATCACGTGGTATTCCCAGGCGGTCACCCATCCAAGTACTAACCACGCCCGATGTTGCTTAACTTCGGTGATCGGACGAGAACCGGTGTATTCAACATGGTATGGACGTTGGCAACAACAGTTGTAAATGTAGTGTATTGTTTAAAATAGTAAATAATCTCTTTTTAACCGACTTCAGAAAAGGAGGAGGTTCTCAATTCGTCGGAATCTTTTTTTTTTTTAATGTATATTTAGCGATAATTTCGCCGCTTATGAACCGATTTCAAAAATTATATTTGCATTGGAATGAGCGTAGCTTACAGGTGGTCCCATCGTCACCATATCGGGATCTGATGATGGGATCCCAAGGAAATCGAGGGAACTCCTCAAATATCATAGGCACAATTGTCGCGATTTGAGTACTCGGAATAGTTTTTCATTGAAGTCGGTTCCTTTTTGTTAATTATTTATTAATTTATTATTTTATTTTAATTTAATTATTTTATTTATTTTAATTTGGAAAAAGGGTAAGATGATTATGGTTAAGGGTTAAGGCTATTAATGTACACATTTAACTATAATTACGCTTAAGTAAAATACCATTCATTTTGATATTTGGACAGAAAAAAAACTAATAATAAAATGTAGCCAGAATTACCCTTACTCTACAATAATTTAGATTTATAACTAAGAAAGATTTAATTATAAAAAAACTGTGTACTGTAGTGTATTATATCTAATTCTCATGCCCTCCTGCCAATTCCATGCCATGCCCATGCAAAAATGGTTCAGGGACAATGGTTTTACGGAAATTGTAAATTAGTAATTTGATTATTAATTAAAAAATGTACAAAATGCTTTTACGCTATTTAAATTACTTATTTATTGAAAAATTACCAATATTACAAAAGAATTTGTCAGAAGTGGGATTCGAACCCACGCCCTCATAGAGGACCAGAAGAACTCAGAACCCACTTTCTAGTGAGCAAGGTATAACCTTGAGTCTGGCGCCTTAGACCGCTCGGCCATCCTGACAGATGGCAACCATGTCGAAATTATCGATTACATTCACATGGTACAGAATCGACAATTAAAACCCTCTAATCGATATGTAAAGGACTTTTAGAAAAAAAAATCAGTACAAATAGGTAGTAGAAAGCCAAAATACACACGAATTTAGAAAATAAACTATGAAAACAATTGAAGTTAAATTTTAATGCCATCTATATTGGCTTATGAAACTTTAGTTTAGTTTTACTATTCCACGATAGATGGCAAGCATGTGTAAACTTATTTATATTATTTACTAGCTGACCCGGCAGACTTCGTACTGCCTCAATCGATAAATAGAAAACCTAAACTTTAGTATAAAATAAACTTAAAACAAACAAAAGGAATTTATAATTAATAAAAATAATTCATTTTTATATATTCACCTTTTAAAACTTCTCTGGATTTCACAAATAATTCAAGACCAAAATTAGCCAAATCGGTCCAGTCGTTCTAGACTTTTAGCGAGACTAACGAACAGCAATTCAATTTTTTATATTTAAAGACAACACTCATTTATCACACATCTATCACTAGTTTAAATAATAGTAAAACACTTATTGTTTTGTCAAAAACACTAAAAAGCAAAAAGCACTCACATTGATTGATCATTCGTTATCAAAAGTTTGTAACGTAGGTACCTACGTAATATTAAAATACTATATTTAATCATTTTGAATAAAAACATCACATATTTAAAACCGTCTTTAGTGCAATACAAAACCTAAGTTAATTTTAATTATCGAAGTTTCAATGAATAAAAATATCAAATCTTTATTCAGAAATGCACTTAAAACAACACATTCACTGTTTCGTAACAACACAAGTATATGTTGTATCTAATAAAACAACAAACGAATTGAGGAAATCTTTTGTACACTAGATTTACTTTTATTTCAAACTGTTTACAATACATTACATTTACAAGTCTAAACTCCCCAATCTCCAACTGAAAATAATAATGTTACCAAGTTTTACTAACCCAAAAACTACTATAGCCTTTGGTTTCAACGTTTATTTTAGATCTTGAACATTAACTAAATTTCCTTGTAAACTATATAGATTTACTTATTTTATATGAATGTATATTTTTATTTTAAGAAGTATATTAAAGTGTTACTCAGAGTTTATGAAATATTTCATATCTCATATTTTAAATGATCCTTGAAAGTTTAGTTAAAAATTACTATCTGTAGAATAAACCAATACATCTCTTCCTGTTTTTTGAATTTTTGGTAGTAAATAAAATAGTAGTAAACTGTGGTAATACTCATTTTTTTTTGTTTTGAAGCGGGACTTATTCTGGATAAAAATTTTTAAAAGGTTACATTACCATAAACCAAAGAGTATGTAACACTACGTACCTTCTACTTGCGGACGATTCGAACGGGTCACGAGTAGACTGGATAGACAAAAAAACATGAAAAAGTAGTGTAATTTTTTGTGAAACTCTAAAAACAGTAACTGTAGCATTAGTAGTGTTCGCCTTACCAGTGCCAGTGGTTATTGTAAGCGATTACCGCACAGTGATGCCAGGTGCACTGTAATTACAGTAGATTTACTGTAATTTGACTGCTTTTGCTGTACACTGTATTCCAGCTATACAGTATACAGTGAACCATCAAGGGTAATAGATGTATTACCCTAGTTGATGAACTAATCACAGATACCATTGTAATATATTAGCGCGCCAGTCCATTTTAAGAAATTCTGTTATTTGTATAAATTATAACCCAAAAAAAAATTTTCAAGAATTTTACGGATAAAATATATATAAATGAACCCTTATGTGACAGTGATACAGATATTGATTGACAATTTATGTATAATTTATAATAGAGATTATTAAATACATTTATAATTCCAATAAAAGTAGGTTTTTTTTTACTGTAAAAATACTGTAATGAGTTTTATGATTTACTGTATTTTCCTACCGATCTACTGTAATTTTACATGCGAAACACTGTATTTTTTTCAATCCAACCTGGCAACACTGTTACCGCACTCCCCAGAGCAACACAGACCACCTACCGGAGTCGCAGGTCCATGGAATTATAAAATATGTCAAAAATAATATAAAAAATGTAGAAGCAAAATATTTATTTTATTAATTGAAAACACTAACTCTTAATTTGAATGACGTACAAACTATTTTTTTCCTGTACTTACCTTTTAAACTTTTAATGAAAGAGTAGTCAAACGGAAAAGTAATAGTTTTGAAAAAAAGAACGGAAACGGCAAACGGAAAAGTAAAACTCTATGTATGGTCACCACGGCGCCGCGCCGATTGTAATGAAGTACCGAGTTTTACTCGGTTACTACTATTTACTGTTCAACAACGCCATCTATTATTATAAGTACCTATCTGTAGTGTTGCTGTGTTGGAGTACTACTGTCTACTACCAATCAGCTAAGTGTTACTGAAAGAGTAGTAGGTACAGATCAGTACAGATGTTCTAAGCAATGCCGAATTTAAAATATTCAGTTTAGAAAAAAATGATATTAGAAACCTCACTATCATTTTTGAAGACCTATCCATAGATCCCCACACGTATGGGTTTGATGAAAAAAAAAGTGTTTAAGTTTCAGTTTTAAGTATTTAGGAAACCCCAAAAGTTTTTGTTTTTTTTCTATTTTTATGTGAAAATACTAATGCGGTCCACAATACATCTACCTACCAAGTGGCTGTGACATACGGACAGACAGACAGGCAGACAGACATAACGAATCTATAAGCAACGGAACCCTAAAAACTAGCCAAGTTATTCCTTATAAGATCATCTATCTGCAACTGAAAGTCTCCTCAATATCATTCCAGCCATGTCAGAGATTAGCTGGAACAAACAGATTAAAAATTGATTTTATAATGAATATATCTCTCAATTAGAATTTGCTGAATTACATTTTCTGTCTTGATTTTGTAAGGAAAACTAAATAAATATTATTTTAGTGTATATACTATCATTCAAATTTAGTGAAAAGCAGAAAAACCACAAACGGATACTTAAATTTTATTTATTTACATAGATATAGAACTAGTTTGAAATAATTGTACAATAATCTTAGTTATATGAAATGGAAGGTTTTATTCTTGACCCTCAATAATGAATACAGAGGAGCAGTAATTTCATTTACAAACCAATAATATAATTTACGAACTAAACGCATAATCTGTGCTATGCGAAGGCTCTGTAGTAGAAGTATCAAAATCAACAAAGACATAAAAAATAAATCTTTGTTCCCTCCTCGTATAAACGCAGTTAAAGCTTGTTTAAAAATATCTTTTACAAACCAAACCATCTCTTTGCTCATTATAAAAGTAAACAACAAAAAGTTTAAGTTTAATTTGTTTCATATAAAATATTTTCATTACGAGATATTTTCAAAGCATATGCTAGAGGAGGGGACGCAAAATTACAAACTTCCACTTGACCCCTAACTAAGCAGAGCCTAGAATATTATTTACACATTTTGATATTACACGCACAATGCGTTTCCAGGTGTGGGCCACAACGGGTTGCCATCTTAGCAAAAAGATACACAGTGTCCGTGTGGAGCTTATACACAATCACTTAACTTAGTTTACTTTAATAATAACAATTAAAACTATTCTAACTCATTTTACAAAGTCATTAACTAATTTATATTACAAACACTACATTTCTACTAATTTTATGTACATTAGAAAGGCCATTCTTCATTCCTTAATTCATTTCAGCTGTTTTGAAGGCTCTCCATAATAACCAGTGCTGCTTTCATCCAAAGTCCAGATATAAATCGATACTGCTCTCAATGCCTTAACATTTCTAAAAAACTCGGCTTGTAGTGCTTTAAGATGAGTCACCAGCATCGAGATAAAACTTTACAGTAATCTAGCTTTAGTTTTCTAAGCAGTTTTTTGGAAATATATTTTTGGTGACCAAATTTATACAAGCTAAAACACATAGGCCCATTTAGAAGTGTACTGTATAGCAGTTTGTCAGCCTATGCTTTGGCTTCCTGGTCTGATCCTCCACATGTGCGTCCAGTAGGTCCACCTAGCATCATTGTAGTGGCACACATGCCCAGCCCAATTCCACTACAAGCAAACTACTCATACTATAACAACACATTGGGACCGGCAAGATATATTGTGAGATGAGATCAGATCAGACTGCATGATGTGCTTTACGAGGCACAGGCAAAAGAAAGTTTGTAGAATAAGACAATTTCATGTTTACACTTTGAAGTTATTTTCTTCACATGCTTTTCTGCTTAATGTTATGTTATAAAGTGCAACCATTTATAATTTTATTCAGTAACAAAAACAGTCAATAAAAGGCAAACTGTATTACCAGATTCACTTTTAATAATAACAATAGCATGCAGTTTTCATTATTCTCTCATTCTAAAACTTCACAATCATCGTCATCGACAACACCTCCATCTAAAGCTGCATTTAAAATCTCCTGCCGACATTTCTGTAACTCATTATCAATGAAACTGCGATAGCATTTCGCGCGCTGCATATTTATAGTTCCTACAGGTTCCTTATTGACTAGGCCTTTTGTAAAAGTGTATATGACGGTTGTAAAATCGCCTTCTATAAATGCTAAGTTTACAGTCGGGCCGGTTTCAACAGTGCACAAATTTTCTTGTATTTCGTTGATAAAATCTATACTAAAAGTCTCTTGTGTAGGAATTGGTACGTAAATATTTGGTTTAGTCTTTTTGCTGGGTCGTGCGATGATATATAGCGTATCTATATCCTTGTTATAGCAGTATTCAGCGTCATACACTATTTTATGATCCACTAAATACATATACAGGTAGTACGCAAGTGCGACTTTCATATCAGATTGGCAGCCTAAAGCTTTCATGTCTTCTTTAATTTTACTTTCCACATCCATTTTGGTAAATAGTTAGATTTCTTGGCACTATTGTTTTCTACAACCTGAAATTTAACCAGCCAAACTAAAATAAGCATGCACTGATTCATCAAAACATGTCAATGTCAAATTAATTTGTATTTCAATGTTACCAACTCTCAAAAATTTATATCCCGAATTTAGCACAAGTACTTAAAAATAAAATTGTGTGTAAAGTAGCGCCAGGTTGGATGTTGTCGAAACCATTACATTTTTCTATATTTTAGATCACTTCAGATCACTCAAATAGTAAATTATTCAAATAAATGAGTATAAAAATACTCAATACAATAAAAGTTTATTAGATCATACCAATTTATGTATTTATAACTTGCGGTCAGTTTATTAGACTCTGTAATATTAGTGTCATGAATAACTACACTACTATTCATGTTTAAATAAACTGTATTATCTTGAGATTTCCACTTGTAAAGAAACATGAATTTAGTAATGAAAGGCAATAAATAAATATTGTTTGGTTTTTCTAAGCACAGTAGCACCCCATACATTTTGTTTAAATAGCGTTGCGTAATAACAACTTTTAAACAAAAAAAGCTTATAAACTACCTCTTAATTAAAAGCATCTTAAAACATTGCAACTCACCTATTTACTCCCTAAATTAAAGGTGATGTTCTCTAATCTGGTAACCCTGTAGTTTGCTTCAGGTGAAATGTCAAATATGTCAAACCTACGTTCTGTTATACGCAGATTTGTAACTGACGTTCTCATTTTCTGCTATAAATTAAATGAATTTAATGGGATCAACGAAATTTTGGGAGCTATTCTGTGAAAACCAAATTTTTATTACTAGTTATAATCTCCGTTTGAAATTTAAAAATATTGCTTTATATTTGATCTCTTTCAAATAAAAAAAAACATATCTATGACATTGAACCCAATGATACTTTTTAAAAGTATAAAATGACTTAAAAAAAATTAATATATCTAAGCCGAACTAAGTCACTCTGCTCTACCTGATGGAAAGCATGGGTAGAATGCAGGAGAAGGGGTCACCATCCTCGTTGTGAGGGTAGGCAATGCAGCATGGTGACCCATCTCATGGCGGCATGAATAATGATGCAGAATGTCCGGTCTCCAGTCTCACACTCGTCATTGAAATACGACAGCAAGAATGCTGGCATTATCATGATGGTCTTCTGTGTGAGGGTAGTATTGTACTGGTCGAGTCGGCCTATTCGTGTTGAAATCAGCGTGGATACACAGTCTGATGGAAAGCAAAAGCAGATTCAAAGAGTGGTGATCACCTTCCTCATTGTGGACACGGACAATGCAGCGTGGATCATAGAGAGAGGGAAACAGGTAAACTGTTCGGCGTAGGAAGGAAGAGTCTAACTGTTTAGTTCGGCAGCGTAGTGCCCACTCTAAAAAAGTGACTTTCAGAACATGCACGTGACTTCCATGTAGAGAAAGGGAGCACTCTCCATGATAAAGCCGCTTTGCAACTGCAGAGGCTCAAGATTGCTGACTGCTGCTGCTGCTTTTTCCTCAACATAACATAGATTACATACATTGGGAGGTAGTTCGAATGCTATAAGTTTGAAAAAAAGCGTACGTAACCAACCCTATCAAAGGCCTTAGCTATATAGAGTATGTCCGTGTGGTGACGGATTAAAAATACAGATTGTCATCACCCCTATTCATCCCGCGGGTGTCGTAAAAGGCGACTAAGGGATAAACTACGCAAGACAACATCGATGCAAAGAGAAGGAAAACTTGAAACCAACCCTATACCAACCCGTCTGGCCAGCGTGGTACAGTAGGCCAAAACCTCCTTTCTCAGAAGAGGCCTATGTCCAGCGGTGGACTGTTAAAGGCTGTTGATGATGATGATGTAGAGGTTGATGGCTAAAAATGTTCTACAAAGAAACTATGTTGATTAGAATTCTCTTGCTGAATAAAATGCAAATATATTTTTAATTGTTTTATTTAATTGTATAGTAAAGTTATAATTTTCGTATTATCTAAAAGATAGACCCTATGATTAACTACCGAATGAAAAAGATTACATTATTTGGGTGGGATATAATATACATTTATGAAGATGGTCACTATATTCGGTATCCCCATATCATTCTCGAGGTGAAAATTTAACTTATAATAGTAAAATGAACAAGGAAAATAAATAGGGGTTAAAAAGAAAAGCTTAAAAATAACGATTACAGAATTGTTCAGTCATATTTACATTTAAAGTAGATTACAAACGTTTACAAAATATTCTCTTACGTGTATTTTTAACTTTAATTACTTCTTAATTACGTAAAATATATTACATTGTGTAAACTTTTAAAACATGTTGCCACAGACCTTAAAACATTTTAGTTTTTATTTTATTAAAATTAATAATTACTTAGGTGGAACCGAGTAAAGAGATTTAAAAAAATACTATTTACAAGATTTCACCATGTCAAGATCCTATTCAAAAATTAAAACTAATAAATATTGACGCACGACGCATTTCAAAATTGGTCTTAGCGATTCGTTAACTTAATATTGTGATATTGTTCGCACATAAATTCACTATTTTGAACACACAAGTCTTTAGCACCACTATCATGAAATCTTAGCAATTATAGGATATCTTTACTAGTTTTGATACATTTGCCTCTAAAACATATTTCTGTTTCGTGTGACACTTCCGTCGACATTGACGTGCTTAAAACATTTGAAGGGTCCATAAATGACGACACTGATGAACTTTCTACATCTGTTACTGGTAAAACAGTTGTCTCTATTGCGTCTTTTTCTGTTTTGACATCATCTGAAGGATTTATTTTCTGCACTTCAGAAACATTTACTGCATCTGTACTGTCACTGCTTGCTGTTGGTGATGTTATTTCTGTGATTTCTTCAGGAATAAAACCTGTCTCAGTGGTTACTATTTTCGTTTTGGGTTGTTCTGTTGTGATCTGAATACTAGGTTCAGTTGTTTTGGTGCTGTTGTCTCCTTCAAAATTGCTTTCATTACCTTCTGATGTCATCCCAAACAAATAGTTCATGAAGCTAAATGCATCAGATCTATCATCAGCTTTTGTAGGTATTGGTTCAGTAGGAGTAGTATTATACATGTCATCGACTGTGGGTTCCGGAGAGCCCGTGCCCAAATCTAAGTCTCCAGGGCTAATAGTTTGAGTTTCCTGTTCTAAATATGCTGTTGTTTTCTTGTTCTCTTCGTTGATGGCTGTTTCTTCGTTAGGGGATTTTTTGCTTTGAATTCTATGTATGTCTACTGCAGGTATGACATCAACATCTGCAATATCGTCTCCACTTGTAAAGAGATCTGTAAGGTACTGTACCTTTGGTTTGTAGGTAGTTACTTTAGGTTTACCATTAAAGGTTTTTTCGTGGACAACTTTCATATTTTTAACGGGTTGTCCGAGACGGTTGACAGTGTTGGTGTAGTATTGTGATTCGGCAAATTCTATAGATTCTGTCACAGGACGAACTTTGACTTTCTTCCAGAATCCACGGCGACGAGATTTTCTGTCGTTGTTCTCCTGAAATTCAAAAATTTACGAGTTATTAGTTAATCAAATGTTGCTCTCAGTATTTAAAATATTTACTTGAAATAGTATGTACTACTTGTAATAACAATTTTTAAATGTTTTAAGTTTTTTCTCAGCGTGTATATATAATAAAAATCGGCCAAGTGCGTGTCAGGCCACGCACAGGAAAGGGTTCCTCAGTCACCTATAATGGTATGTGGATTTAAAATCGTATCCAATAGATAATTGTTATGTTTACGTATTATTACGTTAATTTTGTATGACGTTTTCCAAGTGAGCGCATTTTACCATATAAGCCTTTATAACTCCTGAACTAAGAAAGTCATCTAATCGGTTATAGTTTTCCTTCAAAGTTCATTATATGGACCACCATCACGATTTTTTTCAGATTTTTTGAGCCAGCCGTTTAGCTTTTAGAGGGGGGGGGACGCCCTGTTTTTACAAAAAAGTGCCCTTTAAAGTGAAATATCTCGCAAACGGATACCTAAATCAAAAAATCGTCTAGGAAACCCTTTATTGTTTTTAAAAGACCTATCTAATGATACCCCACACGATGGGGTAGCCTCGAGAAAAAAAAATCATCCCCACTTTACGTGTAGGGGAGGTACCCCAAAAAAAATTATTTTTCATAATTTTATTGTAGCACTTTGTCGACGTAATTACAACACGTATTCATGCAAAATTTCATCTTTCTAGCACTTACCGTTTGGACGGTAAGTCGAGGACGGACGGACGGACGGACGGACGGACGGACAGACGGACATGACGAATCTATAAGGGTTCCGAGTTATGAACTTCGGAACCCTAAAAAGGAGCCTTGAAGTGGCACTAATATTTTCCTCAGTGGTGTAAATATGTTTTATTTGTATCAAAATTATATATTTACATAAACGTATTAATTAATAATAAATGTTGACTTTGTTTATTAAGTTAATAAAAAATATATAGTTTTACCTCGTCAAGAAGAGAAGAATCATCAGCCGTGGTCAACTCAGTTGTGACTTCTTCTGAAGGCAAAGTTGGTTTTGTCACATAATTGTCTCCAGAGGATATTACAATTTCTGGTGGTATTTCACCGATTTCACCACCTTTATGCTTCATAACATTAGAGCTGTATTCATCTTTATCCTGTTCTTCTAAGCTCTTCATCACTTCTTCTAGCATACTCTCGAAGGTAGACATCGTGTCAGTTGTGTCACTCTTTGTAACTTTACTTTGTTCTACTAAAGCTTCTAGCGTTGGGGGAATGTCAGGAATTTTTTTATCCATTCTGTTGTTACTTACTGGTGTTACAGTTAAAAGAATGTCCTCATATTCATTTCTTGCCGTGATTATATCCAATTCACTCTCTTGGTCTGATCTTCGCTCAGTAGTTGCAGTTCTTTGTTCATCAACGATATCGTTAGGGTTGAACGGTTTGAAAGAATCGCTTGAAATTTTTGGAGACCAATGTTCTCCTTCTGCTTCCGCGTAATTTGGTCTGTTGATAGAGAAGTTTGAATCTTGGTCTTCTATTTCTGCTTCAGGTTCTGGTTTTTTGTTATATCTCTCTGATAGCCTCGGTCTGTGGCTATATCTGGTATGTACCGAAGCCCTGGTTGTCGAAGAAGGTGATTCAGTTTGAACATCAGTTTTTTCTGAGGTTTTTTCTGTCGGTCGACGACCTCTGAAACGGTTCTTAACATCATAGGTACGTTTGGTACTTGACGCTTCTGTTGATGTTGTTGAGTAGGAATGTGATGGTCTTCTACGGCGCAAAGGGGTACGTTTACTTGTAATCTCTGTAGTTGAAGATGATACTAAAGCAGGTTCTGTTGTGGCCTCTGGTTTATAGACAGGGTGTTTGTGTTCTTGTTCAGGTCTTGTACGAACTTGTTTTGTTTTCAAGTCAGCTTCAATTTCGTCAATCCTCATTGTTGTTCGACGTCTATCAAATGCTGGTCTATAAGTAACTGGTTGAGAAGGCCTCCTTCTATCTTTAACTTTTGGTGCTTCACTTGAAGAAGCTTGATGATATTGCCTAACACCTCCTGGACGAACGCGAACTCGGTTATATGAGGGTGTAGTTTGGATAATATTTTCTTCTTCTTCAATTTCTGTACGTTCAGAATTAGTAAGTTTAGAGTTTTCTACTTCAGTAACAGTATTTTCTTCTTCTTGTTTTATGGTACCATATTCGTTGCGGGACGAATAACTTGGTACGTCTTGTTCAGTAGGTGCAGTTTCAGTAGCATATTGAATTGAATCGGTTTTTTCTGAGTTCGGCACAGGTGTTGTTTGTTTAGTGTAGATATCCTCCTCTCTATTATTTATTGTTTCATCGTATGCAGATGCTTCTACGGGTGCAACACTGCTTCGTGACTGATAATAGTATTCATCATTACGTGTGGATGGTAATTTTGGTACATAAGAAGTTTCTGCTTGTGGAGTACTTCTTGGAGTAAATGATGATAGAGATGAAATATCTTTTACTTCTTCCTGCTCGCTAATTGCGGCCCTTTCATGTGTGTAAGCATTTTCTGTATCAACAGCTTCAGTTGCATGTTCTTGATCATTAACAGATGATTGTTGATGAGTTGGTTCAGTAATAGCTTCAATATCTACTGTACTACCGCGTTCCATTAGTGTAACAGGGTAGTTCTGGTGGAGTACGTCTCTTTGGTAGGCTAAATCTTGTTCTTTGGTGTTTTTATTCTTCTTTCTGTCGTGCAAATCATCACTGTCGGTCGCTGATGGCCTGTAATGAATACGTCCACGCGTTCTCGATTTCGTACTTTTTGTTGTACTTTCACCAGATTCTACAGGTTTTCTAACAGGTTTTTCAGTTGAGATTTTATTTGGTTCATATTTTTGTCTGGTCGATTGTGGCCTTCTTTCTCTCAAAGGCCTTCTTGAGACTACTACTCTAGTCGTGGATTCATATGAGTCGGAACGAGGCGTTGTGCTGTATCGTGGACGTCCCCTAGACCTAACTGCTGTTCTTCGAGTTGTAGTAGTTGATGTTGAAGTCGATGGAGTTGGATTAATTTCTGCATAGTCAGTATTTTCTTCATAGTTGTTATTCACTTCGTATTTTTGTGGAATATTATAATCAGAAACTGTAGGTAGATTGTTTACTTCTGAAAGATTATCTGGTTCGGGTGACGATGTATCCACATTTTGATTGTATTCAGTTTTATAATTTTCGACCGCATCAATATTAGTATTTGCATACTGATTGACATTAGACTCTGAGTCTGTCTGGTAGTTATTTACAGAGGTATCGACATTTGTATTGTATTTGTTATAAGTGTCAACGTTGTAGTTGTTGACTTCGGGACTCTCATTAGTATATTGATTCACCGAAGTTTCTTTATTTGTGTTTTGTATATTACTGGATGTATCCACGTTTGTAGCGTAATTGTGTTTTTGATTATTGTCAAAGTCAAAGTTTGGAGCTTGCGTTTGGTGTATTGCCGTCTCCGTTTTGCTCACATAGTCATTAGAATTATAAACTGGAAAGTTTGTGTTACGATCTGACTCATAATGTATTTCAGGAGAATAGTTATTTAAGTAACTTGGTGAAGATTGTTGCTGGTACTTTGGTTTTTCGGTAACCACATGTTCAGATTGTGGCCGAGGTGTTGATGGACTTCGTGGATTTGGTGTTGGCGATGGTGATGGTCCATCAGAGCCAGGAGTGACGGAAGGTTGTTTGATGTCGTCAAAGTAGTTATGATAGTCTAGAGGTGTGCTGAAGTGGAAAGCCTGGTTTATTGAATACGGATTGTGTGTTTCCAACAGTTGGCTTGGATATGTAGATGGCTTTTTAGTTGTAGTCGTGGTAGTAGTTCTCAATGTTGTTGTCCGTTCTGGTTTTCTAGGGCGATTGAACTGGTTAGTGATTTCCGAAGATTTGTAATTATTTTGGGGCGCAAAATTATTATTGTTATTAAACTCTTGTGAGTTATACTGAGGAGCGGCATTACTTAGGAAGTAAGATCCAGTTTTGGGAGGCGCTGTATGGGTCTCTGGCTGCAAAGGTGTTCTCAGTGAAGTAACTGTCTGTGGTTCAAATGAATAATAGTTGGATTCATGGTTTAATGAAGGTTTAGTTATTGGTGACACTGTACTGTAGTAGTTGAAAGTTGGTTTATGTGTAACAGGCTTTGGTTCAGGCTTATATGTTGATAAGTAGTAGTTTGGATTAACATTAGGCTGTGAAGGTTGTGATTGTGTGGTTTCTTTGATTTGAGAATTGATAACCACTGAACCTACGTGGGGTGACGGGAAAGGAATTTTAGCAAATCCGTTCGGGGTGTTGTAACTTAAAGGAGCAACGAAAAATGGCAATTGTTTTAGTTTATTATCACTGTGATCGATGTTTGATAAATACGGTAAATCGAATTTCACGAAGTTTTCTGGGGGTGGCATATTTGATGGTCCAATAAAAACTTTTGGAGCATTGTTTGGATTGACTGAATCTAGTACAGCAATAGTTTCTGCAGTCTTCAGTGATGACAGAACATCACCAACTTTTAGAGGAGCATTTTTGCCAGCATCTCTCATGAAAATGGCTAAAGGTGGTTGATGAGGCTTCAATTTTTTCGATTTAGGTGTTATAGGTGCATGAGTTGGAAAAGGTGTAGTATGTGTCGTGTATTTTGAAACTTGCTCTAAATCCTTAATTTGCGAGTTGAATTCTGAGAAGAAGTTTTGTCCTGAGAAAGTGTCAAGGGGTTTAGCTGATGGTCTGTATTCATTCAGGAAATTTTGGTTCACTTTGTTAGGTCTTGGCAAATTTTGAGAGTACATCTCAGTATTGACCAACTGGGAAGTTGTCAAAGGACTCCTAAAATTGAATTGGCCTCTGTTCAGTTGTTCTAATGGAACATACAGCAATTGTACTTCTTCTCCTCTCTCATTGTTCGCACGATGTGGTATAATCTCTTGTTTCACTTTTTCACCACCCTCAAATTTGATCTTTTGCAATGATAGAGGTTTCTTTTTAGAAGAAAAGCTGAAATCATTGCTAGCATTTTCGGCACGGTATCCATCGACGAACTTCGGTATGTCTGATTTCACTGGCTGCACAGGGTTTGCAAAGGGCTTGCCTTGTAAAGATAAAGGTATACCTGAAGCTTGAGGGAATGCGACTTGACTCATAGGGATCCCTTGTATATTTTGGGGTCGAACCGGTCTTGACTGAGGTTGTAGAGGATTATTCTCAAATCCTAAAGGATTAGCGACAAAACCTTGGTTCAGTTGGAAATTAGGCTGTGACAAACCGAAACGAATGCCTTGGCTGAATCCTTGATCATTAAGGTAATTTTGTGGTGCTGATGGGACGGAAGGCACAGACTGCAAATAGAGTGGTTGTCTGTTAGCTTGATTGTTAAAGTAGTTTCTTGATGAAAACCCGTCAGAGCTAAAACCACTAGGTCTAGTGATTCCGGGGAAAGGCTCTGTCAGTATCCTTGGTTCAGCGACGGCTTGTCTCTTGATTGGCGACTGCATCAATGGTTCTCTTTCTATGGGACCGTCAAGAGGAACCCAATCGCTGATGTCGGAGGTATATGAGCTGAGTTGTCGGGACCATCTCCCCTGTTCTTTCGTTGCTGACGTTACAGCCAGAAGTGAAATAATGCAGGTCAGTCGGTGCACTGTGCGGTGCGCCATCTGGAAAGAAAAAAAATATAAATATTATTTTACCTAGAACAATGTAACTAGCATTCAAAAGCCAACAGGTCAAGACGGTTTAAAAAGTCTGGGATTTTTTGCTCACATTGTGTTTGTACCTCCTAATTTTTAGCATTGTGCAATTGTATGAGAAAAAACGGACGGCTAAACAATCTGTTACATAAGAAACGTTTATAAATTCATTTCGATCGTTACATTTGAAATAAAAATGCAGTAGTTATATAGCGAAAAGAACTTTTTAGAACGTTTTTGTAACGTCAAATCGATAAGATAAAAATAACTTTTGGTAGAGGTCAGAGATTGAAGACAATAAAGCTATTATTCCGTGTTCTGTGGCGGAGGTTATTTCCAAATAGATTTAATTTATTTTATGATATTTTAATTTTCACCAACCTTTAGGGCACATCTTTAAAGTAGCCGCCTCTGAAAACTTAGAGGTTATCTACGTTGAGAGGAATTTAGTTTAGAAGCGCTTAAAGGAGAGTGGCCTCAGCTGATTAAAAACAATCAACGAGGGTTGGCAACGACGCGCGGTCAGACCTAGATGGGTGACCGTTTGCGGCATTATATGTTGTGAGCGTTGATTTGGAAGTCACGTTAAGCAGTCGGTCAGTCGTGAAGCTTACTTGGAGGGTGGCTTAAAAACATCCAACGGAAAGATATAAGTAGCCATGTCTTGCCAGTCCCGCACTCGGCCAGCGTGGGGACTTATGACCATAAACCTCTGCTGAGAAGAGACCGAAGCCCAATAGTGGGACGTTATGGTTTGTTGATGAAACAGATAAAACTAATATTAACTTTACTCAAATTATAGATAAGTCATGAAATTTTTTTTTGGTAAATTAAGAGATATTAAACTTACAATCGCCAGAGTTCTCCATAAACTGGTTCGTAAGTGTTGTTATAACGTAACAGTAGCCCTGCACTATCAGATTGAGATAATGCTCTTTTAAGTGTTCATTTTGATGCAAATTTTCAGTGTAATGATATTTTCATATGCAACAGTAATGAATGTACAATGTCAATTGGAGTTGAGTTCGTGTTGACGTGTTCAAGGAAATCTGGTTTAAATAACCGAGCAGCAATGATGCCGAAAGTCTCTATACCTATTAATATTATAAATGCTGTCAAAAATAATACTGTCTATCTGTCTGTTACCGCTGAACCGATTTAGATGAATTTTACTATATAGATAGATGGAGCATTAGGAAAGGATATAGGCCATTTTTTACCGTGATAACCAAGAAACACGCGGGCGGAGCTGTGGGCAAAAGCTAGTAGACCAATATATTCGGAGTTCCGTAGTTCTCGTTTCGGAACCCTTATAGTTTCGCCTTGTACGTCTGCCCTCGACTTACCTTCCAAGGTGGTTAGTGCTAGAAATATATGATACAGCTTTCGCCCGCGGCTGCGCCCGCGTCCGCTATCGATTAAGGCCAGTGAGGGTCATACCCCACGGTCAAAGGACTCCTAAAATACGGTCGGTACGGTCACCCATCTAGGTCTGAACGCACCGCTTACCCTTGGTGATTGTTTCCAATCATTTAAGGTCACTTGGCTATAAGCGCTTCATATACACATACAACAGTACGAATGCTGTCAAGATTGGGCTACTGTGTGAGGGTAGTACTGCCCCCGTCGATCCGACCCATTCGTGCTGAATTCAGCGTGGCTTTACTACCTACGCCGTTGTCCTTGTTGTAAAGCAGGCACCACACTTCGCTATGCGCTATTCGTTATGCGGGTTATTCGCGCGCATACGGCGAAGTGTGGAGAGTATATTCGTTTCGTTCACCATAAAAATGACGATGACACATCTCTACAACACACATATTTGCCTTATTTGATGCTTATTTGACATAACAGTTCGAAGTGTGGATGGCATGTTTGTTGTTTGCGCGCTTATCTAATATTTGGGCGAATACGGAAAAAACACATAACGAATAGCGCATAACGAAGTGTGGTGCCTGCTTAATAGTCATATTACGTACTCACACAAATTAAAATGAAATATACATTCTATAATTATTTATCTTAATTAATACAAGTTACAAAATTAACTTGATTTCAAAATGTGTTTAAGTGCCATATTTTATTGTTGAAATTACTTACAATGTTTTAATTATACTTTAACATTTGTGTTAATGCAATAACGATCCAGTACAATAATAATATATTACAATTTTGGTTTCATTTTATTTAATTTTTTAAATTCAATGCTAACATGAATTTTAAAAATAATAAATAATTATTTCGGACATCTTACACACAACACCATTGTATTTTTGATGTCAAATTTACCCTCAGGAGGTCCGATGCCAGTCGCTCCGTGTAAAAACCTAAAATTGAAGTAAAACCGGTTGAACTAGTAGTCGACCCTACAATCACTTGAGTAAATATACTTAGGTAAGTGATTGTAGAGTCGACTACTATTCAGGACAAATATGTCCTGAATACATACCTATAGAAATGTATTCAGGACATATTTGTCCAAATAAATAAAATTATAGTGATGTGTGTAATATCCAAATTACAATTTTAAGGTTCCGTAGCCAAATGGCAAAAAACGGAACCCTTATAGATTCGTCAAGTCTGTCTGTCTGTCCGTCCGTATATCACAGCCACTTTTTTTCGAAACTATAAGAGCTAGCTGTTGAAATTTGGTCAGTAGATGTATTCTGTGAACCACATTAATATTTTTACACAAAAATAGAAAAAAAACCAATACATTTTGGGGGTCCCCATACTTAGAACTGAAACTTAAAAAAATTTTTTTCATCAAAACCATACGTATCTATGGATAGGTGTTTAAAAATGATATTGATGTTTCTAATAGATTTTTTTCTAAACGGAATAGTTTGCGCGAGAGACACTTCCAAAGAGGTAAAATGTGTGTAACTTCTATAAAACAAGAGAATGATAAAACTAAAAAAAATATGATGTACATTACCATGCAAACTTCCACCGAAAATTGGTTTAAACGAGATCCAGTAAGTAGTTTTTTTTAATACGTCATAAATCGTAAACCGCAATTTCCCTTCATTCAATCAATACACTATTATTAAAACATCGATCAAAGACTACAAGAACTACAAGAACTTTTATATGATGTTACTTGCTTCTACATAACCCTTCATGGACGAGTCCGACTCGCACTTGGCTGCTTTTTTTTATTAAATGCATATCAAAGTAAAAACGGTACTACTTACATCAGAAAAGCAATTTTTAAAGGTCTGTCTGTCTGTTGGTTCCGGCTAATCTCTAAAACTTTCAAAGGAGAGGCCTATGTCCAGCAGTGGACTGTTAAAGGCTGTTGATGATGATGATGATGATGAATCTCTAAAACATCTGGAGCGATTTTGACGGGACTTACATTGGCATTTAGCTAATGACCTAAGAAGTAACTTAGGCTTTTACCCAAGCTCCGCTTCACGGTAGGGTTGCCACCCCCCAATTAAAAAAACTAGGATTTGAAGACGGAAAAACCATTACAATTCACTTTAAAAACAGGACACAACAATAGAGTTTGCAATAGTTATATTAATATGAAGGTGAATAGGTGAAATGAAACTTATAAAAATGTGTTGGAGCTTTATTCCCAAGTTTGTTTGGGGTGGGCTACTACTTCAACTGGTTTTACCTGAATTTCAGTTTTTCCACGGCACAGCACGGCAGCGCGATAACTTGCGACTGCGAGCCGTGAGGTCGTAACGTAACAATAAAATTTTAAAAGACGAGCGCGAATTATTTCAAATTTAAAAACCCAGGACGCTCCTTAAAAACTATTCAGGACATCCCAGGACATTTCAAAAACTAGGACATGTCCTGGGAAAACAGGACGGTTGGCAACTCTACTTCACGGTAACACCGCGGGGCTCAGTAAGTTTATAAATACATTTCAATCTCGATATGAATAAAACAGATTTACATTTGAATTTGGTAATTACAAGACGTAATTATTATTACCATAATTGATATTATGAAAAAGGAAATGTCGTAATGCGACAACAAGTCTAGATTAGATTCTGCCTGTTTGTTTATTTAGATCGAGTATATAAACACTCGACTTCCGCTCATTCAATACTTTTCGGAGTCAGAGACATTCTAAGTTTTTTTAGAGACCCGTACAACAATAAGAAACCTCTTAGATTCGCATTGTATACACTTTTAAAGCTATACTCGCGTTGTTTGTAAAGATGAATCCATTTGATTTTACAAACATAAATGAAATGGATACAAAACCACCCAGACTCATATTTTTTTTTTTAAATACAACTCCCGCATTAGGAATATACATCCTCTGTCGCGGGGGACATACTTGTAACGGACACAAAGAACACCCAGACTCAAAACAACAATTTCTAGATCACACAAAGTGTTTTCCCACGTGGGATTTGAACCCAAGACACTAAGCAAAGTATGACAGAGTTGTTCAACTTTAAAATTCCTAAAAAAAGTCCGTGACTTCAATGACTATCTTTTAAGGTTATTTTATAGAAAACAAATTTAATTCCGCGGTAGGTAGTAAAGCCACGCTGATTTCAGCGCAAATGGGCCGGTTCGACCGGGGTAGAACTACCCTCACACAGAAGACCATCCTAATAATGACAGCATTCTTGCTGTCGTATTTCGTTGGTGAGTGTGAGACCGGAGGCCCAATCATTCTGCGTCATACTCCTGGCTGCCAGAGGCCGGGAGAACGATGCAGAAACATCCGACTAGGCCGCCATGGTCTGGGTCATCACCATCACACTGCATTGCTTACTCTTACAATGCGGATGGTGAGCCCTACTCTTGGATTCTACTCATGCTTTCCATGGGGCAGAGTGGAGACACTTTGGTAGGCGTAAACATAAAAAAATATGTGCTTTCTGAAAATATTTCAATAACGTCGCCCCACACTTTTTACAGTAAAAATATTTTCTAATTTTTAGTTTAAAAGCGTGTTTGTTTAGTTTTTTAAATATTTTTTTTTAAAAGACTAAAAAAGACTAATTTGTTTAATATAATATTTTTTTGTTTTTTTTCTCATATTAGTGTATTGTCATCGGTCCTCGATATATCTACAAAGTTTGAACGAAATCTGGCGGTTTAAAGTGGGTTAAAATCGCACCCAAAGGAGTCGGTTACAAACAAACAAACATACAGGTGAAGCTAATAAAAAGCGTGTCAAAAGAAAAACATCACGCTATGGGAAATAGAACACACATATGTACGTCTCTGTGTGGGTTAGCTACTTATGTATCAATTACACTCAGACAATAAATAACATGCTCATCTTCTATGTATCTGATACACTTTCATCTCAATGCTAATTGGTGCTTGTATTTTAATTCGTTATGTATTCGTGAAAGTTCGCCAGTCTGTCCGTCGGAAGTTATACTTTGAACACTTACTATTTGTCGTTAATATTCATTTATATCCTCATAAGGCTCTTAGAATGGAAATAGATAGATTTAATGGCTGGTTTATGGCCCGAAATGGATAATTTTGCAACTGAACTGATTATGCCAAGATGCAGGTATAAAATTAAGTATTTCTTTTCCGTATGTATCTAGCTAGCTAGCTAGCGAGCTAACGGTTTAAAGATGTATGTCTATACGAATAAATAAAAATTGTAGTGTATGTATGTAATATTAAATTAACAGTTTTTTTATTAAATGCATATGAAAGTTAATACGTTACTTACACCGAAAAAGTATTTTTTTATTTTATTATCTATCGGTATGTTTGTCCCGGGTAAATCTCTGGAACGGCTGAAACCGATTATGTCGGGACTTCTGTGGAGGAACGGGTGACGTGTTCCTCCAACACAAAGGGAGGATCCTCCGACCAGGCGAGGTGATCATGCCTGGTGGGCCACTGCCCAACAGTTGATGTCGGGATGTTGTATATATGCCAATCGGCGCGAGAATGTCACTTTCGCGATTCAGGATTAGTAGTTACTCCGTAAAGATCGTTACGTGTTTTCTTGGTAGTTCAATGCTTCTTCGGTAGATGGAACTGTTGTATGCTATTCACTTCCGCTGTATGTAGAAGTAGATGACATAAGGAGTAACTTAGGCTAAATTTTTTAGACTAGCTCCCTGGCGACTCGACAGGTGATTTACAACAGTAACCGAGGGTAACACCGAGGGGTCTTAGTGGTGAGGCTATCTGCCACCTATTAACGCATAGCTTAATAGCTTTGACCCTACATTCAAGGTTCTTTGAGAACTTCAGGCCCCAGAATCGGATCATATAGGTGGCGCCACCAACGCTAAGAAGCGCGCGCGCTCTATTGGGGACAGCAAGGGAACATCGAGGTTCCCACAGGAGGTATCTACAACCCGTAGGTGGCCCGAGGTACGTTGGGGTTCTAGAGAATTTCCTTTCTAGGTTCCTCGGCTTCTAGTACCCGAGACGGGGCGTGTGGTTTTTGTAGATTCATGTCCGACATACCACCAGCCGGTGGTGTCAGAAGAAATATCAGATAAGAAAACAAAAGAGGGGAGGGGAGAGCTTGAGCTCTGGGCAAACTCATTTTGTTGGGACCGAGAGAATTAAAACTTAACAAAGGGTTTTTGTCAGACCGTGGTATTGCCCCAGTCTGGATGAAACATGCTTCTCTCTCGGGTAAAGAAATGCCTCTAAGATAGCGATCTAAGGTTAGGTACCTACTAGCTTTTACATGTAGCTTTGCTAGGATATCACGGAAGGAAAGGAAGGAAGAGAAAGGAAAGGAAGGAAAGAAGGAGAGAGAAGGAAAGGAGACTATTAGGAAGAGTATCTTATATCCTTCCTCAAGGATCAGAGTAACTCCAAGCCAAATTTTATTGAAATCTAGAAATTTAGCAAACAGACAACTTTGTTATATTAGTATGGATATAGATTTATGAATAATGTTTTAGTTTATAATCGCAATTGTATTAGATGTATACAGTATTGGGGAAAGTGTTAACGATGTCTCGTAATGATCGCTTCACCGCAACCACGGAGAAAAGTGAGCTTTTATCGATTTACTGCAACAGTCGTATTAAACAACGTTGGTTATACAAATATTATATAGTGTTAGCTACTTTCAAGTTATCGTATAAGTATACATATGTACTGCCTTATTGGTCTAGTGGTTAGCGTATGCAGCTGCTGATCAAGAGGTCTAGGGTTCGATTTCCGGGTCGGACCAAATGTTTTTATTATATGCAAATATTGGTTTCGGAATTTGGGTGTTTTTTATGTATATTGTACTAGAAAAAGTTTATATGTATTAATCTTATATCAGTTGTCTAGTACCCTGCTGAATTTGGTACTCGATGATGTTGTGTGTCATTTGTCCAAAATATTTATTTATTAGGTATAGATAAACTCTTTATTTGTAAACCATAGATTTACATAAAATGTCATAGAAGTAATCTACAAGAGGTGGCCTCATTGCCAAAAGCAGTCTATTCCATGCAATATCAGCCTAATATAATTCCTCTCAATATATCTTGTGCAGTTAAAGATTTATACGCGAGTGGTATACATTTGATCTGACGACTTGGTCTCACTATCCCCTCTCCAGATGCCATGGTGTGTTTAGTTTTATAAGTCAGCTAAAGTGACTTTACTCTCATCATCATCGTCAGCCTATCCCAGTCCACAGCTGGACATAGGCCTCTCCCATTGCACACCACTCTGATCGATTTTGAGCTCCTCGCATCAAGCTCCTGCCAGCCATCCTACGCAGGTCGTCACTCCACCTCGCCTGTGAGCGTCCTACACTACGTTTATCGAGACGCGGTCTCCACTCCAGAACTCTTCTGCCCCAACGGTCATCAGTTCTGCGGCTAATATGACCAGCCCATTGCCACTTCAGCTTTGATGGAAAACATTATTAGAATTTTAGTAGAATCCAAGAGAATAAGCTATTAATATAATAGTGTTTTCTAAGTAGAGGTCTCTGTCCAGTATTGGTTTCAGTGACACGTCATAAGCCTATGCAGCGGACGATCAAGACGCTTCTAATGATATCTCATTTTTCCAATTCGAATGAGTTGTTGAGGAACTATGAGGGAGCAAATGAACATACATACAAATAAACATAGCCTGTCAAAATCATAACCCTCCTCTGGCTTTGTCGTAGTTGGGTAAAAAGTCAGAATATTACAAATAATCTGCCTCCACTGAAGATAGAATCAGTTGATTCTTTCACAAGACTTTTAGATTAAGATCTCGACAGTCACGTCAAGTAATATCTGTGATTTATCAAAGCGTTTTGCAGTTAGAATAAATGACTGTGATTCTAAATAGCCTGGACTCGAATTAACTTAAATATCGGTAGTTTATTACAAAGATTGGAGACATTAGATCATTTTCTTTCACTGGGAGTTTTATAAAGTTGATATCTATGAAACTATGACATCTACTAACTGTTATCTTAAAGAACGGTTTTGTGATTTTTATATATATACAAATATATACCTGACTTAGCTGTTATTACTCCTAGATCATAGGGTTGAGTCACTTTGACACACTTAAATATAAATAAGATCAAGTATAAAATTAGAAAAAGACCAGCGAAATGATGTTGAATAATTTATTGTATTTAAAATTATCTTCGTTAAAATTAATGGGTATTTCATTTTTATAATTTCACATAAGCCCTATCCTGTCAAACGCTAAGTTTTTTTTAAAGTATGAATAAACATAAACAAATGCGAGTACAGTACGGACCGTACAAAATGACATGCGCGGTTGAATATGTCGGGCATCCGTTGCATAGCGTATAACGAAACGTGAATCCCTACTTACTCGCTCCTATGTGTTTCGTTTTACGTAATTTTCTTTGTGATTATTTAATTTCATGTCTTTGTTCAATAATTACGTCATTAAAACTTCATTCTCCTGTAATATTGCGAAATAGTAATTATTTTGACAGTTTATAGGTACTTGCAAATTTTATGACCGATTTTGACAGTTGTTTAATAAATATTTATCTGGTTTATTTTTTCCTGGTGATGTTTGAATTACTAATGTCAATATTATGTAAGGTTTCTGCCATTAATATGTAAGTTGAATTACAAATCGCTGTAATATTAACCAGCTTTTCTGAATTGGTGCTTCATTAATACTAATGAACGAATATGTCTGTAATAATCTGTGTACTTAAAGCTTACCATTACAGAAGTAAGTGACAATTTTTACCTGCAACAATAAAGGAAATTGATTACTTAATAATAAGTGCTATTAAAACCAACAAAAATCTTATAACACGTAATAATACGCATCCGCAAAATCTTACACCAAAGAACATTCACGTCATTACGTCGTCTATCAAATTCCAATTTTATTTGCACATTTGAGCCTTATTCCTTAATGGCGAAATATTAACCCTATGTCATCAATAGTCATCATCAATAGCCTTTAACAGTCCACTGCTGGACATAGGCCTCTCCTTTGAAAGGTTTTGGCCTACTATACCACGCTGGCCAGACGAGTTGGTAAAGGGTTGGTTTCAAGTTTTCCTTCGTTTTGCATCTATGTTGTCTTGCGTAGTTTATCCCTTAGTCGCCTTTTACGACACCTGCGGGATGAATAGGGGTGGTGACACTCTGTATTCTTAATCCGTCACCACACGGACGGATTCTTAATATTAACCCTATTTATATATTAAGAATTACTTATGGATTAAGAATACAGAGTGTCACCACCCCTATTCACCCCGCAGGTGTCGTAAAAGGCGACTAAGGGATAAACTACGCAAGACAACATCAATGCAAAGAGAAGGAAAACTTGAAACCAACCCGTCTGGATAGCGTGGTATTGAAGGCCAATACCTCCTTTTCAAGAAGAGGCCTATGTCCAGCAGTGGATTGTGAAGGCTGTTGATGATTACCGCTATATCCGACGTACACGAGAGCAGTGCTGGAGGCAAATATTAGTAACAGATAAAAATAAATCGGTATATTAGTTTTTCCTTTCGTTATGTAATAAAAAATAGTTCCGTGTTGATTAAAACTCCAACCATTTAGTACTTGAATTAAATCTGCATCCTGTAAATACATATTAATACCTAATATAAAGGAAATATGATATAATACTCGTGTGTAATTTGCATGGATGTTTAATTCCGCAAATATTGCAAACATTCACCACACACGGCTAACCTATATTACGACAGCGGTGTTCTAACAATAGTCTATGGTAATTTGAATGATACTGAACTCAGTTCTAGTGGTTCTTCAGTGAAAGTTGAGTTGGCGTATGTGGATGCTGATCAAGGCGTTTCGGGTTCTATTCCAGGATCGCGTTCCACGCTCTCGCTTGCACTTCAAACCTTAAATGGAACGCTTCAGAGCGAGGTAACGCCGCATGAGTCATGTTTTTTGGTGCGTGCAGCCGGCTCCATCGAATTAGAAGACGTTGTCACGTCAAAAGGTTATAGTGAGCTAACCTTAAAAGATAGACATATGCTGTCAGTATTCTTTGTCTTCAAGATTCTTATGACCGTCGTCCCCTAAATTTAAGGAACCACTTAGAAGAGTTGATAATCCATAGTGATATTTTTGGTTTAAAACCAAGTGCTTAGAGTTCTCTTAAAATATAGGGGCTAACTACGTTACCATGCAAGTGTGTTAAGCATAGCACCTTGTGAAGTTTTGACAGGAGATAAACAGTGATACATTTTGTCATCTACGATTTATGTATTTTAATAATCACCTAGTTTTCGCTCGTGTATCTCGATTATTGCAGTAAAAAGTAACCTATGTGTAATTCATATAATAATATAATAATATAGATATATAAGCTATATTAATGTAAAGTTTCATCCAAATCCGTTCAGTAATTTTTGCGTGAAAGTGGAACTAACATACATACTCACAAATTTTCGCGTTTATAATATTAGTAGCATGAAATTGGGACCCTTGTCCGAGTTTTGATGATTATCACGATGAATGACTTCTAATCAAAAGTTACGGAGACTGGTGATAAAAACAGAATTCTCACAAGTGATACAGTGATAGCTCTCAATAGGGGTCACCGGTAATGATACACGGTTAGTTTTTAATTACCACAAAAAACTAGGGGTAGATACAAAACGTATATACTTACGTAAAACATAGAACAAAGACCCAACACATAAAAAATAAAGTTTATTAACGTTTTAAAATTGTGAAAATACGTCCATAATATATGGACACCTATTATTTACGCACACGTATGTGCGTAAATAATGATCAATGAATAAAATTTTACGTTTGAATGTGTCTCTCTCTTTCTCTCTTTGTCGAAAAAAAAAACGGTCGCCATACGTAACGTAAACCAACGGATTAGTCAAGGTTTCTAGGATGGAAGTAGAAATCGGACGGAAATATAAGTGGTTTAACTTGCTAACTCAATTTGCAGTTTAAACTTACTTACTTTTTTTTCACACAACGTCATCTAGTTCCAAACTAAGCAGAGCTTGTATTATGGGTACTATACAAGTGATTTAAATACATAAACATACTTTTTTTTATAAATTCATTGGTAGATATTATTATACATAGAAAACACCCAGACTCCGAAACAAATATTTGTGGTTAACATAAATATTTGGTCAGACCCGGAAATCGAACCCGAGACCTCTTGATCAGCAGCCTCTACGCCAACCACTAGACCAACAAGGCAGTGTTAACCTTTGTAGAAATTAGTTAGTCTATACTCTAGTAGACAATTTTTATATTTTTTCATTTACCACACTACCCGTCCGGCCAGCGTGGTATAGTAGGCCTAAACCTCCTTTCTAAGGAGAGGCCCATGTCCAGCAGTGGACTGTAAAGGCTGTTGATGATGATGATGATTTACCACACTGACTAGACGTCTCTGGCAACCTTGTTACCCGTGATTCGTAGATTTAATTAAAAATCCTAATAGCCCATACCATATCTTATAACAGGGTTGCCAGCGACGTTTCAGTCAGTGTGGTATATGAAAAAAATTTAATCAGACAAAAGGCAGTGTGTAAACAGAACAGGATCCTTGTTATTATATTTTGGTATTATCAACAGGGAATCGTTCATGGTGCTCAGCTTACGGTGACACACGAGAACGCGTTTCCTACAGACAATGTATTACATGATGCCTTTCGTAAACAATTGGGACATTTAGGTGTACCAGATATCGGTGAGTCGGATAACCTTGTTTTGCTCTCTTTTGAAAAACAAGTATTTCTTTATATTTAAGACAACGGCCATATTGGAAGCGCGGGAGTTTGAAAAAAAAATCCCTAACAAACTTGTAACAAAATTAGTATACAAATATAGGTTTTAATAGGTTCATTTATGTAAGAACATCGTTAATAATATTATAAACAGGTAAATGATGGATAATGAAGGATCTAATAAACGATTTTGAAAATTCTTTTACACAATATTTGTGAGTATCGTGGGTTATGAAAAAAAAACCGCGCTATACCAAATCCGACATACCCCGATACCCAAAACATTGATGAATATAAATGTACGTAATTAAATTAACAAAGTAATAATATTTTTTCTGGAAAAAACTAAAATGTGTGACCTTCAAATCGTGTGAATGTTAGACACTGGGCAAATTGGTGATTCAGGGGCATAATCAGAAAAAAACAATATCCTTTTACTTATATTGGCTTATTTTAATAATACTCAAACCCAACTTAAAATTATAGCTTCAAATGACTTCAAAATACCAACAAAAAGTAGACTGGTCTAAAGATCAAATATGTATTTCAAAGTAATTGTGAGGGCGCCACTGTCTTCGCGGTTGATAATCATTCACATTTCTCATTAGTTCCATTTTTGTCCAATGTACAAGTGATTTTGTCGAGTTGTTTGTGGTTAGAATGTTAGTTGCCTCCGTAAAGTGCAAGGACGTTGGTAACTATTAAGTATTATGATCATCAGTTTAAAGTAAAATATTTTATTTACGATCTCACTGTAACGGCTCTAGTGATTATTTTATTTTCGCCTTGAGTAGCGTACCGGAGATCAATTCTCGCATTAACTCAAAGCGTTGGTTGTGCGAACCCATCAATTTCCCTACTTAAATTTTCCATAGAAATATAAAAGGATATTCAGTCTCGTCAATATCTAATAGTAAATAGTTGACGTGGTAGACCATGAAGCACGAGTGATTATTAGTGGAACCAGAAGGGTCAATGTAGAATTTTACTCTAGTATTTATGTAGAATTTGAAAAAAGCGATCTTATTTTGGTGATGATCCTATGCTGAGCCATGCAAAGGATGCGAAGTTTATCTCCAACATACATTGCAGCCTCTCACCGATAATTAGTATACGCACACTTATAATGTGTTTGAAAAAGATCCTGCAAAATATGACTAGTGTGTTAACTCTTTTCTGACTCCTGAGTCTTAAGATCCAGGTGTCGAGGGAGAGAGGTTCACATACTATTACAAGTATGCTTTCTTACCCCTATATATTATGATCTTAGACTTCCGAATAGGTATATTACAGTACAGCTTTGGCCCACGACTTCGCCTACGTGTTATTCTGATGGAAAACTTTGATTGTCATTTCACCGCCTTAGGGGTGGAATTTTCCTGCCTGCCTCGTTGGTCTAGTGGTTTAACGTATGCGACTGCTAATCAAGAGGTCTCGGGTTCAAATCCCGGGTCGGGCCAAAAAGTGTTTTTGGGTTTTTCTTAGGAAATTCCAAATAGCAGCCCGGAGTTTGGAAGTATGGCGGTGATTCACGCCCGTGCCTCGGAGAGCACGTAAAGCCGTCGGTCCCGGTTGTCATGAACATCTATGGCAATCGTTATTGGGAAGTCAGTGCCCTCAAATATACTGACAACTAGTTCAATCTTCGAATTTCAGTTCTCCCTTAGGGTTGCGAAGGTCCGATGCCAGTCGCTCCGTGGAAAAACTGAAATTCAGGTAAAACTGGTTGAACTAGTAGCCGACCCCAAATAAATTGGGAATAAAGGCTCGGAAGATGATGAGGGGTGGAATTTTCCAAAATCCTATCTTAGTGTTCGCCTATGCTCCTCAAGGAATACACATGGCAAATTTCAGCTTCAGTAGTTTCGTCTATGCGTCATTTTGATTGTATTTTTTTCTACTTTCAATAATGTAATATTTGTCAACACGCTTAGTAATATTATCTTTACAAATATTATAAATGCGGCAGTAGCTCTGTCTGTTTTAGAGCCAGAGCTAGACAATACGAACGCTGTCATTTTTGGGTTGGTCGTCTGTGAGAGGTTAGTACCGCCCCGGTCGCGCCGGCCCCTTCGTGCTGTATTCAACATAGTTCTACTACCCCCTTCTCTTTGCAGGGATGTTGATTTTTGTAATTAAGAGACAGCACAAAAAAAAATATGCTTAATCGTATTTACGTCATGTAATAACAAATTTCCGAAAAAAAACTTTCTTATTGATGACATAAGGACGATCTACATAATTATCTAATTAAAACATGAACGAGTTTAATCGATATTTTAATCGGTTATGCACATTACATGAACCGATTAATCGATTACATCAGTGTTCATGCCGTGACTATTTCGATTCATGCATTAATGCACCACCTCAAACCAAGTTCTTCCAAATGGTAATGATTATAAAATATGATCTAACTATTGAAGACAGGTTATTATACAACATCATAAAACCGCTCCAGTTTCATAATTGTTTAATCTATACAAATAAATTAAAATGTCTGTTTCATCATCATCATCATCAACAGCCTTTAACAGTCTACTGCTGGACATAGGCCTCTCCTTTGAAAGGAGGTTTTGACCTACTATACCACGCTGGCCAGACGGGTTGGTAAAAGGTTGGTTTCAAGTTTTCCTTCTCTTGGCAGTGATGTTAGCTGCTTATTTTGTTCCTTTAGTCGCCTCTTACGACACCCATGGAATGAATAGGGATGGTGACACTTTGTATTATTAATACGTCACCACACAAACTGTAATGTCCGTTTGTAATTTTAAATTAAAAGCTTTTCACTAAATGCATATGAAAGTATATACCTACAGTAATTACATGAAAAAAGCAATTTTACAATATTTTTTTGTCTGTCTGTTTATTCTGCAATTTTTCACAATATTAAAATCAATTAAAGTGAATAAAATACGATACAACAGCTTTGCAGGTGATACCCAGGAGCGCAAGTAGCCGTCAAATAATATAATAAAATGATGATACATTTCTAGTTACTGCCCATACTGTAGTGTAGACCAACAATTAAAAATAATAATAATAGATATTTCGGACATCTTACACACAACATTATCTAGTCCCAAACTAAGCAGAGCTTGTATTAAGGGTACTAGACAACTGTTATAAATACATAAACATTCTTTTTTTTTGTACATACATATTATATTATACATAGAAAACACCCAGACTCCGAAACAAATATTTGTGGATTACACAAATATTTGTGGATCACAAAAATATTTAGTCCGACCCGGGAATCGAACCCGAGACCTCTTGATCAGCAGCCGCATGCGCCAACCACTAGACCAACAAGGCAGTCAGTTCATCATAAAGTAGTTTGTTCCGGCTAATCTCTAGAACCGCTGGGGGGATTTTGATTGGACTTTCACTGGCCCATAGCTCATAATGTCAAAAAGTTGGCCTCAATCACACTTCCTGCTATTTCATTCTTAATAAAGCCAATAATATAAACCATAGAAAATTTACAAATCCGCCTTTCTATATGCAATCAAAATTCCACTTTATTTCGTTAAGTTTAGAGTTGAAATGAGATCGGGTTTATGATGGTAATGTATCGCTTGGGCACCGATGCGTTGTGATTCTTGAGATGATGTAGAGCGATTATGAATTGTTGCAATATTGTCGTATCAATTTGATGAAATTATTTAGTAGTACTGACTTGGTGAACATCGCAACCCTATTTGATTTTTCTATTGCCCGTAGCCTAATTTGTTTCCCATAAAATAAAAAGTTTAGTTTAGTTTAGTTTTTAACATTATTTTTTAGTTTTTTTTTTCAAATGTAAAGTGTATTGTCTCGTCATCGGTTTCGATAAATCTACAAAGTTTGAACGAAATCTGGTCGATTAAAGTCGGTCAAAATCGTACCCGTTTTCTATGTATCATATCTATGTATTTACAAAAACATTTTGTTTATGTATTTATATCAGTTGTCTAGTACCCTTAATACAAGTTCTACTTAGTTCGGGACTAGATGACGTTGTGTGTAAGATGTACGAAATATTTGTTTATTTATTATTTACACACATATGGACATTCTTACAACTTTTCAAGAGAACTAATTCTTTTATACATTATTTTAATGAATTTTTACCGCGTTTTACCAACGTTTTTCATTTACACTACCCTACACTTCTTTTGGTGAGAGAGTTATCGAGGAAGATTATAGCCTTATAACTGGGTTTTATAAACCTGAAAATATTTTTCAAATCGGACCTCCAGAGAATAGCGCTTCCAAACAAACAATTAAACATAAAATATTACTAGAGATATCGACTGTATTATCAGTCACCACCATTTTCATGATGAATAGCTCTTACGACACCTACAGAATGTATTATTTATTCCATAGGTGCCGTGGGATTAAACTATGTAAGCACAGCAAAGAGACCTTGACACAAACCCTATACCAACACGTCTAGACCAAATCCTAGTAAGCTTATAGCTGTTTTCTCCTAGCGTCTCCTTACTAGAAGCCCCCTAACGTAGGTAGCACCTAAATTTTAGTAGAATTCTAAGCACTCAGGTGTCCCCAAAAGGTTGGTTAGAACAAAATTTCTCTAGGGGTTACTTAAAAAGAGTTAAATTAGTAATCCCAACTTTAAGAAATAAATTAATACTCATTACACAAACAAAACTGATCCAGATTTCGTCAAACGAAAGTAAGCTTTATGTAATGTTTATAGCAGTGATCTTATTTTCAAATAGAACAAAGTTTTCTGATTACTATGCGTCCATAACTGCTTAAGGACGTACGTGGCTAGTTTCACAAAAAATTAGTGAAATGACAGGAAGAGTGGCCGGTCCAGTTTGAACTGGATTTAACTAACCTAAACCGGTTCAGACCGGTTCTCGGTGAGCGTAACTAATGCACGGAGTCATGTTTTTGTATGAATATACTCTGGTTTGTCTATAACAGTTTGTTTCAACGTTGTTTTATTGTGTCCAAGTAGTTTAATGTACACACGAATTGCTTCTAACAGTCTCCAAAAAAATGCATTAATTCCAATGATATTATAAAAAAAGGTAGATATCGCACTATCGCGCGAAAATTGTTGCGGACAAATGTAGTCAATCGTCGTGATTTCATTTAGTCGGCTAATAGAAGCTAGCGAATAAACTCGTTCTCAGAGCGTTTCCGTGAAGTGCTTATTATTACCAAAATGCCGAGCTGTGTGTTAAGAAGGTGTAAAAACTATGGTTCCAAAATAAATAAAAAGGAAGGAGTTACATACCACGGGTAAGTATTTATAAGTAACTACGTAATATTTGTATTTTGTCACGGTTTTGTTTCCCATTTACCGAAATTATAAAATTATATCCAATATTATTAAAGACGCGTTAAAAAAGGACAGAGGATAAGATTGTAACTGAAGTGTGCCAAGGACAAGGCATGCGTAATAGATTAAATCAAACAGAAGGGATATCGTAGGCACAATACATACCTATCGTCCGCGTCCTCCAGTTGTCATTGTCTTTCAGTTAATATGTTGATTATATTATTTGGCAATAATAGTGTTAAAATGTATGTTGGTAAAAAGACTGTGTATATTGTTTTGTATTTACCAGATTTCCAAGTGACAATCTTACGAGAATTAAATGGGTTAGAATGGTTCAGGCGGAAAGAAGTGAGTACGACTGGATGCCTACGAAAAGTAGTACTATTTGTTCCGTACATTTTAAGCAGTAATATAAATACACTACTTCGAAAGGATACATACGTCTGAAAAAAAATGCAGTGCCTGTTATAAACATGGTAAAATTTGTTTGTATCCATAATAAAATTGTAGTTTGATTAAATCTGTCCTTAGTTTTACATTAAATTTAATTAAGGTGTTTTCACAATTCAAAATGTTTTTTATAATCTTGGTAAGTATATAATTTACAATGACAACTAAAATACTTTTTTCTTTTTAGGATAAAGATGATGTTTCTGATGATGATGATTGGTACTTTTAGTAAATGGCGATATTCAATGTCATATCTGTATCAATTTTAACGAGTTAGTCCATAATTTTACTAGTGTGTGTAAGTGCAACTCACTATCTCTTTCTTTACCATGCATTCCGTATTATCTTTTGCATTCGTAATCGTAATGTATGTATACACCTATAAATAAGTACGTCATGTCATACCGCAACAATATCGAACGCCGTTTAGTATGAAGGTAACCTATCTTTCTATATAATATCATTGATTAATTCTGTAATATCACGGTGAAATTGCCAGCAATGATAATTTGCAGAGTAATATGTGAGTGATTATAACATTTTATTAACTCGACGTGTAGGTATGTAACATACACTTTCAAAGTTATTTTCACTAATTTACAGATGTATTAGTGAAGCGGTCATAGCGGCTGTAGGTGATTTGAAACAATCACTGAGGTTAAGAAACGACGCGACGGCGTGGTCAGTACATAGATATGTGACCGTGTGTGGTTATGATATGTTAAGAGCGTTTTCGTGAATCCGAGGTCACTTTAAGCAGTCGGTCCGATCATCATCATCAACAGCCTTTAACAGTCCACTGCTGGACATAGACCTCTCCTTTGAAAGGAGGTTTTGGCCTACTATACCACGCCTGCCAGACGGGTTGGTAAAGGGTTTGTTTCAAGTTTTCCTTCTCTTGGCAGTGATGTTATCTGCTTATTTTGTTCCTTTTCCTTCATAATGAATAGGGGTGGTGACACTTTGTATTCTTAATCCATCACCACACGGAATTGTTATCATAAAATAACAGTCGCGTCATGAACTTTAGTAGGAGGCCTTCGGGCGGTTAAAAAACATGCAGTGACTCTACTCTGTCTGATGGAAAGCATGAGTAGAATCTACAAGTTGGGGCCACCATCCTCATTTAAATTGCACATTCAATCATGGTAACCCACACCATGGCGGCTTAGTGACATTGTATTCACCACGAGAATGATGCAGAATGATCGGGCTTCCGGTCTCACACTCACCAACTAAAGATGACTGCACGAATGCTGTCATCTTACGATGGTCTTCTGTGTGAGGGTAGTACTGCTCCAGTCTAGCCATATATAGTCCCATTCGTGCTAAAATCATCGTGGCTCCATTACCTAAATTTGTTCGTACCTACTAAGTTTCACTCAAGTACACTTTAAAATAATACACGCAATGATATTATAAGCTCTGACTACGTGTTTATTCGCTAGCTTTTATTAACCGACTAAATGAAAACACGACAATTGTCTACATTTGTCTGCAACAATTAGCGCGCGCGTAAGTGCAATATCTACCTTTTTTATAATATCATTGAATACACGCATTTTTAAACTAATATATTTATGACGTAACTAATTCTGAATCATCACGAATAAAAAAAAGGAAATCGTAAATCATTTTTTATTGAACTTTCACCATTTTATAGGTGTCGATTCTGTTTAGTATCTTAGTGTATAATATCTCTAAGTCTAATTTGGTACATATTCATAAATTTACATAATTTTAATTTCTTGGTGCCTTGTTGGGCTAGCGTTAAGACGGTTCCGAGCATGCCTGGTCGGATCAAATGTTTGTATGATCTGCTAATGTATTTGTTTCGGAGTTTGGGTGTTTTGTATGTATAATATAATGTAAGCATTAAGAAAAAATAATGTCCTTCCTCAAGAATCACAGCATGCCCATAGCATATTTCATTAAAATCGGTTCATACAGAGTTAGTTTAGATATTAGTACGCTAGTTTTCCAAATACTAAAAGCATTCTATACGCCACATTAGTAAAGAGGCTTTAATAATTTTCTATAAGGATTTTTATATATGTTACTCTTGCCTGTAAGAATTTTTTAGCGATAAGGCCGCCATTTGTACATGGTCATACTTTCGTTGGAATCCTAAATGTAAATTGAATGAAATGGCATACAATAAAGATTATTCTATTACTTTTAAGATTATTTAGAAAATAAATTTCAAAAGTTCACTATCAATGATGCAGAAGCTTCGCACTATGCCGCCATAGTGTGGGTCACCATGCTGCATTGTTCGCATTCACAATGAGTATGGTGACCCTGACCACTACGCTTTGATTCTACTCATGCTTTCTATCAGGCAGAATAGTCTCTTTTGCAGTTTTAAATATTATTATTTTTTTTTTATTTTTTTTAATGCAATCTATCTTTCGATATTCAGCATTACTTCTGAGTTTGTACTTCACTCATAAGATCCTTAGCAAGTACATTTGGGTGGCATAAACTTTTTGCTTTGTATGCTATCATACTGTCTCTTATTTCCTGTTTAACTGTTTTGACGTTTAGATCGTGATGCAATCTATCGTTTGACACATACCAGGGAGCATTTGAAATCATGCGTAGAACTTTAGACTGAAATCTTTGTAGGATCTCGATATTTGAATTTGCTGCGGTACCCCAGTTGCAGCCCGTAGCACCATATGGGTTTGATTACAGCTTTGTAGATCAGTATTTTGTTTGACATTGATAATTGCGACTCTTTGTTCAACATCCAGTACATCTTTCTGACCTGTTGCCCCATTGCCAACCGCTTTGTAAAAATGTGTTTTCTCCAAGTGAGTCTTTTATCTAGATATATCCCCAAATACCTTACTTCCTCATGTTGGGGAATCTGAACTCCATTTAGTGTCACTGGGGGACAAATGTTACGTCGATTTGTAAAAGTCACCTGAACTGACTTAGTCTCATTTGCCTTGATTCTCCAGTCTATAAGCCATTTCGAGATGTCGTCTAAGCTATTTTGAAGTTTCTGAGAAGCTTTCTCCGGATTTTCGTCAGTAGATAGAATTGCTGTGTCATCAGCAAAAGTACTAGTTACAGTGGAGTTTTAAAGTTTTAAAGTGAGTTTTAAATATGAAAACAAAAAAAAAATACATAACGTTTCAAACAGCTCAAGAATGTGTTGTTAAGAGTTGAAATTTCACTCGAAAGTTAAACATTTTTAGTTATATGTTCACAAAGTATACAAATAATATATTTTAAATGATACTCGTCTGTTTCTTAACTACTATACTGAGAGGCGACAGGTTTTCTCTGAGGAAACGCGAACCTCTAAATACCTGCGTACCGGTATCCGAGAGTCCGACTGTACTTTCCTCGGACTGTTGTTTGTCGCTTTCTAAGGAAGTGTGAGTAAAATGGAACGTAAGTGAATTTGTTTTTCTATATAAAACTTCTATGGTACTTCATACATTTAAAAAAAATAATGCACTTTCTGGTGTTCTATTTATTTTTAATTCAAAATTTGACTTTGAAAATGGAACACTTTTTTTTGTAAATGAGCCTGCTAAATGGATTATGTACTCTGCTTGATGTAATGTAAGCCATACTGAATTGCGAATGTAGACAATGCAATATTTAGACCCACTTGTAGTGTGTGTGGATATAAAAATAAATGAAAAGTTGTAAAAATTATAAGAAAAACATACATTTATAGTTCAATATAATTTATAAAATAAATTTACGAAAAAATGAGTCAACGTCTTAGAATGGTAGAAATACGCATCTCACTAGGCCGCCAGAGTGTCGATAAGCATCGCCAGACTGCCTGCAATCGCAGAGTGCGTGGTGGTCCCCACACCTGGCAGAATAGAGCCACTTTGACAAGCTATCAAGAAAAAAGTAAATCCTTATAAAACTGTTAACCCGACCCGACCCGGGAATTGAACCCGAGAACCCTTTATCTTCAGTATCATACGCTAACCGCTAGACCTTCAAGGATACTGACGTTTGTCAAATGTATAAAAACGTTCGAAATACGAATCGATAAGACAATGTCAATATGACGTAACGAATTTAGGATTAACACATTACTAGCGGTATTCTGCTGGTAACCAAATACTCGGTTACCATGTTAAAAATTAAAAGTGCACAACGAAACGCCTCAACAGTCTTAAAAGATGTGACATTTTACCAAGCTGTCAACATTAAAATGTCATTCAAATATATCAATAAGTGTTACAAAACTGACACTAATATAATTAATGACTTGACATTTGTCATAAATGTCAAATATTCATAGTCTATGGTCACAACAACAATCATTCAAAACCTTGAGTAAATAGCGACACCGATTGAAAATAATTAATCAGTACAGGTAACGGATTCTAGATAGCACTTGCTCTCATTTTGACGATCTAAATCCCGCGTTTATTGGCGAGTGGCAACACTTGTTTAGATAAGGGCGTGTGGTTTCGTTCCACTTCGGTACCAGTTCACCTTTAGTTATTAGTTGCAAGGCCTAGTTTCGCCAGCACGGCTAAACAATGAAGGCCCAGTGTGAGTTTATCTATACAGTTGAATAAAATCGAAGTGTCTGTTAATCATCAAGGTAAATAGTGTAAGGTTAGTGCGTGAATATCAAATGAACAGTTTTTTACTCAATGCGTATGAGAGTATACCTGGATTTTACATAAAATTAAAAATTGGCCAGGTGCGAATAGGGTTCCGTAGTCACCCATAATAGAAGTAAGATTTAAAATGGTGTCCGATAATTATTATGGTTACTTATTATTTTTATACAATGTTTTCCAAGTGAGTGCATTTTAATTTAATGAAATAAAATTATGAAAAATTATGAAAATCGCGATATTTTTCCTTGAAAGTTAAATAATGACGTTGCATCGGAACTTTCACGGGCATGGAATTGATGATATAAGGAGTTAAGTAGGCTTTTTTTAGACAAGCTTCATTGCGCAGCATTACTCGCGATTTACAACAATATCCGCGTGTAACACCGCGGGCCTCAGCTAGTTTCTCATACACTCTATCGTCACGTTTACGGCGTTCGTCGCTGTGATTAGCCTACAGTAAAATTTTCACCAATCACAACGCCGAATGCGCTTGTCTTCGAGAGCGAGTTGATCTGAATAAAGCTCACACTAGGTCCAATAACTAGGACTAAGTGCGGAAACCGCCCAGAAAAACGAGGTCCTCAGATTGTTTTTAGTTCTGCATTGTGAGAAGTTAAGCGATGTGTGGAGGATTTTAATTGTTCTAACCTGTATTTAGTCTAGATTAATGATGTTAGTAACATTGCTATTGTCTATGGCAAGTGTATGAAAAGTCTGACAGAGATTGATAACTAAGTATGTTAATAGCGAAAGACAATCGTCTTTGAAATAAGCTAAGTTTTAATAACTGGTAAGCCCCAGGATAATTGTTTAATAATTTAAAATACATCACATTCATAAGGATAATATTCTGAGGTACCTATGTTCTTGGGTTGGTGTATTATAAATGTGACATTAACAGATTAGTGTTGCCAGTTTTTAATCAAATTAAAACATAACGTATGAACTCTGAATAAAAAGTTGGGCTGTTAATAGATTTTGAAATCAATTAGCGCATCTTTGTATTCGTTCGTATTTTCATAATAAACGCGACAGTATAATGATGATATTATTTTTGACTGCCTTGTTGGTCTAGTGGTTAGCGTATGCGACTGCTGATCTAGAGTTCTCGGATTCGATTCCCGGGTCCGAGCAAATGTTTGTGTGATCCGTAAATATTTGTTTCGGTGTTTGGGTGTTTTCTATGTATAATGTGAATGTATTTACAAAAAAAGTATGATAAGTATTTATATCAGTTGTTTAGTTACCCATAACATAAGTTCTGCTTAGTTTGGGGACTAGATGGCGTTGTGTGTAAAATTTCCGAAATATTTATTTATATATATTTATTATTTATTTATTTATATATATAAATAAATAAATAAATAAATATTTGGACATCTTTTAGTATAAACATAGCTGTAGAAAACGGAGTGAAGTGTGCTGAGAGAAATATTATTATTTTTTTACTATTTTTACACATGAGTAGTTAGCTAAATGCCAGTATACAGAACCTCGACTACTTTCGTAGTTTAAAATGTTTTGGTAAATACATTATTTATTTATCTAATTTAAATTACTTTTAACCCATTCTTTAAATCCTAAGCTATCGCAGCGCCACCTTTGTTGGACGGCTTTTTACGAACGGCTTTTTTTCTTCTGTCGAACTCATACTCCCGATATGGATACACGGCTTTTGGATAATTTCACTTTTACCGTTCCGCCGTCAAGAATACTGTATTATTAAAATGATTAATAACTTTAATCGGCTATATAATAAAAAAAGCAATATGAAAGTCACATGTATCTTGCAAAAAATATGGTGGAGAACAGACAATTAAGTGACGCAATGTTGTGAGTTGTGACATTAATATATGGTGAAAGTTCTATATGTTTAAATAAAGGTATTACTGGGACATAAATATAGTGATAGTACTTTAGTAAATTGTAGTAAATTTAATGATATTAACCTACAATATCCCATAAGTCTCTTTGAGAAGACGTTGGTGAAAACGGCCATATGACTTGAAGTTAGAGACTTCTAAAAACCTGAAGATTTTATCAACTGGTAAACATGACACTTCAACATCCGTCGAAAGAAAATTACGCGCGAAAAAAAAGTCGTTATGACATGATGACAAAGATACATTCCATTTTGAAATCAGAGATAGACCCACACCTATTATTACAAGGCATGAGGCAACGATATTAAGCATACGGCCAATAAATAAGTAAATAAAATTCACTTTTTAGTCGCATCGGGGCCGTTTTCACTTTCGCCGAAACTCGTTTACCGGCCTGTTACATGATGTATGTGTGCGTTGACAACCACCTGTCACTACATAGGAATGCGTAATCTTTGTAAGTTTAATTTTATATTTAAGTGTAGTAGTAATTGAATTTAAATTTCAACCAATTACATACATGTTTGGAATCCGTAGAATCCCTGGAATCGATAGGATTTATGAATTTTGATTAAAAAAAAAAAAGCAGAGACCTAGACGTAGTATTTCAAATATGATATTTTAAAAAACAAAAGTTAATAATACTATATACTACATACTTTTATTTCTGTTTTGTATTGTATTTAGTTATGTTCGAAAGTTAAATCAAGTTCATGTTTAAAAGGTCGTATGTCAAAGTATATGAAATAAATCAAGTTCAAACGTCAACGACCGGGAGCGAGGTTGAATGGTTTTTCTCTCGTGTGCAGTCGCGTGCACATCACTAGCACACGATCATTGATATATAAAAACCCTAGATGCACAGTCCCAAACAAAAGCCGCATACGAAACTATCCTACTTAGTCATTGATGTATAAAAATATCAATGTGGGTAGTTTTAGTTATGCTATAAACACATCTTTTGCGCATTCAACCTTACGCGCATTGTTTAAAGTTTTTATTACAAAGCAGCGTACAATGACCAATCAAATTTTATGACCGAAGCTAGCCGGCAGGACAGGACATGGAGTGAAGAGGAATATTTGTATATTTTTTTTATTATAATACATTGAGTTAGTATTTGAGTTAGTTAAATTGTGTTCTAAGCCCATAATTATACTTATATCTGAGCGTAAATATGTTTTTGGGTAGGACATGTATAGGTACATCAATGAAACAAACATTAACTCTTAAAATCATTTATTTCATTTTTTCATATCATATCAGTGACATATCCTGTAAAAAATAATTATATTATTTGAATGTAGGTACGAAATTATTTGATGAATTCATTATTTTTCTGGCTAACGACTACTTACCGTTATACTAGGAACAGCCGTTTTAAGAAGACGTTTTATGCCTTTAGCAGTGACATTCATATCTTCGTCCACAAAATGTTCAGAACAAACGACGCATGCACTATTTGGCTTAAAAAAATTGTATGTCGCGAACCCATAAGTTGTCCCCTAATTAATCGATATAATAGGTAATATAATATTTACGAACTTTAATAATAACACCGTTTGGACGACCTCCTTTCCTTTTGCAATTCGATTAATAACTATAATAATATTATTATATATTTTGTAACGTATACATACTTATTAAAAACTAAATACAAAAAAGTTCAAATTAAATAAACTTATTAATAAAAAATTAAACACAATAAAAAAAAATCGACTCCATTAAATTCAGAACAGGGTCGTTTGGATTATGCGACTAAAATAAAAGGTTGTGTAATAGTCTTTCTTACACTGAAAAAGCGGCCATTGAAATTTGTCGTATTATACTTGGACCGTTGAGTGAAGTTTTTAGACAAATTAAATCAAAATCACATATTGCTTCCGATATTTAGTCATAAAAACAACAAAAACAAATTAACAAACTCTTTTACTCACCGAAAATACGATATCCCATCCTTTTTTAACGTTCCTAACGTAATATTTTTACAATTCCGCATCGAACACTTACGCATTTTTAACGAGCGCACAGAGACGCGAGCGACGCGAGACTATTTGAAATAGGAGCACCATTTTCAATAGTGCGCTTATTTTATGAGGACGGTTTTGCGACGCTGAGTGTGTATCTAGGGTTTTTTAATACATCAATGCACACGATGAGCGTTACGTAACCGGAAAACTTTGTGGTTGTTATTATTTATCGGTCATTCACATTATAATATCGGTTTTTAAACGACTTCAAGAACTTTGGTGGTATTTTGCGGTATTTTTTATTAAAATAGGCCAATCGTTGTTCCAATAGCCGAGGATCGACCTAAGTGCTGGACTGCGATATGTTGATGATGGTGATGAATCGTTGTTCTTGTGCTAGTGACTATGATTGGAAAAGCCATCTAATCTTAAATACGAGATGACTTCTTCAAGATATGTATTACAATCTCAATCGCTTTGCTCATCCGAGACAGACGGTATCCATTATCCGAAGTCCTTCGCTTTAGAAATTGTCTCACACTGAATGTCGAACATTTATTTAAAGTTACCAGTAATACAACTATATATATTGTTAAATCTCTTGCTATCAAACTTTCTTGTCAAACAAAAATCAAACTTAATCCCTTCCAATACAGTTTCTATTGTATCAAGTACATGGTAACATTTTACCACGAACATTATCAATTACGAACACCAGAAACTGCTAATCATAGAAACTGATACTCCAAGCTTCTCAATTTAGTAAAACATCGACCGTTTAGAAGTAGGAACTTGACGATTTAACCTCTCCCTTCCCCCTGGTGATACGTGGTGAGGTTTAAAACAACCCCCCCTACCAAAATCACGTGTAGTTTCTAGTACCTTCAAGAAATCTTAAATTGAGCCTGGAAACGGCGAGTCAAGGAGCCACTGCACGCCGTTTTCGGTTATCGAATCGCGAGCTTGACGAAAAAATAAATACACGTGATGGCTTATACTATACCCCCGTCTCCCTTTGTGATATTTCATGATTTTCGTCGAACCCCCCGCTCCCCCACCTTCCGAGACTAACGTGATTAATGGACGGCCCCTAATGGTAACCGTTTGTACAAATCGTAAAAAAAATACATATTTCTTTTACATACATTTCGTCATCATCTCCCACCCTATTCGCTAATTTATTTAAGGTCGCTGCAATGTATTTTCTTTCTCTTTCTCAACTTCATACTAATATTTTTTTCAATTTCTAACTAAAACTATGATGAATATAGTACTTATATCTTAAAACTAGAGAAGTGGGAGATTTAACAAATTTTCTATCCATTCGCTTGTTTTCTCAGTCATACATGTAAGGCAAAAAGCTTATTTTCCAAAGTGATTAGGCGTGATTAGGTGTGAATACGGAAAGGGTTGCTATCTTATATTAAATTTACTTTTTAATAATAAAATGCTGATAAAAATAGGGCAAAATACCTAATAAAATACTTTTTTTGCCTGTGTATCGTATTAAGTATTCTTTAAATTAAGCACTCACCAGCACGCAAACAGTAACTAGTGCATGAAATCATAGAAACATTCGCGTTGTCACTGGCATTATGTGTTTTATTATGACTAGCCGAGTCCCATGGTGTTACCCGCTGTTATTGTAGTAAATTGCGAGTAGCGCTGCGGAGGGAAGCTAGTCTAAAAAAAATTGTCCAAGTTACTCCTTGGGCCAACAACTGCCAGTAAAATCGTTCAGTCAGTATTAATATATTTGTCTGTCTGTTCCGGTTAATCTCTAGAACAACTGGACTGATTACAACGGAACTTCCACTAACAGCTAGCTGAATATATAAGGAGTAACTATGGCTTTGCTCTACTAGCTTTGCTCCTCAGCGTTACTTGCGATTGACAGCAATAATCAGATAGCTAGTCTTTTAAAATAGTAAAGCTATCTCTTTCATTTTGCATTAATATAAATGTGATAGTGAGAGATAAGTATATAAACTCTTGAGACAGACGTGAAAGTGACTTACGCATATGCTCACCACTAAAGTTGATCACCTTTCCATATAAAATATGTTTATAGAAATATAAGTTGAATCATGATATAAGAAAGTGATGTTTTAATTTATTAGACGTTTATAACTACTGTAATAAAAGTTCTAACCTTGGCCGTCAGAAGAAAGTTGACGGCCGCATGGGGTTTTGTGAGAAAATGGCGCGGCTACGCTACCGTTGTCATGGTACCGTGAACTGAGATTATTAGCGGCATTAGATTTTCGTCAGTCGAAAATGATGTTCAGTATTCACTTTCTAATCTCATTAACGAAAGAAGATGTCAAGCATGCAGTTGACTTGACTTGAAGCTTGACAGTTGACGGTTGAAATTTATACGTCAAATCTGTCACTTTGACAAAAAGATGTCATCAGATTCATTCTATTTTACATGGCATGGCATTGTTTAGTTCCGTTCCATAGACTGTTCTAAATTAAAAAAAAAAACATAATATGACAGATCTTTAAAAAAGTGCAAATGTTTCTCCAATTAGGCTAATTACAATTTAAAGAGTGTAGATTCCTTGTTATAAGTAAAGCTGAACAAATACATTCTATGTTAAAATAGCAACACTCTTCTTAAGTCTTGAGTAAGATTAACAATTTTAATTTAGCGTTATAAGAATTCGTACAAGGTTAATGCGAATTTTGTGGAAAGTTGCTATTGGCAATGAAAGTGGGGTCGTTGACCTTTGAGCGTTGATAACCAACCGCAAAATATAAAACGAGATTTCTTTAAATTCACAGAACAATTCTTAATTCAAGAATGTAAATAATTTAGTTTTAAAATTTGAATTTCAAATTTTTCTGAATTCAGTTTTTACTTTTTTACTAGGTTAGGGTTTTGATGAATCCATTTTTAATCTGTCTACATTCTTTAATTAAAAAAACCTTTTTTTAATTTAGGAATTAGGTACGATCCTCTTTCTTCGTTTTTTATAAGTTTTAACTAAACGAGATGAACTGTTGTTGTTTATTCCCTTAGACTAAGAATGACCAAGACCTGACATGCCAACAAGCGTTACCACGAGAGAGTGAGATAACGATACCATTTTCCAGTGTGTTAGAGAAAAATAGAGATACGTATTTTTTGTCCTTATCGCCGTATAGGTTTGTCACAAAACATTTGTGTCAAACAAATTACAAAGCGGGAATTTATCAGGAGTGAAAATAAGGCTTTTTGAGTGAATTACTGTGTGATTTTAAGTTTAACTAATCGTTTTCAACCCAGATACTTTAATAAATATGGTACAGTGTTGTGTTTTCGGCCGCTAAAGCCGTAGTGAACGCAAATATGAAAATATAACCTTTCACACGTAAGTATAAAAATAGCGTTTTATTGGCCTAATATTGTTTTTAATATTAACTACGATTAATTACATCAATTTTTGTTTGTTAATGTGCAGAAATAATTGAAAATAAGTAATAAAAACTAGTTTCTAAAGTGTGAAATTTTGTAATTATCCGACCAAATTGCGTAGGTTGTCACAGCTAAAGTTTGAATGACCATTAATGTGTTAAGGTAATTTTGCAAGGTTACCAGCATTTTAGGGATAACGCATCAGCCTTTTGAAATTACCCCATATGGTGAGGAAATTTAATTTGATTTGATTTGTGTTTTATTGTCCTCCAGATTTCCAACAGATGAAAATGTGCGTAAAATGTGGTTGAAGGCTACTGGACGACAAGGTTGGGCAATAGCAAAGCTATATGTAAAAATATTTGAACGTAAGGATATATTACAGTACAAAAATATGCTGATAACTAGAGACAAGAAAACAAACTAATTTCTTCAACATACTTATTTTATTTAAGGGCCAATAAATACTATAACCTTCTAAAAAATGTCTTTTTTTTAATGTAATCAATCTTGATCCCGGTTACATCCTCAGCTTTCGTTTTGAAGGCCTTCAATTCTAATCTAACCATATTTGACAGATTTTTAAAACGTTTGGAACAATAAACGGAATAACGATTCTCCCTTATTAAAGGGGAATTGTTTTAACCTGGCAACATTCTTAATTAATGTACTTTGTTGCTATCCCTTACGGGTGCACGCATATGACCGGTCTAGGTCATTCTTAGTCCAAGTTATTTATTCCATATTTAAACTTAAACATAACCTTGACATTCGAGACAAAAAAATCCCACAGATAAACAATAGGAAGCTAATATTTTCGTACCTTAATACCTGTTACTCGTATTACATTAAAACGGCTACTGACAACTAATTCAAATTCTGTTCACAGGAGTATTATACAAGCGGAACTGTAACAGTGACATAATGAGTATTGTTATTGAGTAGAACAGTGTAAGTGACTAGGTCATGGTATTTTAATCTGTGGTTTTTATGTAGGTAATTTAAGGTAAGTAATTTGGCATTGAACGTATTAAAGTTGGAAGGAAAAAAAGTCCGAAGTGATTTTGAGTTATAACCTTTTTCCTTACATGATGTAGATTTACCAGTCTTAAGCTTCTTTATGTATTTTGGAGCGATATTATTTGACTGAATTGGTAGTTTATTTATTAACTGAATATTTGATGCATGTTTCACTACAATCAACAAACGAGAAAGAATACTTCTACATCTTAATTAACATGACTGTGCCACGACTTTTGTTAGTTATTATATTACTTACACAGAAGTAAAATAAAATCTGTTTTTTTTTTAAACTGATTGTTAAAAGCCTCATAAGTTAACAATATAGATTGTTCCAATCTTATTCAAAAATTAATTTATCAAGTTAATTTAAATATGCGTAATATGTCTAATATTTACCTACATAAACTTTAAAGGCGTTAGTAATCAATAATCCATAAACAATTATAAAATACGCGGCAATTACACCAGTCAAAAAAATTTGAGGTTAATATTTATCGGTGTCACAGATACGCCAGCGAGCGTACAGCAAAATTTTCTATGAATTCACGTAAACACTAATAGTGGACATTTAATCTATACAATAAGAATAGTATTATAATTTATGTTGCTTTCTCCTTTCGTACAAAGAGTAAGCAAACATAGACTCCCTTTTATTCTGACAGGTCGATGCACCTGTCAAACAGACGTGACTGATAGGGCTGACTCTAATATCTGATTTGATATACCTAATATTTGATTAGTTTTGATTAATTTAAAAACAGATACACTAAATTTGGGGTTGAAGATTATTTTATTTTAAAAAACTGAGCGCTCATAACATCTTAAAAAGCAAGTAATACATGATATACGAGTATATTACTAAGTCATTCAATTGTTTTCGTAAGTATTGTTCTTGCAACTGTATGTTTTTCAAGTAGATTTGTAGTGTTTCCTCACATTACGTAACCTGCACCCAGTCAGACATCTAAGATTTCATCATATTCCATTCACACCACGCTAACAGATCGCCGCAACTAAATTTAGCCATCCTTACTAGTGAAAGCTTCGTTCCAAAGTCGTCTAAAACTATGGCAAATATTTGTGACGCATTTATTGATTATATAGTGAAAGTAGAGAGATAGGCATACTTTGTTAAGTAATAACAAGTAATTTGAGTAGTCTGATACATGATACGAGTATTTTAATAATATTATCGAATTAGTTCCTGTTAGTGATGTAGATGGCATGTGTAATTAATAAATTATCGCGTGGTGTCTTAGTTGTAATTAACGTAAAACTTGATTCAGATACATATTTGATGAGACATATTCGAAGTATTAGATAATCACGTAATAATATTAGAGTAATATTAAAAGTAATATGGTTTTAATTTTGGCATACTACTTTTAAAATTAGAAAAGTAGAAAGTTGGAAAGGCATGTTGAATTAAGAAGACCATAATAATAAATTAAACCTTCTGGATTTATAATAGCAAAAAGCTAGATTTCAGTCAAGGATAGCACATTAGCTAGAATTTTTGTTGACAAGATACTCATTAATGAAAGTAAAGCGCTGTAAAAAAGCTAGTTACGATATCAAAATTCATTAAATTACTTAAGTAAAGTATTTATTTCATAATATATATTTCAATATATTATGTAGAGTAAGAGTTAAATCATTGCTGAAAGAAAACGTAACGACGTGTTTCAATGAATAAACAATTTATTACCGATATATAAAGCGTGTAAAATTAAGCACAGTTTCCCCCATTACGAGTAGAAATCTAGGATGTAACAGCATCCGCGACTGTGTGGTTTCACTGCATGAATAGTACATTACTCTTTTCATAACTAATATGTTGCTTTGAGTATGGAACGGTGACAAGCGCAGCACTACTGTTCATAGTGAGTTGACAACTATTTGAATATAGAATGTTTATGGAACAATTTGTCATTATTTTTAAAATAGAGTCGTAAATTGAATATATTTTGTAGTATCTATGAATGTAATGTTAAAGATATGAATTTGTATAATATAGTAAAGCTAATCTCTTTTAATTAGTACTATAAAAAAGGAACATTTGAAACAAACCATTTAATTTATTAAACCGTCTGGCTAGCGTAGTTTAGTAGACCATACATCTTTTCAAATTACATGGCTATGTTCTCCATTAGACTGTTTAAAAGCTTGATATTTTTGGCATCATCAACAGCCTTCAACAGTCCACTGCTGGACATAGGCCTCTCCATAGAAAGGAGGTTTTGGCCTACTATACCACGCTGGCCAGACGGGTTGGTACAGGGTTGGTTTCAAGTTTTTCTTCTCTTTGCATTGATGTTGTCTTGCGTAGTTTATCCCTTAGTCGCCTTTTACGACACCCGCGGTATAAATAGGGATGGTGACACTCTGTATTCTTAATCCGTCACCACACGGCATATAGATACCTTTATGTAAGTTTATCGAGCCTGTTATTATTTACAATGTACTTTTTGGGGCTGGCAAGTTGTTCGACCGGTTTTCCATTAGACGACTGACATCGAACCTCCGCAACTCTAAAGGCGAACTGAATACGAAGTTTGAACTAGTTATGAATATATTTGAGGGCACTGACTTCCAAATAACAATTTGTCATAGAACTCATAGATATTCGTGGCAATGGGAATCAATAGCTTGAAGTGCTCTCCGAAGTACAATAAGAACAGCGTAGTTAAAAAAAAACTATCCCTATAAAAGTTACCATTTGTTTTAATTTTCAGACATAATCAAATGATTCTGACGCATTCGATTGACTCTTGTCACATCAGTCATTCACTGTCATGAAAGTAATTTTCTTAACTGTCCATATTTTTTTATTATTATAAGTTTAAGGCCGTTTAGAAAAATCTCCAAGAAATTTGGTCTTCGAAATCGTAAGTGTGAAAGTAAGTTCACGGCCGCAGTTCTGTAATAAATAACTTGATATATAATTACGTGTTTCTTATTCGCCGTTGTAATTATAAAATAGTTTAACGAGGAACTTAAAATGAAAGTGTTTGAGTTAATTTTAATTAAAAGTATTTAAAAAAAACAACTTATTTGAAGCATTTCGTTAATGTTCTTACGTGCTGTATCTGTTGTTGTGATCTTTGATCATCAATGTAGAAAATTATACTATATATATATATATATTACTTAATAAATAATAATAAATCGCTTAACTATACACCAGATAACTAATTACCAATATAACAGCAAAATTAGTACTTTGCATTTAAATGACCTTAAGTGTGGCCACTGTTTTTTTGTGCCATTACTGGTCTCAAAATAAATCATCATCATCAATGTAATATTAAATAAATATCAATATTTTGGACATCTGACACACAACATCATCTAGTCCCAAACTAAATAGCGCTTGTATTATGAATAGTAGACAACTAATTTAAATACATATGTTCTTTCTTTCGTAAGTTAATACATAGAAAATACGCAAACTCCGAAACAAATTTTTGGAGATCTTATAAACATTAAGCCCGACCCGTGAATCGAACCTGAGACTTCTTGATCAGCAGCCACATACGACTACTAGACCGACAAAGTAGTCGATGGAGTTAGGAATTAAACTTGTATTTAGAAATATTCTTCTCTCTGTACTGTTTTTTGTAGTTTGATCCCTTAGGTGGCTATTACACCCAACGGGATGAATAAGGGTGTTTTTAATTATAATATGTAAAAATGTACATCTACGTTTAGTTTAGTTCTAGTATAAAAAAATATTAATATCTCACTAGTTTCGTGCGTGTGTATGTACCTTGCGTTCAAATTATTATAACTTAGTTCATTCAGTTCATATTTATTCGCATAAAACTAAAATAATTTAATAAGTTTTGTATTGTACTCAGATATTTTTAGACTATGCTGAATTTAATTATTTTTTATGATACCAATTTATTTTATTGCTATTTTTAGTTCCAAGAGTAGGTTACCTACATGTTTGAATTATAAATACAACGAAGCCTAGTTTTTAATTTAAAATGTATTTTTTAAATTAACACATAATAATATTTTTTTTTATAAAAAAATATTTTTAACTTAAACTTAGTATTTCGAGACACTGTGCAACATTGAACTACATGTAGTAGACAATCCAGTACAAAAATTACCTAATGTGTATTTCAAGACTTTTCTAGAAGCGTTCAGCAACAAATAATCTGTCATTCGTAATAGAATTCAACAAAATATGCCTCAAGGATGTAAGTTTGTGGACGATGTACTACTAAAATTACTACACAGTGCATGTACATATGCATAGTGCATTTACCTACTAACACATGACGTGTAAGTAGGTTTATACTAAATTAGTCATGAGTGTAGCTCACCTTGGGCCCACGGCTTTTAGTTTTAATTAAATAAATTATTGTGCACAGATAATTAACTAGTGGGTAGAACTTTTTGAAGTTTGTGACATTTCATTTCCGCGGGAAACGAACTAAACAAAAGAGTTTCTGTTACGCGACTTTTACAGATACTCATGTTTTTTGAAGCTTCATTGAGCTACACGAACCTCAGGTCTTCTCCACAGATCGTAACTATTTTCGAAGAATAGTACGTGAAGCCTGTTTAACCGGGAAGACGAATACCGACTATCAACATCGTGGAATCCAGTCATCAGCGGGTGCAGTCACCATCGGATGGATGAAGCAAGGCGTGCAGATGTTATAAGTGTGGTGTGTATCGTAACCTTTTTAATTTTATCGCGAATAAGTCCCGTTTACAGTAAAAATAGAGTACGTAATTCAAACGAATAAAAATCCCAGATTCAAATGCTTTTTGCTCATAAGTATTCTTTCTCTGTTAAAAATAATAGATACCTATTATTTTAAAAAATAATAGATATGCAGTAAAGATATTCAATACTTTTTTCTATTTTAAAGTAGTTAATATAATGTCGTAAAGTTATTTCTAACTTACTAAATTGATTGGCGCTGATGTGTTTACCTGTGAAAGAGAGAAATTTCATTAATAACATAATTCGTATTCAATAAAAGCTATAAATTTTATAGGTTATTTTAAAGATGAATAATGTAGCAATTAATAAGTAAGGAATGGATACTTAATATTTTATTTTTATTGCATTTAGAGAATTCGATTGCTTAGATAGAGTTGCACACTAAATGCAAACTTATTTTAGTGAAGATATTAAAAAAAAATTTTTTTAGTTCACAAAAAACCAATGTTGACCAATTCTTCGGTAGCTTATCCATGTAAGGATTTCGAAAACATGTTCATGTTCATTCCATGGGTGTCTTTGGAGTAGAACCCCTTAGAGAAAAACTACGCAAGACAACATTAGGTACTACAAAGAGAAGAAAACTTGAAACGAATGACATACCAATCCTTCTGGCCAATGTGGCATAGTATGTCAAAATCTTCTTTCTAGGGAGAAGTTCATGTCTAGCGGTGAGCTGTTAAAGGTTGTTGATTTGATTATCACCTAGTGAACATAGAACCTAAACTTCCTTTGTCTGATGCTGAGGAGGAGAAAGAACTCAAACTTACATCATTAGGTGACCTGTCAGCTCGATTGCTCCCCTATTTATAACCGATTTGCCGTTATTTATAACCGATTGCAATCATTTTTTCTAAATGATATGATTCTACCTAAAGTTGATCTCATTATAATTTGAACATAAATTGCATAGGAGTACACAAAAAGTACTATCAACCCTACCTTTTTGTTACTAAAGAGCCACTTATTAGTATTTGACAACCCTACCTTTTTGATAGTAGAGAGCCGTTAAATTTAAATACAATACATCAGATAGCAATAATAATAATAATTTACTACAGAGTGGTCCAGTGGGCGTCTGTCCTTACTCAACAAGTTACCTTACCTTATTGGTTGACAGTAGGCAGAAGACTAATGTACATGTTATGTGATGCAATTATGTACTACGAGTAGATAATTATCTACTACATAGTATCGTTTTTTATGATAATCGATATATCGATAAAATCTGTCATAGTATTCCTACTTAAAGAACTACCTAATACGATATTAGGTATAAGATTTTTAAAGGAGTACGTTTTATATTCAAACACATAAATTCGTTACATCAACACTTAACCTATAAAGTCTAAACGCTAAATTAACGTATAACACTTTTTATACTATTTAAATAAAAATTCGTGATCCAAATAATTTAATCTATGAAATCGATCGATTAACAATACGGCTGTAACATGCAATTGACCGCGAAAAATACGCGGTCAATTGCGTGCAGGCTTACTCGCATGTGATGATAAGAATTAAAAGGTAGGTAGCCTGACATTTAAAACCAGCGTTCTTATTGGTCAAATGAAATAGCGCGCGCATTACCATATTTCCGTTCCTTCATAAATTAAAACACTCTCATTTCATCCAAACTAATTTCAAAAGTAATTCTGTCTGCTTGTCTGTTACGCTTTCACTGTATCATTTCAATGATTTTTTTTTCGAGATATTTGGATTCCTTAGGAAGGTCATAGTCTATTCTCTGTCGTGATAACCAACATACAAGCAGGTGGAGTCGCGGCCAAGAGTTACTTATAAAAATAATTATTTATATGTCAAAAAAAAAACAGTGACAGAAATAAAAAAAAACATTTCCTTATTATATTGTTATAAAATTACAACCTTATTATCGAATTCATAGTAGATGAGGGTAGATATACATACATGTGTAATGAATAAGTAAATAAATCCTTGGCCTAATTTTGTACAGAAATATTACAAACTGTATAAATAAAAGAAACTTCTGTGTGTATGTGTGTGTTAATCGCCTACTTATTTGTGACCCGTAAACTGTTTTTAGAAAAACTAGAAATACAGCCTGTATCGAGGAGTACACAGACACACTTTTTCTTCTTTGAAAAAACAAAACACTAAGAAAAAGGCGAAGTGTTAAACCTCCATGCTTTTCAGGTCACTGCAGTCCAGTGCAGTCAAGGAACTAACACAGTTCATAAAATTACGTAAGTAAATCATAACACACCAATAAATTATAAGAATACTAGCTTTTGCCCGCTGCTCCGCCCGTATGTCTGTTATCGCGGTAAAAAGTAGCCTATGTCTTTTCTCAAGGTTCCATCTATCTCTAAACCAAAATTCATCAAAATCGGTTCAGCGGTTTAGGTGTGAAAACGCAACAGATAGACAGACAGATATTAGTAGGGATAATAAGAATATACCGGTGCATCAGCGGAAAGCCTCGAACAGCGTAAATTTCAACAATTAACAAGTTAAAATTTTAGATTTTTTAATTATATTTATGAACAGTATCGTGCCGCAGGAAGGTGGCTGGCGGCGTATGGATGCGGACTGCCCAGGACCGGGATGGTTGGCGTTCCTTGGGGGAGACCTTCGTCCAGCAGTGGACGGCGATAGGTTGACACATATGAACCGTATGGGGTAGAGACGCTAGGTTCATGGGGTCCGAGAACTTGTGCTATTTTTAAACAATTAGCTAAGCAAGTATTGTCGCTTGTATGTAAATATTCATCAAGTTAATGTTGTGTTACCACCCCTATTGTTATGGATGTCCTAAGAGCCGACTAAGGGAGCAAACCAAGCAGGACAACAGCCCTGCAAAGAGAAGGAAAACTTGTAACAAACCCTGTACCCGCCTGGCTATCGATGTATAGTGGACCAATACCTCTTTTCTAAGGAGAGGCCTATGTCCAGCACTGGACCGTTAAAGGCTATTGATGTTGAAATCACATCTTGGCTCACAGACTAACAGATTTCCTTGTAATCCAGATTCTTATCAATAATCCGGGTTTATTCTGCAAGTACCTATTCAAATTCGTTAACAATGGTTAGTCCTTCACGGTATTCAACTCTTGAACAATCATATTCGGACTAATTTATTAGAGTGCAGGATTGGCCTTGTGATTGCATTGCTACTTTCTACTATGCCAAGTATTGTTGGTTCAAATCCTACATGTGACAACATCTTGTGTTATCCACAAATAGGTTTTGAAAGTCTGTGTGTTGTTTGTGTCCGTTTCTGATTTTTATATTCCAAATGCAGGCGTTGTCTGTTAAATAATAATAATAGAACCTTGTAATGAGAGATTAAAGATTTAAATCTCGCCCACGCCATAAATTGATTATCGACAAGTGCCCACGTTTTATAGCATGTGATTACTTCCTATTTGTACTACCATATCCCTACGAATAATAATATAATAAATAAGTATTTGGACAATTTACACACAACATCATCTAGTCCCAAAGTAAGCAGAGCTTGTGTTATGGGTACTAAACCACTGATATAAATACATAAACATACTTTTTTTTTTGTAAATACATACATATTATACATAGAAAAACACCCAGACTCCGAAACAAATATTTTTGGATCACACAAATATTTGGTCTGACCCGGGAATTGAACCCGAGACCTCTTGATCAACAGCCGCATACGCTAACCACTACACCATTTTATAAATTCAACATTTGAAGATGACAGCATTCGTGCTGTTGTATTTATTTTAGTGAGTGCTAGACCGGAGGCACAATGATGTAGAAGCATCATCATCAGATGTGGATCATCATGTGTGCACTCACAATGAGGATGGTGACCACCACTCTTGGATTCTGTTCATTCTTTCCATCGGGCAGAGTAGTCGCAGGTCTAAATGTTATCAACAACCGATAATGTACAACTGCATGCCTCGGATCTCTCCTCTGGCCGAGTGCGGGTTGTGGTCTATATGTACATTTAAAAAAAAAAAAATTGACAGGTAAGTCTAAGATTTGTAAACATCTACTATAAAAGTACATAGTCTAGTCAAGTATTCAAAATGGCCGTAACTAAAGCTAATCGAGTGATATGCTGTATAAACTGAGTTCAATAAATAATGTATCCCTTGTTAACAAATCCTATTCTGCATGTTGATGTCTTTGAAAGTTGGAACGGGAACTAAATTCCAACGACTATTGGTACCATAGAGTAGATACCACGTAGGAGTAACGTGTCGATGGTATTCATGATACCATAGACTAAACCCACCCACTACTACAGTAATAGACCGTGTCAGTGTCAGGATTGAAAGTTCAAAAATAGTGACACATGCAAAGAGGTTAACATATATTCATAGCTTTTATTATTCCCTAGATTGTTTGGGGTCGGCCACTAGTTCAAGCGGTTTTATTTCTTGAAATACCTATATTAAGTAGAATGTAAGAATCATGATATCAAACCATCGTTATTTCCTGTTTTAGCAATATTTTCGCGCCCATCACTGCAGGCCATAGAGCGTACGGGACAGTGTTGCCACACGTAGGAAACACTTATCACCGCATTCAACATTTTTGTGATGTTGAAATGTCGATGAGCCTATCGGTAGGTTGCTTTTAAAAGTTATGACTTGACTTGACTTAGTAGACTGGGTTTATAACATTGAAGAATATAAAATATTTGTGATGTAAAAATTTGGCTTTTTGAACTTTAAATGTCTGACCGTCCGCCTGTTTGTCACCCATGAACCGCAATTGTGACAGATTATAAAAATCTCTTGACACTATGTTTAACACAAAAATACTAAAACTGTAAAACCGACTGTACCTATATTTTTTTCTTACTGGCAATTATAATTTATTAGATATTTTCTTCAAATATTTACATAGTTTAAGTTTAAAGTTTTTTAAAAAAAAACGAGTTATGTTAAGACTATACAACCACAGTTCATTTGTGTAAAAAAATAGAGAACACAATGATCATCATCATCATCAGCCTATCGCAGTCCACTGCTGGACATTTCCTTCTTATGCAGAGCAGTCAAAAACTTGAACTCACTACCAGCTCACGTGTTTCCTTCCCACTATGATCCCGGGTCCTTTAAGCGGGGCGTGAAAAAGCATCTCACTAAGCCGCCATAGTGTGGGCCGCCATACTTTACTGTCTGAATTTGCAGCAATGTTGTATGGTTTCCCCCACTCTTGGATTCTGCTCATGCTTTCCACCAGGCAGGGTAGAGTCACTTTGGTAGGCTAAATATATAAAAAAACAACAAGCCTGGTTCCCATAGCACAAGCTTTGCCTAGTTTGTGATCAGATCAGTGATGTGATGACATGTGAGAAAATATTAATCTACACTTCAACTTGACCAATCAGGTTCCAAGTTTTTGTAGAAAATTATTATTTTTCTGAAACTGAATGGTCTGAATACCGAGTTTGCTCGATGCATCACTTTTTTCTTAACGCGAATGCCTTTGCCGTAATAATACGTTTACCATATATGTATTTATATAGTTATATAGGTTCATACAGCCCAATACTATGTTCCTGTTGTCATATAATTAAGTCTTCTTGCCTTCCTCTACGGTTACTATTCTTTTCATTATACACAAGTCGCCTGGTATTTGTACTAGTGACCCGACATTACCCCAGAACATCACCATTCCAAACTCGGTCCTAATTGGTTTGTAAATTTTAGAATGCAATAGGCCTAAAAAAGAACTAGGCGTTTAGGTAATTTTTAAATACCAATCACTACGCTTACATTTCGTAAATCGTGTTAGCAAATAAGAATTAGCGATACACCATACATAATGAAACGAGAGAATGCCTAATTATTTAATTAAAATAAATAATAATTGATGCAATCAATGTATACTTTATAGACACCATAGACCACAAACAATTATAGACAATGAATAAATAAAGAGGTCAATATGTCACATCGCATAAAAAGGTGGGATTGTTATTTTAAAACCCATGTTAGTGTTGCCAACAATTTTTGCGGAACGTGTTAATTATGCCTAGGATTTAATCATCATAAGAAGCATTGCCTAATAAAAAAAGTACTCAATCACAAAACATCTAGGTTTGCGTAACTCGATAATTAGTATGACGGCACAGAACAAAAGGTAACTCAAACGCACCGGTTAACGTTACGCGAGAAAGTGGTCAGTCGTGTAACCTCGGCTGGTTTTTTGGCGAAAGTTTTTAAGTAAAAGAAAAATATAAGAAGAATATTTAGATTTTCTGTAATAGTTTGTAGCGGATTGTTGTTTTTGACACCTTTTGTGGTGTCGTAATAGCGTAAAACTGTTGGAATACTACTGTTTTTTTTTTCGAGAAATGTTATATTTGAATGAGATCGAGGCCAAAGTATCATTTTGTCGGGTTCAATTTCTACTAGAGAAGAAGTTCCATATTACTGTACTGTACCGTACTGTAAAATTCCACTATTAAAGGGGTGAAAAGGGCAATAGTTATACGTCAGAATAACTCGTAGGCGAAGCTGAGAGTAAAAACTAATTTAAAATAATATGTGTTATTTATGAGACATTGTTTTTTCATGCGATTTCCAAGTCAATCTATTTATTTTAAAACATAAAAGATATTTGAAATTGATATTTTTATTATAAGATGTTGATAGGTCAGCTCATTACGCAATAACTTAACACAGAAGTACCCATAAGTAGGTATTGACTAAATTAATGGACTTGATATTACATGGATCTCACAACTTTTCACGGTAGAATAACTGAGTGGCAAGACTTGGTACTTTTTACAAGTTATGTTTTTGCGATTAAGTTTACACGTCTAACCCACCTAACTTATTTTAATTAAATTTGGCATGGAAATACTTTGATCATCAGCCGCGGGAAAAAGCTAATACTAAATAAATAACTTAGTACTTATTTATCGGATATAGCACTAAGTGAAATGTTTGGAGCGCTCTAGATACGGCGGAAAAGCGTTGGCGGTCGACGTACCCACGGAATTCGTGCACGTGCGCATTGTATCACGATATTGTGACGATCTTTTATACCGGTTGTTGACACTGCTTGAAGAAATACTTGAATCAGTTGTTTAAAAGATTGGATAGTTTGTGGCCATCCTTCTTCATTAATTGAGTTTATGCTTAAGACCTGTCTTTTCACAGTGAGTTGGTTCAAAGGAATCAATCAACTTGTACTTGGCAGTCATATTAAAAAGCAATTTAAATTTTAGCATTGTCTTCTTTTCTGGTTCAATATGGAAGAGATTGGATGCATTTTTTGCAATATATCCATTGGGAGAAGGTCAGCACGAATGTGTCGTATTTCGTTGGTCTGAAATGCAAATTTGATTTATACCAGCCCATGTGGCCAGGGCTTAGGTGTATTAACACCAGTAGACTATTGAATGCTGATAAAGTATAGGTGGTAAGTGGCTGATAAGTATGGTATTTAGGATCAATGGAATAAGGTTACATTTTCTTTGTCCCAAATTCCGTTTCTAATAATTATGTACCATGTACCACAGAGGTATTAAAACTGATGTTCAATGAAAACACTCGGCCCACTGCGCTAGTTGCTCGGCGCGCGCGTCGCACGCTACTGCGCTCGCTTAGTTTATTTACATTTTTACACCATTCTCCCGATTGATATGAAATTGTGACTCACTTTTCTAAGTTTATATTAAGTAAGGTAAAGATAGATTTATTGAAAACCTCGTCACATCGACAGCCTTTAAGGTTTAGGCCTACTGTACGACGCTGGTTAAATGGGTTTTATGCATACACAAACCCTAGTTTGTTTTATGTTTTCCTCTTCCTTGCAGTGCTCTGTTTTCCTGCATAGTTTGTTTCCATAGCCGACTCTTAGAATTGTTCCGTATTAAGAAATCAATCCCATCGGTGTCGTTAGAGCTGACAGGGAGCAAACTGTGCAACAACAACAACACTGTATAAAGTAGGGGAATGTGAACCAAACTCTATTTAAACCCAGACGGGTTAACCTAAGAACTGCCAGCGTAGTAGGTATAGTAGGAATAAACCTCTTTTCTGAGGAGAATTTTATGTCCAGCAGTGGACTAAGCTTCGTTGGACACGGAAAATATATGTAAGTATTGTAAAACAATGAAGGTTAACTCAACCATAACCGGATGATGAACGTCCAATGGCCAATTGTAGTTCGATTAGATCCGGATTTCACTGATTTTGCATATTGGGCGTAATATTTTGGGTGACAACTTTCTATGGAAAGCTACAAACGAGGTGACAGTGAACGAAGTTCAAGCTCGGGTTACGTAACCCAGAAGTGAGAACTTGATATGCCCTTGTACGGTGATGTTATGCAATTGGTACGTTGTAACAAGAGCACATCTGCCTAAGGCGTTTTTAGATTTGTGACTGTGTATTAAGTTATGTAAGATTGAAAATCGAATGATGAAATAATTGTTACTTTGGTCGTATTATGGAATTTCGCTTTCTTTAACCCAATTACTCAAACCCAACCCGATTACATTCCTAGACGAGTTGGCAACTGACCAGGGCGTAGCTACAGCCGTATCAGTCGTATCAATGATATGGGGCCTCCGTGGCTCCGGGCTATAGAGGCCCTTACGCGTGCAAACAAAAATAAGTAAAATATTAACCGCAATGTCACTTAATTTCGTGATTTCCAAAAAAAAAAAACAAAACAACTGTCATACGTGCCTATATTTTGTAAACAAATATTGTTTCAGTGGAGCTATAAAAAGAAAAAGTAAATAGAAAAGGGAAATCTTAATCCTTCATTTGGGGCCCCTAACACATTTTGATACAGGGACCCTCCAAGACACGCTACGCCACTGCAACTGACCATACAAGAAACCAGCTGAAACATTCGGATTTGTCGGTGTGACATAAATTAAAATTGGAACAGGGGTTTAGAAAAATAGAAGATGATGATGAAAATGATGAATTTTGAGCTCATCACAAAGTATTTAATAATGAACATTGAAAAATATTATGCGATATACGAAGACAAGATTACTTTCTCTATTGGTAACTTATAGGTACCTACTTATATGAAATGAGTGAATGAAAACTAATTTAATTCAAGGAAGACCTACAGCTAATTACAAATTGGCAAAATCGATTTAGAACTGTAGAAAAGTATTGAAATTTAATGAAAACAAAATGTCGCTTCTATGGGTAGAGAATTAATAAATGAAGAATAAAATTTTTAATGAGGTGCGAACATTGAAATCAATTTTATTCTTTTTTTTTTTAAATCAAATTGCATTGTATTCGCGTTTGTACTATGACATTCTTCTAATACTAACAGTTGACAAACACAGTAGATAGAAAACATCCCGTCGCCATTTTTGCTCTTTATAAACACGAGAAGAAAAAATTGATCAACAGTCACACACACTTCAATATTTATTGTTCTTTTTTCAAAAGTTCAACCATAGACACTTCAATATTGTTTTAAATTTAGTTTTTTGAGAACTTCACGACAAGTTTCAAACTTCAAGTCAATTCGCACGCTGACTACAATTCAGGTTATAAATAAGGGTTTCTTATTGAAATGTGTCAATCTTTTATTTTTCTTTCATTGTTTTACGTTTATATGATATAAATATAATTGGTGGGTCTGTTTGTAATATTATAATTTTAACAAAAAGAAACCGACTTCAAAGAAAAACTTGTTGTATTGCCTATGATATTTGAGGAGTTCCTTCGATTTCTTTGGGATCCCATCATCAGATCCCAATATGGTGACAATGGGACCACCTGGAATTTTTGAAATCGGTTCATAAACGACGAAATTATTGCTGAACATACATAAAAAAAAAAAGATTCTGACGAATTGAGAACCTCCTCCTTTTTTCTTATGTCGGTTAAAAACTGAAATTGGGCCTATTTTAATGGGAATTTCACTGTGAGGTAGCTAATTATATGTATGTAAGGTAAGTATCCTCTGTTGTTGTTGTAATATCGCGGGACTCAGCTATTTTTAACCGACTTCAAAAAAAGGGGAGGTTCTCAATTTGTCGGAATCTTTTTTTTATGTATGTTCAGCGATAATTTCGTCGTTTATGAACCGATTTCAAAAATTATTTTAGCATTGTAATGGGCGTAGCTTACAGGTGGTCCCATCGTTACCATATCGGGATCTGATGATAGAATCCCAAGGAAATCGAGGGAACTCCTCAAATATCATAGGCACAATGTCGCGATTTGGGTACTCGGAATAGTTTTTCATTGAAGTCGGTTCCTTTTTGTTAAAATTATATTATAACAATAACACAAACCTATGTAGAAATGGTTATGTTAACTGTGGGTCTTTATTAATTTAGAGTTGAAATCCTCTAATGATGTCTATTTTTCAAATATTCAGAAATACATTTTTTATTACAAAAGTTAAAATTGACTTTCTATTTACTTAAAATTAATGACCAATCATTATTATTTATTATCGCTATAATATTAAGTGAATACTGTTCATATTTATCCGTTAAAGTAGCCCGCTCACCAACAACAAAGTGCTATTTCACGATGAAAAACGGATTTTTAAAGAGATTATTTTAGTTACGTGTTATTATAACATTCTCACTAAAACTTGTGATGGAAAAGTACAGCTATATTTAAGTGTTTATATTAAGCTAGCTTTCACCCGCAGCTCCGCCCGTGTGTATTTCGTTTTTTTTTTTAAATTTAAGGCTTTATGCATAAATGTGACAAAGGCGGACTTAAAGCCATGGGCATTTTCTACCAGTCGACCTTAGGGCGATGCAGAGACAAACGTGGTAGATGCACAGTAATGAAAGATAAGTTTTTTAAATTGAAACATATGTATACGGAACATAATATATAAACATTTATATACCTAACACACACATATACACAAATATATATGCATACATGTACTTATAACTACATAGATACCATATTATTTAGTTTTTTCGTTTGAGATAACTTAAAGTTAAGGTTTAGTCTGGGTACAACATATCATTTAATACGGTGCAGTAGTTTTTGAGTTTATCGTAGACAGACAGACAGAAGTCTAAATTTTATAATATGTAGTGATATTAATTGAACTTCACGGTGTTATTCCCGTTTGTTCCTGTAACTTTAACAACAACGCCGCGGGGCGATGCGAAGCTATTCGAAAAAGCAGTGGTCTTAGTTACTCCTTATATTATCAGCTATATGCCAGTGAAATTCCCGTCGAAATCGATACAGCCGGAACAGACAAACAAACACAAAAAACTTTAAATACTATGTAGATTACAATTAATTATTAGATACGGACAGACACAGGACGGTAGAGTAGCCATGTGTTTCCATAATAATAAAAGTGTCTGAATGTAAGACTGCCTTAACATATATTTTTTTTTATTTTATCACTCTCTTAGTTTAGAAGTTAGAGGGGGGGGGGACACACATTTTTCCACTTTGGAAGTGTCTCTCGCGCAAACTATTCAGTTTAGAAAAAAATGATATTAGAAACCTCAACATTATTTTTGAACACCTATCCATAAATACCCCACACGTATAGGTTTGATGAAAAAAATTTTTTTGAGTTTCAGTTCCAAGTATGGGGACCCCCAAAATGTATTGTTTTTTTCTAAATTTTTGTAAAAATCTTAATGCGGTTCACAGAATACATCGACTGACCAAATTTCAACAGTATAGCTCGTATAGTTTCGGAAATAATTGGCTGTGACATACGGACGGACAGACAGACAGACAGACAGACTTGACGAATCTATAAGGGTTCCGTTTTTTGCCATTTGGCTACGGAACCCTAATAAACATATTCTACATAGGGACTAGGTGATGTTGTGTATAAGTTGTCCGAAATATTAAATTAAATATTTCAGACAGACAGTGCTAGTTTTCAATTTATAATACTGAACTATGGATGTATTTTTCCTTTTTTTAACACTGGCAAGTTTTTTTTTCTTGTCCTTGAACTAACGTTAGAGAAAGTGAGTTGTTGGTCGATGCTGAACAGCTTCTATCTGTCACTTCAAATGTGTATGATGCAATAAATTTCTAAGAGAAAAATGGACTTGAAATTATAATACTGTTATATAACTGTATCTCAGATCTTTTTAAAATGACGCTTTTTAATTAGTAAAGTAAAAAAAATCGGCCTTCTCGTACACAATGCCGTCTAGTCCCAAACTAAGTAGAGCTTGTATTATTGGTACTAGACAACTGATACAAATTATGCATAGAAAACACTCAAACTCCGAAACAAATATATACGGATCACACAAACATTTGGCCTGACCCGGGAATCGAACCCAAGACTTACCTACTCATACGTTACCTACCTACACTCAATAATAAAATATATATTATGATGTAGCTGTGTTTAACGCTACTTCATACTAAATATATTATATTTCTCCGAAATGGTATAGAAGTGTTTTGTTTTTTCGAAATCGTCACAAAAAAAACACAATTATTTATCCAGGGTCGGACTATGACTTGTAGCTTAGCAGTTCGGTGCTCTAAGCAGTAGGCTAACAAACATTTATAGAAATAAATAAAATTTAAGTGCGTCATTGTAATATTATCACAGCTTTTCACTAAATGCATAATATGAAACTTTTTAATTTTTAAAAATAAAAACCACTAGGAACAGGCATTAGGAATATGCATCCTGTGTCGAAACGGACACAAAGAACCCGCAGACTCAGAAAGATAATTTATGGATCACACAAAGTGCTATACTATGTGGGATTCAAAGCCACAACACTTGGCGCAGTAGAAACCGACGTGGCGATCGCTTAAATCATTAGGCCAACCAGCATACGGTACTTATATAAAAAAAAAAAAACTGTTAGTTATTTTCGGTCAGTCTCTGGAACTGCTTGAACGATTTTGATGCGACTTTCACTATCAGATAGCTGATGATATAATAAGTAACTTAGATTAGCTTCGGTTGTTGCAGGAAAGGCACCAAATCAACTGCGGGCAACACTGCGGGGCTCAGCTAGTCATTTATGCGTCTTAAAACGCGTAAATTAAACTTCAGTACTTTGCCATTACTTTTCATCATCATCATCAGCCTATCGCAGTCCACTGCTGGACATAGGCCTCTCCCAATGCACACCACTCTGATCAATTTCGGGCTTCTCGCATCCAGCATTAGTACTTTTAACTTAAACGTAACTTGAAGCAATCCGCCTTTCTCTAATAGCACTTAGTTTTGTTTTTAATGTTTATTTTGTTGTCTAATTAGGTAGTTGGTATACCAACACACGCTTTCATTTATGTTTTATTTTTATTTAAGTTGGATTTTTACGATGAGAATATTATACATATCTCGGAGATTCATCTTTTTTTATTAATTTACTAGCTGAAACCCGTGGTGTTACCCGGTTGTTTTGTAGCCTTAAAATTTATTAAAAAAGTATGTCATCAGAAAAAAATGAAAATCCTCTTAAAAACCGCTCCAGCCGTTCCACATATTGGCCGGAACAAACAGACAGACAGACGAAAATTTTAAAATTGCATTTTTTATATAAGTAACGCATATACTTTCTTGTGAATTTAGTAAAAAAATACGATTTATGACGTATAAAAAAAAAACTACTCACTAGATCTCGTTCAAACTAATTTTCGTTGGTAGTTTACATGGTAATGTACAACATATATTTTTTTTAGTTTTATCACTCTCTTACTTTAGAAGTTAGAGGGGGGGGGGACACACATTTTTCCACTTTGGAAGTGTCTCTCGCGCAAACTATTCAGTTTAGAAAAAAATGATATTAGAAACCTCAACATCATTTTTGAAGACCTATCCATAGATACCCCACACGTATAGGTTTGATGAAAAAAAAAATTTTGAGTTTCAGTTCCAAGTATGGGGACCCCCAAAATGTATTGTTTTTTTTCTATTTTTATATAAAAATCTTAATGCGGTTCACAGAATACATCGACTGACCAAATTTCAACAGTATAGCTCTTATAGTTTCGGAAATAATTGGCTGTGACATACGGACGGACAGACAGACAGACAGACAGACAGACAGACAGACAGACAGACAGACTTGACGAATCTATAAGGGTTCCGTTTTTTGCCATTTGGCTACGGAACCCTAAAAACAGTTCATTTAATGTTACAAGCAGACACTTTAATTTTATTTATTTGTATATATACAGGAGACACGACAAACCACTTTTTACAAAGCCAGTGAAATGCTGAATAGAAATTGCGTTTTTTTTTGTGTATTTTTTTAAGTATGTTTAACTTTATGTAAGAATTGTTTTTTATTAACTCTTTTATTAGGTTTGAATTTTGGCTAAATTTAAATTTGATCTACATCGTTACAGCCGTTTTTAAGATATAGTACACATAATACCATACGCAAAAATAACTCGAATATGTTTAATAGATAAATCGATGCTTTTAGTTACTAAAGAGAAAAAAAACTTACCTTTAAAAACTTAACAACACCACAATTCCAATAAAACCTCCTTTAATAGTTTATACACTAAAAAAATCCAAAAATCTTAACAAAAAAAACTAAAATAGTTTCGTTGCCTGAATCACATTTTTCGAATAACAAAAATGGTTCAACATCACACTGCGTTCTTGGCTTAACTTTCAGAAAAAAAAATTAAGTTGAGTCTAAGTTATGTCTAAGTGACGTGTTATCACAGCGAGTGACGCGGGAACACTGATCGGTGGTGTTCGAAACTTGAATGCAACTTAACTAGCCGGCCGCCATTCACCAGGGCCGTACTCAACCGCTAAGTTGCAATTAATTCATTAATCAGAGCTTTTTAAATTATCTTCTCGAAGTACATACTATGACTTATGAAGTGTAATTAACAATTAATTGACTTACTTCATAGGTTAGTTTCGTGGTTTATACTTTTTTTGACCAACTTTTACTTTGAGCAATACGACATTTGGCCGTACATTAGCAATTTATATGATTAGGCAATAAGGTTTATTGACTACCTCATTTCTTTCTCTTACGAGATACAATTAGATTTAGCTGACCCTAAATTATCTTTAGAATGTTGCAAATTCAAACGTTTGTAGGTTACATCTTCAAATACCTGAAATACCGAATCGAAAAAGTTGCAAAAAGTTCGATTGCTGCGAAAGATTTTGATGTATTGAATATATGATTGATTGGACGTAGTCTGGGAAATACAAAATACTACATATCGTCCCCGTAGTGGGAAAATTAAATAACTCTGATATTGTGGTTCTGAGATAAACGCGATTTAGTGTTTTGTGAGAGATTTTTTAAGTTGAGGTAAAATTCAACAACTCATGTTATTTACATTATTAGACATTTAACTTATCATTGACCACAGTTATTGATTTATTTACTGAGTTATTTATATTTTCCTTCAAAAAAATAGTGTTAGTCTGAAGGTATTTATTATTTCATCTGTCCGACAAAAATGGCTCTTTTTTTGGAACGGAATACGATATGAAAATGCCTGTAAGGCTCAAATATGCGGCATGTTTTAGGTGTTTTGAAAATAAGGAAAGTCAATTTCGCCAAAACCGGACTTATTTAATTTTCCCACTACGGGAACGATATAAGGTTTTGAGGTAGTAAAGCCACGCTGATTTAGGCATGTATGCTCCAGCTCGACCGAGGCAGTACTACTCTACCTCACAGAAGACCAACGTAAAATTCATCAGCGTTCGTACTGTCGTATTTCGTTGGTTAGTGTGAGATCGGAGGCCCAATCATTCTGCATCATTCTCCTGGCTTCCGGAGGCCGGAGGAGGAGAATAATGGAAAAACATCTGACTAGGCCGCCAAGAGTCACCATGCTGCATTGTCTGCACTCAAAATGACGATGGTGACCCCTACTCTTGGATACCATTAGGCAGAGTAGCTTTAGAGGAACTTTATGTGGGCTTAAATATAAAAACAACACACAAGATCTATAAAATGTTCTGACTGATATAAAGTGGACACATTATCTTTGTAATTAGGTACAAGATTATCCGGATATCTGACATCCGGATGTTCTAGACTGCGACCGCTCCTGTCCGTAGGTATTTACATAATGAGTCAGTGGTTGCTGGAAAGGCGATGTAAGTAATCTAAAAAATAATTTTAAATTGAATTGTGTTCACATTACTTAATACTAAATAAATAACTACTAAATTGATTTAATACTAGACTACTGTTTAAAAGTATTTTACATGCTCATGAAGAGCTATGTATTTTTTCATTATAAATTTCGTACTACCCTCTGATCTTGTTTTCTATCAGGCAAAGTAGAGGTTTATAATGAAACATAAAAATAAACGAAGCGTCAGTCAGGTTTACAGAAAAAAGTTTCCTAGGTAGAAAGAGGTAAAGTGCCGGCTCGACCGGAGCAGAACTACCCCTCACAGAAGACAAACCTAAAAACGACTTGATCGAACTCGTCGATTTTGTCGGTGAGCGTGAGACCGGAGACCCAAAGGCATCTCACTAAACCGCCGTAGTGTGGGTCACAAAAAATAGGTTTTATATGAATCATCATCATCATCAACAGCCTTTAACAGTCCACTGCTGGACATAGGCCTCTCCTTAGAAAGAAGGTTTTGGCCTACTATACCACGCTGGCCAGACGGGTTGGTATAGGGTTGGTTTCAAGTTTTCCTTCTCTTTGCATCGATGTTGTTTTGCGTAGTTTATCCCTTAGTCGCCTTTTGCGACACCCGAGGGATGAATAGAAGTGGTGACAATCTGTATTCTAAATACGTTACCACACGGACATATATGAATAGTGGTTGATAAGTTCTGTTGTGAAAACAGACAGTAGATAATGCCAACTGGAAATTTGAATCATGTCTTCAGGTCACGTATAAGCTCGTAAGAAAATATCAACACATTTTAAAAATTATATAAGTAGACCGTATATTTAATAGTATTTCTAAAATATTCGTAACTACTCTAGTTTCAAAATTTAATATTTTTTTCATTAAAATGTACAGTTGTACTGATTTAAATATAATTGAACACAAATAAGAAATTACGTGATATACTTTGCAATACATTTTGTAAGCCGCTAGTGTTTTAATTTTATATTTATAATATACTAACCTTGCCCGCGGCTTCGCGCACGTCTATATATTTCGGTAATCGCGGTAAATAGTAGCCTACGAGTATATCCTTTCTCAGGCTTTGGACTATCTAGGTACAAATTTTCATTTAAAATTTTGTAGTGATTTTTGAGTTTATCGCGAACAGACTGACAGACAGACGCGACGAAGGATTTTATATGTAGTGATACAAATAAAACGCTTTGTGTAAGTAAAATGTAAATAAATTATTATAATTATTTTCTATTTATATAAAGATACTGATATGCTTACAGATAATGTAATATTTAATATTATTTAACTAAACATTCTTAACATGAAAAGTCTGTCGAAATATAAACGATATCTTGAACTGAAATTAACTGTACAGCATTGGGCTTTCGGTTTCAGACTCACCAACGAAACACGCAGTTACTTGACTAGTTTTTAATATTTCTAAATACAATGTAAATAATATAAGTCTAGTACATGTTTATATAATTTATATGTATTAAATAAAAAACTTTATTAAAAAATTTACAGAACTGATGACCGTTGGGGTCTCGGTAAACGTAGTGTAGGACGCCCACAAGCAAGGTGGAGTGACGACTTACGCAAGATGGCTGGCAGGAGCTGGATGCGAAAAGCCCAATATTGGTTAGTGTGGTGTGCAATGGGAGAGACCTATTACCAGCAGTGGACTGCGATAGGCTGATGATGATGAATAAATAAAAAACGGACACATGGCCTTAACCCTCTGATGAGAGGAAACCCGAGCCCAGCAGTAGGACGTCATGGGTTTTTGTTGTTGTTAATGAGATAAATAAGTATATATTATGGTTAATTTATCAAATAAGAGATTATCCCTAATATCTGAAATAAATAAAGGTCTCCCTTACATTATGAGATTCGTCCCTGCCCAATAGCGCCTGGGAGCTTTTTTTTAAATTTGTTTTTTTATATTCCTTTTTTTTAGTTTCCTGTGTCAAAGGTTTTGTTTCGGAAGCAGGAGTCTTACCTCAGGTACAAATAACGGATTAATTATAAGATAAAGGATTTGATGGCCGTTTATTAGTCCTTAAAAAATATAACTTGATATTTTTGACAGATGGTTACGTCACTGACGAAATGACTTTGAACATTTTAAACTAGCTTAGTGCCGCAGTGTTACCTGCGGTTATTGTTGTAAAGCGTGAGTAACGCCGCGGAGAGAAGCTAACTTCCTCTTTTTTCTTTAAAACTTTAAAGAAAAAAGAGGAAGTTACTCCTTATGTCATCAGCTAACTAACTGGGGGTGAGAGTTTTGTCATAATCCGTCCAGTAGTTCTAGGGATTAGCCGAAACAAACATACAAAAAAAAGTTGTTTTTTCTTTGTATGTAGTACACTTCCATTTACATTTAGCATAAAACTGTTAATTTGAAATTACAAACTGATACTTCAATTTTATTTAATTGTAAAATATAAAAAATTACACAAAATCATAAAGCGACACAGGCCCGCAGACCGGAAGGAAGTAGTCATAGCGTCTTTTCTTGGTTTTGAAATCCACGTGCCGGTCTGGGTGTCTACAGAACCCTATTCTATGTGTGGCCTGACATGCACTTGGCCAATTTTTTATAAGTAACTAAGAAATCATCATAATCATCAGCCTATCGCAGTCCACTGCTTGACATAGGCCTCTCCAAATGCACGCCACTTAGTTCGATCTTCGGTTATTCGCATCCAGCTACTACTAGCCGTCTTGCGGAAATCATCACTCCACCTGGCCTGTGGACGTCCTACACTACGTTTGCCGAGACGCGTTCTCCACCAAGAACACGTGCACCCCAACGGTTGTCGGTTCTGCGGCTAATATGGCCAGCCGGTTGCCACTTCAGCTTGCTAATCCAGTTTAGTTCTCTGCCGGATTACCTCGTTTCTAAAACGATCTAGAGTAAAGATATACTCTTAGCTAATTTCTAGTCACAAAGGAAGCCAGCCAAGTGCACAAGAGATATTATTGTACAAGAGTGGTGTACAATCCGATACAATGGTTTTCTCGACATGACTGGGAACATATTAAGAGCAGGACCGATGATTTGACTACGAGGCACGGAGGTTAGGCCCTAACTTCCAAACTCAATAGCACTCTCATACCCGATCCGTGATTTGAAGCAGTATTTTTTAGTTTTATTTTCAAGCTATTGTATAGCTTTTATCGCGGGCTTTGCGCGCTGCGACTCAATAAATTCCGTAACGAAAAAACCTAACACCCTAAAAAAGGATAGAGATATGATTGTAACTGCAGTGCGACAAGGACGTGGTGCCTCCGTACTCTATAGGCAGATTAGCGCATGCGTGCTGCCGCCACCGGCCATTATCCGTTGTCTTCATTACACAGTCATTGTAGATTCTTCTGCTTTTTTTATTTCGTTTTTTTATTTCATGGATATGCTCATATTACTATTATGTTCTCTGTTTAGTTGTCATTGTATATCCGTTAATAGGATGATTATATTTTTAGAATGTATGTTAGTTAAAAGACAGTGTATATTGTTTTGTAAACTTGAATTAATATCAAAGAAAAAAAATACTGCATAAATAAAATTTAAATAAATATAATTGCATAAGTTGATAAAAATGCTATGCAATAGCTTTACCACGGCAGTCCCCGAGTGCCTCACGACTTTTTTTAAATCAAGCCTGCCAAAGTGACTACTCGACCTGATGGAAAGCATAATAATCTTTACAACTTTTTTAAAAGTTATGTGACCAGCCTACGGTCAAGTGTGAGTTCGTGATGGCAATTTCTCAACAGGTTGCTGACACTGTACAATGCCGTCTACCAAGCCCATACCGGTTTGTAAATATATAAAAAAATGAAAGCACAATTTGCATAACTTCGCATACTTAATAGCTTATTTCCGTTTGTTTATAATGATGTTTAAGGGAATGCTAAAAATCTAATGTATTCAATATTTTCTATAAAAACCTACAAATAAATTTAACTGGTGTGTCTGTCTGTTTTATTAAATGAACAGTGTTTTATTAAATGCATATCAATCAATCAATCAAAATCATTTTATTTCAAGTAAACCATACAACGGCACTTTTGAAACGTCAAGTAGTCAGTCAGTAGTCCGTCGCGAAGCTAATCGTCTGTTCCAATTCGTAGATCCTATGGAGAAGAACAGACAAGAAACTCCATGGACACTCTTTTCCAACATTGTTTTTACAATTTTTGGTTACATTGTTTAAGGCATTTTATTAAATGTGAGTACAATGTAACGATGCTGAATTTTACACAGGTAGTGTCATAAAATAATTAAACAATAAATAGAAGTTGTGAGATGACCAGCCCCGGCTGGCGGCACCCGTATCACGAGCATGACCTATGCACCAGCCTTCGTCCAGTTCAACCATATCGTAGGGAGCCGAACGACCCGCTACACACGCCACCGCCAGCAGGGCTTTTGAGCGAGCATGACGTACTCACAACCGCCAGACAACAAACAAATTTTAACATATGAAAGTATATACGATACTTACATCAAATAAGCAATTTGTAAAAAAAAAAAAACTGCTTGTCTGTCTCTTTGTTCCAGCTAATCTCTCGAACGGCTGCACCGGGACTTAACTGTGTGATAGCTGATGAGGAGCAACTTAGCCAAAAACAAAAAATAGGTAGTAAACCCATGCTGATTTCAACATGAATGGGCCCGACTGGACCGGGTTAATAATTACCTCACACCGAAGACCATCAAAAAAGTACAGCATTCATCATCATCATCAACAGTCTTTAACAGTCCACTACTGGACATAAGCCTCTCCTTAGAAAGGAGGTTTTGGCCTACTATACCACGCTGGCCAGACGGGTTGGTATAGGGTTGGTTTCAAGTTTTCCTACTCTTTGCATCGATGTTGTCTTGCGTAGTTTATCCCTTAGTCGCCTTTTACGACACCCGCGGGATGAATAGGAGTGGTGACACTCTGTATTCTTAATCTGTCACCACCACCACAGCATTCGTGTTGTCGTAATTTGCTGGTGATGGTGAGACTAGAGTCCGGGAGAATGATTCAGTTAAATCTCACTAGGCCGCCATGATGTGGGGCACTGTGCTGCATTGTCTTCTTTCACTCCTGGAATTCTATTCATGATTTTCCTAAGGCTTTAATATAAAATTACTAGATGTAACCCAACGAACAAACAGAGTGGGCTTGGCTGCCTTGTTGGTCTAGTGGTTGGCGTATGCGGCTGCTTATCATGAAGTCTCGAGTTCGATTCTCGGGTCGGACCAAATATTATTTGTGTAATTCACAAATATTTTTTTCGGAGTCTGGGTGTTTTCTATGTATAATATGCATGTATTTACAAAAAAAAAAGTATGTTTATGTATTTAATTTATATTAGTTGTCTAGTACCCATAATACAAGCTCTGCTGAGTTTGGGATTAGATGATGGTGAACAAAAAAAAAAAAGACTAGCGTCGCTCAGTGGCGTTACTCGCGATGTACATCAATAACCGCGGGTAACACAGCGAGATTTAACTAGTATTACAGAAATTTCAAAAGAAATCTTTATAGTCTTGCCTCTTTATGACTATTACTTTGAGATGTTAAGATCATATGTGGCCACGGATTTGCTTGTCTCTGTCTCTCGTATATATGTATTTGTTTATGTTATACAATATTCGGGCTTTGGTTTATTGTGGACTTTTGTTTTTTTTTTATATTTAGCCTACCAGAGTGACTCTACTCTGCCTAATGGAAAGCATGAGTAGAATCCAAGAGTGGGGGAAACCACACATCATTGCTGCAAATGCAGACAGTAAAGTATGGCGGCCCACACTATGGCGGCTTAGTGAGATGCTTTTTCACGCCCCGCTTAAAGGACCCGGGATCATAGTGGGAAGGAAACACGTGAGCTGTCCCACGTCCCAACGTCCCAAACTAAGCATAACTTTTATTATGGGTACAAGACAACTGAGATAAATACATACCTAAACATACTTTTTTTTTGTAAATACATACATATTATACATAGAAAACACCCACACTCCGAAACAAATGTTTTTAGATCATACAAACATTTAGACCGACCCGGGTATCAAACCTAAGACCTCTTGATCAGCAGCCGCATACGCTAACCACTAGACCAACAAGGAAGTCAAACTGCCATTAGGTCTTATGTCTCACACTCACCAAAGACAGCACAAATGCTGTCATTTTAGGGGCCAGTCTTCTGTGTGAGGGTAGTACTGCCCCAGTCGAGTCGGCCCATTCGTGATGAAATCAGCGTGGCTCTACTACCTTGAGCATGTTTAAAACTTTGACTGCACGGTTGGCCTATTGGTTTAAGTGTTTGCCTCGCCGCTTTCTACTGATCCAAATGTTGTGGGTTCAAATCCCACAATACTTTGTGTGATCCACAAACTGTTATTCCGAGTCTAAGTGTTCTTTGTGTGCGTTTTATGTGTGTTTGTAAAGGTCCCCGCGACACAAGATGTCTATTCTTAATGCGGAGCTGTATTTTAAAGAGTAAAAAAAACTTTGTAAGAGATGACAATACTCAAGAGTCTAAACAACTTTTAACAGTTCTAACGCGATTACAAAACATATCTAAAAAGAAAAAGTGTCAACACATACAACTTTCTTTAGTTAATAAAACATACTGTTAGCGATATTACAATGTATGACATATTGTTAGCACCGTTTAGGGTTGCCATCTCTTAAATTTTAAAACTTAGGACACAGGTGCAAATTCCCGGGATTTTAGAGTTCTAAACCTGGACATGTTAACAGATACATAGATAGATAGAAAACTCTTTAGTTGTGCACAGTGTTACAGATTCACAATACAGAACAGAAATGACTTACATTTTATGTACAAAGGGCGGCCTTATTGCTAAAAGCAATCTTTTCCAGGCAAGCTTCGGTTAACTGGTTTTTTAATTAGTCAACTCTCTATAATACCTGGGCGGTTCAATAAGTACCCTGGTTAGAAATGAAGACACAATTTTTCAAATTTTTTTTCAACATAATCCATTTTTAGAAAGATACACTTCTCCCAACTTTTCAGCCATTATTTTAACCCCTCCAAAAACTAGGATTTCTCGAACTCTCCCATCGTATATTTCTTGAAATATAAAATGTAAACTCTTGGAGATTCTTTTGGGGGCCGGGATTGACTCGGATTACAAATGAAATCCCTTCCGGACGCTCCTCGGAATATCTCTAAACTCTAGGACAAGTCCGGGAAAACCCTGACGAATGGCAGCCCTAACACCATTGACCGGCATAGGCCAAGGAAAGATTACGCAACAAATTTAGTTCCTGGCTGCCTAATGTCCGTTTTTACCAACAATACGTAAGCCGTCTCCTTACTAGGAGCCCCCTAACACGAACCTTTAATTTTCATAGACCTCTAAGTACATAGGTATCCCTAAGACAAAAACGAAATTATCAATAAGGGTTACATAACTCATTATAGGTGGCCCCCTTAAATTTCAGGGACGTTGGTTAGTATTTAATAAGGGTTCCGAGTTTTGCGCTACGAAACCCTAAACAGTTTTGTTTTCTAATTTTAAAAGACAACTGTCGCAATCGCAAACGGTATAGTAAGCCATTTATATATGTAGTCTTTTGTCCAATCTACAAAATACTATTCGAAGACAGTTTTGAAACTATGTTTCACAGTTTTTTGTGTTCATCAACGGTGTTTGTAATTTACCATCAGGTCAATTGTGTTTGATTGTTTGTCGGGGAAGATACGGGATATAAATAAGAGTAAGTTTTTAAAGAACTATTACCCGAGTAGAGTAGTTTAGGCGTTACGGTGGAACATACGAACAGACATACACTGCAAAAACCATTACCTTTCCTTTTAACTTCGCTGTAATCAGGTAAAAATATGATGAAAGTTACGGGATCGATACAGGGACGCCTGAAATCACATGGTTCAGGTCCTCTCCAGAGTAGAGCGTCTAAGGCTAGATTTTCCACCATGACGACTACCTCGGTGGCGCAAAAGGAGCGCCTATGGGACTTCTGTGTTTGAGGTGTCGGGTTCGATTTCCGGGACGGACCAAATATTTGTGTGATCCGCAAATCCGCATTTATAAACAAAAGTATGTTTATGTATATATATCAGTTGTCTAGTCTAACATTAGTTCTGCTTAGTTCGGAACAAGGTGGCGTTGTAAAATAAACTTAAAACAAACAAAAGGAATCCATAACTAATTATAAAAATGCAATTAATTTTAATTTATTCATTTATTCCTTTTAAACTTTCTGGACTTCCACAAATAATTCAAGATCAAAATTAGCTTAATCGGTCCAGCCGTTCTCGAGTTTTAGCAAGAAACTCTTCCAAAATTAAAGTAGAAATTTCATAATGCTTTAATAAATTACAGAGTTCTAACGTATAAACAGGATTGGAAAGCTATTAAATTATAAACTAAATCATTAACTATATTTAAATTATGCAACTATTATTATTTTAGTGTAAAATATTATCACATTATTAAAATGAGAGCGTTAAATTTATTTATCTGCTTTTGTTTAGACAGTTCTCACGAAAATATCTCTGAATATATATGTTTTAAATTTTATTCTCTTGAATAATTTGAAATAATTAAATGTTATAATTTATTACCTTACTGGTCTGCATACTCTCACGCCTTTATTCTTCAAAGAGGAAGACAACAGAACAGAGTTTACTATACAATAATATTATTAGCTTTTGTCTGCGGCTCCGCCCACATGTGTGTTGGTTTTCGCAGTAAATGTTTCTTAGGCTAATCCTAATCCTTTCTCAGGCTTTTTACTATCCACAGATACTAGAAAATTTATATATTGTATGTATTTATAATATATACAAATACTAAAAATTACTGGTCACAACTAGTAGTTTTAGTTGAAAGGGAGACGGACAGACAGATAAATGATTAAATAGTTGATTGTTGGAACTGAACATTTTCTAAGAAAGGATTTTTTTTTTAAGTTTCAATTTTCTTTGCAGTGCTATTGTCCTATGTAGCACCCTTAGACACCTATGGAATAATTAGGGGTAATCATCATCAACAGCCTTGAACAGTCCACTGCTGGACATAGGCCTCTCCTTAGAAAGGAGGTTTTGGCTTACTGTACCACGCTGGCCAGACGGGTTGGTATAGGGTTGGTTTCAAGTTTTCCTTCTCTTTGATTTGATCCCTCTCATTGATGTTGTCTTGCGTAGTTTATCCCTTAGTCGCCTTTTACGACACCCGCGGGATGAATAGGGGTGGTGACACTATATTTTTAATCTGTCATCAAACTTACGGAGAAGCTAATTAAGCCTATAAGTATATGTTTAAGTTACGCAGTATCATTAGTTAGCTTTCTACTACGTCTGTAGAAAGTAAGGAGGTGCTACATTAAACTAAAGCCGATTTATGAACAATTTTATGGCAAACGCTTCCTGTAGTGTCGATATTATATTAATATAAACAGGAAATATTAGTTTATTTGTTCTTAATCAGCTCTGATACGACTGAACCGACTTTGATTATAATTTTATTACTATTTAGTTAATGTTATAGTGATAAAACGATTTTTTTTTATTTCTAGGAGGATGTTGTCGTGGGAACCATGACCATGTAGCATCACTGTGCCAGCTTGTTTAGCTTATCAAATACTAGCTTTTGCCCGTGGCTCCGCCCGCGAGTGTGTCGATTTTCGCGGTAAAAAGTAACCTATATCCTTTCCCGAGGTCCCATATATCTCTATACCAAAATTCATCAAAATCGGTTCAGCGGTTTAGGCGTCAAAACGTAACAGACAGACAGACAGAGTTACTTTCGCATTTATAATATTAGTAAAGATTGTACGAACTGTCTGTGTTGGTTCACTCTGGATTAAGGAATAGGAAAACAAACTACACATGAACAGCACTAGTAAGAGCAGGAATACTTGAAGCCAACCATAAGGTTAGACCGTAGGTTCTTGGGGAGATGTGACCGCTGCAAAACGACCCGATACAGGTGACACCCCGGTTCGGCCGGAGGTGACGTCTAAGGTGGGTCGGTGATCCGCTTGTTACTGCGTAGAACCGTTAGGAGCGTGACATTATCCTGCCCCGAGAATTATGTACCTTATCATGGGGTACGGCAACCGGGACTCCAGAAGCCGCTGATGCAATTCCTCTCAAATGCCGAGGTAGGCAGCCGCGGGGCTTAGTAGGAAGACTGGTTTGCCAGGAGTACCACACACGCCTTTCGTCTCACCCATGAAGGGTAAGGTGCGATAATTATTTCCCGAGAAAAATAAATGAAATAGGTCAAGATCTCTTAAGGAAAGGACTATGTTAAACATTGGACACCCGAAAGCTGTTGTTTATGTGATGTTGACATGTCCGAACTATGCTCCGTTTTATTGCGGCATATTTTGATTGAACAATGATAAATCAAAGTAAGGTGAAAAGTAAATGTAAACATTCTTTGGTTGTGTATTGACTCAAAATTTGAGTTCAATCGTTCAGCTTTTGGTTTTTGAACGTACATACATTGACTTAAAGTTTATCTGTCGACTGTAAGCCTCCATTAATAGCTAAGTGGTATACCAATCGACCGCTGAGTGTTTTGTGAAATGTAACTGATAAAGGGCTTTGTAAATTATATTGCAGTTAATTGCGTCGCAGTAAATCGAACTGTTGAATGACACAGACAAAAACTTGTTGCATTCCAACAACAGCACATAACGTCCGACTGCTATACATGGATCTCCTCTCAAGAGAAGGTTAGGACCATACTTTCTTTTGTAAATACATATACATGTTATACATAGAAAACGCCCAAACTCAGAAACAAATATTTGCGGAACACAGAAATATGTTTATATAATAAATAAACATAAATATATAAATATATATACGACTGAGTCGCGTTATGTAGAATTGTATTCAGCATTCCTAAATTTTCATCCTTGATGTTAAATTCTTGTTGGAATTTGAAAGGAACCATATGCGACGTAACAAAAAAGTGCTCACAATGGAATTATAAATGACGTAGTATCTTTAGTAACATACATTACAAAATACAATCAAATTAAAACTCCTCCTTTTTTTAAATCAGTCAATAAATTCCTAAAATAACCATCGGTAAGTGATAGGTAGGTATTCAATTATCTGAACAATTCAACTTTCCCTATTCACCTGTTAATGTGGCCGACTGTACTTTAGTCCACTTATGAGTAAACACAGTCGCGGCACTTTCTTCGGCGCGCCCTCCGAGTTGCGCAACACTTGCGCGGGCGCAGGTTTGCGTGAATGTGTGTATGTATGTGAGCGTGTGTGATTGCGTGTATGCGTGCGTGTGTGTGTGTATCAGGTGTTCAGATGTCGATGATTGTTGATGGCATGGAATTTTATAGCCGTAATGATTTATTATTAGATAATGATCGTTTTATTAGATTATCTGTGTAATTCGTGATGGGTACATGTTTCGGTGATGACGCCATGATACTTTCGACTTTTTTTGTAGTATACGTCTGTATGTTTGGTAGCAAGGTAAGCCCGCCGCAATCATTCTTTTTTGCCTGATGGAAAGCATGAACAGTATCCAAGAGTGTTGGTCGTCATCCTCAATGTTAAAATATGGCGACTAACACACGCCACGCTATGGCGGCCTAGTGAGATGCTTTCATCATGGTGTTTTCGGTCTCGCACTCACCAAAAAAATTACAAGAGCACGATTGCTGTTATTCTTAGGTTGGTCTTCTACGCGAAGGTAGTAGCGCTCCACTTACTTGAAATTGCTTATGGAATTGCGACAACAAGAAAGGTCACAGTACAAATACCATACTGCAATGAAAGTATAAATCCGGTTCGGCTCTTCCTTCTTATGCCGAGCAGTCAAAAGCTGGAACTCACTACCAGCTCACGTCTTTCCTTCCCACTCTGATCCCGGGTCCTTTAAGCGGGGCGTGAAAAAGCATCTCACCAAGCCGCCATAGTGTGGGCCGCAATACTTTACTGTCTGCATTTGCAGCAATGATGTGTGGTTTCTCCCACTCTTGGATTCTGCTCATGCTTTCCATCAGGCAGGGTAGAGACACTTTGGTAGGCTAAACATAAAAAAAAAATGCAAAGATGATAGCTTTGTGATAAGACTATTTTTTAACCGACCTCAAAAAAGGAGCAGGTTCTCAATTGGACTGTTTTTTTTTATCATGTTTGTTACCTCCAAACTTTTGATTGGGTGAACCGCTGGTGCCTTCAAAGTGTTCCTATAATAACAAGGATCTGATAATAGGCTCCTGGAGAAATCGAGGGAACTCCTCAAATATTATAGGCACACTTGATTAACTGATGTCGTCTGCCAATCAGGTCCTCATCATCTAGCCAGGTATACTCTCTGATTGTGACGGAGGTGACGGCGTGATCTCCGCCCTTCGACAGTCTTGCCAACATGTACGCGACGGTCTACATTCAAATTCGTACAGTCGGTCGGAATGCTGATGAAACCACGTCAGATCAGGACAAATAAATTTATTTATTTCGACTCAGGAGGGCCTAGGACCTGCATGAGCAGTCCTGTGTCCTTGTCGGACAGATTAGACGACCGATGAGCGGTGCAACATCGTCCTGCCCCAGGACCCGGATTGACTTTGCCCACCCCGGGATGTACCCAGTCATATGCGCTTCTGGAGCTTCTCTCGACTGCCGACTCATGGAGGGCATGGTTTTAAGATTTTACCTGGGACTTAAGGTCTCGATCTCAAGCCGAGTTACAGTGGTAGGTGTATGGAAGGATCCCGGTGCGGCCGGGGGGTGTCGTTTAAGGTGGGTTGATGTTTTGCCTCTTTCTGCACAGTGCGGTGAGAGGCGCATAAACATCCTGCCCCGAGGGTGAAACTAGTCACCCCGGGATGTACCTCAGACGTTGAGGTACGGCAGGGGGGACACCAGAAGCTGCTGACGCGATCCTGATGTTCCTCCCATCTGCCGAGGTAGGCCACCGCGGGGTTTAGTGGGTAGACCGGTTGCCCGGGAGTCCTACACACGCCCTTCGTTTACACCACGAAGGGTATGGTGCGAAAAACATATTTATTTGAATTAATCTAAGGAGTTCTTTATTGCTGGCCCTATCTTTTAGTTTCATCAGCTTGGATAGATAACTGGTACGAGTTTTTGTAGCGGTTATAAAACGCCCGTATTTCTAGTAACTGCGTTATATACAAAGTAGAATGGCTATTTTAAAAGCCTTGACATGCAAGAAAATGGTATTATGAGTGCGCTGGTTTTGCAACGCTACTTATGACGAATTTAACGTAACGTTTTTGGGTAATTACTTACTGATGTAGTTATCTGTTTGTGCATTCACACTTGGTATAGAAAGCATTCATACATACATACAAATAAATATAATTGGAGAGTCTGTTTGTAATTTCAAATTAATAGAGGTAGAAGAGCCACGCTGATTTCATCACGAATGGGCCGGCACGACCGGGGCAGTACTACCCTCACACAGAAAGACCATCCTAATAATGACAGGATTCTTGCAGTCGTATTTTGTTGGTAAGTGTGAGACCGGAGGCAAAATCATTCTGCATCATTCTCCCGGCCATCGAAGGTCGGGAAAATGATGCAGAATTATCTAACCAGGCCGCCATGGTATGGGTCACCATGTCATTGCCTACCCTGACAATGAGCATGGTGGCTCCTACTCCTGGATTCTACTCATTCTTTCCATCAGGCAGAGTCACTTTAGTGGGCTAAATTATAATAAAAGCAGATTTAACCAAATACACATGCTGTTCGAATCAGCCCCCCTAGCCAAGTTGCAAACGTTTTTCGTTTTCTATTCTATATTCTCTTGTTACTTTGTGACATTAACTAATGAACCCAGAGAATAGAGAAATACGAACATACTCTGAACTACAACATAACAAATTATACGGCGTAACTAGTAATCCTACATCGCGATATAGTAGTTCTCCAATCGAATAGCATATAAATAACTGTTTCATCAACCGTTTTGCCGTGACCAGTCAGGCATGATCACCTCTCCTGGTTGGAGTATGCTACCTTTCTGTTGGAGGAACATGGATACCCTTTTCTACACAGATCCATAAATTGTCTAATACCCGTTTACATCAACTATACTTTAAATACTAACTATACTATACTGTCTCGTTTCCCCTAAAGGTTAGTAAAAAAATGAAAATATCATTAAGGGTCAAGTTAGGTCTGTAAGTAGCCCCTTAAATTTAGGGGAAGTAGTGAACACAGCCTAAAATATCGCAAATGTCCCATAGAAGTTAAATTAAACTACAAATTAAGTATACATCACGATAGACGTATAACGCAACTCATCAACTTTATGACCAAAAAAGTAGTTCTCGATTTGGATGCACCGCACTCGCCTGAACGCGTCGACAACTTGTGTCGTAATATCGTTACGTGCTTTTCACACCGTGTTTAATATCGGGACATATTCTAAGCACGAAGACGTTTATGTATGTTAATTGTTTATGATGGCGTCTACTATCTATGGTAATGTAAAGTTTTGTGTAATGTCTGTGGTCAGAATTTGAACTTCGAGTTGCGAGAATTGCGTTTGCTTCAAACAAGGAGTTTGCTGTTTAGATGTTTTGATTCTAAAGTATTTATAAACAAATGAAAACGATTTTTTTATTTAGATAGTGTTAGAATAGAAGCGTTATTATTCTTCTTCTCCTATAATGAGATGAAAATCATTCAAATAATTCTGCCAATGTCAAGTATTTAAAGTCTTCAAGTCGTATTACTTATTTTTTTGTTTTATATTTAAGCCAAAACCTCCTTTCTAGAGGCCTATGTCCAGCAGTGGACTGTTAAAGGCTGTTGTTGCTTTATACTATCTATGTACAAAATTTCATTTAAGTCGGTGAAATAGTTTTTGAGTTTATCGCAAACAGACCAACATATATTTAATTCCTTTTTAGGGTTCCGAAGTTTATGACTTCGAACCCATATAGATTCGTCATGTCCGTCTGTCCGTCCGTCCGTCCTCGACTTACCGTCCAAACGGTAAGTGCTAGAAAGATGAAACTTTGCATGAATGTGTATTGTAATTACGTCGACAAAGTGCTACAATAAAATTATGAAAAATATTTTTATTTGGGGTACCTCCCCTACACGTAAAGTGCGGATGTTTTTTTTTCTCGGGGCTACCCCATCATGTGGGGTATCATTAGATAGATATTTTAAAAACAATAAAGGGTTTATACGACGATTTGTCGATCCGTTTGCGAGAAATTCCACTTTAATGGCCACTTTTTTGTAAAAACAGGGCGTCCCCCCCCTCTAAAAGGTAAACGGCTGGTTCAAAAAATCTGGAAAAATTCCAGATAGTGACGCATTAATACGTAAACATAACAATTATCTATTAGATAAGATTTCTAATCCACATACGACTATGGGTGACTGAGGAACCCTTTCCTGTGCGTGGCTTAACACGCACTTGGCCGATTTTTATTTTTTTAAAAATGATGTGTCATTGAAATGAATACATACAGGAATTAGCAATAACTTAGATACTAAGTTATAAGAAAATCAGATATTGGTAAGAGGAGGGAGGATTGGAGGTAATTTTGAATACGAATTTTCATCCACGTGTCTATTTATGTCTAACATCACTTTTACTGCTACTTTGTTATAATAATGAATACTACGAGTAGGTATGTTGTTCTAGTACGTATGTTGTTCTAGTTACAAGTGAAGAAATATAAACGTAGATACTGAAATTCAAGCTGACAAAGTCATTAGGAATATCTCGTAAATTCTAGAACAATAAATAAACATCATCATCATCAACAGCCTTCAACAGTCCACTGCTGGACATAGACCTCTCCTTAGAAAGGAGGTTTTGGCCTACTATACCACGCTGACCAAACGGGTTGGTATAGAGTTGGTTTCAAGTTTTCCTTTTTTTTGCATTGATGTTGCGTAGTTTATTCCTTAGTCGCCTTTTACAACACTCGCGGGATGAATAGGGGTGGTGACACTCTGTGTTTTTAATCCGTCACCACACGGACATAAATTTATATAAACAATTAATTTTAATTAATAAATAGATGTACATACAACATAAAAATATTTTCCGACAGATGATTGTGGTGTCAACATAATACACCGTAGCCCGCCATCTATTATGCAGTTAAGTAAACTTAAAAAAAAAGAATGGGTGTAGTTGACTGTAGGCCCATTTAATCATTTAAATTATCTATTTATTAAAACTGATAAAATACACCAAGAATTTGTAAAAATCATTAATAATTTGCACACAGTTATAGTTAACTCCCATAAGACATCTAGTGTGCAGTAGTAGTACTAATAAACAATAGCAAGATTGAATTATGTTGTATGTTTTGAAGATAAACAGTAGATGGCGGTAAAGTAAAATATAATGTTGTAATGTAATTTCATTTTATTTAGTTATTAAATTCCAGTAGCTGAATTCAAAAATATTTAATCATTTACAAAGTAAATAAAGCATTTTAGTGGCATATGGATATTCAGACACATATAATCATTTATCAACAATCCATAATATTCCACTACTGGGTCGGGTCTCCTCTCAAGTCTCCATTCGCATAGTCTGTTGTGACCACTATGCTTAAATTCTTTCTATCCATGCTTTCCAATAGATAGAGTAGAGTCACTTTGAAAAATAGATATGAATGAATGTTTAAAATGATTGAAGAAGAATGTGGAGACAGAATTAATTAGCGTAGTTCATACTTTCGTAATACTTCTGTAGCTTAACTTTAATAATGGTGAAGTATAAATTATTGCATAATTAGGAATTACAAGTATATTTGATTCTCCCCTCCAAAAGTTATGAAGTTTTGTCTATTAAATGCCGGCTCAACACTCGCGCGTGACGTCGCGCCATGAATTCACGCCGTGAATAAACGCCGTGATCCGCGCAAGAACTGTGTCCCTCCACACTCGCAAAGCTTCACAGTCTTGTTCGCGACTATGATGGACGACGACGTGATTTCTGTTGCTACTGTGTCACTGCTTGCAATTGCGAATTATAATTACCTTTGTGTAGTTAAGATGCACAGAAAAAAGAGATGGAGAGCAATATTCGCAATAGAAACAGGTAAATTTTTCATTTTGGAGCATATTTTATTTTTTTCTGTATATTCTTAATGTTATAAATACTTTACCTACCTACTTTATTTTTTCAGTGCAACAATGGATGAACAGTTGAGTGAATTAGTTGCTGAACCATCAGGAGAATTTCATAAGTTTACCAGAATGTCTCAGTCAGATTTTGATAACTTATTAGGCAAAGTTTTACCAATGATGTCCAAACAAGACACTCAATTAAGACCATCGATCCCAGCTTAAATACGCCTTGCCATTACATTGCGATATTGGGCTACTGTAGATAGTTTCGAAAGTCTCCACTATTTATTTAAAATCTCACGTCAACTAATCGAAGATTTTTCCAGAAGTATTTCATGCTTTGAATCAAGCCCTAAAGGATGAAATCAAGGGAGTTAAAAATAATTTATTGTTAAAATAATTTATTAATTATAGTATTCATTAATTAAACGTTAAAAATCAGAAGTAAGTATTTGTACTATTTATTGATCAGTCTTTTAAAAATGTATTAATTAAAAAAAATCAAGCCTTATTGAACGCGGCGTCAATCTTATTTTCAACATCATTTTTGTATTCTTGAGTAGCCGTTCATTCATTTGATATTATGATGATCTGTGAAGCAGCACGAGTTGGGTTTTGTTTGGGTATATGGATTTCTGGAGGTGACAAGTAGTGGTGAATTGATGGTTCGGAGTAACTACTGTGTGAAGTATGTGCTCTATGGAAGTATGATATAGATGGTTCCGAATTCGCTCTGGTTTGTAACAAGTGGTGGTGCATTGATGGAACGGAGTAACTGCTGTGTGAAGTATGTGCGCTCTGGTATGTGGGCGAAGGAGTTGGAGATGCAAGAGAATATGGTGAAAATGATGCTGAAGTACGTTGCTTATATTTAGGTCAATTACCAACGCACGCACAACCACTCCCTACCATGTCTTGTACGCTACTGCAAAAAACTGCGAGTGTGGATGCGTTCTCGTTCGCGTGCCGCGAACCCTTTGTTAGGGCCAAAAAACCGACCACGATCGGGGAACGGTGCGAAGCGCGGACGAGAAGGTGTGAACAACATCCACACTCGTGATTCGCAGTTGTCGCGGGCTTTCGAGGCCATTCGCGCCGCGAGTGTAGAGCGGGCATTATAGTAAAGTCACACAACATTACCATTATCACCGATTCAATGACTGAACCTCGCTTTTATGTGCGTGAGTGTACGTGTGTCCCCGTGTGTCTTTGCGTTTGTAGTTTTGTACGTGTTCGTGTGTGTGAGAGAGGTTAGGTTTTGTACAATCATATTTTTTGTTGCGGGTTTTGTATTTAAAAACTTAAAAAATGAAACACAGAATTGAACATTGTCTATTTTATTGTATGTATGTATAATAATACTTAAACTAGTAGTACTAAACATAGGCTTTACATACAGGGGCGAGCGAAATACAGGCATTCAATTAAAATATTATTATTATTATTTGTTCTAAACATTATTAATAATAATCACTCAGTCCTTTACTTATACAAAAATCAGTTAAAAATTATATTATTTTTTCAATTAATAAATGTAATTGTAGTGTGACCATAAGAGCTTAGAAAAATTAGGATATTTTTTTTCTGTTATTAATCCAAAATGAGTTTGGTTCCCTTTGGTTTTTAAGTAAAGTAAATTGTAATATAGTATTAAAATTAAAACTAAAGAGCCTATTTAACTACAGGAGCCGATGTATGTCACTGTTTCGCAGTAAGGTTCGAAACCAAAAATGTTAAATAATTTAAATAAGAGTATTTTTACTAAGATTGCTTAGGTCATGATTAGTTTGAAAGAAATACCATTTTATTTATCCTATCCTACCTGAAACAGACACAAAGAACACTCAGACTTAGAACAACAATTTGTTAAGTGTTGTCCCACGTAGGTATTGAACTGACAACCCTCAACGCAGTACTACCACACGGCTGGTTTCAACTACTAATTACACCTACTATGCAGTCAAATTACGTTACAATCACATTTAAATTGGCTTACTATAACATTGTTCTGATACGTTGCGATACTGTTCTTTCTTTTACATGGGCTCCTGTTAGTTTAATCTCTCTATGTCCTTAAAAAACAGCGAGCCCTGAAAACATTATAAATGAAAACAAAAGCAACTTACATACAAAACAACGGACGGAAATAACGTCTAAGATAAAAAATAAAATTTAAATAATATTAATTAGAATAACAAAATATGCAGTTGTTCAGGGCTCAAACGTAATAGGAACTATCAACCACTTTAAATAATACAAAGTTTAAAAATACAGTGGCCGCGAGTTTCCAATTGCTTTTAACTATATTGAATATATCTAACTATACATTTACACACATAAACTTATGAACGTACAAAATGTCGAACATAATCTTGTAACGTATAAATTAAAACGATGTGAAAAGTCTGAATTTGTTTGATTGCTTTTTAACCCTATTTTTGAATCTCAAGGTAGTGGAGTCAGCACTGATTTGAGTACTACCATTAGGACTACCAGCCGGATCAAACCCATTGACTCGTCTGTAGTTGCAGGCGGCGCAGAAAACTACTTTAGCAAGCCTAACGCCTGTATAAGTTACCCCGACACCTTATTTAGGATTTGCGAGAAGAACCACAAGAAAATGACAGCTTTCGTGCTGTTATGTTTCGTTGGTGACTGTGGGACTGGAGGCTCAATGATGGAGAAGTATTTCAGTAGGCCTGCATAGTGTGGGTGTCCATATTGCAGTCTTTGCATTCTCAAAGACTATGGTGATTCTACTTCAATCAATCAACAATATTTTGGCGGTTCATATTTGAAAAAAACTATGGGCGCTAATTAATTGGTGCGCCTCTTTAAAGTTATGAAGGCTTAGAAAATTATCTTCAGAATTAACGTGAACCTTAGTGAATTATTTCCTCTCCAAAATTTGTTCGACATTTCTATATGTTCATGAATAAAACATACTTTGGATCAAAAATTGAAATTCCGTATACAGTTTAAGGTCTGATTACATACTTCCATGGCTTGGAAATCCGTGATACTTTGTAAGTCATAATATAGCCTAATCAAAATGTATATATTACAAGATTTTAAATTACCCTTTTTATCGTATAGCTATTTATCAAATTTTCAGATTAAATGAAACCACTTGAAAATAACACATTGCTGTTCTGAAAATTATAGAAATGATAGAATCCACTTGAAATACTAGGTCATCTTTTAAACTTTTCATATCAATTTATAATAGTAACATGTGTGCGAAATATTCAATGACTGGAGACCCTCTTAAATGGTTGTCGATAAGACCACTGATCAACATGGTTTTGTAACTGTAATTGAATCTCCGGTTTAGAAGTCGGAACATTAATGAAAACCTGTATGGACACACTATGATGGTTTTGATTATTTGAAATCAATTGAAAATAACTTTTCTAATTACAAAAGTTTCTTGAAAAAACTTTGAATAGTCTTCAATTAATTTTTAAATCAAAATTAATTTACCAATTAACTGATATCAGCAATGACATGCGTGGGATGTAAAAGTTTGACCAAATATATGAAGTGGATTTAATATTTCATTTAATTGTAGCTTTGAAGCGAGACATATTACATTTACTATCAAATTTTCCGTAGTAAAGACGCTAAGATCTGCACAGGATTATGTGGTATCACTTTGAAATTCATTTTATTGACTTCGGAACTCTGTGATGTAAGATTTTTGTTATATTGTAATAATATGTACTGAATGTATAATCTGTTTTCTATATTGCACTCAATTATTATATTTAAAAATCCTATACTTTAAAGAGTAAAAGTAATGTTACGATATAAAGTGGGACTAGTTGAAAATAAAAAAATAAATACTGTAATATGAAGTAAGCAACCAAAATTATAAGAAAATTATATTGAAATTATAATGAAAATAAACACTTTTAGTCTCACTTGGCTTGTTATGCCTTTTTAAATAATGATTTTGCTTTAAAGAATAAAAAAATGAAAGTATGAAACATTATAAAAATAACTTAAATATTTTAACAACACTGTCATAAAATAAAATGAAAACAGAATATTATATAAAAATCACAGAGCCCGATATAAAAAAACTTTATTAATCAATAACAGCATTCTATTCGATATTTGGAATGTTTACAAATCCTACATCTATTCTGAATTATGACAAATTGCGTAAATACATCAATATTAATACAACTATTTAAACCCTATTTAATACTTTATTACGTTACTTAAACAATAAATAGCTTATATTAAACTATAATTTATTATTGTACGAATGCGTATACATGTATTTATTCGAATACAGCTCACAATTTAATCGTAAGTAATTATGTCCTGGGAATATCCCCACTAGGTGTCACTCTAGCGTTACTGAGAGTTACATTCAATATTTATACTTATATTTATTATATTCTATTGTATATTTTGTTCAAAGTATACAATTCTTGAACGACCTTTGTGGAATCCCACTTTTATGCATTAAAGATACATACGATGTGTTTAGTTATAGTATTATTGTTTGGTTAAATTGCAATTTCGAAGGACCATATGTGGTCTTTAACACACATGGTCTTTCGAATTGAACTTTACAACTTTACATGCAAAGTAAAATTTAAGTCTTGTAGTTTATCTAATCCAAATATGCTCAAAGTAATTTGTAAATAGGCTAAAGGTAGCGGCAGACAGAAGGCGTGCGGAGTTAAGCACGTGGCGCTAGTGGTATTAGGTCGCGTCTCGTCCGCTGTCTGCCGTAGCCTTTAGAATTTAACAAAGCTTATTTGACTTCGACTAGAACTAAGACAGTTACGGCTGTTTTTCACTTCAAACTAATCAAGTTTCTTATAAATCAAGATCTGTAGAGAGTAAGATTAGATCAAATGACTCAGTGGTTCAGAAGTCGGGTTCTGAATGTTAGTAGTAAGTTTGTCGCGGTCAGTACACCGGGCTATGGGCGTCGTAGTTGAGCTGTAAGTAGGGAGGGATGGCTGCCGATAGTTCAGAGGCCCGCCGCCGGAGGGCCGCGATGCTGTGACCACGCCAGACCTCTTCTTCAGCTGGCTCACCGCCTCCACCTTGGTGAAGATAAAATTTAATTAATACATGACCACGAAGTGTTGAAAACAAAGTGTCTTTCTATTTCTTTCGGATTTTTAATTGAATATGACGAAGGCAAAAATAAGTAGGTTTTATAATATTGCCAGTCTATGTATGTTTGGATGTTCCACCTACGCCTTAACTACAAAATCGATTTAATGAATGAAGTGTATGTATGTGGGTATAGATTTTAGGTAGTCGGTTTAGACTTTTTTGAACTTTGACTAGTTGCAATAAGTTTGAATATGGCTTTCCAATATAAGTTAGTTTGTGTTCACATCAGAAACAGCTCTTAGGTGTATACGCTTCAAGGATTGTTTTTAAGTATTCTATTTTATTGAATTTTATTTTATTTGACTGGTCTAGTGGTTAGCGTATCAAGAGGTTTTGGGTTCGATTCCCGGGTCGGACCAAATATTTGTTTGATCCACAAATATTTGTTTCGGAGTCTGGGTGTTTTCTATGTATGATATGTATGTATTTAAAAAAAATATGTTTATGTATTTATATTAGTTGTTTAGTACTCATAATACAAGCTCTGCTTAGTTTGGGACTAGATGATGTTGTATGAAAAAGTTGTCCGACATGTTTATTATTAATATTTTATTATTTCTACAATTTGGACCATATCGCGGCCGGGGGTCCCAGTTCCCAGATCCCTTTGATATTGATATTTTTCTTCCGGTGACTTAGACCACCACCAATAATGAACAGAAACTCTATTGTTTAAGTCAAAAACAGTACATTCAAACGAAAAAGTTGCCAAAATTTCAAGTTCAGTTAGCCCCAGCAGAAAAGGTTCAGCGTTGATGAATCAGTCATGTAGGATACATATACTTCGATGACTAATGGCCTTGTTTACTAACGTCACCTAGATTTAAAGGGCCACTTAGAGACAGTTAGGTAATCCTTAGTAATATTTTCGTTGTCTGCAACCTTTAGGAGACATCTAAATAACTAAGATGTATATTAAAATTTAGGGTCTATCTACTACTAGGGTATTCCAGGGACTTTCTTTTGAGGTTATACTTGGCTCCTCGGCTCAGAGTACCCGAGACGGAGTGCGGTTATAGTCAGTTCGAGTCCGACAAAGCCACCAACTGTTGGTATCAGGTAGTGGGCTCCTAGTAAGGGGACGGTTTAAGGTACGCGTCCATTGGCCCGCGCCGGACGCACCGCACGCAATGGATTGAACGGATTTGCCTTGCTCATAAATGCCGGCGGCGTACGGTGCGGGCCGCGCGGATAGTGGTCACAGCACTATGTGAAATCATACAAAGCAAAATAAAATCCGTTGCGTGCGGTGCTTGCGGTGCGTCCGGCGCTGGCCAATGGACGCGTACCTTTAAAGTCGCTTGGTGAGTATAAGTTCTTCAAATAGTGTATTTACCAGAGGCAGTAGGCGAGGCGTTGTTGTTGGCACAATGCGCCATGTGAGGCGGAGTGGGGGACCCCTCCAGAGGGCCGCCGGAGTGTTGACCGCTGATGTTGTTGCAGTATGACATCATTGTGTCTCCTGGAAATAGAGAACCACAAAGAATTATGGTAAAATATTTTGGTTTTTCACAATGGAAGATAATTATTTTACGTAAGTATATAGAAAGATAAAACTGTTTCGAAAGAATAAAAAAATTCAGTTAAACTTGAAAACTTTTCGTCTTGTTTAATATTTTAAGAACATTTAGAATTTTAGCATTTTAATACCTTCTTATAATTTTTTTGGACCTTTCTATAAGTAAATAAATAAATATTTCGAACATCTTACACACAACGTCCATCTAGTCCCAAACTAAGCAGAGCTTGTATTATGGATACTAGAAAACTGATACAAATACAAAAACATATTTTTTTTTATAAATACATACACATGTTAGTTAACCCAAGCTTACCGAGTGAATTCAGCGGGTAGTGACCCTGATAGGGTTGTCCTGACGCTACGGAGCTGATAGGCAGCGAGGGGTTGAGGTCAGCGGCTAGCTGTGGTAGACCACCTGCTCCAAATCCACTCATAGACACACCGCCCTGTGAAAGCTGGCCTAAACCTGAAAATAAGACATCAATGTTAATGAGCTTACAAGTTGATCTATGTTATACTATGAGAAACAAACACCGTGCAGTTAACTAGGAAACTAGGCCACCCCAATTAAACGTTTTGAAAAACTGCTATACAATTTTAGAAAGGAAAAAACAAGGTCCATCCCTTTGTTGCGACTTCCACATAGAGCGTAAACGAAAAGCATTCAATAGCGCTATCTACCGAAGGAACATGAAATTAACTATTCGCAGTAACTACTAATCCTGAATTGCGATAGAGAAATTCTCGCACCGATTAGCATATTTATAGCATATTTGAAATATCCCAACATCAACATTGGGCAATGTCCCACCAGGCATGGTCGGAGGATCCTTCCTTTGTGTTGGAGGAACATATTTCCCGTTTCTAGTAAAGACACTTGTTCTGCCAGAGATTGATAAACGGTAACCAATATAAGAATCCACTTTATTCCCTTTCTATTGAAGTGTGTTCTATATTCCTTAATATTCTTAAAAATGCATTGGCACTAACCAGCTGGCATAGACCAGGGTCTATCAGCGAAGACTCCAGGGCCGCACACGTCACCGGCTCCGAAGGGCGGAAGACCGTGGGATGGCAGCAGAGCGCCTGGTGATCTGAACACGTTGGTGCTCTTCTTGCGCTTCTTCCACTTCGCGCGGCGATTTTGGAACCAAACCTGAAACAAGAATAATAATCCTTACTAATGTTATAAATGCGCAAGTAACTCTGTTTGTTTGTATGTCTATCGCGTTTTCATGCCAAAATTACTGAACCAATTTAAATGAATTTTGGTACACAGATAGTCTACAAACTGAGAAAAAGCATCCCCTACTTTTTTAGGTATATATAGGTTTTTCTTACGGGATATTTTTAATAATAGCCCCGAGTATAGAAGTTTGTAAGATAGAGTGTGCCTGGAGTGATTCAAGTCCGTGCCTCGGAGAGCACGTTAAGCCTTCGGTCCCGGTTGTCATGAATAGCTATAGTAATCGTTATTGGGAAGTCAGTGCCATCAAATATACTGACAACTAGTTCAACCTTCGAATTTCAGCTCTCCCTCACGGTGGCGGAGATCCGATGCCAGTCGCTCCGTTTTAAAACTGATATTCAGTTAAAACCGATTGAACTAGTAGCCGACCCAAATAATCTTGAGAATAAAAGGTAGGTTATATGCAGGAGGCTATATGCAGGAGTATTTTATAAATAAAGCATAAAAGTAGGTAGCACAATCTTTTTTAATACAAAAGTTATGTAGACGAAATAACAAGTGATATAAAATTTTAGGATAAAAAAGTAAAATTTAAGAAATAATGTAAACTGACACATCTCATTAAAGATTAAGTCAATTGATGTTGATCTAATTTCTTTATAACAAAATGGGTTTTCTTTATGATAATTATTGTCAAAATTTATTTACCTAAATCTCAAGTTAGAGATAATACGCTACAGAGTTAAGTAGGTACATCTATATGACAATACGAGTACTCAATTTTAAAGTACCTTATATTTTTAACAACTTTAGGCATTATAAGTACAATGGCGGCCTTTAATGCCACGGGCATTCTCTACCAGTCTACCGTGAGTGGTGTGGAAGTTATTGTGAAGGTGCACTACACTTTGGTTGGGAATAGTGGAACTTATTGAGATAGCCCATACACGGTAGGAAATAGCTTTACGCAGGCTTGTCCTCTGTCATATAATAGGATCAAATGAGCTTATATTACACGTTGCACTGTATGACACATAATAAAAACTCTCCGAGATACGAGCGTGAATCACTGCCAAACTTCCAAACTCCGGGCTGCTATTAAGCTGCTAAGAAAAACCCAAAAACAATTTTTTGGGCCCGACCCGGGATTTTAACCCGAGACCTCTTGATTAGCAGTCGCATGCGCTATCTACTAGACTAGTATTCATGAAAAATGTTAAATGTGATACTAAATTATTCTATAAATTTGTTTAAAATTCTATCGAAATATTAAAACTCTACAGCCCTGAGGGATACCTTTTAACCGTCTCACAAGTCCAAAAACTTTCCCAATCCACCCATCGCTTTTCCATTTATCAAGCGAGTTTAACCCTCAGAAATCGCAAGTCCGCGAGAGGATTTACCTAAATCGCACCTCATTTATCAATGCGTACGTTATTGATTCACACGTAATATAGGGATGATCCTTCGTCATTTATCACTGGCCTTCGCTTCTTTGACATATTGTGCTAAGGGTTGGATGGTTGTTTTATTTATATAAATAGGAGGTTGGTTTTATGAATAATATCTGTAAATATCTAAATAAATAAATATTTTAAGAAATGTTTCGGACATCTTACACACAATGTCATGTAGTCTTAAAACGAAGCAGATTTTATATTAAGGGTACTAGACAACTGATATAAATATATAAACATTTTTTTTGTGAATACATCCATATTATACATAGAAAACCACCAAACTCCGAAACAAATATTAGCGGATTACACACAAAGACTTAAATGATTTGTAAATAATAAATCTTATATATAAAATTCTCGTGTCACAATGTTCGTTCCCATACTCCTCCGAAACGGCTCGACCGATTTGTATGAAATTTTGTGTGCATATCGGATAGGTCTGAGAATCGGCCACATCTATTTTTCATACCCCTAGGACGCGAGCGGAGCCGCGGGCATCAGCTAGTTTTAATATAAATTTATCGCTTTGTCGGTTATCGCGGTAAAAAGTAGCCTGTCTTATCTCAGGCTCTAGACTATATGTCTTCTTCTTCTTCCTAGCCTTCATTCCCAATATTATTTGGGGTCGGCTACTAATTCAACCGGTTTTACTTGAATATCAGTTTATCCACGGAGAAGACTGGCATCGGACTTCTGCAACTTTAAGGGAGAACTGAAATTCGTAGCTTGAACTAGTTGTCAGTAAATTTTAGGGCACTCAATTCCCAATAACGATTGACATAGATGTTCATGACAACCGGGACCGACGGCTTTACGTTCTCTCCGATGCACGGGTGTGAATCATTGCCAAACTTCCAAACAACGGGCTGCTATTAGGAATTTCGTAAGAAAAACCCAAAAACACTTTTTGTCTCGACCCAGGATTTGAAACCGAGACCTCTTGATTAGCAGTCGCATTAGCTATCCACTAGACCAACGAGGCAGTTACTATATGTGTACTAAATTTCATTTAAATCGGTTCAGTAGTTTTGGTGTGAAAGCAGACAGGCAGACAGACAAAGTTACTTTCGGAATTATATTATTAGTTAAAACTAAGAATATGAGGGATTCGGAAGGATAATAATATACCAATGCGTCTATAGCTAGTGGCCAGCGTTGTATTGTGGAGGGACGGGTATCGAGTTCCCCCAACACAAAGGGAGGATCCTAAGACCAGACCTAAGAACAGTTGATGTTGGGATGTTGTATGTATGCTAATCGGCGCGAGAATTTCTCTTTTGCGATTCAGGATTAGAAGTTACTCCGTATAGATAGTTACGTGTTTTCTTTGAAGTTCAATGTTTCTTCGGTAGATGACGCTGTTGTATGTTATGCGCTTGCGCAGTATGTGGAAGTCGACCCAGTATAATAAACCAAAACTCCTTTTCTAAGGATATGTCTATACGAAGCACCGAACCAGTAAATGCAGTTGATATGAGGTGAATAATGAATCAATTATGGTACACTTTAAGGTAGGCAGGTAATTTTTAAACTTCAACCCATGACTTTCCGTGTGGTGACGGATTAAAAACACAGTGTCACCACCCCGCGGGTGTCGTAAAAGGCGACTAAGGGATAACTACCTACCTAACTACTCAAGACAACATCGATACATAGAGAAGGAAAACTTGAAACCAACCCTATAACAACACGTCTGGCCAGTGTCTTATAGTAGGCCAAAACCTCCTTTCTAAGGAGAGGCCTATGTCCAGCAGTGGACTGTTGAAGGCTGTTGATGATGATAATGAACCCATGAGTCCCACTACTGGTCTCTAGTCTCTTCTCCTCTCAGGAGAGGGTTAAAGCTTTATGTCCCCACGCTGGACGAGTTCTGCTTGGGGACTGGCAAAAAAACGATGTGGCTACGTAATTTTGGATGTTTTGTAAGGCGCCTGAAGGTCTCTAACTAATCTTCACAACTGTTATGATAACAACCGGGACCGACTGCTTAACGTGATCTACGAATAATGGAAACGCTCATAGCACTGACCACGCCGTCGCTGCTTACCCTTAAACAATTCGGCAAAAGTCTTCAGATCACTGAATGAGTAAAGAACAGCTTTTCTGTTAAGTTAACAAAGTAGTGTCAATTAATTATTAAAAACTTTTTTACCGTTGACTCTAGTGTCATGCACATCTTCCTTCTAAATATTTAATTTAAATCGCAACAATTTTCAAAGAACGTGTGACAAACAAACGTAATGAAAGTACAATAACATTCAAACACAATAAAACAAAACAAATCTGCCCCTAGTGTCTGAAATGCGGAGCGCATTAAAAATGTAAATAATGCCGCGACGCATAGGAAGCGGAAGCGATAGCGATTTTTAAATAAATAATTTATAACTTGACATAACATGTTGCCTTTAGTCCATCTGTAGAATACTTTTGTATACCATTTGTATGTAAATAAAAAATAATAATCATGACCCGGCTGTCTTTATTGCATTAATTTGTCGAAATTTGTGTTTGTTATCACATTCTCCGTGCAAAATTATTCTTTTTCTGTTTTGGTACTTTGTTATTTTCATACATTTTTACTACTTAACTATCTATAAAAACACGAGATTTTGTCCAAATTGAATTTATTCATTATCGATTATTATTTTTTCTTAAATTTTACTGGGACCTTATCGTTAGATGTATTTTTAATAATATAATCCTGATAATATAATCCAAAATGATTCTGCTCTGCCTGATGGAAAGCATGAGTCCCAGAGTTGTTGCATCATAGTGACCAACACTATGGCGGCTTAGTGAGACGGTTGTGTGTTATTCTGGCTTTGGTCTCGTACTCAACAACAAAATACGACAACATAAGTGCTGTTATTTTAGGCTGGTCTTTTGTACGAGGGCAGTACGCCGTGAGATGGCCCGTTCATGATAAAATCAGCGCGGCTAGAATACCTTAAAAAATAAAACGTGTAAGCGATTTCACGTTACTGAGCTCGAACTCATCGTTATTGAATCGAAAGTTCAGTATAGTTATCATGTAATAAGTAGTACCGCACCATCACTAAAAACAATGATAGCATTGTACTCACTTAATAATTGCATTTTAAACACTTATTTAATAAGTTAAACTTGTAAGTAGCGAAGCTGCGTTTGCATTTCAATCCGCTATCGCTCTATTATCATCACAGCCTTGTTACAGAGTGTGCGAAAGAGACGGAGTGCTCTGCAAGCGGGAGGGCGAACTCATTTGGCAAGTGTCACATGCACAAGTCTATTATTTATGGTGGTGGCGGTCGGAATGGTATTGGTCGCTTTGCCTTTAGTATGTTTGTTTCACTTGAGGTAACATTTGTTTTTGTTTGTTGTTCTTTTACAGTATTATTTGTTTTAATTTATGTTTTAAAGGTATGAAGAAAGGTGTGTAGTTGTTCTTTGTGTCTGTTTCATGTTTGCTTGTAAAGTTCCCCCATGACACAGGATTTATACACCCAAGGAGTTGCCTTATTACTCTTATTAGAAATAAAGTAAATTAATACTTACATGGTAAAATAAAAAATAGGTTAGAATTAATTATGTATGTTTTTAAAATTACGATTTAATATTGTCGTGGGTATACGTCCTTTCTAAGGAGAGGCCTATGTCCAGCAGTGGACTGTTGAAGGCTGTTGATGATTGATGATGATGATGATTGTCGTGGGTGAGAAACGAAGCCACGAATTCTGACTTAGCAGTTATGACCGCAAACCAATACACTCACATAACAAAACATTTAAGTTTTACCATATACATATTGACAATACGAATGAACAAACCCATATCTAAATTCAACTTCACAAACATAACCCATTCGTCTTTAAGTTTTCAAACATTTCCGGGCTCTAGGGTGCAGGACCCTACTCTGACATGAATTATGTTCAAAAGATCCTCTGTAACGTTGATCAGATCCTATTTCTGGGTTATTATATCTCTGCGATACCCGAGAGAGCAGCCAGAGATCTGTGAGTACCATTTTGAGAAGATTTTGAGTTTATTTTGGCTGGCTAACAGCTCTTAAAATCTCTGGGTTATAAATATTTATGTGAATTCAATGCTATTATTGATGTAGGTAACATTTATAACAGAAGATAAGCACTGTTTCTTTTAAAGATAATTCCTCCATCTTCATAGCCTTTATTCCCAAGTTTATTTGAGGTCGGCTACTAGTTCAACCGGTTTTACCTGAATTTCAGTTTTTCCACGGAGCGACTGGCATCGGACCTCCGCAACCCTAAGGGAGACTTGAAATTCCAAGATTGAACTAGTTGTCAGTATATTTGAGGGCACTGTCTTCCCAATAACGATTGCTATAGATGTTCATGACAACCGGGACCGGCGGCTTTACTTGCTCTCCGAGGCACGGGCGTGAATAACCGCCAAACTTCCATACTCCGGGCTGCTAAAAACCCAAAAACACTTTTTTGGCCCGACCCGGGATTTGAACACGAGACCTCTTGATTAGCAGTCGCATAGCTAACCACTAGACCAACGAGGCAGTAAAGATAACTCCCTCATTAGGAATATATATAATAACTGCATTCCTGTTAGGAATATATACATCCAGTGTCGCGGGGTGCTTTACAAACATATGTACATGAAAAAGGAACACCAAACACACCCAGACTCGGAACAACAAATTAAGGATCACACAAATTATTGTCCAATGTGGGTTTTGAAGCCGCAGCATTTGATGCAGTAGAAAATGATTGCGAGATACAGGATATAATTAGATAATATATTATTTTATAAGGTAACTCCTAAGTAACTCACAAACATATACGGACGTAAATAATTCCTAACAGGAGTTTGTAGATCGCAGAAAATCTTTTCCCAGGTGGCTGTACCTACAATACTCAGCCCAGTAAGATATGGCGAGTTGGCCGCTTTAAGCACTACACCTTCCATGCAGTCCTATTAACAGAAAATCTATCTATCAATAAAGTGAAAAAAGTAGTACTTGATGCTATAGAAAATTAATCATTAGATGACAGTGTTTAAAGTTTAAATTACAACGATGACCCGCCCACTTATACCGTTGTATGTACAAGCCCGCTCCACCAATGAACCATATCTACAGAAGTTGCGTACAAAACCTTACGGTATGTTTCATAAGCGTGAGCGCTTTGTCGTGAGCAAACGTTTAGCGGACGATGTTTGTGCTTCGTGTCTAGTACTCTCTGCGTGCAACACTCGCAGTGCGTTGTACGAGTCATAAGAGGGAGCGGGAGCGATTTTATTAGAAAAAATAATCCTATTCGTCCTAGTTTTATTTGCAAGAACTGTCAGAAATTGCACGTATAAATTCACAATTACTAGGTTTCTGTATATTTTTAAATTTTATGAAAAACTTATATATTTTATGGCTTTATAAATTCAAGATTCTAACAGAAAATTGGGTTATTAATGGCTGATTATTTTGTGTATACTTTTACAGTGTGACTATTTATTATCAATTAATGGTCACTCAGTGCTCAAAATTCAACCAAAGATATTTCTTATTCTTAGCATTCTGCACTTATCCTCCATATAAAATGGTACTGTGCCAAATTTCATACTCTTCTGTTTTAATTTTCGTAAAAAGGGGTTCAATGTTAGGGTTCCGTAGCCAAATGGCAAAAAACGGAACCCTTATAGATTCGTCAAGTCTGTCTGTCTGTCTGTCTGTCCGTCCGTATGTCACAGCCAATTATTTCCGAAACTATAAGAGCTATACTGTTGAAATTTAGTCAGTCGATGTATTTTGTGAACCGCATTAAGGTTTTTACATAAAAATAGAAAAAAAACAATACATTTTGGGGGTCCCCATACTTGGAACTGAAACTCAAAAAATTTTTTTTAATCAAACCTATACGTGTGGGATATCTATGGATAGGTGTTCAAAAATGATGTTGAGGTTTCTTATATCATTTTTTTCTAAACTGAATAGTTTGCGCGAGAGACACATCCAAAGTGGAAAAATGTGTGTCCCCCCCCCTCTAACTTCTAAAATAAGAGCGTGATAAAACTAAAAAAAATATATGTTGTACATTACCATGCAAACTACCAACGAAAATTGGTTTGAACGAGATCTAGTGAGTAGTTTTTTTAAAATACGTCATAAATCGTAACACGCAATTTCCTTTCATCCAATCAATACACTAGTATAAAAACATCGATGAAAGTTACAACGAACTACAAGAACTTTTATATGATGTTACTTGCTGATACGGAACCCTTCATGGGCGAGTCCGACTCGCACTTGGCCGCTTTTTTTTACTTCATTTCATTCTGACTGCCTAGTTGGTCTAGTGGTTAGCGTATGCGGCTGCTGATCAAGAGGTCTTTGGTTCGATTCCCGGGTCAGACCAAATATTTGTGTGATCAACAAATATTTGTTTCGGAGTCTGGGTGTTTTTCTATGTATAATATGTATGTAGTTACAAAAAAAAAGTATGTTTATGTATTTATATCAGTTGTTTTAGTACCCATAACACAAGCTCTGCTTACTTTGGGACTAGATGATGTTGTGTGTAAGATGTCCAAAAATATTTATTTATTTATTTAATAATGTATAAGATTTTGTAGTATTACATTCTTAATATATATTAAATTTCGACTTCGCTGATTTTCTCACGTTAAGATAAACAGTAATGAAAAGTTTCATCTTTACAATAAATATCCGAAAATGAATTATCAATATCTAGATTAATTTTCTATTACTTCATTTAGAAAGGTATATTATGAACTCTTATAATAAATAAGATCAAACAAAAACAACTTAATGTTAAGTTATCTACATTCGCCTGTTAGAACTAACTCATCAAATCGCTCTCTTACAATTCCGCTATCGCTTATGGATTGTACCACAGTTTAGCATGTTAACTACAAGAACAAACAGACAGTCACGGTAGCCAATGTTGCTACCAGCTCCAATGAACACTATTTCGGTACAGTCACGAGTTTTTCATTACTATTGAAAAGCGGTCATAGACATTTCATGGAAACTTCCTGTAAAATAATGTGCTGTGATTGGTCGCTCATTACGATCAGCTCTTTGAGAGTCACAAGGCAGATGAGTCCTGAGTGTACATATACATAAGTACATATATTAACTGCCTCGTTGGTCTAGTTTGCGTATGCGACTGCTAATCAAGAGGTCTCGGGTTCAAATCCCGGGTCGGGCTAAAAAGTGTTTTTGGGATTTGGGAAGAAATTCCTAATAGCTGCCAGGAGTTTGGAAGTTTGGCTGTGATTCACGCCCGTGCCTCGGAGAGCACGTAAAGTCGTCGGTCCCGGTTGTCATGAACATCTATGGCAATCGTTATTGGGAAGTCAGTGCCCTCAAATATACTGACAACTAGTTCAATCTTCGAATTTCAGTTCTCGAGACCTTAGGATTGCGGAGGTCCAATGCCAGTAGCTCCGTGGAAAAACTGATATTCAGGTAAAACCGGTTGAACTAGTAGCCAACCCCAAATAAACTTGGGAATAATGGCTAGAAGGATGATATATCAACAACAACAACATAGGTAGAGTACTACCTATGTATGTTGTTGTTGATATAATATGTATTAACTGCAGCGTGATATTATAATAGCGTAAACAAAGTTGGTTTACTTTAGTTATTTACTCTAGGTAGTTTACTTTAAAAAAGGTTGTAGTAAGTCAACTATAAAAGATAGATTTATGATGTTCAGGCCATTTTTATAGAACTTTTAAAGGAGAACAATTCTTTTAAAGATTGTTTTTATGAAACTTTAATCGTTTACGCCTCACATGCTATGAAAGCTCTCAAAAGGTTGAATTTTTCCGCGTTTTTCAACATTTATTTATTTATACTGCGATCTTTTTGGTCATAGCTTCTTAATATGTGGCCTTTTTTGATAACTGGGCTATGTAACACTGTAAGAGTTTTTCAAAACGGTATTGGTCCGTTTTGAAAAACTCTTACAGTGTTATATAGCCCAGTTATCAAAAAAGGCCTAATATGAACGCTTTCAACCAAACAAACAAACTTTTCAGCTTTACATAATTATATTATTAGAAATAATATCAAAGATCATGTGAAACATTTGGGTTTAACTAATATTTAACTAAAGTTAACTAAATTTAAGTTTAACTAATATTCTAATCTTTTATAATAGAGTATAGTATACCAAAGACTTTACAAGCTAGTGGTGTAACAAGAAACAGAAAATACTTCCACCATTTACCAATCATTTTCTGTTTTTCATAAGCCTGTCAAAAATACTCTGCCTGATGGAAAGCATGAGTAGGATTCAAGAGTTTCACCATATTCATTGCGAATGACAGAAGACTATCCTAATAATGACAGCATTCTTGCTATCGTATTTCGTTGGTAAGTGTGAGACCGGAGGTCCAATCAATCTGCACCTGCCTATGCAGGCCGGGAGAATGATGTAGAATTATCTAACCAGGCCGCCATGGTATGGATCACCATGCTGCATTGCCTAACCTCAGAATGAGGATGCTGGCCCCTACTCCTGGATTCTGCTCATGCTTTCCATCAGGCAGAGTAGAGTCACTTTGGTAGGCTTAAATATAAAAAGAACAATAACGAAAAACTGTAACTCTTTATAATAAACACGATATTATACCTACAACCCTTAGAGTCGGTAACGATGCGGGGCGCGTACCGATCGTAAATTACAATCAGGCCTCGATCGAACGAAATGACGATGTAAAACGTTTAACGTTCACTATTTTAGTTAATATCGCTGTATTTTCGTTATATTATGAGAATATAGCTCATGAAAAGGGTACAGAAGAATTTAGTTCATTATTTAGGGCCTGATAAAGTTTTAGATAGTTATCTGCCATATGACACTACTAGCTCCGCACCGCCCGCGTGTATCTCGATTATTGCAGTAAAAAGTAGTCTATGTGTTATTCTGATATATAAGCTATATTAGTGTAAAGTTTCATCGAAATCCGTTCAGTAGTTTTTGCGTGAAAGACACAATACATACTCAGAAACTTACGCGTTTATAATATTAGTAAGGATTTAACATATATACAAGTTGTTATATGGGTATGTTTATCTATACAAATAAATAAAATTGGTGTGTCTGTTTGTAGTATCTAATAAACAGTTTTTTACTATAGGATATATATTATATCTACTGTAAAAAAATAAAAAAACTGTTTTTTAAGTTTTTGTCAATTTGTCTGTCCGTTTTATTAAGTTAGACGAACTTAGCGCCACATAGTAAAGCATGGTACTGGTAATCCAAACTTTACCTATTCAGCGATAAAATAAATCAACAATACAAATAAGAAAACATTATCAAATAACAGTTATATTTATTAAATGCATATATGAAAGTATATACAGAATTTACATCGATTTTTTTTTTGGCTATCTGTTTTTTTGACTTGTTTCGTTCCGTGGCTTACTCGCGAGCTACAATAAAAACCGCAAGTAACTTAGTTTTATATATGTACTAGTTGACCCAGCGAACTTCGTACCGCCCAACTTTAAAATTCCAGAACTTGATCGCAACGCCACCTACCGGATCCAATTGCGAATCTAAACCATTCCCAGATCCCCTTGAACACACATAAAAAAATTCATCAAAATCGGTCCAGTCGTTTGAGAGAAGTTCATTGACATACACACTCACAGAAGAATTATATATATAAAGATATAGCATGTTCCTTTCAAAAACCGTGGTACAAGCATAAGCCAACGTAGATAGCAGAATAAAAATTCTTAACTGGCAATACAAAACAAAAGGTTGTGTCCCTAAATGTCTTGCGTAAAAGGCAATACAAGTGACGTAGTATATAGCTCGGTATATAGGACATCGCTCGATACATACGCGCGCAAGCGTACACCCCACCGGACTGTAGTGATGGGATAATGTTTATCGATATTTTATTTTGAATCAAAATAATATTGTTTATAATTACGATTATATTAAATCTATTTAAAATATATGTTTAAGGATATTTGAATCGGTTATGAGACAAATATTACGTGCTAATTAGTAATCCTGTTGTTTACATCACTGAACTAAAATTCACTAACATTCGTTGTTGTATTGTAATATATACTTTAGTTTAAGTTACTTACAGTCTATTTTTCGTTATCTCAAAGTTTAGCTGTCACTATGTTTAGTAAAACACCAAATAAAAGTTGATTGGACACAAGTCCTTTTTGGATAGTCCTAAAATAAATACGAATAAATGTTATAGTTAACTTTTAAGGAGCTTTCAATTATTGTCTGTAATGTTCTTGGTACCTATTGTAAAATCCTATTGGTGTGAGTAAAATGGAACTTATTTTTTGTTCACTATCAATTCAAGTTACTTTTATTTATACAATTTGAAAGCCTTGATAATATTTGTTTCAGTATGTTCTTTTGAAAATCTTAATCCTCAAGCTTCAACTGATAGCCATAGTTCTAAGTATATAACTTATTCATTACAATGTTTGGCGCATGTTGTGAAACTTTTAATTAAAAGATATTGATTCTATCGATATCGGAACAGATAACTGTAGTCCTTACTGCATGCCCCGCCCGCCTTCCTTCCGGTATGTAGCGCTGTGTGTTTGTGTGTGTACGTGTTTCTGCGTGTGAACAATGTCTACGTAAATAATACTGGAGGGAGCAATGTACATGGGTTTTTAATATATCGTTCTATTTTCAAACAGTTTAAAAAAGAAGAGAGCTCTTAGTAACTTTCGAGGGTTTAAATTTCGAATAAGGTTTATTTTTTATTTTTACATAGAGTGATGATGAATGATTCTATCGTAGTAACTTTAAAAAGATTATATTCCATATTTTTATGGTACTTTAATTTATAGAAACCTCTTTTCTAAGGAGAAGCCAATTGTCGATCAAGCAGCTTTAATAATCTATTGTGATTTCCAATTCAAAAATTAAGAAACAGGTAAAATTCCCATCAACCTCTGAAAAGTCTGAAGTTCTCCAAGTCAAGGTTTTATTCCATTACTTAGTCAAATATAACTTAACAAAAAAGTCGACTAACAAAAACAGTTCATGAACATCAAGGCAATCGTTATTGGGAAGTCAGTGACCTCAAATATACTGACAACTAGTTCAATCTTCGAATTTCAGTTCTCCCTTAGGGTTGCGGAGGTCCAATGCCAGTCGCTCCGTAGAAAAACTGAAATTCGGGTAAAACCGATTGAACTAGAAGCCGACCCCAAATAAACTTGGGAATAAAGGCTAGAAAGTTCTATAAATAGAAGGTAAGGTACAGAGTAAAAGGTGGAGTACGTAAGATCAATGATATTAAATTAATATCATTCGGACGGATATTTAGTATCAAAGAAGTATTCTTTGATGAGCTATCGTAGAAATCACAGTTCGATGTTACGGGTCAATGAATATGAAAATTGGGCAATAACCTAGTGTGAACTCAATCGAATACTTCATTACTCTCTCTGTTACTCTATTCTTGAATGCATGTGCCAAAGAGAGAGGGAGATATGTTCTTAATTTAGGGTTGACTGACGGCTGTAGAAGCTTAAATAATTAAACAGTATTTCATTCATCTTCTTCGTCGCTTGAACCTGATTGATTTTCCAAAATACCGAGTTGTACTTGTGAAACTGGGTTTGATTTCTTTAGTACCCAAAGGGGAAGACGAGACCCTATGACTAAGATAAGATTACTAAGATAAGATTAGATTAAGCTGTCTGCCAGACTATCTGTCTGGCACGAGGCTGTTTCACATGAACTGTGATAGTCAGTTGAAATTTTCACAGATAATAATAGTAATATTTCGGATATCTAACACGCAACGCCATCAAACTAAGCAGAGCTTGTATTATGGGTACCAGACAACTGATACAACAAATATTTACGTGACCCACAGATATTTGTTTCGATGTCTGGGTGTTTTTCTATTGATAATATGTATTTATTTACAAAAACAAGTATGTTTATGTGTTTATGTCAGTTGTTTAGTACCCATAATACAAGCTCTGCTTAGTTTGCGACTAGATGACGTTATGTGTAAGATGTCCAAAATATTTATTTATTTATTATTCATTATATGCATAGAAAATACTCACTTTCAGAAACAAATATTTGAGTCTCAGTGTTTTCTATGTATAATATGTATGTATTTACAAAAAAAAGGATGTTTATGTATTTATATCAGTTGTTTAGTACCCGTAATACAAGCTCTGCTTAGTTTGGGACTAGACGATGTTGTGTGTAAGTTTTCCGAAGTATTTATTTTTGGTCCGACCCGAAAATCGAACGCGAGACCTAAAGCACAACACCCACATACACTACCACTCCGCCAACGAAGCAGTCAAAGAGGCATTACAAAGAGATAAAGTTTGTGAGGTTGTAAGAGGTAATCTCTGGCTTTACTAAACTGATTTTAAAAATTCTTTTACCAATAGAAAGTTCGTGTGGTGATGGATTAAGAATACAAAGTGTCACCACCCCTATTCATTCCATGGGTGTCGTAAGAGGCGACTAAAGGAACAAAATAAGCAGCTAACATCACTGCCAAGAGAAGGAAAACTTGAAACAAACCCTTTACCAACCCGTCTGGCCTGAGTGGTATAGTAGGCCAAAACCTCGTTTCAAAGGAGAGGCCTATGTCCAGCAGTGGACTGTTAAAGGCTGTTGATGATGAATAGAAAGTCACAATATTTGTGAGAGTCATACAACGCCATCTTGTCTTAAACTAAGCAGAGCTTGTATTATGGGTACTAGATAACTGATATAAATAAATAAACATGTTTTTTGTATTTACAAATTATAAGTAGAAAAAATCCAAACACCGAATCAAATATTTGCGAATCACACAAACATTTGGTCCGACCCGGGAATCGGACCCAAGACCACAAGCACAGCACCGAGGCAATCAAAGCAATATTTAGAGTCAGCACAAAGCTATATTTAGAGATTCAGCGTTTTGTATTCTTAAGATATTCATCAACCTGTTGGGACTGTCAAAACATTTCATTTCTAAATCACTTCATTCATCTTAATAAACAATTGTCGTCAAAGTTTGAAACAAAAGTTTCAGTTTATCGTTTGGCTTTATGAAAAGTTAATTATTCGATGTAGACGCCTCGTAATCCACTGACTTAGGAAGTGAGGGAATTGAATGGAGGCTGGCTCATTACGTCTCGGTAATCTTAGAGATTTCTAAACAACCCTGGCCTGTTTACACGGATATAATAAAGGTAAAGGGTAAAATTTTTAGGTCAAACATTTACTTTAAAAAAAACTGAATATTGATCCTTACTAATATTCTAAACGCGAAAGTTTGTGAGTGTGTATGTATTTTTGTTGCTGTTTCACGCAAAAACTACTGAACGGATTTGGATAAAACTTTACAGTAATATAGCTTCTATATCAGAATAACACATAGGCTACTTTTTACTGCAATAATCGAGATGCAAACGGGTGGAGCCGCGGACGAACGCTAGTACTCAATATTGATAATACTTGGTACAACTTGTTAAAAACATTCTTGAAATAAAACTGCACGGTTAGCCTAGTGGTTAAAGCAGTCGCCATGCCGCTTTCTACTGCACCAAGTGTTGTGGGTTCAAATCCCGCATGGGACAACACTTTTGATCCAAAAAAATTGTTCTGAGTCTGGGTTTTGTTTGTGTCGGTTTCTTCTATATTTGTAAAGTCCCGCGCGTCACAGGGTGTTTATTTCTAATGCAGAAAAAAAATAACGAAATAGAAAATAAATTATTTAAATCTAACCCTCATTAATGCCTTAACAGGTTTATGTTATTTTTATTTCAAAAAGTACTTGATTACCGTTTTGGTTTTTATTTTACTTTTATAACAACAAACCCGCGATACCGATATAGTCTAAAAAGAGTAGCCTCAGTTACTCATTATGTCATCAGCTACCTCCTTTTGAAAGTCCGGTCTAAATTGGTCCAGCCGTTCCAGAGTTTAGACTGAACTAACAGATAGACAGACAGACATACAAAAATATTAAAAGTTGCTTTTTTTATACTAGGATCGCATCCAAAAGAGAAGCCCAAAATCGATCAAAGTGGTGTTCAATGTGAGAGGCCTATGTCCAGCAGTGGACTGAGATAGGCTGATGATGATGATGATGATGATTAGGCATGTGAGCGGCTATCCTACTAATATTATAAACGCGAAAGTTTGTGAGTATGTATTTATGTATTATTGGCGCAAAAACTACTTAACGGATTTGGATGAAACATAACAGTAATATAGCTTATAAATCAAAACAACACATAGGCTACTTTTCAATCGATATACACGCGGGCGGAGCCGCGGGCGAAAGCTAGTTTTCTTATAAAAAGAAAATTTAACCCATAAAACTATACCATGACTAAGATAGTGCCTATGTCACAAAACCACCATGAGATACTTCATAAATATTAAAAACATTATTATTATTTTATCACCCCACAAAGCAAGACATCTGTACTGAGAGTACCCGGGCCGCATACCCGGCCAGGAGGTCTCCAGGGAGGTTTAATATCATTCGCATGTAGCTGTCCAACACTGACTCGGGACTGCATGTACTAAGATACCCTCTCTTGTACCATGTTTGTTAATGGAACAGTTTCTTTTCGGAGGGATCGTATTGTGATGGAGAGTGATAATTAATGAGGACGAGTGCGTTAAAAGGATTTTTGAATACGTCATTCAAGGTTACAATTTAATGGAAAAGATGAAGTTTTTAGTAAAGTTTATAAGTAAAACAAAACTAAAGGCGATATTACACGGATCAACCAAATTGACAGCAATTGATTTAAGTAAGTTAGATAAGCTGATTTCATACTAAAAGTTGTTCGTATTCACGAGTACGGGTCCGCTTCCTTCGCTGCCGTTCGCGTTTTTATTGATTCGAGTCAATATTGATTCCATTGCATTGAAAGTTAATAGTAAATCTTAACTTTCAATGATATTAGACAATCAAATTAAAATGTGCTTAGATGTGCCAATGCCATTGAAGCAATGGAATTGAAAGCAATATAAATAATATAATATAATAATAAAATGCCTCAAACAATGTAACCAAAAATTGTAAAAACAATGTTGGAAAAGAGTGTTCATGGAGTTTCTTGTCTGTTCTTCTCCATAGGATCTACGAATTGGAACAGACAATTAGCGTCACGACTGGCTACTTGACGTTTCAAAAGTGCCGTTATATGGTTTATTTGAAATAAAATGGTTTGATTTGATTTGATTTGAATATGGAACCGAAATTGATCCGTGTAATATCACCGTATAGCTTGTAGATTTTCTTTTGTTTTTGTTGTATATTTAGGCCTACCAAAGAGACTCTACTCTGCCTGATGGAAAGCATGAGTAGGTGTCATCATCCTTTGTATGAATACAGACAATGCAGCATGGTGACCCTCAATATGGTGACCTATTAGGATGCTTCTATATCATTGGACCTCTGGTTTTACACTCACCAACGAAATATGACAAAACGAATGATGTCATTTTTAGGTAAGTTATTTGTAATATGGGTACTAGACAACTGATAGAAATACAACTGTACTTCTCATTTTTTTTGTTTACGTACACCCAAGCTTCGAAACAAATATTTGAAGATGATATAAACATGGTACGACCCGGGAATCTGAAACTGTACCTCAAGCACAGCAGTTGCATTATTTAGAACTTACAACTCGAAGGGTAGGATTATACATTTTTTCAGTGAAATACTGAATTTGAATGAATTTAAATTTCAATGACATTAAAATTGAATATTTTTAAAACATGACAATGTAAAGTTACGTTTGAACTCTTAATTTTTAGGGTTCCGGAGTTCATGACTCGGAACCCTTAAAGATTCGTCATGTCCGTCTGTCCGTCCGTCCGTCCTCGACCTACCGCCAAAACTTTTGGTGCTAGAAAGATGAAACTTTGTATGAATATGTGTTGTAATTACGTCGACAAAGTGCTACAATAAAATTATGAGAAACATTTTTATTTGGGGTATCTCCCCTACATGTAAAGTGGGGATGATTTTTTTTTTCTCGCGTCTACATGGGGTAGACTTTAGGTACGTCTCCTAAAAATATTATGAGGTTGCTAAAACCATTTTTCGATTAAGGTATCGGTTTGCGAGTCATTCAAATTTAAAGCGCAATTTTTTGCAAAAACAGCCCCTCCCCCCTCTAAAAGTCAAACGGCTGGCACGAAAAATCTGAAAACAATCATGATAATAGTCCATATTATATTGAACTTTCAAGGAAAACTATACCGCTTTTGATAACTTTTTTACTTCAGCTTCAGGAGTTATATTGGCCTAACATGTGAAATGCACTCGCTTAGAAAACTTCGTACAAAAAAAAAGAAGTAATTAGTAAACATACCAATTTTCTATTATGCATGATTTGATATCCACAGGACATTGTGGGTGACTGCGGAACCCTATTCTATGCGTGGCCTGACACGCACTTGGCCGATTTTTATTAAAAATTTAATTTAAAACTAATCTCTTAACTAAATCGCTTTATGCAACACTTTTCATTGATTTTTTGATATGAATAATATAAAAAACTATATTTACAGAAAAAATCTTTATTCCATATATCTTAACACTGACCAAAAATCATATAAATAAATTTTAATCTGCATACCATAATATTAGGGCTGCATAAACCAAAACACGTATTTAATTGAGCGTCGTAATCCGTATTAATAACAGAGCAGCTGGTGCCCCCTGCCGGCGAGCGGAGGATTTAAAAGTCAATATAGAACAGGGATTACACCATGGGGTAACTGAGGGGAACGAATAATTAGGTGTCGGGAATAGTTGTGTGGGTGTTGTTTGTTTTTAACTGGTCGCACTAAATTTAGTGGAAAATCGTAAATCGGTTAGTGGCAACACTGTTAATATGATTGTCATTAACGAGTTACCGCGATCATTATTTGGGCCACGCTCGTATTGGGAATAAATGCTGTGTTGCGGGACTTTCATAAATGATACGAACACAAGTAATTGTAATAGCCAATTTCGTGCATGATAATAATTTAGTTGATGAAACTGTTGTTCTAATTGACGTTTTCGAGGCTTATCTGGGATAAGCCTCGAAAAAGTCGATTTGATCAGAGACTTAGGAGTCACTTTAGACGGGAAACTGCATTTGGATGTACATATCGACACCATTGTTAACAGAGCCTTTAGGATGTATGGATTCGTTGTCCGCTCCAGCAGTAATTTTACTCAAGCGTCTACTTACCTCCACCTATACAATTCTTTGGTCCGTTCGCAACTAGAGTATGCAGTACCTATTTGGAATCCATTGTATGATAAATATGTCGAAGCCCTTGAAGCCGTTCAGAAAAAGTTCCTGCGTTGTGTACAATATAAGTGTTATCGAAATCAACACTCATATAAAGATCTATTATTGAAATATAATTATGTAACCTTGGAACATAGACGCCTATATTTACAGGCAATATTACTATATGATCTTTGCCACAGCCATTACGATTGTATTCCACTCACGAGAAAACTATGTTACAGAGTACCCACTAGAACTCATACCCGTAACGCACTGAAAATTTTCGCAACAACCAGATGCCGAACAAATGCAGGTAGACGGGCCCCAATGCATCGCCTAGTTGAATCCTATAACACCCATTTCAACGGTATTGATATAATGGCGACGCGTGCAGGAGCGTTTAAAAGATTATTGTCAGAGAGACTAGCATTGCTCTAATTTGTCCTATTATTATTATTGTTTTTTGCCATGTGCTTATATAGTTTATGTTTTCTTTTTTGCTGTTTTTTATGTATATTTTAGTTGTATTTATTTTATTTTTGTTTTTTTTGCACGTTAAATGATATGATGTGATTTAAATGAGTGTGTTACGTGAGATCACAAGTTGTAACGGGCACTTACCGTTTCTTTTAGGACCCAATTTTAAATGTGTATTTATTAATATGTGGTAAATGCCGCTGGTGTCACAATTGCTACATTTATTATGTAAACCATTTGATAATTGTATATTGTGTCATTGTTTATTTACCTCAATAAATGGAAAAAAAAAAAAAATTTTGAGTGACCCAGAATAACAATTATTTGGCTAAGGAAGTGAAAAAATCCTCTCAACATCAATGTAACGAAGACTCACTCACATAACTAGAGCTATCCTGCATTTATATAGTAAGAAGAAAATTAAGATCAATCATACCCACACAACGAAAAGAGCTCTCTGTTTCTAAGTTTTTCTTGTTTCCGAGTTTCAGAAGGCTACTAAAGCAGACAAATGATCAGCTTCAAATTCCATCCTCTCCATCATTAATTCCCACAAAGATTTTAGTCCACACCAATAACTAACACACAGTCTCAGCACCAAGAACCATTACGGGTCAACAAAACTAATGATCACTCATTTCTTATTTTCTAACCCACCTGGGAATCAAACACTGACCCTACCACACCCCTGAACCAACAAAATTAACTCGCAACTGATCCTCAATACAATTTTATTGCAAATGGCGCCAAATAATGCTAAATCACAAGTAAATCCCCGTATTATGGGGTTGCCAGATTATGGGGTGTATTTTTTGCTGGCAACATTATCTTTTATTGTGATAAGTGTTTATGTGATGCGATTTCTGGTTTCGGTAATGCGTTATGAATAATATTCGGGTTATAAGGTATTATGTATCCTATTAAAAATATTATGAATGCGGAGGTTTAACAATATACATACGTATTTGTCGAAACGTGTCGAAATTGTTGGACGTTTTCGTGCTTGATGCGATGCTTTAGAACATTTATTTTCATATATGATTCGTTGGATGTAGGAAAAACAGGGCTGGTTGTTGTTGAGAGCTTTGGGGAAGCAATATTAAATAATTATTTTCATATAGTATGTAAATCGTAGATGATTTTTATGGTAGAAGAGGCTCACGGTTACCACGTCAGCCTTCGTCACCAGTAGACGAATGCAACTAAACATTAATATTGTCGCGCTATATGCAGCGGTTTGTTTATAAGTCAATTTCTGACAAGTAGTGTCAATTTTTGACAAGTGACATGTAGCATGTAGATATAAAATAGTGTGTAGCACTTATACATTTTAATCATCGAAATATCGATAAAGTGTACACCTGTCGATCAATATAGTTCGTCCAGGTGTTAATATATTTTATTACGAGTTCGTTCCTCGTTAACACACTCGCCCTCAAATGCTGTGATTCATCATTGTAATAATATTAATTAACTGACTCTGTAACGATTATATAGTTTTGAATAAATACTACACAATACTGTTGTATATTATTCATTAGTCATGTGGGTATTATTGATCTTTAAATGTGCATAATATTCATGACGAATTTTACTCTGTACATTTTTGACTGTACTATTTTTAGATCATGTATGTTTATGTTTTGTTTACTGATTTGTCTTTATATTTAAGCATGTCAAAGTGGCTCTTCTCTGCCTGGTGGAAAATATTAATACAATCCAAGAGTAGTGGTCACCATCCTCATTTTAAGTGCAGACAATGTAATATGGTAAACCAAACTATAGCAAACTATAACAGCCTATTACATTTTACTTTAAAATACAACGTTCGCATTAGTAATATAAATCCTGTGCCGTGGGTAACTTTACAAACATACATTAAAACGGACAAAAAGAACATCCAGACTCAGAACAACAATTTGCGAATCACCAAAGTGTTGACCCACGTACGGCTTGAACCCACAACACTTGGTCAAGTAGAATGCGGCGTGGCGACCGCTTAAACCACTAGGCCAACCCAGCAGTCTTTTGTCTATTGATATGCTTCTGCACCATTGGGCCTACGGTCTCGCACTCACCAACAAAACAGCTGTTATTTTAGGTGGGTTTTCTGTGTGTAGTACTGTTCCCGTCAAGCCATTTGTGTTGAAATCAGTGTGGCTTTACTACATTGAAGTTTTTTCAAGTTAAGACATTTATACACGATCGTTTGGGTTAAAACATAAACTAACTTATTTTTGTAAGTGATAGGAAGTAAGCGGATTTCTAAAACTCGTTAGAAACTTGAAAGCAACATCTATATTTAGTTCAAATTAAATTTAAAAAAACTGCATTGCTACAGTGAGATACTAAAATGGTGGTTCAATTCAAAAACAGGTGAGTGCAACATTAAACTATGCGACTTGTATCAACAAGCAATGATTAACATAAAATCAGAACCGGAAATAAGTGACATGTATATTTCATTTAACCTCAACAACTTAAAATATTTTTGACATATTATATATTTAACGACAATACTGTGCAATTTATGGAAGGACCAGTAATATACTCTAAATGTTCTAATGTCAGTGATATAATATATAAACCTAAGAAAACCTTAATTGTTTAAATGAAACTACATAAAAAATATTGAGATATAAAAAAAAATGATTTCAAAACTGCGATAACTTAATATCTTACTTCGATACATAACCTAATATTTACTTGGATGCGGTTAAAAATAATTTAATTGTTAAAACCACAGTGTTGAAAAGCAAAATAATCAAACATTACACGTTGGGCTAAGCCAGGGACTTAGACCCTAACTTATAGGGTTAATAAATCTTAATATAGTACGCCGCGGAGCGCATGCTAATGCTTCATAATGCAGGGGCACACGCTGCCCTATATAATTATATTTTTATAAGGGGTAAAATGGCCAGTTTCATCAATATTATTTTCGACAAAAATGTTTAAGCTTAAAAAGTTAGCGCAATAATTGTGCAAATATTTGATGGAATATTTTTGAACTGAAATGATTAACTTTTTTTAAGGTTAAGTATATAAAGGTTTTGAGGACAAGTACAAAGATTTTGTCGTTATGTGACTTTCTTTAGCTTACTAGCATTTTTTCGTGGCACCACTCGCGTGTGTCTTGATTAAATAAGAAAATGAAGAAAAGCTCTTTATTTCTTGTCTTTTAATAAATTATCTTAATTGAAGTTTAAATTAATCGAATAGATATAATTAAAATTGAACTTAGTCTCTTTAACTTAATCATTTTTTTTTAATTGCTGAAACTAAAAGGATAGAAGTTAACAGAAAGTGTACAAAAGAGTGATCAAAGTGGCGCTCTATCGTAGAGGCGTATGTCCAGCAGTGGACCATGATAGGCTGATGTTGATGAGCAAAAACTGTAACCGAACTCTAAACCTTAATTTTGCTAACCAATAAAACATTGATTTTTACTTTTTATTAGTCTTTCATAAAATAAACAATAAACAAATAAAAAACTAAAATAAATCATTATTATTTGAATAACTGATATGAATATAGGTTTCTAGGTTATAGGTAGTATTATTATCTCCACACACATATTTTCGTGTAAACTACCACATGCAAACTAAAATATGTTCTTAAAATCAAATCATTATTAACCAATAAAACCGCACTTTTGAAACATCAAGTAGTCAGTCAGCAGTCAGTCGTGAAGCTAATTGTCTGTTCCAATTCGTAGAAATACAGAATATACACAATAACAGTAACATCACATACAGAATATACTCAATAATTTAGGTGATTTATAGAACTGCAGATAATTTTGCACACATCGAATTCTTTAATACCAGTATCCGAAGCAGTTCATTATAAATTAAACGCAGATCTGCATTTGAAAAACTACTAAAAAAGTTACATCAAAAAGGTACAGAATAATTAATGATAGAAAAAGATTTCTCATGTAACGAAACTGGCGACCATTTAGCTGTCTAATCGTCGAGAATAACGAATGAGGGTACGCGTGCCATTTATTTTTATCGATGTCGATAGGCTACGTACAGTGGCACATCACTAGCAATACATCTTTTTAATAATGGAAGACTTTAGTAAACAGAATGCGTGGCAGACAGGGAGTTGGGCTGAGTTTTATTTTTGTTCAAAATGTGATGTAGTAAAATAGGTTTTTTATTTTTTAGTTCAAACTCTCGACATGTTAGTTATCTGCTATAGGTAATGTTTATGCTATTTGAATATAAAACTAGCTGATTCCTACGGTGTTACCCGTGGTTGTTGTTGTAAATTGCGAGTAAAGTCGCGGAGCTAAGCAAGTCTAAAAAAATTGCCTAATATACTCCTTAGGACATCAGCTTTCTGACAGAGAAAGTCCCGTTAAAATTGGTCTAGTCCAGATCTTAGCCGGCACAAACAGGCTGAAAGACCGACAGAAATTTAAAAAAAATGCCTTATTCACGTTACTATTGTATATACTTTGATACGCATTTAATTAAAAACTGTTTGTTTCATATTACATACAGACACTCCAATTTTGTTTATTTGTATAGATGTTTTTAAAAAGAATTATGTTTTGTCCGTCAAAATCGGTCCAGCTGTTCTAGAGTTTAGTCAGAAGACACATAGACTACTTGTTTAGACTAGCTTTACATCGCGGCACTCCCCGCGTTCTGTAAAGGTTATAACAATAATTTGCAGTTACTATTACATGATGCTAACAATGAATGAATTCACGAAACATGGCCAAGTGAACTGAACAGAATTCGTTCATTTATAACCGAGTCATTATTGATCGGGTCTGATGCAGAGAACGCGCGAATTCCTAGGAAATGTGCGCTATACGTTGGGTAAATAACAGCGAACTAAACGGTGGCCGGCCAGCTTGGAAGTAGGGTGACAACGGTATTCGCGGTCTATGGGTATGCTAGTTTATGGCTCTGTCGATAGAGAGTAGCCTATGTTCTTCCTCAAGAATCTAAGTATCTCTGTATTTCATTGAAGTCGGTGTAGCGGCTCAGTCATGAAAACATAACAGACAGATATTCGTATGTATATCACAGAGTTACCAACATCAATTCAGTTTGTGAAGAATTTATTTATTTATTTGTAGGCTTGAAGAAGAAAAGTTCTCTTTAGATTAAAGCGATACGGAAGCGCTATCACAATTAATAAAAGAATATTGAATAGAAGTTACAGTTAAAAAGTATTGCTTATTATTAAATTATTGAAAAAGAAATTGAAAGCTCATTACTAGAACCGTTGTTTTATATGCGACACCTTTGCCCAATTACCATAGCACTAAGCACACATTTAAGCCTGCCAAAATGACTCTATTCTGCCTGATAGAAATCATGAGTAGACTCCAAGAGGGTAGTATCGCCCCGGTCGAGCCGTCCCGTTTGTGCTGAAATCAGCGTGGCTCAATTACCATAAAATACTTTACTTTATTGAGTTAATTAGTGTTTGTATTGATTATTTCACTGAAGAATACTTGAGTAATAAGAAAATAATTAATTTTAATAATAATTAAAGGGTAGCGTGAAAACATTAAGTACGGTGTCAAATTGCGTTATTTAAAGTTCGAGTTTAATACCATATTTTTTTCAAAAAACGGATATGTACATAACTCCAATTAAAACTATCTTGTGTTACATTTGTATTTTTACTGTATTTTACTAAATATATTAATTAATATATTTGAAAATGCATTCGAAACAAAACACTAGTATTATTATATCTATATTATTATATAGTATTATTATTATATAAGCACGAGTAGAAACCAGGAGCAGGGATGACCATCCTCTTTGAGACTGCAGATAATGCAGCATGGTGACTGACACTATGGTGTCCTTATGAGATCCTTCTGCATCATTGGGCCTCTAGTCTCAAACTAAGTAACGAAATACGACAGTACAAATATCATCATTTTACGCTGGTGTTTTGTGTATTTCTTACTTCCCTCAAGTACTGCGCCGGTTGAATTTGCATGCGTTCTAAAATCAGGGTGACTCTACTACTATCTTGGTGAATGTGGAAAACTTTAAACTTCAAAGCAATCGTTTTTTTTTCAAACGTTCCCAGACTCTCATCAAAGATGGTGTCCCTACCAGCGTGTATAATATTTTTATGGTTGTGCTAAAACGCTCGGCCGCCGGAGGATTTCCGATGCCCCTTTGTTCTAATATCGTAAAGTTAACATTGTTCAAGATAGCGATACACTTTATGATTGGAAGGTCGACTGTGCAGGAAGTTATGCGATATTTAAAAAATTTATGAAAAATAAACTATATAAATAAATAAATTTGAAGAGTCTGTTTGTAATAACAAGTGATTCTTTTTATACTAATGTAAGTATTATAAATACGGTACTCACATTAAGCAACATTTTTTTTAAATTTTGGTCTGTCTTTTTAACCGACTTCAAAAAAAAGGAGGAGGTTCTCAATTCGTCGGAATCTTTTTTTTTTTTTTATGTATGTTCAGCGATAATTTCGTCGTTTATGAACCGATTTCAAAAATTGTTTTTGCATTGGAATGGGCGTAGCTTACAGGTTTTCCCATCGTCACCATATCGGGATCTGATGATGGGATCCCAAGGAAATCGAGGGAACTCCTCAAATATCATAGGCACAATGTCGCGATTTGGGTACTCGGAATAGTTTTTCATTGAAGTCGGTTCCTTTTTGTTAAAATTTACAGACAGACAGAGTTACTTTTAAATTTATAATATTAGAATGGGTTATTCTTTTTGGTTTGATAAGTTATAAAAGCGTGATTTTAAATTATTTTGCCACGTTTTGGTTTGTGACAATTAAAACTACCGTGTATTCAGATATTTAAAAAAAATGTAAAGTAGATAATCTTAAAATTGTTTAAATTAATTAAATTACTACATTTTGCCCTCGACTTTGGACGCGTCTATGTCGGATATCGACACGTTATTATTTTACGGGATAGTATATGATCCTCAAAATAATGTGATTTTGTATCGCTATAATAATAATTATCATAATCAGTTCACCAAATTCACAGATTATTCTTTTTTTTCCTACGTGCAGAAATCTCCCCCGATACCACCTTATATCGCACGCCGCTAGTTAAGAGGTAAGTTGAAGTACCTTGGTACTTTAACATATCTTTTTGTAATATTAGCTTAGATCGTATTGGTATTAGTGCTTGAAAAAAGAGCGAAATTTCAATTGAATCCGACAGCATATTGAAGAGAATGGAAATGTATTACAAAGATTATATACATTTTGTTAATAAAGGTTTGCTAAATAAATTTCATAAAAAAAACCGACTTGAAAGAAAAACTATTCCGAATATCCAAATCACGACAGATGTGCCTATGATATTTGAGGAGTTCTCTCGATTTCTCTAGGATCCTAACATCAGTTCCTGGTTTTTTATCATGAGATAACATGGGAGGCACCAGCTTTCAAATAAAAAAATAATTACCAAACTCGGTTCACCCAATCGAAATTTCTGAGGTAAATAACAATAATCTATCGAATTGAGAATTTTCTCCTTTCTTGAAGTCGATTAAAAAAACTAAATACATTACGGCAATTGTATTAGAAGGACTACCTATGTACTTATTAGACACCGCAGTGGTATCAAAATTTCCGTATCTTAATTTCAAGTACCAGGCTCCCAGAAGTTCACAGCACATTACACAAAGGTACATGTTATAAACATGTTTTCATCTATATCTCATTCGTGAGGACGGAGTATTTGTTCACTCTGATGCTTATTTATATAATACAGTACGGTCGAACTCGAGCAAATAGTCTGGTAACTCAGCGGTTGTTTGCGATTGACCGACTCACTGTAAATAGTTTTGTATGTTTCTTTGTATGTCGGCTGTCGGCGTCGGTTGAGTGTAGTACTTTTTTATATTTTTTTATTCATTAGCCTACCAAAGTCACTCAGCCTGAGGGAAAGCATGAGAAAAATCTAAGAGAAATGGTCACCCTACTTATATGCTTATTGCAAATACGGATAGTTCATTATGGTGGCCCACAATATGGCTGTCTAGTGAGATGCATCTGCTCTCCATCATTTGGGAGTCCGTCTCTCACTTACCTTAATTACAATCGCAATGTTGGGGAATGGGTAGCATTTTGATCAGTTCACTTCCAGATCATTTAAAATCAAAGACCATAACAGAGCAACTATCTGTGCCAATTCGATTTTTTAGGATTCTGTTAGCCTCCCTTTTTATTTTTTCTGTGACGACCCCCCTAGGAGTCCGCCTGGATTTTCTGCGAGAGGATAATACCATCCATTTGTGCTGAAATGAGCGAGACTCTACTCACTGCCTTTAAAATTACATATTGTACTTATTTATACGTTACATACTGTTTTTTTTCAGTTTCGCTACGGACGCTACGCTACCATTTTAAACAGTTTTTTTCCTTATTTAGCACGGTATGAGTACCTTAACTCAAAATTACTTTATGTAAATTTTTAAGGTATATTCAATTTCGTTCCAATTCTTATTTACCTGATTACAACACTCCTTGTAAAAAATTTACATTCTGCGGCTGAAAGAGCGAGGAGCAATGGCGGATTTTATTTTCTTATGGAAAATATTGAACGGATCGGCGGATGTACCAGAACTTCTTGGGCTTGTGTGTGCCCTCAGTACTGTACTACTGTGTGAGCCGAACCTGTTAATAGCTGATCCACGCAACCTCAGCTGCACACTTATTGGCCGTGTAGAAAAATGGTTAAAGTGAGCCAACCGTAAAGGTAACCGTAAAATATGTTGTTTCAAATTTTGATAGCAGTTTCAATTAAGAACAATTGTTTCACATATTTTTTTGTGAAACTTCATTTGTTTTTGCATTTTTTTTTACTTTTACTCTGTTCCTTTTGGTATTAGCTTTTTTAATTCATACCATTACTTTGAGAGATTAGTGTGTTCAACTTAACAATTAAACTATTCAGTTTTATAATACTAATAAAGATATAAGAAAAAGATTAAATGTTAATTTAACGATGACTAAAGGTTCGAGCACATTATGCCGGGCCGCAGCGTGCCGGGGCGGAGCGCAAAAATCCGCTCAAATCGCTTCAATACAAATTGTATGAAGTATCGCACACTGTGTCGGGCCGCAGCGGCTCGCATTATTGCGACGCGGATTTGCGTCCGTGCGATGCGACCCGCCCCGCCCCGCTGCGCCCCGTCACAGTGTGCTATAGCAAGCGGATTGATGTGCATGCGCGTACGTGTTTATTTTTCGAAATTTGCGTTTTTTGATACTTTTTCTTCTAACTTCTTCTTCTTCTTCTAACAGCAGGCAAAAAAAGAAAGTTCTTCGTCAGAGCTATCCATAAGGTACAGTTGCACTAAATACACAACAGTTGCGCATGCGGTACACTCTACTCAAAATCCGTCAATGCGCTGCGACCCGGCCCGTCACAATGTGCTAAGTTAGCATTTTGCGCTGCGCTGCGGCCCGCCCCGACACGCTGCGGCCCGGCATAATGTGCTCGAACCTTAAGAGTGAAATTGCACCTTACTACTTCATACAAAAACGTAACGTATAGCGAATTTCGTTTAAACAAAGTTACTTATTAGATTTGGCAATCATTGAGGCCAAGTATGGGCTTAGGCAAACAAACCTCTGACAAACTCTGCAGGTATGTAAGAATTTAAAAAAAATGTACATCTTACACTCAACGCCATCTAGACCCAAATTAAGCGGAACTTGTATTATGGGTACCAGACAAATGATATAAATATCCCTTTTTTTGTAAATAGAGTGTATTGTATGTATAATATCGATGTATTTACAAAAAAGATATAAAATTATTCTATTAGCCAATTTATTTTCTTTCAGAATACTCGTAGATGCTCTGCTTAGCTTGAAAGTGTTTTGCTTAGATATGCGTCAGAGAAAGCGACCCGGGCCGGCTTGAAATTCTCAGAATGCATGTATTTCACAGAGGAACGTTCCTCTTGAATCACTTTATCTATGGCTGAAACTATATTCAAATTTGTTGCACGGTTTAAAAATCTAATCAAACAAAGAGCGGAAGCGACTTCTCTATATATATTAGGTACATATACTTCCAGTTTTACAAATTTAAAATACTAGTTAACACCGGCTCCGTCCTTATTTAGGTTAACAAGGTTAAAAGTAGCCTATGTCCTTTCTCAGATTCTAGATTATCTTTGTACCAAATTTCGCTTAAATCGGTCAAGTGGTTTTCGTCTCAAAGTGCGACAGATAGACTTTATAATATTAGTAAGGATGGATACACTATTGAACGGGTTACGATCGAACAGGTATATCTATATAAAACAACAAAACACTATGAAATGTAGATATGAATAGACAAAGGGAGGAACAATGGACCTCAAACGTCGAACAGTAGCAAGATCTTGTTCAAGTCGGCCATTACATTTGTTCGTTTTGTGGCTCGACGCTGGGCTCGACCACTTCGCGCCACACCGCTACATTCTTCCTCCCATATTTATTTATTGAGCTTCGTCTTTTTTTGTCGACGCTACTTTTTTAAACCTCGAGGTGTAAAGGTTAGTGATATTTGTTTTGTAAGGCTTTATTCATACATTAGCTTTAGACCACGGCTTCGCTTACGTGTTATTCTGATGTATCACTTTGAATACGTTTTTCACCTCTTTAGGGGTGGAATTTTTCAAAATCATCTTTTAGTGCTTGCCTACGGTCTTCAAGGAACACACATGGTCAATTTCAGCTTCCTGCGCATAGTAGTTTCGGCCTTGCGTTGTCTATCAGTCTGTCAGTAACGGAACAGTTTATATATTTATTAGCTGATGCCCGCGGCTCCGCTCGCGTCCTAGGGGTATAAAAATAGATGTTGGCCGATTCTCAGACCTACTGAGTATGCATTAAAAATTTCATAAAAATCGGTAGAGCCGTTTCGGAGGAGAATGTGAACGTACATTGTGACACGAGAATTTTATATATTAGACTAGCTTTCGCCCGTGGCTCCGCCCGCGTGTATGTCGGTTATCGCAGCAAAAAGTAGCCTATGTCCTTTCCCAAGTTCAGTTCTATTTTCATACCAATTTTCATCAAAATCGGTTCACAGGTTTAGACGTGAAAGCGTAACAGACAGGCAGACAGAGTTACTTTCGCATTTATAATATTAAGAATCCCTTCTTAAGTTTTTTTGATCGAAATGTGTGGCTGCGACCAAGTGTTACTTTGTGAGATGGCAGTTTTGTTCGTTGTAGTAGTTTAGTTACGAAATGTGCGTAATGTGATGTTTGCAAACGTGTCGTCATATTGGAGGTACTGGATACTAATTGAGTTTATGATGACACACAATTATTAAGACATTGTTTAAGAGAAATTAAAGGTATATCTCAAAGACTTTGGAATAAGCAAAGGCAACAAGCTAAATACAGTACAAAAGAGTCGGTCTCTGAATATTTGCTTCTTAACATTCTTAAAATCCGTTCAATTTTCCTTCTTTTCATTATTCAGTACTGAAATATTTTACTTTATATTTTTATGGATACCTACCACAGTGAATCCACTCTGCTTGATGGAAAGCATGACTAAAAACTAGGAGTCCTGGTCACCATGCTCATTGCATATACAGCATGGTGACCACACTATGGGGCCTTATTGAGATGTTTCTGCATTATTGTGTCTCCGGTCTCTCGCTCACCAACGAATCATGACAGCACCAATACTATTAGTTATGGTTGCTCTTCTGTGAGAGGGTAGTACCGCCCCTGTAGATCCCACTTATTCAAGCTGTAGGTAATCATCACCAACCCATATCATCCCACTGCTGGGCACAGGTCTCCTCTCAAGAGAAGGCCATATGTCCCCACGCTGGCCGAGTGCGGGTTGGGGACTGGCAAGACACGTTGTGGCTACGTAATCTTGCTGTTGGATGTTTTTAAGCCGCCCAAAGGCCTCCAACTAAGCTTCACGACTGCTATCTTATGATAACAACCGGGACCGACTGCTTAACGTGACCTCCGAATCACGGAAACGCTCAAAACATATAATGCCACAAACGGTCACCCATCTAGGTCCGACCACGCTCTCGTTGCTTACCCTTGGTGATTGTTTCCAATCACCTAAGGCCACTCGGCTATGAGCGCTTCTAGCTGTAATCAGCGTGGTTCTATAACAGTATGTTTTTTTAAAAAAATGGAATCGATGCTAATATTATAAAGCTAAAGAGTTTGTTTATTTTTTTTAAACACGTTTATCTCCGATTTAAAAAAAAAACTTGCAGTGACAGAAAGCTCAGTTATTGAGGAAGGCTATAGGCTCTGTATCATCCCACTACAAGTAATAGGAGCAGAATATTTATTAAATGGAACATGTTGTAAAAACGGCAAAAAAAATCCTTAAGAGAGCTTCCATTATGTGCGCTGCATAAATCCTGGGAATGTCTCCCAAAAGATTCGTGGGTCAGTTAGTATTAAATAAAATTGCACTGAAATGAATCACGAATCTTCCTTATTATTGTATTAATACTCACAGCATCACTGCTACTCACAGTAAGACATGACTAAGAAATCTGACCTCAGTTATTTTCAACGTGAACCTATCAATATGCATGAAGAACATCAATGAATTCATTCAGTAGCTGTTAAAATGGTTGTTCGACACACGGCCGATAACTACAATGAACATAAAATTATTAACGATAGCGATAAACCGGCAATTTTCACGGATTACAACCGACTACACACAGTCGATACAGATATCCAACATGTTAACGATGATGATTTGGCTATATAGTTTTTATTGCATTTTAGTATGTCAATATACATGCGATAACTCTTTTTTAAGACTTGCACTATTTTTATACATATTTTATCTTGTGTATCTAGTAATCTTTCTGACTACTATTCTGTTGACTGCCTTGTTGGTCTAGTGGCTAGCGTATGCGGCTGCTGATCAAGAGGTCTCGAGGTAGATTCCTGGGTCGGACCAAATGTTTGTGCGATCCGCAAAATATTTGTTTCGGAGTTTTCGATGTATAATGGGTATGTATTTACACAAAAAAGTGTGTTTATGTATTTATATCAGTTGTCTAGTACCCATAATACAAGCTCTGCTTAGTTTGGGACTAGATGGCTATATGTTTAAGATGTCCGAATTATTTATTTGTTATTTATTTATAAGTCTTTCTATAACCAGTCTGCTTGTGACGAGTGCTGTAACCTAAGTCCCTCTCTTTAACAATAATTCTTCAGTTGTTAAATATCTGAATCATAATTATCTATAATTTGTATGTATTAAGAAATATATAATATAAGTATGTTTTCATCAGCAGTCTGGCTACCACAGCACAGGCTCTGCCTAGTTTAGAATCAAATCATAACCGTGATGATGGGTGAGGTTATTATTATTCTATCTACGGACAATATTCAGTATTCTTGATTAAATTGATTTAAGTCCAATGAATAGGATTATATAATTCAATAAAAGAAACTGTACGTTCAATTCAAACCATAATATGAACCAGAACTATCAGCCAACTGAAGTTACAAAAGCTGTAGAACCAAGAAAGCCGTATGTCGCGAGTGTTAACGAAATACAAATATTAGTGAACACGCGACACAAATTAAGACTAATGTCTAATGTAAAGCATAGTTTAACTTTAAACTAAGTGCTTGAACAAAGTGACAGTTGCTGATTACTGCTGTAGTTGGCCGTTAGTATTAGCTGCCATTGTATTATCTATAAGTAAAACTTGCATTGTCATGTAAATAGCCATAAAATAGTAGTAAAACTGTTAACTGTAGTCCATGTGATGATGGGTAAAGAATACGGTGTGTCACCACCCTTATTTGTCCTGTGGGTGCCGTAAGAGTAGACTAAGAGAACACACTATTTGCAGCATTGTAAAGAGGAGGAATAGTTGATACTAACTCTTTACAACCTGGCCAAGTGTGATGTAGTAAGCCAAAATCTACTTTCTAAAGAGATAACTATGTCCATCAGCGCAGAACAGTTTAGTAAAATGAGAAAAAAATGATTTATCATATCATGAGAAACAACTTTATCCAAACATATAAAGTGCACATTAGAATAGCCACTAGATTCTAAATGTTCTATTAATATACTAAAATTTACAGTAGATTTATATGAATACGAATAATATTAAAAGACAGTAATAATACTTTTGTATTGATAACCTGTAAAAAACACGGCTACCGGTATATTAGGACGTTAATAAAAACTTATAACACGGACTTTAAAGCTCATAAAACTCCAATATATGAACTTACTCCACTATGAAGTTTTTACAAAGGCATTTGACAGTGTTGACCACCCGTACGCATGATTTAAAAAAATAAGTTATTCTTTTCTGAACTGATATTTTTATACGTGCAGCAGCGAGGTTAAATCAGGTAAAGGGATCCGTGAAATGTATCAAAGTAGTGCAAGTTTTGTATCGGACGTGCGAAGACGGTGTCTCGCAAGGTGATCGCTGGGACCGCTACTTTTTGTATTGTGTGTCTCCAACGGATGTTTAAAAGGGCATAGCATGTCTTGATTTATTTGTAAGCTTATCAAATATTAGCAATCTTCAATAATATTCGTTTGGCGATCGCGGGTGATTCTGATATTTTCAATGATGGAATTAAGTAGAAATGCTCGTTTCTAGATTTTTAGTATTCTAAAACTAACCTGTACTCTACTTTCGGTGAGTCCGATCCTCATAGCTATTTCTTCTCTCATAAAGATGTCAGGGTAGTGTGTTTTTGAGAAACATCTCTCTAACTCATTCAATTGTGCCGGCGTGAACCTGACAATAAAATAACACAAAAATAATTTTCATATCCTATAATTATGGCATGTTGATTGCTTTGAGTGTTAGTAATGATATTATATAACACAGTCAATAAAGCGGTCTATTCTAGAGAGTTCATCTTCTATTTTTAGAATTTTGTTAGATTCTATAAAACAAATTTAATTTATTCTAATTATTAAAAAAGTGAAAATGAGCATCTTCAAATAACATTTTTATAATTTAATCAAATAAAGGGCGTCTTTTCATATCTGTCAGGTATTTGTATATTTGAATGATACTATGTTTTCCTATATTTTGTGATCACCCAAGATGAATTTTTAAATCTATATCATCTATCTCACTCCCACCTTTAAAGAAAACCATTCTACTTTTATTCTATACTCTTCTTATATACTTAAATAGCTTAGGTCCTCACCTCGTCCTATGCCTTTTCTGCTTCGCTGGTTTGTCACTGTCTGATGCTGATGATGACATGCTGACGGGCACTGTGGCCATATGCCCTCCGCTGTGTTGCTGGTGGATGCCACCTGCGAAGAATTCTATTGCAATTATACGATGAAAAGTAAAATTAATTAGTACTAGCTACACCCCGCCTAGTTACTAGTTAGCCGTGGTTGTTATATGATATCATAGGCGCAGCTGTCGTGATTTGGGTACTAGGAATAGTTTTCTTTGAAATCGTTTTTTTTTTTTTTTTTTTATTGTTGTAATGGAATAGGCGTTTGTCATCCATCTCACCTGAAGGAAAGTGTAGATGAAGACGAAGATGGTACACGCCCATCCAAAAGAAACCTGTTCACTCTACTCTTAAAGGTTCCAGAGTTCAACTCATCAGGAAAAATAGACCCAGGCAGGTCGTTCCAAACTTTGGCGACTCTCACCAAAAACGAGCTGTCAAACCGTTTAGTTCGTCTTTTGGGTATGCCAACAACGTATGGATGAAACTTTTGCCTGCGCCTAGTAGTCCGATAAAGGAATGGAGATGGCTCAATCAGTTCGAAAAGAGCTTTCGAGCACTCTCCAAAGTGTATCCTATAAAAAACCGATAAGCTGGCAACTCGACGACGATGCTCAAGGGTTTTTTTATTAAAATTATATTTATATATATGTGTTTTTATTTGTATGTAATCGACTTTTCTTAGCATGATTTTACAGTAGGTATATACCGGCTTTGCCCACCAAGTAACTATTGCACTTCGATCTTTCCAAGAAAAAACCCAATACAATAATTTTCTTGAACATGGAAAACCCGGGCCAACACGACTATCGCGTGCAAACATCAGTACAAAATGTCTCAGGACCAGAAAATTTTAATTAACCTACATACAAAAATCATTATTAGTATTTTGTATGTCTGTCTATCTGTCTGTCTATTTGTTTTAGTTAATCTCTGGAACGGCTGAACCAATTTTGACGGGGCTTCACTGGTAGATAGCTCATTTAAGTTACTTCTTTTTTATGATAGCTTCACATTTTTTTTTATATAACGTCTGCCAAAGTGACTTTATTATGCCTGTTTAAAAGCATAATTCAGATAGAAATTCAGAAATGCATAGAAATACAAAATTGGTCAAAGTAGATCTACGGCCACTCTTATTGTTTTCTTACCAAGTTTATTTAATGGAGGTGTTCCGTCTACATCATTAAAGTAGCTTTATTCTCATTCAATGAAATCAGTTCAGTAGTCTAGACGCTACGGTGGAACATACATACATATAATGTCAAAACTATGACCCTCCTTTTTAGGGTCCCGTAGTTGATGACTCGGAACCCTTATAGATTCGTCATGTCCATCCGTCCGTCCGTTCGTCGACTTACCGCCCAAAAGGCTAGTGCTAGAAAGATGAAACTTTGCTAAAATATGTGTTGTGATTACGTCGACGAAATGCTACAATAAAATTACAAAAAAATATTTTATTTGGGGTACCTCCCCTACACGTAAGTGGGGATGATTTTGTTTTCTCTTCTAAAAACATTGTGGGGTTGCTATGATCATTTTTCGATTGAGGTTATCTGTTTGCGAGTTATTCAACTTTGAAGCGTATTTGTTTGTGCAAACAGGGCATCCCGCCCCCTCTAATAGCTAAACGGCTGGGTAAAAGAATCTGTAAAAAATCTAGAGAGTAGTCCATACATTGAATTTCAAAGGAAAATCATAGCAGCATAGATATTTTTTTTACTTTAGGACTTATAGGGGCCTTACTTGTAAAACGCACTCTCTTGGAAAACTTAGTAAAAAATAAAGAAATATTAAGTAAACATAACAATTATCTATTCGACACATTTTTTAATCTTATTTTTAATATTTACTATACTATGTATTGGTAAAAGATCGTTACTACGGGTATGTAACAAAATGTTATCCTACGGGGGGCCTGGTAATCTGTGTGACAGGGACACCTAGTACGGATACCAGTCTCCCACAAAGGAGTTTTGAAGAACTAGTATTTTTTACTTATTTTTATGTAATTTTTTATTAATAAGAAAACTTTGTGGAAGAGAAATAAATGTTATTATTATTATTAATCCACGTATCATTATGTGGTGACTACGGAACCATATTCTATGCGTGGACTAACACACACTTGGCCAATTTTTTGAATTGGTCGTAGTTGGGTAAAAAGAGTTTCATCCATACACACAAGTAAATAAAATTGAAGTGACTGTTTAGGCGTGTAGTAGGCCTAATTCTCTTTTGTTCATGCTTTTGGTGTGCAACAGCATTTTTCTATGTATAATACATATTTACAAAAAAAAGTATGTTTAGGTATTTATATCAGTTGTTTAGTACCCATAATACAAGCTCTGCTTAGTTTGGGACTAGATGGTGTTGTGTGTAAGATGTCCGAAATATTTTAGTTTTATGATATAGTTTGAGGGGTCATCATACTGACGAATGTACGCAATGCATTATGGTGAGCCATAATGTGGCGGCCTTCTCAGATACTTCTGCATCGCAATGCAAGAAATTTCACATATTAGGGCCACCGCAGACTAGCTACTTTTAGCATCGGCGATCGGCAACTAGTCGCTTTTTAGAAGCTAAATACGGCGACCGAACGCTCCACACCGCACACTTAAAAACGCCAAACGCGGCGATCGAGTCGCTTTTTAGAAGCGCGACACAGCAGCTGAACGCTACTCTCCGCACTATTTCGGATGCCGGTAGCAGCGACTTGGCATCTGAGCAGTCGCTAAAACGCGCGTTTCCGACACCGCGATCGAACGCAGGAAGTCGCTAAAACGCGATGCAGCATCGATGCAGTCGCCAAATCGCCGATCGCCGATGCTAAAAGTAGCTAGTCTGCGGTGGCCCTTAATGAAAAAAATAGTGTTGAAAACTAGATGTCGTCACACCCCAGAATAGAATGAGTACATAGTGTAATGAATGAATCACGGTATATAACTTGTTTGTGAGTGATGGATACGATACAACGAAATCTAGATTGTACAATAACTACATCCTATATACATAGATAAAATTAAAGTGTCAGTTTGTAATTTCGTATTACCATGTTTAACGAAATACATTTATACGAAAGTAAGAAAGAAACGAAAACACAATTTTTATTGAAATGAAATGAAATAATTTATTCTGCAATAAGGTTACATGAACACTTTTGCAAATTAATTTTTTTTTGGAGCAGATGAGTTCGGCCTTTCCTAACTGGACTAGCCCTGAGAAGAAAGGACGAAACAAACTCAGGGATCACAGTCTCTTTTAAAGTCCAGACAATATTCTTAAATGCAAAAGACATTATTTCAATAAAAAAGCTATAATTACAATTTGAGTCACAATTATAATAATTAAAGATACAAATTTAAAAAATATCAACAATAACAAAAAAGTTTTGTTTGTCAGTCTGTCTAATCTCTCGAAGCAACTGGACTAAATTTGATGGGACTTTCAATGTCAGACGGCTGATGACATAAAGAATAACTTAAGTTTTTTTTTCTTAGTTATACAGTTTACTGCTGGACATAGGCCTATCCTTAGCAAGGATATGGTGGCCTATTTAACCATGCTAAAACTGACCGTTTTTCAAAAACATGGTTAATTAAAAAAAAGCATTTCTATAACAAAATATTTTGAGCTGTATATAAACCTAATTGTACAGTTGAAGAGGCCTATGTCCAGCAGTGGACAGCGATAGGCTGATGATGATGATAAACCAAATTTTGTAGGGAAAAGTAGTTTTCCGTTTTCAAATGTAATGAATCAATCCTTAGGTGAAGAATTTTTTATCTGTGATAAAAATTGTGACTAGACCTCCACTGTTCCTCTCTCAATAACTCATTTTCAATGCATCCATTTTTTAGGGTTCCGAACCCAAAAAATAAAAATGGTACCCTTTTGCTAATGCTCTGCTGTCCGTGTGTATGTCCGTCCGTCCGTCCGTCTGACTGTTAAACTTGCACCGAACAATTCCTGCGCAAGTCCGACTCGCCCTTTGCTGATTATTCAAATATCACCAATTTATGTACGGATAACCATTTTAACGTAGAAATCTAATTTGTAACACGAAGTAACTATTACTTGCTATAGAAAGTTGATTCAAAAGTTTGAACAAGTGTAAAGTTGTCAAGCTTAATCTTTATTGTTACGAACATTGTAGTTACCGAAAATAGTTTTTAATTAAACGATCTTTTGACACTGAACCAATATATTTTGACGTAGATATATGTATATCAACTATATTTAGCAGTTCACGTTGGATATACAGTGGGTTGCTAAATTATTAGTCACAGTCACGGCATACTTGACTTCACTTCTAAGTGATCTAAGTGTTGTTAGAATGTGTTTGTACGTTCACAATATTTCTGAAGTTTTAAGTAGGCCTTAAGGACTGCCGCCGCTGCCGGGTCTTGAAAAGGTGACGGGGAAAGGAGTTGAGACCATTTAGTAATAGAATTTCAACCTCCTTGTCCAGATCAGCCTGTACCATTGCACCGCTGCGCAAGACGTCTTCTTGCAAACCAGTAGTCAAGGAAGTGACACTCTGTATTCTTACTCTGGGGCTGGCAAGACAACGTTGTGGCTAAGTAAACTTGACGTTGAATGTTTTATGCCACCCGAAGGCCTTCAACTAAGCTTCAGGACTGCCTAATGTGACCTCAGAATCACGAAAACGGTCATAGTATCATGCCGCCAACGGTTACCCTTCTAGGTACTGACCACGCTGTTCTTGCTCACGCTTTCTTCTCTCTCTTGCTTGTTATAGTTGAACTAATTGCCGACCCTAAATAATAATAAAGGTTAGGAAGAAGAAGATGATATGGTGAGAGTTATTATGTTAAATACCAACCTTGCAAGTGTTCTGCTCGTATGTTGTGCGCGATATGCAGCCGCGCGCCGAGCGCATGGTGCGGGCGCTCGATGCTCGGCTTGATCTCGTGCACTTTGCTCTCCTCTCCGCACGACTCTTTGTGACCTGCTGAGCAAGATTACAAACATGTTGAAACATTCAACATCCTTACAGGTGACTTAGAATAAATACTAAGTTTAAGAGATTTCGGCCGTTTTCACCAACGTACCATTCTTAGTGGAGTCATCTTTTATGAAAGATAAGATACAAAGTACGTGCACGTTCCACCGTCACATTCTCTCATTCATTCCATCCCATTCGAAGCAGAAAAATCAGAGCAGCAATAGGTTTGCATTCCTTTTTTTATTATGTTTAAGCCTACCAAAGTGACACTACCCTGCCTGATGGAAAGCATGAGTAGTCGTCACGATCCTTATTATGAATGCAGCAGCAGCAGAGTGCAGACAATGCAGCACGCTAGCCTATACCACGGCCGCTTAGGGCTCATACACACAAACGACATGTTGTCGACGGCAACCGTCACTCGAACTGTGAAGATCAGCGGCAGCCGTCGTCCGTTCACATAGTATAGGAGTTAGTTGAAGTTGTATAATGGAAGAAACACTGTTATTGCTTTTACTTCGTCGAAGCCGACAAAAACGAAAAATAAAAACAAGTTCATTAAACTTCAAAAACTTCTTTCATCCATGCTCTGTTTCTTAGTGTTTAAAAACAAGCATTTTTCTTGATGACCACAATTGGCAATTCAACATCAATTTCGTCGTTTCGGTGTACAATAAAGTAATTTATTATTGTTATCATTCGTCACTAGAAATCATTTAACATATTTCCGACGCCTGTGCACTCTTGAACTATATGCAATCGACTGACAAAATAGCGGACGCGGCACGCTATAATTGCAATGTCGCTATAGGTCGACGGCTACCGACGACGCGTCGACCGCTGTAGTCGACGCGCCTACGGCTGTCGTCGAACCGTGTTGACATTTGCCATCGACAACATGCCGTTCGTGTGTATGAGCCCTTAGTGAGATGTTTCTGGAGGTCCAATTCTGCATTATTCTCTCGGCCTCCGGAGGCCTCCGGTCTCACACTCACCAAAGAAAGACGAAAGCACGAATTCTATTTTAGATTTATCTTCTGTGTGAGGGTAGTACTGCTCCGGTCGAGCATTGCCAGCGTGGCTTTACTACCTCCGTATTTTTTTTATTTATTTATTTCCTCTTAATGATTTTTCAATGTCAAAAATCATCACAAAAATCACAACGCGTATCATAAATAAGCATCAAGTTTAACTTTATATTGAAAAATTGCACTCGCAAATTGCACTGACAAATTGCAAAAACACGAAGTAATCGTGTATTTAAAAACACCATGACAAATGTTAAAACGGGCTTCTTATTTTGTGACGGCTTTAATGATAGTAATAATCCTTACATGCATAGATATGTTGTAGTTATTTCAAAAATTTATTTCCCAAAATTAAGATACAATTTATTCATAGTTTATGTATATCAAGATATGTAAATGTGTTTATAATCTGTTAGGTTACTATGTTCTAGTAGAATAAAGAATTATAAGAAATACGCAAACGCAAAGTAAAAATATCGTTTAATAAATCCAAATTGCCGAAGCGCAAAATTTTTACTGCCTCAAATTGGCTAAGTTTTTACGGCAGCAGCCTGTCAACGACTTTGCGACGCTTCTCCTTTTTCTATTTGCCAAGAAATTGCACATCTTGAAGTATAAAACTTGCGTTTAGAGCTCTGAAGGATCTATAAAAATAGCCTTTATTACAGTTTAGACTTTAGGAACTTCAATTCATGTCTGGTCTGGTATTTGCAGAGATTGTTCAGAGGTTAATACATATTTATATTTAATTGAATTGGGTCTCATACAATGTAAGTAATTAGTAGGTATTAGCACTTTAGTGCAAATTATTGCAACTAAATAAAAATGCGTTTTAAATTTATAATTAGTACCTGGGTGACCGAGTTTTGCTCGTTTACTACCATTTAAAAAAGAAAAAGAGTTTATTTTTATTTTCATGTGGAAGTCGCCACTGTAGCATGGTGACCATCACCATGGCAGCTTAGGTAGAAGTTTCTGCATCATTCACCTGGTCTCCGAAGAAGGAAGGGATAAAGATACAGAATGATTGAGCCATCGGTCTCACACCCACCAACGAAATATGACGGCATATATGCTATCATTTTTTAGGTTGATCTTCTATGTGAGGGCATTAGTGTCCCGGTTGAGCCGGTCCATTAGTGCTAAAGTCAAGCGTGGCTCTACTACTGACAAGTACAGTACAGTTTCACGTTTTTACTGTTTAACAACGCCATCTATTTTCTCAAGCAGCTGTAGTGTGACTATATTGAAGAACCAGCCACAAACCAAGTGTAAAGAAGGAGTTGTATAGATATCAATATAGAAGAAAAATATGTAAACTGACCTCAGTTTTAAAGTAAGATAGGTTATTAAAAAGTTAAGTCTAGTGTAAATATCAGCATGGTTACATTGTCCTCACATCTAACTGTTAATAAAGTGCCTAAAACAATGTAACCAAAAATTGTAAAAACAATGTTGGAAAAGAGTGTCCATGGAGTTTCTTGTCTGTTTTTCTCCATAGGATCTACGAATTGGAACAGACAATTAGCTTCACGACTGACTACTGACTGACTAAAGTACCGAAAGTGCCGTTGTATTAGTGTATTTGAAATAAAAATGGTTTGATTTGATTTGTCTGCAAGTCCTAAGTCATCTTTTCAAATATGCAATATGGACTAGAATCATTTTCCGAGATAAGTTCTTTGATTTCAGTGAGATGTAACAAAGATGAGTAAAAATGATAATTTTCAGAAACTGTGTTTTTTCAACTTTCAGTCGTGTATCTCACAGAAATAGACTTTAATTATTACACAAAGTCTTCAACCTATCGAAATATACAATTCCCAGTTCAGACCAAATATTTGTGTATATATAAGTATTTGTTTAGGAGTTTGGGTGTTTTCTATGTAAACATATATTTATGAATCTATATCAGTTGTCTAGTTCCCATAATACAAGCTCTGCTAAGTTTGGGGACTAGATTGCGTTGTGTATAAGATGTCCCAAATTTTTATTTATTTATATTTTGAAGTACATCTATGCGTTATAGATAGGGCTCGGAATAGGTAGTTTAATTTTATGTACTTGCAGAAATAAAGTCAACGTAAGCATAACATGGATAAACCTAAAATCAGCGTGATTTCCGGGACCTTAAATAATGCAATGCAATGTCAAAGCACACTTATGTCATATTACATAATCATGAAAATTACACTTATTGTTTATTTGTAGGTTTATAGGAGTGAGTAGAAGGAAAAAAATCATTTTCAGATATTACAGATATTTATATCACATTTACAATATAAATCAAATTTAAAAATAAACATATATTTATATTAACATTAAAGCACTAGTGTTGTTCCGATGGTGTAATTATTCGTCTTCGAATTGAAGATCGCCAACATAATCATCATCGTCATGTTTATTATAAAATAATACTATGATTTTCTCGGCATTACTGGGTGTCAAGGAATTTCTTTTCATATTCATAATCCATTTATAAAGCGAAAAAGATCTTTCCACGTCAACAGAAGTCAAGGGAGCATATCTATAACAATTTTGTAAAGAATTAGCGTCCAAAGAATTTTCGATTTCTTTATTTAGGTCAATCATAAAATCTAAGTCAGGATTTCGATCCATAACATTTTCAAGTTTTTTTTATTATTGGTTCATGCGAACTCCAGCCTATACAGTTCGTACTTCGTCAAAAAATTCTAATTTCTCTGTTAATGACAACATTGTGTTTTCTAATTTTAAATTTGCAATACTGATTATTCCAAAATGTTCTTCAATAAAGGTTAGATCACGTCGAAGGTTAGGATTTTGCAATACTTCTTTCGCTTTCTTTATAGATTGTACTTCTTCATCATGAAATAAAGAAAGAATATGTGATATTTCATTAAAATATTTTTTATAGTAAAAAGCAGCTTCTAGCCATGTACCCCACCGAGTTATAACTGGTTCTGGAGGCAAGGGCATACTAGGATAGTGTTCCTTCAAGATTTTGACTCTATTGAGAGCTTTTAAAAAGATTTTTGTCACGTTGGAAATTAGCATGTCCACATTTCTGTATTCTTCCCTAATTTTTTCTGCTACACGATGCAATGCATGAGCCAAGCATGTAACATGTTTCATATTTGGGAATATAGTTTTTAAAATACGTCCAGTTGAAAGCATGTATGCTGCACTATCTGAACACAACATCAAAACATTAGGTAAATTTTCTTCAAAACTATTGCCCCACATATTTCTCAAACTTTCTTCGACAAATTGTGCTACATTTTTCCCATTTACAATATCTAATATTTTACTAACAAGTAAATAAGGTTTTTTCGGCATGTCACTAAATAAAGGCCGCACAAGTAAATGTAATACGTTTCGACCCATGAATGTTGTCGTTTCGTCAACTGAAATCCATATTTTATTGTTTCCAACAGCTGTGTGAATTTCTTGTATCTTGTTGTCGTATAGCTTAATTAAATAAACTTTACGCAGCAATGCTTCACTGGGAAGGGTTCTGTCTTCATGTGTACATTTGCACATATATTTATTGAAGAAATGACCAAACGCAGGATTGTTCAACTGTGACCAGGGAATGTTGCATAAAATCAAGAACCGAATCAAATCAAAGTAAAAATTTATTGGAACGGTTCGCTTTTTTCCAGTGTGTATGGCTCCGCAAACATGTCTCAAAAATATGTTCTTCTTGGCATCGAAATGGCTCTCACATTTCGAACAGTAAATGGTACCATTAGAATGTTCGTAAAGCATTTCTGGGAAATTTTCAATCCACTTCAATACCGTCTCTTCCTTTCTCTTGGCCATTTTCAAGTTAATCCTAAAATAAATAATAATAATAAGAAGAAGAAAGAACAAATTTTAATAGTAAGTACGTAACACAAATTTTTGTTTGTTAAATAAGACAAATCAGTTGACACACACCATATAGTTGTCGGCGTGGTTAATATGTATTTTTATGCAAAATTACATCTTTCTATCACTAATACTCACAAAGCTAGGCCGCGGACGGACAGACAGACAAACGGAGGAAAATAAGGGTTACTTGTTTTAACTACGGAAGCTTAAAAAACTTAGAAAACAATAATAAAAAAATAACGAGTTGTATGTATTATTCTAAAAATAGTGAAAATACGATTCCTTTTTTTTTTTTTTTTTTTACGTGTGGAAATCCCCGCGGACCGTCGCCCCGTCGGGGGTTACGGCGGGGTGGTGTGTCGGACTCGAACCGACTAAAACCACACGGTGTGACCCTCTCTGCGCCTTTGTATTGGAAGGAGTCCAGGGAGGGGATTTCCTTCTGGACTCCAACCGGCGCCTGCCCGCACTGTTGCGGGCACCACCTCTGTCGTGTACTCTCTAATTGGGCAACGTCCGGTCACACGCGGACGCCGCCCCCTCGCGGTTGGCCTCTACTGCGGACGGACGGGAAACCCGTCCCGCCCATCCGCGGCCACTCTCAGGGCGGCATGAGACGCAGGTATGCGCGCCTCCGCCGCCCGGGGCGCCGGCGGCGGATCGGGTCCGATTGGATGGCATCCTCCCGGGCCTTCTCCGCCACCTCCTTCTGCAAGATTACGTCCTCGCAGAAGGTTGCGACCGCGGTAAAGCAACTGTCACTGCCGGCCATCGATCTTATGACGGCCGGCAGCGAGAGATCCCCTCCGATGACTGCAGTGAGGACCCGGCGCTGCGCCGCCCAAGCGGGGCAGACCGCCAGCGTGTGCTGGGCCGTGTCCTCACTGCAGTCGCAGTGGTGGCAGGCGGGACTCGGTTCCCTCCTAGCGACCGAGTGCAGGTACTTTCCGAAGCAACCGTGCCCGGAAAGCACCTGCGTCAGCCGGAAGGAAAGGGTCCCGTGCTGCCGCCCTGCCCACTCCGCGATGACCGGCTGAAGAGCCTCCACGGCGGCGAAGCCAGCGCGTGGGGTCTCCAGCCGGAGCGACCATCTCAGCATGGTGGCTCGGCGAGCGGCTTCGCGCCACTCGCGCACGTCCTCGGGCGGAGGGCGAAATCCGCTCTCCGCCCGGAAGTCAGCCACTCGCCGATAAACTTCGGCGAGCACTTCCGCCTCCAAATCCCACGGGGGTGTTCCGGCCAAGGCACACGCCGCCTCTGTGGACACCGTGCGGTATCCACGTATGGCTCTGACCGCCAGTATCCGCTGGGGGCGCCAGAGGCGCGCCCTGTTCTGGGCGGACAGAGCCGCCGCCCACACCGGTGCACCGTAAAGTGCCATTGACCGGACAACCCCCGTGTACAGCTGCCTAGTGGGGACACTGGCCCCGCCCAAGTTGGGCAGAAGTCGCCCTAGGGCGGAGGCAGTGCCCACCAATTTAGGTCCAAGCTGTCGGAAGTGCTCGTCGAAGAGCCACCTACCGTCGAGGACCAGACCCAGGTACCTCATCTGGGCCCGGACCGGTACGAGGACCGAGTTGACCTCGATCGAGGCGCCGGCGGGCGGGCCGCGACGGGGCCCATGAAATAGCAGGGCCTCCGTCTTCTCCAGAGCCACCCGCAGACCCAACGCCTCGATGCGCCCGACCACCCGGGAAACTCCCGTGGTGGCCAGGCGCGCCGCCTCCTCAAAGTTTGCCCCCCGGGCCGTGACCAGGGTGTCGTCTGCGTAACAGATTACACCCAGCCCGGGGGGGAGACGCCCTCGTAGGGCCCAGTCGTATCCCATGTTCCACAGGAGTGGTCCTAGGACAGACCCCTGTGGAACACCGCACGACATGGACCTGCGTCTCAAGGCGCCATCTCGGTCCTCGTACTCGACGGTACGCTCCTCTAAATAGTCTGCCACCAGCCGCCGCAGGTACCCTGGCACTCCGTGGTATTGGAGTGCGGCCCTGATGCAGCCGAATGGCAGACTATTGAAGGCGTTGGCGATGTCCAATGACACCGCCAACACCACTCCGCCGCCTCTCACCGCCTCTTCGGTCACGGCCCTCAGGCGCAGGATCGCGTCGACCGTCGAACGCCCTTCTCGGAAGCCGAATTGGGCGTCCGACAGGTCGGGCCCCACCTCGCTGAGGTGCCGGACGATGCGGACAGAGAGAACCCTCTCAAACAACTTGCCCGCCTCGTCCAGCAACACGATGGGCCTGTAGGCCGCGACCGAATCGGCAGGCCGTCCATGCTTCTGGATCAGGACCAGCTTCCCGCACTTCCAACGCTCAGGGAAGTGTCCGGACGCCAGGCTAGCGTCCAACACTCCCCTGAGGTGGTCCGACATGTAGTCGAGGGCACGGGCCATCACTCGGGCTGGAATCCCGTCCGGCCCGGGGGCGGTGTTCTTGGACCGAATCCGTAGAACAGCCGCCCCTACCTCCGATTCCCTGACAGGCGGCACATCACCCACGCTGTCCCGACGACGACCACGACGGGCCATCGACGGGGGTGTGTGTTCCGCCTGCTGTGGGAATAGGCCCTCGACCACTTCCTGCAGGAAGCGAAAATACGATTCCTAGCCCAACCATATATACATACGCGCTAAACACACAATTAAAACATGCTTTTTTGCAATTAATACTGCTTGTATAAATAAAATATTATGAGAGGCTTACCACACTATCCAAATCCAAAGTTTGACGATATTTAAAGCGAATTACAGATCGTTGTCCGTTGTCATTGCCGTGGTAATCAGGTAGAACAGGTGCAATAAAGAAAGCGTGCCGCGTGCACCGCACGCGCAAGCGGTCACATACTTTGCATTCCTTAGCGTTATTGTTGCTATTTGTTTCTTTACGTTTTTATTGTAAAATTTTATGTTAACAACTTATTATTACAACAATAAGCTAAAAGATGAAATACTATTTTGAAAGTTCAATATAATATTTTTACAATCTCTGAAAATAGTAAGTTCCCCGGGATTTCACAGGCATATCCATTCTATTGATGTCACAAAATCGCAAGTACATAAAATTAAACTACCTATTCCGAGCCCTGGTTATAGACCACATATAAATTTTAAAACTGTACATTAACTTGACGAAACGAATGACGAAAATAACTCTATTTTCTGTTATGCTTTCACGTCTAAATGCTAAACCAATTTTAATGACATTTTATGCGTCTCTGGAGTACCTCTCAACTGGTTGACCGCCGAGAGTCATAGACATGACTTTCATCTCCCCACGGAGGGTATGGTATGAAAAACATTGTAAAAAAAAAAAAAATCTAGTTTGATTTGATAGCTGACAAACAAGTTGGAGGAGAAATGGGCAAAATGTAGTAGTATAAAAATGTTTTACCAAAATAAGAATTATTTCATTATTATTCATGATATATTGTACTGTAAGTATACGGCTGTAAAATCCAAACTGTTTTTAAGCATTTCATCTCCTTAGTCTTTATTATTTCCAAAATTGCCATGGAGTTCCTTGTCTGTTCGTCTCCATAGGATATACGGATTGGAACAGACACTTAGCTTTACGACTGACTACTGACTACTTGACGTTACAAAAGTGCCGTTGTATTGGTGTATTTGAAATAAAAATGGTTTGATTTGATTTGATTATTATAGTTCAACTTGGTTTAATTGAATATTATATCAGTTTTCCCATGAAGCAACTGACATCGAACCACAAGGTCACCGCCTTCCCAATAACGTTTCATAATAAATAATTTTCTTTCTTTTTTTCTTCATCATTACCGGGACCGACAGCTTAACAATCATGAAACACCACCGTTTTTTTCGGAATTCGAATCCGAGACCTCGTGATCAGCAGTTGCATACGCTAGCCGTTAGGCCAATGAGTCAGTTCTTTTAAAGCTTTTTATTGACTAGAAAGCCTACGGAAGATACTCCTAACTAAATCGACCCAACAAACTGAGAACAACATTTTCAAAACTTTGCCTACAATTAATTCTAATTGTTTCTTAGAATCACTAACAATGACATGCAAACCTTTGTTCCCTTGCACATTTTCATAAAATTACTTCGTCTCATTGGGGGGTAGAAGTCAGCGTGCCTAGTCCCACAGCCCGTCCCGGCTTACAGGATTAGGGCGGCGTCATAAACAGGCCTTAATGGAATCGAGGCCCGTAAAATAGAGTAGGGACGATACGAAGCAAACGGTTTTATTGAACCCGCTACTGTTACTGTTATAGTCGCACAATGGTTTTGGGCGTTTGTACCTATAGAGAGAGGTTTAAGATTCTTAGATATGTTAGTGTTATGAAATGATATGAAATATAACGGGTAGATAGCAGTCGTGAAGCTTAGTTGGAGGCCTTCGGGCGGCTTAAAAACATCCAACAGAAAGATTACGTAGCCACAACGTGTCTTGCCAGTCTCCAACCCGCACTCGGCCAGCGTGGGGACGTATGGCCTTAACCCTCTCTTGAGAGGAGACCTGTGCCCAGCAGTGGGACGTTACGGGTTGTTGATGATAACGGGTCCAGGATTTGATAATATCGGTTAATATACTGGTACAGTTTAAAACTACTCCCGTCATACACAGGTATGCAATATGATATTTTTATAAAAATATCAGTAAACCATATGATAGTGCAAAAATCCGGCTATTAAACATTTTGTAAACATGAAAGTATAATGAAACAAGTATTAGGTATAGAAAATTTCTCATGCATACAAATAGATTTATTTTATTACCTAAGGGTGATAATATGTATATTACATTAAAGTTATTATTCAGTTGGTATGTGTAATGTATGTACCTATATATGTATGTTTAGGGTATTTATGTAGATATATATTTACATTTATGGAGATATAGATGCATTTCTTGTTAAATTTATTAGTAAAATATGTTTCTTCAAAACTCCTTGCACTGTCACTGTCACTACTGTCTTTCCGAAATAATAGGGGTTAAAGTATGAAATTACCGTTTTATTATAAGAGATACTTCGAATTTACATGCAACCTTCATGGTTTGAGATTTTTGAGTGCAACTTTTTTCAAATCGTACCTATGAAGTTCTTCTTTTAAAAAATGTGGAACATTCGATTATCGACTTTCAGTTATTTTTTTTTCAGCTTAGACAAGAAAGATAAATATTTCGAAAATTCGGATGATTTTTAAAAATGAGTTCCGACGCGGAATTAGCGCTGCTGAAACAGCTTGCAATATCAATGTTGCGTTTGGAGAGGGAACTGCTAATTAAAGCACCGTGCGATTTTGGTTTAAATGATATTAACGCTTTCGTGATGGAAATTTTGATTTGAAGAACGAACCACGTGGAAGACCGCCCACACATGTGAATAACAATGAATTGAAAGAGATGGTGGAAGCCGAACCGAGTCAAATTACCCAGAAATTTGCGGCATGGTTTAACGTTACCTTACCAACAATATTGACTCATTGGCGTCAAATCACTAAAATAAAAAAACACGAAAAATGTACCTCATGATTAGACTGATGTGCAGAAAGAAACGTGTGTTGTAACTTGTGTTTTCTTGTTGAATCGGTTGAAATGAAAGAATATTAGATCGAATTGTGACATGTGATAAAAAGTGGTTTCTTTACGATAACCGTAAACGGAAAATGCAATGGCTGACCCCAGGTCAAACGCCGCAACAGTGTCATAAAGCAAAGCTTACCAATAATAGGTAATATTAATTGTTTGGTGGTCTCAGCATGGTGTTATTCACTATAACTTTCTCCGATCTGGTCAAGCAATAACGGTGGATGTCTACTGTGCCGAACTCCGAACAATGATAGCAAAACTTGCAGAGAAACAGCCCCGACTCATGAATCGATTTTCACCATTATTGCTCCATGATAACGCGAGACCTCATGCAGCACGAGAAACCGTTTTAACTCTACAGGAACTCGCCAGACCTTGCTCCAACGGACTACCTTTCACACGGTTTGTAGAATCTAGATCACTAGAGTTCTATAGTAAAGGCATAAATGACCTTCCTATTAGATGGCAGTATTAGATAATAATGGTAGATATTTTGATTAAATAAATATGTTAAATGAAAAAAATTAAATTTCAATTGTTCAGTACAAATCGGCATTTTCATACTTTAACCCTAATATTTAAATCCATCCTAGCAGCTTTCATCGTATTCATGTAGGTTTTCTAGGTAAACCTAGGTAGGAAGAGACTAATACAGTCACTGATAAAAATCAGAACAGCTACGCTAGGATAATTTCTGAAGTTCTAGAAGACTTGCGTTTGATATGTAGGTGTCCTTCTCCAATTATTGGTAAGGGCTCAAGGGAAAAAATAAACTTAGGGATACTACTACTTCAGGCAGAAGGGTGAAATTACTGAAATTTGGTGTATGGACTAAAAATTGCATATAAATACGATTAACAGTAATAGGTTTGTCCTTCTGTATATAAGTGGGTGATGTATAAATAAATTCATTATTTTTCCAATCGGGTTTCACTGAATGGCGATGGAAAGATGAGATTTTGTACTAAGAAACTTTCCCGACAGTTTTGCGAAGTTTTGCGATTAGTTGACGCAGTTTCAGCCTTTAATTTCATGAAAAAATAATTTTAATTTCATGCAAAGATATATACTTCCAACTCTGGGACAGAGATTGCGAAAAGGTTGCTGCGATTCATTAGGGATTTTAAGAGATTTTATTAAACAGTAACTGTAGAAATTTATTGGTTTTATTTATGTATTTTAAAAAGACAAATACAACATTAGGAACTTTAATCCGATGTCGCGAGGGTCTTTACAAACAACATTTTGAAAATCACACAGTGTTTTCTTCTAATAAATAAAACGGCAGCTCCTAAAAGAGAGATGTACGTATGTAGTGTACTCAGTAAAATATTTGTTTGGTAATATAGTATATTATTTAATTTGTACAGTAGGACTGATACCGAAAACCCATTCATGATATTACACTTTCATATTACCACAAGATACTTATCTAATTGATGAATAATATTTGCATCCTACTATAGTTATCTGTTTTGTCTATTATTTTAATCAATTCTAACTTGTACAAGTTATATAACGATGTCACGAGACATATCAATAAGAATAATAACGTATTTCACTAGTTAACTTATTTGTTCTTGACATCTCTATACACCTATAAATTAAACGGCTGTTATAGAAGTTAAATTCTTAATGTCTCGATATCATTTTAGTACTTCTACTTAAAGAAATACAAAGAATTCAAAAGGTTTATTCTTCAATCGCTAAGTTAGTAATTAATTTAAGATTAAATAAAATACATTGTAGATATTTTCAATACCATAGCGCATGGAGTACGTAAGCAAATACTCAAGCCATTTTATGACTCTTCTTGTAATCTCTACTAATGCTCTAATTGAAACAGGAACATATCTAAATAATAGTACATTGTTCACCGAGGGAGGAAAGGAACCGATTACTAGCGAGGGAGCAGTTTGTGGCCCGAAGGCGCAGCCTAGGGCCACAATACTCCCGAGGTAGGAATGGGACTTTCACCCGAGTGCTACACAGTGCTTTATACTACACCTGTGAGGAACATTTAAAGTATTTATAAAATAAAATCAAAACGTAAGACACCATGTAAGACACAATTTAGCTTAGAATTTGACATAATATTTATAAATATTTCGCGCTTCTTTTGTTTTTTTTTTATTCTTCACAAAAGGATGTCAGTGGCACGGAGATTTCATATTTAAATTATATGAAAACTCTTTGGGCAGCCTCGCGCCATAGATAAGATAACACATGAGAAATGAAAATTCATACAACTTTCTCTCCCGCCAAAACACGTTAGAAATGGATTTTCATACATTTTTTCCTCCCGCTTATTTAGGTCAAGGAAAAGACTAACTTTCTCTTTTCATTTTCAGGGAATATTGACTACTGTTCCGATCAGGTGTAGTATAAAAACTTTTTTTAAACGCCTGCCTGGGTGACTCCACTATGCTTGATGAAAAGCATGAGTAGAATCCAAAAGGGGGATCACTATACTAACTGCGTATGCAAGTAGTATGACTGTCTAATGAGATGCTTTTTCACGCCCCGCTTATAGGAACTGGGGTCCTTTTCATAGTAGGAAGGAAAAACATGAGCTGAGTTCCTGTTTATTAGTATTCGGCACTTGAAGGAAGTTCCGAACCGCTTAGTTCTGGTTCTGGCCTCGAGGAAGTGAGAAGGGGAACCAGTTGAAAGAGTTCTTGAGAACATAACCTATGGTAAAAGCGATACAGGACTACGATAAAAGTGATATCTCTTCGCAACTGCAAAGGCCTAAGGAACTCGGTGGCTTTAGGAGTATCGATGATGCGGACTGCTCGACTCTTCAACTGATCGAGAGCGTCAAGCAAATGTTGTGAGAATAATATTTTTTTTATTTGACGCCTCCGAAAGAGATTTATTCATCACAAAAATGAGAAAGGTACTCAACGCAGGACCTGGACTTATAGAGAAGACACAGATGTTCCGGCCAGAAGAACTGTCTCACCATATTTAGTACGCCTAGGTTTCGCAACCTTTGTGACGCTTTCAATGCAATCCCGTATGTTGAAATGCCTGCAAATATTCATACACTACAGGATAACAAGCTTATTCTGTAGTGTGAGAGTGTTCTGCAAAGCAGGGAGGGGAAATAATGGAAACTTTTTGGTAGTGAGCGTGCACCCTGTATTTCCTCGTCCATTGAACTCGACCAGATTCTCATAATTCCACTAAATACAGCACAGAACCAAGTCGAGTTCAGCGATAAGCTTTGTCGTTTTTCCTCGACGTCTGCTATCTATCAGACTACTGATAGTCCTGGTGTTCTAATGTTCAAGATATCGCCCGTACACTGTTCTGCTATCTGCATAGCAATTTATGTAGCCAAGGGCTAACATGTCATTGCTACGTAGGAGAAACATCATGGGCGACAAGACAGGTATGCCTGCGTTTACCTGCTGAAAATTAGAAGCCGCGCCGTCACAAAGGACCCTATGCGGCACTGGTGCAGGAACGCTGATATCCAATTGCACATTTGCCTTATCGATTTGTCTACTACAACTAACTACTCATAACAATGATCTGGCTAATTATTTACAACCATTTCATCAGTCATCAGCAGCTTTTAACAGTCCACTGCTGGACATAGGCCTCTACTTTAAAAGGAGGTTAAGACAACATTTAAGAATATATAAATCTGGGTTACACATTTTTCACTAGGAGACTTTTCAAAGTAGTAGTGCCGAACTGATTTGGCCGGGGTAATAAAGCCTCGGTCGAGCTTTGACTCTCAACCAAACCACATTAAATGCTATCGTTTCGTTACAGAGTCCGAGAGCAGACGTCCAATGATGCCGAAGCATCTCAATTAGCCGTCATAATGCTTATCACCATGCTGCATCGTCTGCTTTCACAATGAGGATGATGACCATCGGTGGCTCTACTGCAAACTTTCTAACTTATCTTTCTACCAATTTTTTTGTATAGCAGATATTATGTTGGGTTGTACACATGCAAAATAATATTACTATCAAAAGTTTACTTGTTATTAGAATCAATTGAAAAACGCACAAAAAATTTAAGTTTGGGTTTGGGTATGACAACAGAGCATTACTAGTGTTCGATTTATAATTGAACCTAGTTTTTAAGTTAAAAATTGCATTTGTTTTTGTGCCATAAATATTGGTATTAATATCTCACATTTGTTACATACTAGCTAAGTCCCACGGTGTTACCCAGTATTATTGTTGTAAATTGCCTAAGCCTATAACACTCAAAAGTGGTTTTATATCGGTAAAATAATTTGCAAAATTGAACGAATGAACATTTCATTGAACGTATAGGTTACCCCCTACAACCACATTAACATCACCTCTTTATAATCCTTACTAATATTATAAATTCGAAAGTAACTCTGTCTGGCTGTTTATCCGGCTTTCATGCCACAACTACTGAACCGTTTTAAAGGAAATATGGTGCACAGATAGTTTAGAACCTGAGAAAGGACATAGGCTACTTTTTACCGCGATAACCAACAGATACGCGGTGTCGAAAATATCACCTCTCTTATCATCTATCTAAGAGTTAATTTTTACTTTCACTAATAATTACCTACTCCTTCCTATTTGTTAAAAATAAGGGAAAGGGAACTATCATATCGTAATACCAAATGAATTAATAATGATATATTTATTTACAAACACATTTTGGTGGTTATAAATTATAAGCTTACCTCCCAAAGCTGTCGCAGTGAGGTTATTGAGCATGGCCTCAAGAGGCCAACCCTGGCCGCCCCCTATATCGACATCGTTCACACCACTAGCGCACAAACCATCCGCCTGTGACGTCACACAAACCCTAAGCCGAACCACCCTACGTACACGTCAGTTCTAAGAAACCCAGGCCACCATCCCGTAAGGCATACAATCACAGTCCACTTATGCCGCTAACACTATTAAAAAAAAATACCGGTGACACTCGCGATTTGTCAAAAAGGACGAAATTCCAGCGAAAACCAGCCTTAATTCAATATAATTAGCGCTGTATTAAACCCAATTAGTTTTAATTACGACTCCGTTCAAACTTATTTACACACTTAATTTTTGTTATAAAATTAATATAACCCGTTTAGTATCAATTTGTATAAATTTGCAGTTTGATTGGTTCGCCCTTAAAATGATCGTTTAATGTGAATACCGACCGACGACTGGTACAAAAACAGATAGTGCTCACATTGTTGGCGGCCCTGCTCTCCTAAACGCTTTACAACAAGAAATAGATCTGTCTCCCTCTAACATGAGCCAAACGTTACTCCTTCTCACTCGCTACGGACGTTTGCATCAGTAATGGATGCTTACATTTTGTTTACGTTCGATTTGAACAAACGAATAATCTATTATTTCATTCGTGCATGTATTATTGATACGGATCTTTCCTATTCATACAAAATTCATACACCGACATAACTAGCAGCGTCTCTGTCTAACTACAACAGTTGTAACTCAAAACTCGTATTGCTGTCTTTGTTACTCGTGGTTTCGAATATCGAACGCTGTCTTGGCCGTTGTGTTTCGGCCAATCAGAGTGGAGAGAAATCACTTTGGACGCGTCTAGGGTTGGCACCCACGTCGCGATATTGAAATATTATTGCTATAGTGAGCGGAGGGCGTTCTGTTCTTTTGTAATGGAAAAAACAAATACAGGCAGTATGCTCATGATATAACTGGCTATAGCTGTGTTGTCGGAGGTAAATAAGAGTACTCGAATGAGATCCGCTGGAAATATTTCAGCTGGGTTGCGTTCGGAAACGTCGCAGTCTGAGTGCGATTTCTTGTAAAAGCGCCTTTAATTTTCGGACGTTGTTGAATAAGGAATGCGGGGGAATGGACACTTCACGAAATGGGAATGTACCGTTTCTATATTTTTTTGTATTGCTTTCGAACCGTTTTGTTTTTTTTTTCGTTGGTGGCCATATATCTTTGTTTTAATATTTGAATTTCGAATTCATCAACTGATTTATAAGCACTAACGGTATTCGAAATTTAAATTATTTTATAATGAATGCTTATAATCAAAATGAACTTATCCTTAATCTTATTGCGCACTTGTGTCCCTCTCAATATGACCCTAGATCATTTAAGGAGGGCGTGAAAAAGTATCTAATTAGTTCACCATAGTGTGGGTCACTGTACTTCATCGTCATCATTGGCAATGAGGATGGTGATCACCATTCTTGAATTCTACTCATGCTTTCAATCTTTTTGAGTCTTTTGCTCACATTTAAAAAAGTTTTGTCCCATGGGAGATATCGAATCCATAACACTCAACGATACCCATATTTCCTTTAGAAATCGATATTAGGTTAAAGCGTTTTTTTTAATAGAAAAGTAATAAGAAGTATCTACGTCACTATTGCTCTAGTATTCTTCTTTACATATTGCATTTTAACCTTCAAAATGTAATCAAAATATACATAACTAGATTTGGCCGCAGCTCCACTTGCGTGTAGGTATATAATTTATCGCTAAAAAGAACAGCCTTTAAAATCAAAGTATCTCCTTGTCAAATTTAATTTAAATCGATGTAGACATTTAGTCATGCAAGCGTAACAGACAGACAGTTATTTTCGAATTTACAATATAATAAAGTATGGATACAGGTAATTTAACTTTAATTAAATTAATGAAATTCTTTACAATAAATGAAATGTTTCTTAAAGGAATTTCATATAATTTTGCAATTCGCAGCGAGGCCGCTTTCTCTGCAAATTCTTCACATTTTGCGACTCGGCAATATATGACATAGATTCGCAGCTACAGGATGATTTATTTATAAATTGAAATGTGAACGACCTCTGTCTTCGCATTCATTGAATATCGTAGATATATTTAGTTCAATATCTATATAAATCTTTAATATGTTGTGTTTATTATTATCAACATCATTTAACAGACCACTACCGAGCAACCTGGGCTCTTCTTCATCAACAACCCATAACGTCCCACAGCTGGGTTCGGGTCGTCTCTCTGGAGAGGGCCATATGTACCAGCCATATCCATACCAGCCTAGTGGGGACTGGCAAGACACGTTGTACTACGTAGATCTTGCTGTTTGATATTTTTAGACGCCCGACTGTTGTCTTATGATAACAACCTAAGACCGACTGCCTTAAGTGACCTCCGAATCATGGAAAAGCTCATATTATGGTCTGACAGCGCCGTAGTTGCTTACCTACGGTAATTGTTTCCAGTCACCTAATGACACTCGTCTACATGCGTAAGGGCTCTCTTTAGTAAGGAGATTTGTTGTGTTTAGCATCATCATCAGCCTGTTGCAGTCCACTGTTGGCTATAGTCCTCTCCCAAGGAACACCACAGAGTCCGGTCTGTTGCCTTTTGCTTCCAGTTGCTGCTAACACTTTCTAATTTTTACAAACTCGAAAGTAATTCTGTCTGTCCGTAATCGTGTTCAAAAGTTAATTACAATTAGTTTCAGAGAGGAGAAAGGTACCTAGATAAATTTTTGGAAGGCATAGAGATATACATCTAGACCAAAATGCTTTCTTTTATTATAGATATAAAAAACGAGTCACTTTGACTACCTTGTTGGCGAATGCGGCTGCTGATCAAGAGGTCTCGGGTTCGATTCCCGGGTCGGACCAAATGTTTGTATGATCTGCAAATAATTGTTTCGGAGTTTGGGTGTTTTCTATGTATAATATGAATGTATTTATAAAAAAAAGTATGTTTATGTATTTTTATCTGTTGTCTAGTACCCATAGCACAAGCTCTGCTTAGATTGGGACTAGATGATGTTGTTAGATATTCAAAAAAATATTTATGTGAGTCACAATAACTTGTTTTTACCTTACTTACCAACATTACTTCTAGTAAAATCGACAGAAATATTAATACAAGACGCAATCTTAGTCCCAAGAGAGACAAATAAGTATCAACCTGTAGAACTTGTCAAAATGACTTGACAACAATTTATAGCACAAAATTCCTTTTCAGAACATCTCGACTAAAATAATGTATGATAGTGAAAATAATAAAATAAAAATAATAATAAACTAATAACGAAGAAATTCTAGAAAGAGAAGAGGCTGCTGATATTTTCTATAGAAGTCAGAAGAGGAAAAATGGTAAGCCACCTAGTACGCCACAATAAATTTATAAGTAACTTCATAGAAGGAAAAATAGTAGGAAAAAGAGGAAGGTGAAGATCGAGACGTAGTTATATCGAACACGCATAGAATAGGGTTCCGTAGTCACCCATAATGGTAGGTAGATTTAAAATCGTGTCCAATAGATAATTGTTATGTTTACTTATTGTCTCAATTTTTGTACGGAGTTTTCCAAGTGAGTCCATTTTACAAGTTAGGCCCCCATAACTTCTGAAATAAAAATGTTATCAAATCCGCTATAGTTTACCTTGAAAGTTCAATATATGGACTACTATCATGAATTATTTCAGATTTTTTGAAATAGCCGTTTGTTTTTAAGAGGGCTGGGATGCCCTGTTTTCCAAAAAATATCGGTTTAAATTTGAATAACTCGCAAACGGATACATAAATCTAAAAATAGTTTTAGTAACCTAGCAATGTTCTTCAAAGACCTATATAATGATACCCCATACGATGTGGTAGACGCGAAAAAAAAACACCCACACCGGGTACGTGTAGGGGAGGTATCCCAAATAAAAATATTTTTCATGGTTTTATTGTAGCACTTTGTCGACCTGATAGAATCACATATTAATGCAAAGTTTCATCTTTCTAGCGGTAGCTGCTTGTAAGTCGAGGACGGACGGACGGACATGACGAATCTATAAGGGTTCCCGAAAAAGTGGCTCTCTCGAAAGAGCCTCTACAAGAGCATAGCTCTTAAAAATGATGATGATGATACTAATATTATAAAGAGGTAGTTTCTGAAATTGGGACATTGTATGGAATAATCTCTGGATCTACTGAATCAATTTTGATAATCCTGTTACTAATAAAAAGTCACATTATTTGTGAGTGACATAGACTACATACTAATCCGAAAAATCATTTCGGCGATTATCAACATGCAATCAACATATAATGCTTAACCCAAAAATTTTCTTTTCCAACCCTTATTCCCAAGATTACTTTTGGGGGTTTACCTAGGTTTACCTTTGGGGGTTGGCTACTAGTTAAACCGGTTTTGCATGCATATCATTTTTCCACGGAGCTATATGCATCGGATCTTCGCAACCCTAAGGATGAAACTGAAGTCGAAGTTTGAACTAGTTGTCATTACATTTTAAGATACTGATTTTGCAATAAAAACTGCTATAGATGTTCTTGTCAACCGTGACTGACGGCGCGTGCTTCCTGAGGCACAAGGGTGAAACACTGCCGCCAAACTTCCATTCTACGGGGTGCTATTAAGAATGTATAGGAAGAAGAACTCGACCAAACTTTTGACTCAACCCAGGATGATAAACCCATTCCGAAAAGAGTATTAAAAAGAGCGCTAAAGTGCGAGTCGGACTCGCCCATAAAGGGTTCCATAGCAGCAAGTAACATCTTTTTTTTTTGAGTTACAGTTCCAAGTATGGGGAACCCCCAAAATTTATTGAATTTTTTTCTATTTTTGTGTGAAAATCTTAATGTGGTTCACAGAATACATCTACTTATCAAGTTTCAACAGTATAGTTCTGATAATTTCGTAATAAAGTGGCTGTGATATATGGACGGGTAGACAGAGAGACAGACATGACGAATCTATAAGGGTTCCGTTTTTTGCCATTTGGCTACGGAACCCTAAAAAGTCAAGTTAATGGGTTCACGAAATTATTCAGTTCATTTCCTTGATCTATAATAATATATATATGTATATAAAGAACTACTTCCACCACACTCACGTATGTATACAATATCCAGTAACAGAAAATTCCTCGCGTAGCACACAGGGAATGTAATTAGTTCGTAGCAACAGAGCGTGGCATGCGACCGCTACGGCGTAACCGCACCGTAGACATGCTACGATGCTTAATTAAAATTTCCAATTAACAATATACCTAGGTAGTTTTATGTAAAATTGGAAATGTTGTTTAACTCATGTAATAGATACCGAACTGAATCTAGCATTCTTTTAGTTACGGATATCAGTATTTCACAACCCATACAAATACAGAAAAATAGATCAAATCAAATCATTTTTATTTCAAATAAACCAATACTACGGCACTTTTGAAACCTCAAGTAATCAGTCAGTAGTCAGTCGTGAAGCTAATTATCTATTCCAATTCGTAGATCCTATTTAGAAGAACAGACAAGTAACTCCATGGACACTCTTTTCCACCATTGAGAAAAATGATAATAGTTGTCTAGTACCAAACTAAAAAGAAGATAAGATAATAGAAGCTTCTATTATGATGAAATACATAAACATACTTTCTTGAAAATTACAAATGTGACAAATTTAGTTTTTTTTTATTTCAGACTTTTCACTTCCTTATAGCGACAAGTTGTTTTTGAATATCAATTTGTAGAATTTAAATATCCCTATATTTTGTACGCTTTGTGAATTTATGTTTAAACGATAATATCACGGCTCATAACGGCATACATAACAAATCAGGGTTTTTAAAGTTTAAGTCTACCAAAGTGACTCTGCATTATGAGAATGATGCAGAATGAGCAAGTCTCACTCACTCAAGAAAGACGACAACACGAATACTGTCAATTTAGGCTGGTCTTCTGTGTGAGGGTGTACCGCCCCTCTTTTTTTTTTTTATGTGTGGAAAATCATCATCGACCGTCACCCCACCGGGGGTTACGGCGGGGTGGTGTGTCAGACTCGAACCGACTAAAAACCACACAGTGTGCCCTCTCCGCGCTTCTCCGTTTAGGAGGAGGAGAAGTCCAGGGTCAGATCTCCTTCTGGACTCCCCCAGCGCCTGCCTGCTCCTGATGTGGGCAGGGTAGTACCGCCCCGGTCGAGCCTGCCCATTCATGCTGAAATTAGCGTATCTCAACTACATAGCTAAAGTTAGCTAAAACAAGTCCTTTATCAAAACAAAACTACTAAACAAATGCGCCAGCTTTGCAAATTATCTTGAGAGATTAAACAAACATTTAAGCATTCACTTAACGCCACTTAGAAGCTTCCAACACTGGATTAACGGTAACGCGTCTTTACTTAAAACTAATGCTATTACTGAGAGGGAACGAGATGAGAATATGTTCCCTTCTCTTTTCAACTTAGGCAGTAATGGTGCTCTGACGACCGTAGTGTGATGAGACGGCAGTGTTTTAGATGTCAGGGGTCGTAGGTTTGATATAATATGGGTGACTGCTTTGTTGGTCTAGTGGTTGGCGTATGCGGCTGCTGATCAAATGGTCTCGGGTTCGATTCCCGAACCACCAAATGTTTGTGTGATCCACAAATATTTGTTTCGGAGTTGGGGTGTTTTCTATTTATATTAGTTGTCTAGTTACCCATAATACAAGTTCTGCTTAGTTTGGTGCTAGATGGCGTTGTGTGTAAGATGCCCAAAATATTCAAAAAAATATTCGTATTTAATATGCTTGATGAAAATAATACTTATAACGTCATGTGTATGAAATGAAGTCAGATAGAACTTGTACTTTGTAAATATTTAGAAATAAGTTTATGTATTTGTATTGGTCTGTGTCATCTTCCTAACCCTTAAGATTCCCAATATTATTTAGGGGCGGCTACTAGTTCAACCGGTTTTACCCGAAAATAAGTTTCTTCACGGACCAACTGGCATCGTATATCCGTAACCCTGAGAGCGAACTGAATTCGTTGTCAATATATTTGAGGGCGCTGACTTTCCAATAACACAACATTTTTAATCGCTTTCAAAAATAGTTGCAAGAGCCATGGGGATATAAAAAGCCACCAAAACCAATATTTTAAATTCCAAAGTAACTCAGTCTGTCTATTACACTTTCACGGTTAAAAACATCGATTTCTATGACGTATATTAGTGTGGGGATACTTTGGTTATTAAGAAAGAACATAGGTTACTCTTTATCGCGATAACCGATATACACGCAGGCAAAGCCGCAGGCAAAAACCATATTAGTAATCACCATGAAATCTGTAACAAAACGAAACTTATGCAAACAAACAATAAAGCAAGCGAAACGCCATTACAGGGGTGAGTTAACCGATGATTTTTAATAAAAAAGGTACCCTCGGCTTAATACTCGCTCTGCCTACGGATAACTTCAAATTCGTTAATGAATAGTCGTAACACACAACTACAAACCAAGTAAAATCAACCTTTGTAACAGAACTGAAAGTCTAAAATCGATAAACTAAAAAAATCGAGGCGAATTCGAGTTTTACTTTTTAAGTGTCAATACATTTTCAGCTTTATTTCTTTATCAAAAAGAATAATTTTAAATTGTATCAATATAGAAGTTACGGTGAATTATAATTGTGTGGGCAACGCATGGTAACAACAGAACCGCGGGTAGTTTATTATAAGTTAATACGTACCCGTCTTAACTCGCGAGATATCTTCTGTACACTTGCGGCCATTATTTTGGACAACGTTTTATTCTAAGCGTCATCTAAATAATATATCTATCTGTGTTATCTAAATAATAAAAAAAAAAAAATAATTTACAACTTTTCTGTAAAGTATTTTTAATGCCGTTCATAATTTGTAGTAACAAAATATTTAAATAACTGTTTTTTTTTCACTTTACTTGATATTTGATGACTCTCTGGTTTATTATTATGTGAGTAAAATATATGTGGATAAATAAATAGATAGATTCTTTATTTGCTTTAAATATGGTACATTAAAGAGATGTTTCTTGTATTCTATTAGGGGAATTAAGTCTGGTCAGAAAATCTGGTTCAAATGTACTTATTACGTGATCACGTTAAATAAACTATTATGTCATGGTACGTGAAATTTAGCAAGCACTAGAAAAAATGTATTAGAAAACAGCTATTAACAAAAAGCCCGAGAATATGTTATTTGTAAAGAAAGACATTTAAAATAATTAGAAATACTTGCTATCTATTGTTTCAGAGCCAATTTAATATGTTACAAAAATAGTAACCACTTTTTATGCATTTCACTGTATCTCACACGGTTCACACCCCACATTTGCGCCGGCAGTGTAACATAGTACTCGGTTTTTAACTCGGCGGGCACTTGCTCTGTACACTGCCGAGTATAAATGTTCAGCGAGCGCGTCAAAATGACAGATGTCCCAATTTCGTTCGCCGGCCATCAGTAATGCATGTCACTTGCTGTCCTGTGACGTAAAAAAGCTTTTGTTCGGTTCCATTTTTGAATCAATGTCAGTGGCGGGCTGGGAAGGGCAGAAACATAGTTTGAACATTTTGTGTGGATATTTTTTTACAATTATACTTACATATTAGCTGGCCCGTGCCCACTTCGTTGGGCATAACTTAAATATAAAAGTTAGACATATTCTGTCGTTGACTTTTTTGTATGCATTTTCAAGCTCCACGTCTTTTCTCTAGAACTCAAAAATATATCTTTCATAGTTGAGGCAGCGTTCGTAAGAAACGCTTTCATTCGACCGTTTTTTCTCCGATTCACTTTGCAAAACGGACTACCACGTAAAAGCCTTTTTATTTTTCGGTTTGTCATATAACTTATGACACTCAGCAATAATGTGGCTTTCTATTGGTGAAAGAATTTTTAAAATCGGTTCAGTAGATCCGAGATTACCCCTTACAATTTAACAAACACACAAACTATACTTCTTTATAATATTAGTATAGATTAAGGACCTCATACTTAGCAGAACTGTCTCCTTCCTAGCCTTTATTTCCAAGTTTATTTGGGGTCGGCTACTAATTCAACCGGTTTTACCTGAATTTCAGTTTTCCCACGGAGCGACTGGCATCCGACCTCCGCAACCCTAAGGGAGAACTGAAATTGAACTAAAATTCGAAGATTGAACTAGTTGTCAGTATATTTGAGGGCACTGACTTAGCAGAACTGTATTACAATTTAAGATTTATACAGCTTCTTTTTTTCTGGCTGTTCCTATTTCTTTTCTTAAATGACCATACAACCAAACTGTGATACAAAAATATGACTTTCAATTCTTCGTACCAACTTTCCTTCTATAGGCTAACAGTTAGGGTCTCATTATTGAAATGTAGGAATGGTCTGCTCTGCTAGTGGCACAGCAGTCCAATCGCCATACTTATTAAAAAAAAAAGAAAGATAATTCACTATTGGTCCTGATTTTCCTTGTGACTTACTTAAAACTTATGTAGGTATCGCTGAGTGTCTTAATTAGTGGTTATTTTAGTTAATTTAGTGTATAAGAGTTATAACTGTAGGGATATTCAATCTTGAAGAGTCGCAAATATGTCTAGGATTGGCGTCATCCTGTGACCACGGCCAGTGCAACCTGGTCGAAACGTCAGGCAAATCAGAGGTATCTAAGCGTAAGCTTCAATAAGTGATCGCGTTAATTCCCGTAAAAATAATATTAATTAAATGTCTAAGATTCTATGGCATACAAAAATAATCGTTTTTCATTTATATTTTAATGTGACTTATTCTGCATGATGGAAACCATGAGTAGAATCCTTATTGTGAGTGCAGACAATGCAGAATGTTGACTCATACTATGGCGGCTTCTTGAGTTTTAGCTTCTTTATCATTTTTTCTGGTTTAGGAAACATACTTATTTATGTATCATGGTTAAAACGTAAAAAAAAGTTACAGATACTACGCAAGCATTTATTTTATTATTATTTTATTGTGTATAAAAGTTCTATGAGTTAAATATAATATAATCTGATTCTGAAAATGATTCATCAAAGAAAGCTTCTATTAAATTAATGCAAGTTTCAACGAATGCAAGAGCTTCCTAAATTAAAAGCAGCCGAGGCACAGTCTGTAAAGTGCAGGTGGGCAGCAGAATATTTCATTTCACAAAGAATACTTCTTCCTCGCTAAATCGCTGCCCGCGTAAACTGTACTTGATAGTGTTGGGATTTGTTTTTACTATATCGATAAACTTGAATTTTGTTATGTTTTATCTGCTTTCTTTCTAGCCGTTATTCCCAATATTATTTGCAGTCGGCTTACTAGTTCAACCGAGTTTACCTAAATTTCAGTTTTTCTACGAAGCGACTGGCATCGGACCTCCGCAACCCTACGAGAGAACTGAAATTCGAAGGTTAAACTAGTTGTCAGCATACTCGTAGTTCAGGGCACTGACTTCCCAATAACGATTGCCATAGATGTTTATGACAACCGGGACCGACGGCGTAACGTGCTCTCCAAGACACGGGCATGAATTACAGCCAAATTTCCATACGGGCTGCTATTAAGGATTTCCTGTAAGAAAATCCTCCAACACTTTTGGCCCGACCTGGGATTTGAACCCGAGACCTCTTGATTAGCAGTCGCATACATTATCCACTAAACCAACGAGGCAGTTTATGATTTAGAATTTGGAGATTTTCTATATATAGTGAAACCAATTACATATCATACATACACATTATATTTTCTAGAAACAAGCATAAGCATTCACAAATGAATAAAATAACAATAAAATATTTGTATCTGTGCATCGACATCGATATGAGCTGTTACATCCTTATCTCGATTGCGGCGTAAGAGCTAAGCCCTGTTCACGCTCTCTAGGGACCAAATATATTGTTATTTGTTACAGAGATACCCACTGAGTTACTCCACTGTTTGTTGCGAGAACGCTCGATATTTGATACTTACATCTCTAAACACGAGTTGAGAGTCAGCGGAATATCGGTAGTTAAGTAAATATTTCAGTTATAAGAAATACATTTAAATTAATACAATTATAGTATGACTAGGTTGAAATAATGTTATATTTTACATTATGTATTTTTCTCGTAGATAGAATTTTCTTTTCAAATACACCAATTTTCAAATTCAACAAATTGTATTATAACAATTTGTAATAATTTTCAATAATTAATGAAATCCTATATAAAGAGATACATATAAAAAAGAAATAAAAGAACATAATAAAATATTATAATGCTAAAAATACACTAAAAAGTTAAATAAATAATTACATAATACTCTTGTCTACAATCATTGTAATTTATGAGTCAGTATATGAGTCAAGGAAATACAACAACCTACCAAATGATCATATCTAATATTGCAGCGAGATACTCCTTCTTTTATAAAATGAAGTCTCTTTCTGCAATATTATCTCATTTTATATTACAATCATTTTTTTAATATTACCACAAAAAATACCTTTAAAATTGAAAAACTCACTATACTCGCGCTGACATCAAATGTATTAAATTTTCAGTGACCAAAACTGACCGAACAACTTGAATAAACTTGGCAAATTTCCATATCCGACTTACCACGAGAAAATCCGACAAAATCTCTGACAGCAGCGGATAGCGTACAAATCGTCGGCGTACAATTTTTCCTAAACCCTCGCAATAAGGGCTGATCCAAACCAGCCCCGGTCGAATACAAACTGCCACTAACTAGCCTCCCAACAACATATTTCAAAGTGTATTAACGGTTGATTTATAAAACGGCTTTGCGCGAAACATGGCTGCGAAAAAATCGCTTTTCGCTTCTTTTTATGATGACGTAATGCGCGTTAGGATTTTGTTAGGTCAGAGGTGATGTACATATTATGAGCTGGATAATATTATATGGTGTTTTTATCCGCAATCTACGTATGGAAGTATGTTTTTATGTTCCACCGTAGTGTCTCAAATACTGAACCGATTTTGATGAATGAGATGTCAAAAGATTCGTAATAATATCCCACGTGACATTCATACTGTTATTATAAGTTCGAAAGTAACTCTGTCGGTCTGTCACGCTTTCGCGAATAAATCGCTAAAAATTTGATGGAAATCTTTGGATTCTTAACAAAGGACATCGGCTACTATTTACCGCGTTAACCGACCTACACATGGGTGGACCCGCAGACAGAAGCTAGTGTTATAATAAAAATTAGACACATCTCACCCCCATCTGACCCCTAATTTGGCAATCATGCTTAGTCAAAGTAATAAATAAATGTCTCTTTAACTACATATTATAAGGTCCTCCGCCGCGTCTGTCTGTTAGCGATAAACTCTAAAACCACTGCACCGATTTAAATGTAATTTGTACGCAGATAGAAAGGACACAGGCACTTTTTACTGCGATAACCAATATAGACGCGGGCGGAGCCGCGGGCGAAAGCTAGTCTTAAAATAAAATAAAATTGCTTCCGCCGCCTGTTCGCTTCGATCTTTTAAACTACTCAAACGATTTGAATACAGATTTCAGCAATAGATAGGTAGATAGAGTGAGTCTAAAAGAATGTATACGAGTATTTCATACATTGCGGACATTTTAACCCACAATGCCCACTAGTGTTAAATTAAGCATAACTTGTAATATGAAAACTAGATTGACTGATAGAATACTTATATACTTCTTTTAAATACATACATATTACACTTAAAAAACATACAAACCCAAACACCAAACCCAAACACCAAACCCAAACACCAAACCCAAACACCAAACCCAAACACCAAACCCAAACAAATATCTTTAGATGATACAAACGTTTGATCCAATTCAGGCTAATCAATAATGGGACTTGGAATGAGAAGGTTTTTATTACCAGTCCTACGTGCATATTATAGTAGACGAAATAAGAGAATTTCAAAGAATTCCCTGCAAAGCCAAGTCGGTTCTCTAATATTTATAATTTAAGTATGTATTAATCTTACAGTCTATCAGCATAGTTTGACTGGTTAGCGTATGCGGTTTCGATTCCTGAGTTGGTCCAAATTTCCAAATGTTTGTGTGATCCTCAAATATTTGTTTCGGAGTCTGGGTGTTTTCTATGTATCATCTTCAGCCCATCGCAGTCCACTACTGGACAATGGACATAGATCTCTCCAATTGCACATATTAAATTATTTTTTTATTTTATTTTTTATGTTGAAAAATAACATTTATTATAAGTTTGCAAGTGTTTGTAGTATTCGTCAAACGAAAATTGAATTTTCTTTCTATTCTGCTATGCATATATAAGTATGCGTACCTAAGTACATACATTAAATAATATTGCAAGTGAATTGAAGTAAAATTTGTAACCTTTTCTTTCTATTGTGCTATTTTAATATAAGTATATTATAAAATATTTATACATATGTAAATTAAATCGAATTATATATAATTAAATAATTACAGTTTATGTAATTATATCAGTTGTCTAGTACCCATAATACAAGCTCTTCTTAGTTTGGGATTGGATGACGCTGTGTAAAATGTCCCAAAAAAAAATTGTTACCAGCTAGCCATTATCTAATCACCAACATGTTTGCCAACTTAACATCAGTCACGCCCAACCAGAGATGACAGGACAATTTGATCACATATTTCACATAAGCCGTTAATAGAACAAAGAGTATGTTGAATTACAACATTGAATAGACAAGGGGTATTGTGGAGTAGTGACGTCAGCACGTGGCAGCGCGTACCCTATGACGTAGGCAGGTGAGCCACGCGGCTCTTGCGCAACATGGAATACTGGTATGTTCATCTTGTAACCAGTGATTTATACCACGAAATGTTCTAAGGCTTTTTAATGTCGATTAGTTTATTTGTTTTGTGTCTAGATATACCTAGATGTGATCTTTTGTGCGTTTTTCTTAATTACTCATATATATAAATATACATACATACATACATATCTACAAGAATTAATCGTTTTAAGAGAAGGAAAACTTGAAACAAACCCTATGCCAACCCGTCTGGCCAGCGTGGTATAGTAGGCCAAAACCTCCTTTCTAAGGAGAGGCCTATGTCCAGCAGTGGACTGTTAAAGGCTGTTGATGATTGATGAAGATATTATATTAGATTAGATATAAGAAAATTGTGTGAGAGTTTGTAAAAATAAATAATTTAATAACAGCAGTATTAATTGTAACAAAAATATGGTTTCTGAGCAATGACAAAATGGCGATATCGATCGAAGCCTTGAACAAATTAATTACAGTATTCACAGTACAAGTTCTACTAAACTAGATCAAAGAGGAACAAATCACAATATAACACAGCAAAGGTGCATTTAATACTTCGTTGATTGATGTTTATTGGTGAGGGGCTGATATACAATTTGACCTACGATACCAATATACATGGTGCACTCGATAAAATTACAGAATATCCTTTATAGTTAAGAGCATAAGGTTTATTTTAAACATTATAGGTAAAATTTTGAGTGTATTGTTTATTTGGTATTTATTCATAGGTTTGTTAGTGTAGTCACTGTCACAATACAGTTTAGGTACCGTAGTTTAAGTAAAGAGAAATCAACCATAATGTTCCACTGTTGGGCTCGAGTCTCTTCTCAGGAGAGGGTTAAGGCTATAGGCCTGAGTGTGGGTAGTTTCTTTAAATTATCGAAATCAAGTGATCCTTCTGTTATATATTTGTAATGTGACTCAATTCATGCTACAGTTTCTCACGAGAACGTTTAATCGTAGCGCATCGTTGTCGAAATAATTTTATTTGACGTACGCTTTATATTGCATTCTGCATCACGAACGGAGAGCAATATATATATATCATCTACCTTTGTAGTACTCTAATAACTTTAAAGAGTTCTTCTACCTGTCATGGCGGGTCTCACAAGTTGACAGGACAATTTCAATTTAATAATAAATGTTAAACTAGAGCCCTTTATACGAGGTATGATTTGATTCAGTGACGTATATATAAAAATTTAAGTGTTTGTTTATATCGAAGGAATAGTTTATCCTACTAATATTATATACGCGAAAGTTTGTGAGTATGTGTGTATGTTTGTTGCTCATTCACGCAAAAACTACTGAACGGATTAGGATAAAACTTTACAGTACTATAGTTTAAACATATATATTAAATATACAGAATAGCAAATAGGCTACTTTTTAGTGCAATAATCGAGATACACGGGCGAAAACTATGTGATTATAAAAATACACAAATCGTAGATGTCAAAACGTGTCACTGTTTATCTCCTGTCAAAACTTCACAGGTTGCTATGCATAACACACTTGCATAGCAACCATAATGATTCGCGGGTAACACCGCGGGGCGCAGCTAGTACATTAATAAATGTAAAAAGTATATATGGAACTCACATGAAAAAAGTAATTATTAAATTTTTTGTCTGACTGTCTCGTGGTTCCGGCTAATGCCTGGAATGGCTGAAACGCTTTTGACGGTACTTCCACTGACATAAGGTGTAATTTAGCCTGTTTTCAGACTAGATTCGTTCCGCAGCGTTAACCGCGGGACTCATGTAGTGTTCAAGAAAGTAATGATTTTAAAATTAAATTAAAATTAAAATTCTATAGTTCTATGATACTTCCTTTCTAATGCATCTGTTGATGATGATAATTCAAGAATAAAAAAAAATTGAAATTCATTGAAACTAGAAGGCGAGTAGGTAACTAGGTCTACTTAAAATAACTTATATATAGTACATTGTTCACCGAGGGAGGAAAGGAACTGATTACTAGCGAGGGAGCAGTTTGTGGCCCGAAGGTGCAGCCTAGGGCCACAATACTCCCGAGGTAGGAATGGGACTTACACCCGAGTGCTACACAGTGCTTTATACTACACCTGTGAGGAACATTTAAAGTATGTATTTATAAAATAAAATCAAAACGTAAGACACCATGTAAGACACAAAAACTACGGGAGGTCTTTGTCAAGGTGACGCCGAATTAATAGAAGTTGTCGCTAACTTATTTGTTGTTCAATTCACCCTAAAGCGACAGCAGCAATGGTTATGGGAACGGACCTACATCAAAATTATTTTGAATTAATATTCCTTTCTGTAGTTTGTTTTGGAATAAAATTATTTGTCTACCGAATTTGTAAAATTACTTTATTTCATGCTAACTGTACACAATTTTGATCGCGTTTATGTCGAAAAAAAATTTTTTTTTTTTTTAATATTTCGTACATCTTACACACAACGTTATCTAGTCCCAAAGTAAGCAGAGCTTCTATTATGGGTACTAAACAACTGACATAATTACATAAACTTACTTTTTTTTGTAAATACATAGAAAAACACCCAGACTCCGAAACAAACATTTGTGGATCACACAAATATTTGGTCCGACCCGGGAATCGAACCCGAGACCACTTGATCAGCAGCCGCATACGCTAACCACTAAACCAACAAGGCAGTCTGATATATGATGATATATTATTTTATGGCAGTATGAAATACAATTTTAGTTTTTAGAAGACGCTTTATTCTGAGAAAGAAAAGGCTGAATTTATTAACATATTTCTATTACATAAAACTGTCGGAATCGTATCTTCCTAGCCTTTATTTCCAAGTTTATTTGGGGTCGGCTACTAGTTCAACCGGTTTTACCTGAATTTCAGTTTTTCATTCAGGTAAAACCGAAAAAAAATTAAAAAAAAAAAAAATTTTTTTTCGACATAAACGCGATCAAAATTGTGTACAGTTAGCATGAAATAAAGTAATTTTACAAATTCGGTAGACAAATAATTTTATTCCAAAACAAACTACAGAAAGGAATATTAATTCAAAATAATTTTGATGTAGGTCCGTTCCCATAACCATTGCTGCTGTCGCTTTAGGGTGAATTGAACAACAAATAAGTTAGCGACAACTTCTATTAATTCGGCATCACCTTGACAAAGACCTCCTGTAGTTTTACACCCATAGGCTATTAACTTATTATTCTATTTGTTTAGTTCTATTTCATTTCTGTTCTTATTGGTTGCTTTAGTTTTATTCTTGTCTAAATAAATGCAGGTATCTGATAGAGGATACGTAATTCTAAATAACACCTATATCGCATGAGCTCCTTTGCAATTTTTTCTTCGATCGCTTTTGTTACTGAACTTCTTTTTGTTTCAAAATTCCCAATGATTCAATCTGTAATGCTTGAAATATTCTTTCAGTCAATTTGCAATAAAGTCTTCCACAATATTATGGCAGTTATAATATTTTGAATGTAATGTACCTCTACTATATTGTGGTAAGAAAATAACCCTTTATTATTATTTATTTTTGGTAAATTTTCTCTCCAATAGGAGACAAACTGTTCTCAACAGCAAAAAGCGGCGAATCAATAAAATGTAAGTGCTAAGACCAGTTCTGGTTGCAGTTCTTGTAATTATCGCTTTTATTTATGTGTTTTGCATTTAAGAATATTATCTGGACTTTAAAAGAGACTGTGATCCCTGAGTTTGTTTGTCCTTTCTTCTCAGGGCTAGTCCAGTGAGGAAAGGCCGAACTCACCTGCTAAAAAAAAAGTTTAACTTGCAAAAGTGTTCATGTAACCTAATTGCGGAATAAATGATTAGATTTGATTAGACTTATTTGGGAATTAAGGCGTAAGTTTTTGTAGTAATTTCTCGCACCTAGTCGGTTCTTGTAGTGAAATACTAAAACACAATTTTCTCATTATAATACCTGTGACTTGCAAGTTTAAACGACGCATAAAGGGCGGGTGTAGGCTCAGCAGGCGCCCTGCCGCGATAATGACCTTGCAAACATACGCTACAATAATAAATAGATATTAGAAAGATTAACGCAGCCGGCGGCACGTGCCGACCTGTCCACGCGTCCGCATTTAAACGCCCGATTGTACACGACATTATGAATTTTTAGTCCGTTTTTATTAGGGCGTGCGTTGTAACTGGGATGTGTTTATCTTAATTTATTTGGACATATTGCTCGCTGGGAAAGTTCTGAAGGCTTGATAATTAATTTTTGATAACACAAAGGTAGGATTTTTAGATTTCAATAATAGTTTTTTCTATATTATGTTGTAATCGAAGAGGTATAAATCATGTAATAAAGAATTGCTTAATACAGAGTTTTTATGAAGCCATTGCTACAGAAGTACAGAACAGACATATACATACCTATAGACTGCCAAAACTGTTACCTACCCCTCCTTTTGGCCTCGCTTAAATTGGCACAACAAAATATTTTTTTCAGGCGGGTTGTGAATTGCGTCACATTTGAGTTCAATTGGTTCAGAACATTTTGACTTGTAAAGCCTAAAAAGAAATTAACGTTTGAATCGAAATCATATCTATTGAAAAAAAATAAAGTATGTAATATTAGATGAACAATTTTTTACTAAATGCACGTCAAAGTGTAACGGTACATATCTCGAATAACCATTTTTAAAAAATTTGTCTGTTTGTTTGTTAAAGTTAATTTCTGGAACGTCTGAACGGATTTGACGGAACTTTCACAGGAAGGTTTCTAATGATATTAGGCAAATTTTTTAAACTAGCTTCACTGCGCAGCGTTACCTGCCAATTTGCAACATTAACTGCTGGTAACACCACAGGACTCATCTAGTTTATTTATATAAAGATCACAGACACAAAGAACAAAAACAAAACTAAATTAATAAAGTAAGTTATTTTATGTATAATAGAGCAGAGTGGCTCCAATCTCTAGTGAGGAATCTTAGCATCCCAGGAATGTTCGGATGTCACAACAAGATGGCTGACGCAGACTCGACAAATTAATTCATCCTTCGCCAATACAATGGAAACGTACTGAAAGATATTACGACTCGAAACGCTAAGAAGTTTCGAGTTAGAAATTTTTAATTTACTAGCTTTCGGCTCCGCATGCGTGAATCTCCATTATTGCAGTAAAAAGTAGCCTATGTGTTATTCTGATATATAAGCTATAGTACTGTAAAGTTTCATCAAAATCCGTTCAGTGGTTTTTGCGTGAAAGAGCAACAAACATACATACATACCTACTCACAAATTTCGCGTTTGTAATATTAGTAAGGACCAATTAATATAGTCCAAAATTTGTAACTACATCTTGTCACAGTGTATTCCCTTATGTTTTTAGGAAAGTTTCAGAATATTTCGTCATAGCAACACCGACTAGACGAGGGCCGGGCCAGCCGAGTACCCCTCCACTCCCTCGAGGACTCTTGGAGACGAAGTAGATGAAAAATATGCAGGCAAACAAACGTATATTATGTACTGGGTGTATATTGTGTAGGTATATCTTGACTGCCTCGGTGGTAGCGTATGCGGCTGCTATGCTTGAAGTTTTGGGTTCGATTCCTGGGTCGGGCTAAATGTTTGTATTATCTACAAATGTTTATTTCGGAGTTTGGGTGTTTACTGTATATAATATGTATTTACAAAGAAAGTATACATTGTATTAATATTAGTTGTCTAGTATCCAAAGTAACTGCCTCGTTGGTCTAGTGGTTAGCGTATGCGACTTTTAGGTCTCGGGTTCAAATCCCGGGTCGGGCCAAAAAGTGTTTTTGGGTTTTTCTTAGGAAATTCCTAAAGCAGCCCGGAGTTTGGAAGTTTGGCGGTGATTCATGCCCGTGCCTCGGAGAGCACGTAAAGCAGTCGGTCCCGGTTGTCATGAACATCTATGGCAATCGTTATTGGGAAGTCAGTGCCCTCAAATATACTGACAACTAGTTCAATCTTCGAATTTCATTTCTCCCTTAGGGTTGCGGAGGTCCGATGCCAGTCGCTCCGTGGAAAAACTGAAATTCAGGTAAAACCGATTGAACTAGTAGCCGACCCCAAAATAAATTGGGAATAAAGGCTAGGAAGAAGAAGTATCCATAGTATACGCTCTGCTTAGTTTGGAACTAGATGACGGTGTATTTAAGATAGAAATATTTATTGTCAAATTTGTTATTAATATTTTTTTCATATTGGAGCCTTTTCGCAGCCACGATTTCTTTCTTCTTTCTTCGCCCAGCGCGTCTCTTCCCTTCCACCTTGCTCATCATTATTAATTGAAGCAGCAAATATCTTTTGTGCTAGAGCACATGACCGAGGTATTCAATTTTGCGCTTTTTTAATGGTTTGTATAAATTTTCTAGGCATATGGACACACTGGAGCACAATCTTGTTGGTCAGGAACTTTTGCGTCCAACTGATGCGAAGCATACAACGGTAACACCACATCTCAAAAGCCTCTAGGGGTCTCGTCGTGTCGTCTTTTAAGGTCCATGCCTCGCAGCCGTACATGACAATGGGCCAGATATAGCACAGAAGCATCCTAACTCTGAGTTTTATGTTCAGTTGACGACAACATAGAACTTTTCTCATTTTGTTGAAAGAGGCTCGGGTAAGTAAAACATGAATTAACAGAACTTAAACCCATTAAAATGATTTGTGTACATAAGCCCTTTAGAATCCAGGACATTAACCATAAACGTGAGAATCCAACTCATAAACGAACACCCGAAAACTATTTGTAACTACATAAAACAAAGAAATAGACCAGAAAAAGCATTATTGTTTTAAACAATATCAACCTTATACCATTGTATTAAAGACTTTGTTTTCTTTCGACCTCCCACGCTTGGGGCGAAAACTCTTGCGCAGAGGTGAGGTCTGAGGTGGGGAGGTGGCCGGAAGCGGCGCATGCGCGGTAGCACCGAGCTGATACGTCAATTAGCGGGTAAACGTCAAAATTCTATGTGAACTACGATCACATATACAGTGGGATGTCAAAAACCGATATCGATAACCGCTATCTATTCTATTAATTCACTTTAAGTCCGTGATTCGTTTATCCTTACTTACTTACCATCTTACTGGAGGTCCATGCTTTACTACAAATTTTTGAGTTCATAATTTCAATACAATTTTTTTTTTCTCTATTCCTTTTTTATGTGAGACCTAACAAAGTAACTCTGCAATGTCTGATGGTAAGAATGAACAGTAGACTGCGAATGTGAATGACGGGCTAGTGAGATCCTTTTTCATCATCATCATTAGCCTATCTCAGTCCACTGCTGGACATAGGCCTCTCCCATTGCACACCACTTTGATCACGCCCCGCTGAAAGTACCCGGGATCACGCTGGGAAGGAAACAGTGAGTTCCAGTGGAATAATAAATAAATGATATTTTTTTTAAATAAATAAAAATTTCAGACGTCTTACACACAACGTCATCTAGTCCCAAACTAAGCAGAGCTTGTATTATGGGTACTAAACAACTGATATAAATACATAAATATTTGTGGATCACACAAATATTTGGTCTGACCCGTGAATCGAACCCGAGACTTCTTGATCAGCACTAGACTTACAAGGCAGTCATTGTCTGCTTTCACTATGAGTATGGTGGTTCTACTATTCCATCAGGCAGAGTAGAGTCACTTTGGCAGGTTAAACATTTTTTTTATCAGAACAGCACCGACCTGTCCCGTGTTTAAAATGAGGTACCTACCCTGCTGATATACAGTGTAAGTTACTGATTTTACCTTACCTTATTTTAGATAAAAGCACCCTGTGTATGTACAAATGAACAGCGCACGCCGGCTGTATTCACACGTCACGCTGCGCCGACATGTGTTTAAACTACCGCGTGTTCGATTCCTGTTTTGTGCTAGAACATGTTATTGTACTGAAGGCTTTTATATAAATTTTAAGGTATAAACTGCTTCGGTGGGCCAGTGGTAGCGTATGCGACTGTTGTACTAGAGGTCTCGGATTCGATTCCCGGGTCGGATCAAATGTTTGTGTGATCCTAAAATATTTGTTTCGAAGTTTGGGTGTTTTGTATGTATAATATGTACATATGTATTTACAAAATAAAGAAAAATGTATTTTATTTTAAAAAAAATCGGCCAAGTGCGTGTCAGGCCACGCACAGGAAAGGGTTCCTCAGTCACCTATAATGGTATGTGGATTTAAAATCGTATCCAATAGATAATTGTTATGTTTACGTATTAATACGTTAATTTTGTATGACGTTTTCCAAGTGAGCACATTTTACCATATAAGCCTTTATAACTCCTGAACTAAGAAAGTCATCTAATCGGTTATAGTTTTCCTTCAAAGTTCATTAAATGGACCACCATCACGATTTTTTTCAGATTTTTTGAGCCAGCCGTTTAGCTTTTAGAGGGGGGGGGACGCCCTGTTTTTACAAAAAAGTGCCCTTTAAAGTGAAATATCTCGCAAACGGATACCTAAATAAAAAAATCGTCTAGGAAACCCTTTATTGTTTTTAAAAGACCTATCTAATGATACCCCACACGATGGGGTAGCCTCGAGAAAAAAAAAGCATCCCCACTTTACGTGTAGGGGAGGTACCCCAAATAAAATTATTTTTCATAATTTTATTGTAGCACTTTGTCGACGTAATTACAACACGTATTCATGCAAACTTTCATCTTTCTAGCACTTACCGTTTGGACGGTAAGTCGAGGACGGACGGACGGACGGACGGACGGACGGACAGACGGACATGACGAATCTATAAGGGTTCCGAGTTATGAACTTCGGAACCCTAAAAAGTATGTTTTTGATATTTATGATATCATATCAGTTGTCTAGTACCCATTATACAAGCTCTGCTTAGTTTGGGACTGGATGGCTTTGTGTGTAAGATGTCCGAAATATTTATTTATTTATTTTGCCAACGATGTATGCATACTAATATTATAATTTAAATAATTCTAAAGGTACTCTGATTACAATGGAATTTGCCACTGAGATACCTTGATTCTTGAGAAAGAACATAGGTTTCTCTTTACAAAACAAAATTTTAAGATACTTACTTACTTACTCCGTTGGCTCAGCGACCGAAAGTGAGTCTTGACCTCCGACACAAGAGAACGCCACTCCATTCGATCCTGGGCTGTTTGTCGCCAGTTGTCAGCTTGAAGCTCCCCAAGGTCCGCCTCTACTGTACCGCTCCAGCGATATCTGGGAAGACCCAGATAGCCTTATTTCACTCCTCGATCTTCTCCCATTCTTTCAACGTGGCCAAGCCACCGGAGCCTATGTGCTTTGATTTGTCCGATGACATTTGGCTCCGCCACGGCATCCTCAATTTCCACGTTTTTCCTAATTCTCAATAATCCATCAGGTCTCCGCACGAACGATCTTGGAAATTTAAGATACATAATTAAATTATATCTTGATGTTATATTTATCCCAATAGTTCACAATCAAAGGTTAAATTATTAAAATTCTTTCTAATTTTATTCACCAGAAAACGAATCTATACAAATAAATATAATTGTAATGTCTGTATGTTTTATCATTGTTTCTTACTAAATGCATATGAAAGTATATACTTACGTTACTTACATCTAAAGGCAATTATTAAAATGTTTTTCTGTATTTTTGTGTTTGTTCCGGGTAAACTCTGGAACGGCTGGACCGAGTTTGGTGCGACTTTTACTGGCGGTAAGCTGATGACAGAAGGAGTACGTAGGATATTTTTTTAGACTTGCTTCGGTCCGAGGCGTTACTTGCAATTTATAACAACGCGTGACACAGCTAGTATATATGTATAAAACTAGTATACTAGCTTCCATGAGTTAAACTATAGTAATATAGTTTAACTTATGGAAGATAATACGTCATGGAATTATCTGGTGTTTCCTTCAAAAATTTACTCCGACCTCAGGAGCAGGTCTCAGGCACTAAACCCTGGGAAGAACCCAACGTATATCACGTCAGCCCGCAGAAAAAAATTTTTTTTTCAGTCATCTTAGACACAACATCATGTAGTCCAAAACTAAGTAGAACTTGTATTATGGGTACTAAACATCTAATATAAAAACATAAACATATTTTTTTTGTGTAAATACATACAGTCATAATTATTATACGTAGAAAACACCCAGACTCCGAAACAAATTTTTGTGAATCACACAAATATTTAGTCCGACCCGGAAATCGAACCCTCATAATCAGCAGCTGCATACGCTAAACACTAGACCATACTGCAAACAGAATTGTCTTACAAAATAATCAAATAATTTCAAACGAAACAAAAGTCCAGTACCATATAAAAATAGTCCCAGTTAAAAATTCAAACCAATAACCATAAGTTAACAAATATGAAACTAAGTTACAAGCCGAGGTACGACGACACCGGTAAGTCAATAGTTAAACCGAGATTAGCACCCCATCCCCCCTCCCTAGCGGAATAAATCACTGCGCCTTGATTTAATATTAATGATGTTTTAACCTTAGTGATTTATTGAGAATGGTCCAAGTTATAGGAGAAAACGAGAACACTTTTAGGAATATGAAATATTCGTGCTAATACACATTAATAGGAGCACGTAAAGCCGTCGGTCCCGGTTGTCATGAACATCTATGGCAATCGTTATTTGGAAGTCAGAGCAACTAGTTTCTAGACCTTCGAATTTCAGTTCTCCCTCACGGCCTGGCCACGAGTTTTGGTCTTAGCGAAAAGCGGAGCGGCGTCGGTGAGCGGTGCGTTTTGCACGCCACGAACCTTAGTAGCGTATAGTTGCAGCGGCGACGGTGGACGTATTTAGGTAGTCGAAACGTGTTAAAAATCATGGCGTTATAAAAATTATCCCCTGTCTGTTTAGAAACAATTTTTTTTTTTTTAAATATGATAGAATGAGTGCACGAACTAAATAAAGATCGGTATTTAGATGGTGGATTTAGTGACCTATACGAAGGTCCTACCTATAAGAAGTAACTGATGTTTCCAAGTGTTTTGCTAAGTAGGTACTTACAGAGAGAAAAAACTTTAAAAACTTGTCAACTACTTACATTGCGTATAAGACATACTAGTAGTTTCGTGTGTAGTTATATCTACAGACAAAACTACTGATATGTAAACTGTTTTGCTAATTAGGTACCTACTGAGAGAGAAAAAAATTAACTTTTAAAACTTGTCAACTATCCACCTACATTACGTAAACATACCAGTAGTTTTGTCAACATATCAGTGGCTTCGTTTGGTAGGTACCTAGGTTCTATGTTTTTGTGTTATCAATTTAAATTAAACGTAAGTACCATTATATTCCGGAAAACATTGTTTATTTCTTCCCACAACCTTTTTATATTTATGTTGGGGATATTTTGACATATAGGCGGTCTATTTAAATTTCTGTTATAAAAGCCTCGGTATCCATTACCGCCATAAAATCGTCTAAAATTTTTTGTTTTTATTTAACGCCGCTGAGTCCGTCACTCCTGCACCGCTGTCCACGCCGCTCTGTTTCGTGGCGTCGCACATACGAACTTGTGCCTTTGTTCCCGCCGCTCTCCATACCGCTCGCCGCTGTAGCAATTCGCTCGGCAAAAACCACTAGCTTTTTCGCTATGAGCGGCGACTCGTGGCGTGCCGCGTACATTTCTATACTTTTGATATGACCGCTCGGCGTTTCGCTTTTCGCTGCCGCTCACAGCGGAAAGGTCGTGAATGGGCCGTTAGGGTGTCGGAGGTCCGATGCCAGTCGCTTCTTAAACCGATAGAAATATCCTGTCACGGACTTTTTTTAGAAATTTTGAAAGGGGAACAATTTTGTCATACATGATTTTTGCGAAACTCCGTTTATGCAGCGCACGCAGCGGCAGCTCTCGATTTTGAAACATAAGGGAGCTCAACCACACAAACAAACAAACTCTTCAGCTTTATATATTAGTATAGATATAATATTTAATTAAACAGTAACTCTGTCTGTCTATCTGTTACGTAACACAGTGACAAATGGTTAAACTAATTGAATTTGACATAAAGATACTTTGAAACTTGAGTGAGGTCATGGTTACTTTTAACCACGATAGCATACATTTGTGCATGCGGAGCCGCAAACAAAAACTAGTCTTTGATAAAAGTGAAAGACAATTTGTTAAAGGCGTTACATCGCACGGACTATTGCCTTAGGCAATAACTTGTGCTCTTTCTTGGGACACTAAAAGAGAGGATGTTTGTTGATTTCTTCAGGTTTTTAGTCTCCTACTACGGTTCTCGGGCAGATGCTCACTGTTAATGCTCTTTCTATTAATATTCTAGTATCAATGTTAATGTTATCCATCTATTTAAAAAAAACTGTTTATATATCTTTAATTTTTAAATTTTAATCGATGTCAACTGCATTTTTGTTTCAGCAATGATTTTTTAATAAAATATTTCAAAGTGTCGTGTGACGTCAAAATATTTGTTAAACCCGCTACCGCTTATAACTAGGAACTATAAAGAAGCTCGGTGGTGTAGCCAGCCCCTACTTTTTGTTTATTGCTAATAAGCTATCGTAAGCTATCTACGAGCAAATTGCGTGGGGTGGGAGAATGCTGGACTTTTTCCCTCCGCTCTGTAGCGAGCTTTAAAAATATTACAACTTTTGTGAATAAGAAACTGGAAGAGAGTTTTTTAAATTGTTAGTATTTGTTTCTTTTTGTTGCAAGAGACCTCGTGGTACGTGGTATTTGAGAATTAGATTCATAGATATTCATAGAAAAAAAAAATGACTAAGTGCGTGTCAGACCAAGAGCTGCCTCGTTGGTCTAGTGGTTAGCATATGCGACTGCTGATCAAGAGGTCTCGGGTTCGATTCCCGGGTCGGACCAAATGTTTATGTGATCCGCAAATATTTGTTTCGGAGTTTGGGTGTTTTCTATGTATAATATGTATGTATTTAAAAAATAAAGTATGTTTATGTATTTATATCAGTTGTCCATGGGGGGACATCGCATGGAAAATCAGCACGCTGAAGTGGAAGTGGGCCGGACATGTCTCCAGACGAACTGATGGACGCTGGAGCCGAAAGGTGCTTGAGTGGAGACCGCGATTAGGCAAACGTAGTGTAGGACGCCCTGCGGCACGATGGACCGATGATTTGAGGAAGGTGGCTGGCGGCGGATGGATGCGGACTGCCCAAGACCGGGACGGTTGGCGTTCCTTGGGGGAGACCTTCGTCCAGCAGTGGACGGCGATAGGTTGACACTATCAGTTGTCTAGTTATCCATAATACAAGCTCTGCTTAGTTTGGGGACTAGATGGCGTTGTGTGTATAATGTCTGAAATATTTCTTTATTTATTATTATTTGTAATAGGGTTCGGTATTCATCCTTAATGACACGTGGATTTAAAATCGTGTCCAATAGATTATTATTATAATTACTTATTAGTTCGTTATTTTGTTTAAAGTTCTCCAAGTAAGCGTATTTTAAAAGTTAGACATCTATAACTCCTGAACTAATAAAGTTATCTAAGCCGTTATTTTTCAATATTCAGATGAAAATCATTATCGTGATCAACGTGATCAAAACACCGCAAATTTCATCTTTCTAGCACTAACCGTTTGGTAAGTCGAGGACGAACGGATAGACGGACAGGACGAAATTGTAATGGTTCGGACTCATGAAATAGGAAACCCTAAAAGGAAAAAAGTATTTTAAATACCACACAAATTAAATTCAAAACAAATATCTGTTTTTAGACTTTCGCGACTTTAACACATACTGTAGACCCCATATAATCTTGGGAATTATCATCATTATCATCATCAACAACCTTAAACAGTCCACTGCTGGATATAGGCCTCTCCTTTCAAAGGAGGTATTGGCCTACTATACCACGCTGGCCAGACGGGTTGGTAAAGGGTTTGTTTCAAGTTTTCCTTCTCTTGGCAGTGATGTTAGCTGCTTATTTTGTTCCTTTAGTCGCCTCTTACGACACCCATGGAATGAATAGGGGTGGTGACACTTGGTATTCTTAATCCGTCACCAATTTGTGAATTTTAAAGGCTAAGAATTGAATGTCCCATATTAAAATGATAAAACTATTTCACAATTAACCAAAAGGGTGATGTTTTTGGCAGTGTATGTCTGTTTATGTTCCTTAGCGCCTAAACTACTGAACCAATTTTAATGAGTGAAGTATCAATAGATATACAATAATGGCCCGGATTACACAGCTTTTAGGTTTTACGTTGTCGTTTAATAGCTTTTTAAACCTTTTCTTGGCTTGCAGTACCAAAAATCACAGAATTATTTATTTTATTTTTCAATAAGCCTGCCAAAGTAACTCTGCTCTGTCTGATGGAAAGCATAAGTTGAATTCAAGAGAACTGGTAAATGAAGATAATATAGTAGTGGGACCCAAACTATGGAGGTCTATTGAGATATTTCAGAATCATTATGTATTTCTTTGGTGAGTGAATACGACAGCATGAATGCTATCGTCTCAAATATTGTTTAAACATATAATTTAAACAGCATTTACTTAGAAATAGGAATGTCCAATTGTCACGATCGCAGACACCTACCATTTAAAGATGTTTGTACCGTTATTGCCTAGTAGGGTGTCCGCAAACATCGCGGCGGTGTGATAAAACAATGCGCGGGTGACAGAACTGTGATAATTGACTTGAATTCTGGGAAGTACTTCTGATATTTTGTTCTGACTTTGATTGATGTGAACACAAATAGGCGAAAAATAGTTAGAATTGAAAAATTTGATTCCTAATAGAAAGCTAGACCGATTCAAAGATCTTTCTAAGCTAGAGATATTGACTAACTGCCTCGTTGGTCTGGTGGTTTACGTATGCCGATCAAGAGGTCTGGCGTTCGATTCCCGGTTCGGATGTTTGTGTGACCCGCAAATATTTGTTTCGGAGTTTCTATGTTTTCTATGTATAATATGTATGTATTGACAAAAATAAAATAAGTTTACGTATTTATATCAATTGTCTAGTACCCATAAAACAAGCGTTGCTCAGTTTGTGCCTAGATGGGGTTGTGTGTGAGATGTACGGAATATTTATCAATTTATTTTTTTAGAATTGATTCCATATACAGGACCTTCTTTTTTCTTTTTTTGAAGTGTTTTATTTGTCTAGTTTAGTTTTGGCAGAAAAATACTCTTTATATGGTAAATGAAGACTATTCTCGATAACCTTTATTTATATTATCATCATAGTCATCTTTAAGAAGATAGAGAAATGTGTTGTTGTGCCTTCAAACCGCATATGGAATTTTTCATTTTGTGTGATCCACACACTTTAGTTCTGAGTTTGACGGTTCTTAGTGTTCATTCCATCTTTTAAAGCTTCCGCGACACACAAGTTATTCTTAAAGCGGGAGTTGTGTTTTTAAAACAAAGAAATAGCTAGATTTACATATTTTTAAATTTAGTTAATAGTACGAACAAATCACCTATCGCACCGACTCACAGTATATCTCTAGCTATATTGATACAACACATTCTGTTGGACCATTCGCAGCTTTTAGCGGCTTCGACCGCGCCGCCCGCTAAATGATAAACCAAATAAAAAGAATGTTTGTTGTGTCGAAATCGGAGCAGAGCACTTAAGGAGCCATATTCTAGAGAACTTTACACAGTAACAGCTTTTTAAAATTTATAGTTTCGTTGCTTGAAACGGTCTGCAGATGTAATTTTAATCAATATTACGGATGTATGATTCACAATGCCATTCAACTTTTATTATGGAAACCTATAATATGACATGTACATAGATTGACTGATAGAATATTTACATACTTTTCTGTAAGTAATAGTAGATTAGTAGCCAAGGGCTGTAAGGCATCAATTGCAGCCCGAGATATTTAGTTTATAGTTCGAAAGTGCAATTGGTGCTTACACCCTTTTTTTTTTTTTTTTTATGTGTGGAAAATCATCATGGACCGTCACCCCACCGGGGGTTACGGCGGGGTGGTGTGTCGGACTTGAACCGACTAAAAACCACACAGCGTGCCCTCTCCGCGCTTCTCCGTTTAGGAGGAGGAGAAGTCCAGGGTGGGATCTCCTTCTGAACTTCTCCAGCGCCTGCCCGCTCCTGATGCGGGCACCGTCTCGGTTTAACGACCCTCTCTTAGGCTGCGTCCGGCACACACCGACGCCGCCTCCTCGCGGCTGGCCACATAGTGCGGGTGGAGGGAAAACCCGTCCCGTCCACCCGCGGCCACACTCAAGGCGGCATGAGGCGCAGATGTTATGAGCTCTCGCTGCCGGCCATGGAACGAACGACGGCCGGAAGCGAGAGATCCTCTCCGATGACTGCAGTTAGGACCCAGCGCTGCGTCTCCCATGCGGGGCAGACCGCCAGCGTGTGATGAGCCAAATCCTCACTGCAGTCGCAGTGGTGGCAGGCGGGACTCAATTCCCTCCTGGTGACCGAGTGCAGCTAATTTTGATCTTGAATTATTTGTGAAAGTCCAGAGAAGGTTTAAAAGGTAAATATATAAAACTGAATTGCTGTTCGTTAGTCTCGCTAAAACTCGAGAACTGCTGGATCAATTTAGTTAATTTTGGTTTTGAATTATTTGTGGAAGTCCAGAGAAGGTTTAAAAGCTTCTATTTATCCATGGAGGCATTACGAAGTCTGCCGGGTCAGCTAGTTTGCAATAAAATTAAAAAGGTTACGAAACCTTCTACTTTCCTACTTTTCGAACGGCTTATACCGCTCGTGGTCATGGGTAGATTACATAGTATTTTAATAAGCTCTAAGGGGACCGGTGCCACTTTCTGAAACACAGGTCTCATCTAGTTCGACAGTAGACGCTGTTCGTAGTTATTTTGGCCCTACTTCGGGGTACAGTGAAAATTGTAGTAACGTAACCTATTGTCTAGTCAGTAACTACATGTGAACTACAAAATTCGTAAACATTTTCCTTTGAATCAAATTCTTATATTAAATAGTCAGTATATGCGGCAGCCGATAATGAGGTCTCGGGTTGAATACCCGAGTCTCGACAAAAGTGTGTGTAGTGTATGCGATTATTCGAGTTACTCGAACAAGCATACATACGCTGTCTCGTGTGCCACGGCTAGCAACACTGCCGGCAAACTGTCACTGTCTACACGCGCATGGCGCGGGTAAGTGTAGTGGAGAGCAGAGTAAAATACGTTGTGTCGTGGGCATTGTCGAACCAGTGTTTAGTCATTGCAGGTTGAAAGGAACTAAACAAACACTATAGTGTGATTGAGCTTTTCTAATAAAAAAATCCCAACAACAGCCGTGAGTTTGGAATTTTGGCAGTGTTTTACGCCCGTGTTTCGGAGAAAATATTAAAAAACATGAGTAGGTATGTGTAAAAGTTGCGAAAGTCTAAGAGTAGTTATATAGTGTTATCAAATAAGTATTAGTCAAATGATGCAGTATTTTCTTAAATATGGGAAAGTTGGAAAGAAATTAAATACAATATCCTTGGCTTGGTTCAAGCTTCAGGAAAGGTACAGAAGAATTAAAGAATATAGGAAAACTTTTGCTAATGCGCGAGTTATTGCTTGAGTAACTTAAAAGTTCGCTTACCTATAACTTGAACTGGCTTGAGACGCTAAGAGTTAGTCCTATAACAGTTTTTTTAACTTTTCTTATTAGTCTTAATAAAATATAGTTTAAATATAGCTTGAGGGACATTTTATCCCTCCAAGGAGAGGTTGTTATTGGAAGAATGTCATGCCATACCAACATCAATACTTTGTTTGTAAGAAAACATTAGTTACGCGATGTAAGATCAATAATTACACAGTTAGTTCCACTGCTCCTTGCTAGATGGCGTTGAAATAAAATTTTAATCTAAGAATATTCATATCATTCAAGTTAACCAACTACTAATTATGATAGCAAATTCACTAATAATACCTAATACTATTCACCACTACTGCTATTGTTATGTAACATAATACACCCAACCTTATTAATATACTCGCAGTACATGGCCGTCTTAGTAGGCATTAGTGATGTAGATAGGCTATCAGAACAAGACATGCATCTAATGAAGTTCCCGTGTAAGCTGTAAGTTGTGCATACGAGGCATAGGGTAGTGTGATGAAATAGGTATATGTAATCTCTGGAGCATAGACTACTCTGTCACACAACGAGATATTTTATTTATTAGTAATATTAAATCATTTTTAGGGAATATAAATTATAACTTGATTTTCGGCACTTGTTAGAACTTTTTTTATGACAACTTCTGCATTAGAAATACGTATATTCGGTGTCGTGGGCAACTTTACAAACATACATGAAAGGGACACAGAGAACACCAGACTCAGAACAACAATTTGTGGATCACACAAAGGACGCAGACAGACAGACCGATAGACAGATATTCAAAACTTTTAGTTAAAAATTTAAAAAAAAAAATCATTTTATTTATGATTCCAGCAAAAAAAAAAAATTTGCACTAGGCGGACTTAATGCCATGGGCATTCTCTATTTATCTGTACAGATTTAGAAAAAAATTCAGGATGATGATTAATAAAAACATAACTATTAGAATAGAAAATAATTAAGTGTTTTATCATGTAGCTATACCTATAACATACAAACACGATTTTGCAATTTAACAATAAGCTGTCTGCGTGGCACCCCTGACATTAACGCACACACCCAACCCTGGAGGGCGCGGCTTCACCGAGACCCGACGGACACAACACGACTTAGCAATTATGATGTCATATACATTAGTATACATCGGGTGTGCGTGTGTTTATTGCTCTGATTTCCATAGACACCTTATAGACTTGTTAAATCTTGGATCCACTGGGAACGTTAGTAGGCCTCATATTTCTAATTGAGGGTAGGCGTGAGTTTAGCGGGTGAGGAGAATGTTCTTGTACATTCGCTTTATTGAAGCACTCGATCACGAAATACAGTTAGGATATTAAATAGCAGCCCATGATTAATAATTTTAAATAAGACACTCCACCGAACACGTGGTGCTCACACGAGATGATCCGCGATAACTGTGCTCGTCAACGACGACGTTCCCTCTTTAAAGGAACTCACGAACGAATGAACGAACAATAATCATCTAGGGAAGGGATAAAATCATTGTCACCTGTGATCCTTGTCTATGACTTATGACATGAAAGTAATCGACTAAAATCAATCATTCAATCGCGTTATTATTATTTTAAAGTGACAATGATTCCCATCCCTGCGGTCACCGGTCGCACGCGCCAGTGCCCGGTGTTGCGTCAGTGTCTTACCTTCAGACACTTAACAGTGTTGCCAGCTAAAATAATCGATACGCCGGCACGGCCATACTGACAATCGCACGTCCCTGTGCGATCACTCACCTCTACAGCTCTCGTACTCCTCGTCAATCAGAGAGAAAAAAATCGCTCGTCCATCACTGACTCGCTACCAATTCATGACACCTGTTTAAAAAGATCTCGATCTTTACCCCTCGGTTCTGAATTAAACACTGGGCGGACACCTGACCTCAGGCGTCCCTTCGACCATCCACCAACTCGCATGGTGTATCGGACCTGACAACCCGTCAGCGCCCCTTCCACCAATCACACACACACACACACACTGGGCAGACAACTGACCTCAGGCGTCCCTTCGACCGATCACCAACTCACATGGTGCCTCGGACCGGACAACCATCAGCGTCTCTTCCACCAGTCTCATCGCGTAGTCTGATCAGGTGCATCGATCCGGTTTACAGACCAGCTCCATTTTTCAGATACGCGACTACCAACTACCCATCAACCCTACTATAAATCGCGAAGTCTGATCAGGTGCATCGATCCGGTTTACAGACCAGCCCCATTTTTCAGATACGCGCCTATTAACTACCCATCAATAAGGCTACATACCGCGTAGTCTGATCAGAGGCATCGATCCGTTTTCCAGACCAGCCCCCTTTTTCAGACACGTGCCAACCGAGTACCCATCCAGTGTACGCTCGCTATGTTATGTACGTACGCACGCTCTGGATCGATACTCTACGTACGTTCTCTGGATCGGTTCTCGATAAAAGAACAGAATATACACAAATGAATTGCGCAACTGAAATAACAATTGGCCGGACACGTTTTCCGAAGAAACTACGATAGATGAAGTCATATAACTATTCTGGCGACCCTGAACAGGAAGTCGAAGTGTTGGTAGACCAGCTGCCAGGTGGTCGGAAGATATAAAGAAAGACTAGACACACCGCATCCAGAAGCGTATGGAAAACCATGTAGGAAGCATATATCCAACAGTGGATGCAAATATGCTGAGAAAGAAGAAGAGTGCACAAACGTTATAAACTCACCTTTAGTACTCGTCATGTTCGGAGGCAGAGGCTAAAGTATGTGGACTAGCTGAAGTCGATGCTGCATCACTTTCCTCGTAGGATATTATGTCCATTGTCATGACTATAGATTTCGAATTTCATGAGCATACTTACAGGTTAGGTTAGACCCACCAACGTCTCTCAGCTCGTCTCTATAATGATGTGGTACCTTGACAATAAAAGTACCTTACCTTTCAACTTTCACTGTAGTTTGATTTGGTTACACTCGCTATCCTTGATAAAGACGGAATTGCCAGCACTGAATGGACTCACTATTGCTCTACTTCGGATGAAGCGTTCTACCTCTGACGTATAGTCTTTTGATATTTTACATTGCTCGTTTGTAAAGCATTAATTCCGCAGGGGAGTAGCCTGTTACTCTGGATCTAGTGGTATTAAAGGCAAGCTGAACTTACAGAAGTTTTGTTTGGTTTGTTCTCTACTATTGTGAGCAGACATTTTAGAGTACGCATTATACGCTTAGCGTTAGCCCTACCAGAACCAGTACCAATAAGGTGAAGCTGTACACTATGCCCACATCAACACCGTTTGAAGTTTGCACCTATATAACACCTACGTTAGTCTGCTTTTACACGCTTCGGTGCACCAAATAGGCAAACAGCCCTCTTGAGGGATTGAATTAAGGTAGGAGCATCGAGAGATGCTGAGTAATGAAAGACACGCACTCCCTCTCATCGTCTTTACCACCTAATCCCCCTGCAATATCTATGTGAATCGCATGTCAGGACCCGTGTCCTTAGGCATTGATGAAGGCCAACTTGCCAAGCTTAAAGGCCCCAGGCGATCGGAAACAACCACCAAGGGCTAGCAACGACGGCGTGGCCAGAACCGGACGGGCGACCACCCGTGGCACGACACGCCACGAGCGCCCCCGCAACCCAAAGGCCACGCCAAGCAGCCAGCCTCGGCTGCTGCCACAAGGCAGCATCCGCACAGCCCAGCTGGAGGCCCTCCAGGAAAACAACATCCAACGGCAAGACCACGCAGCCACAATGCGTCCCGCAAGTCCACAACCAGTGCGGTGACGCACGGCGTCAATCCCTATGGCGAAGCCACAGAATATTAGTAGTTTAGATCTTTACACGGCTACGTGATTAAATAATTGTTTTACTGAAGTTAACGTACGTGCCGCCAAACAATAGTAATATTATAAATTATTAATAAGGAAGAACAAATAACATATTGTCAATTAAGCAATTAAGTAAATAGTACTTCCTAGCGCCCCACCTAAACCTGTACATATTACATTGTATATAAGCTTTAGTTTAAGTTAAATTAGATGGAGTCAATACGGAGTCTTACAGTCATAATGTAGTCATTAATAAATATTACAACCAACGTGTCGTCTAATTGGCTCCCTGGGTAAACACGCAATAATTGGTGACCCCGACGTGATCTATTGGTTTCTAGTGCTGATATAATACCGGGACGACCGGAACCCTATATGGTGTTCAGCAGTGAATCTAGAGAACAATAGCATTACGAAATAATCACATCCCAAAAATTACTCCAACAACAACTCCTTCAAGAGGCGACACGGGGTGCGAATCAGTTGCTGCTATCACGGTCACAGACAAACCACCATCAAGGAACGTCTAATAAACTGCTACGAAGAGAACGAACACCGACGTTTCCACAGACTACTATCAGAAATGGACCTTGGAGACCAGAAGCCTTCCCAGCTCTTGAGAAAAATGAAGGAAGCTGGATGTGGAAAAATAAACGACGACACTATTCGCCTGCTGTGGCTAAGGCAACTCCCCGCTTCACTAACAGCGATATTATCAGTCACAAACAATATGTCGTTAGACAACTAGAGCGAGTTAGCCGATAAAATATACGAAAACTTGACCTACAACAAGAGAAATACTCAAGAGACAGCGGTTGACATTAACCTAGTTACAAACATATCGTCACAACTTGAAGCCATGCGAATAGAAATAAATGCATTACGCAGCATACGCGAGAATCAACCTATGCAACGTAGCAAATTTTAATACCAAACACGACATACGCCACATTCACGGTCAAGGTCGCGCCACAGAAACTCACTTAATGGATTATGTTATTTCCATAATCGTTTCAAGCAGGATGCATATAAATGCAATAAGCCTTGTGCATGGAATATAATTAAAAATAACAGGCTATCGGAAAACTAAATTTAGCACATAATACGACGGGCCTCTGTGCTATCCACCCAGCAAACCGTCTAACTATAACTGACTCAAACAGTGGTTATAGATTTTTAGTCGACACGGGTGCTAACATTTCGGTCATAAATAGCACAAATAATGAGAGCCAAGCATGCGAATACCAATTATTCGCCGCGAACGGGACCCCTATAAATACATACGGGGAACGCGCTTTAACGCTTAACCTAGGACTGCGCCGAAGCTTTAAATGGACATTTACCATTGCCGACGTCAAGATGCCAATCCTGGGAGCTGATTTTTTGGATCATTATCAATTATTAGTGGATACACGGAAAAAAACTGATCGATAAAAAAAAAAACAGGTCTGGAAACGCCTGCCAAAATAGTGAGAACAAAAATTGCATCAGTGCGATCTTTAAACGCTTCTCTACAGGAACCAATAAATGGATTATAAGAGAAATATGAAGATATTACAAAGGCCTCCACAGGGACACCACACGCAGGACGCGACGGCTCCAGCCTGGTTACCCCTACGGCCTCATCAGCGGCTAGGCACAGCACACTGCACACACGGTCCACGTAAGAAGAGAAACTCTCTCCCGTCAACGCAGCAGCCAGCCACTACGCAGCAACCGCCCCGACTCACTGGGGACTTCACCGCAGCACCGCGCATCGCACGCCCGACTCACTGGGATCAGCGGACTTCAGCCCCGACTCACTGGGGACTTCACCGCAGCACCGCGCATCGCACGCCCGACTCACTGGGATCAGCGGACTTCAGCCCCGACTCACTGGGGACTTCACCGCAGCACCGCGCACCGCACGCCCGACTCACTGGGATCAGCGGACTACAGTTCCGACTCACTGGGACTAGCGGCATACAGTTCCGACTCACTGGGACTAGCGGCATACAGTTCCGACTCACTGGGACTAGCGGCATACAGTTCCGACTCACTGGAACCAGCGGCACTCAGTTCCGACTCACTGGAACTGCTCACTCCTGGCACTGGCAAGCTCCGCAACAGAGCACAGACAGCCGACTTTCACATACCGCGCGCAATCTAAAAGCGCCTACATAAAAACGGCATAACAATAAATGCAAACAAATACGAATTCGCCAAGTCGGAGATTGATTTCCTCGGTTATCATACAACGAGCCAAGGGTTGACTCCTACTATGGAAAAGATTACAAGGTGTAAGGATATCTCTTCTCTTCAGAGGGGGAATATCTATGGCGAAGCCACAGAATATTAGTAGTTTAGATCTTTACACGGCTACGTGATTAAATAATTGTTTTACTGAAGTTAACGTACGTGCCGCCAAACAATAGTAATATTATAAATTATTAATAAGGAAGAACAAATAACATATTGTCAATTAAGCAATTAAGTAAATAGTACTTCCTAGCGCCCCACCTAAACCTGTACATATTACATTGTATATAAGCTTTAGTTTAAGTTAAATTAGATGGAGTCAATACGGAGTCTTACAGTCATAATGTAGTCATTAATAAATATTACAACCAACGTGTCGTCTAATTGGCTCCCTGGGTAAACACGCAATAATCCCCACCAAGAGGAGACCCGAGCCCAGCAGCGGAAACCACGGGCTGCTGACGAAACTTGTTGGGACCCGGAGCAGTCTTTCGAAGCGTTGCATACTATACAAGAATCAATAAACTTACGTACCTACTTTATCATCTCTGGAAACCAATAATGCTCAAATAGTTCTTAGTTTCTTAATTTCCGAAGGAACATGATTAATTAAGGTCCACGTTAAGAATCACGGAGCTATTGGTAACCGGAAACTGGTTACCCTTACGCACATCATGGTGCCAGTAGTCTGAGGTTTCTTTGTTCTTATTTTTGTTAATGAGGTCACGAATTTTGATATCACGATTTTGTTCTACCGCTAACTACCCTTGATAAAGTTAACACTCAGCGCCATCTCGCGAAGAAACACTGAACCACGAAGAACACACGGTGTGAACTACACGGAGCAACTACCAATCCTGAATCGCGATGAGAAACTCTCGAGCTGATTAGCACACACACACGACATCCCAACATCAACCATTGGGAAGCGGCCCAGCAGGCACGACCACCTCGCCTGGTCGGAGGATCCCCCCTCTGTGTCGGAGGAACACGACACCCGGTCCTCTACAATATTCTAATATTACGTTTACAGTTTCATCTGATAATGTACTGGCATTAGACTCATCACAAACTGTTTTTGGGATTGGATGTCTAGACAAGAAATCAGCATGTTACTTGTTGGCACCTTATGCACAATATTAAATCCTGTAGAAATACCCACTACTAATGGTGTATGCTGCCCATACAAACACTGTTTAAAGATCTCGATTACTCAGGCGACTATCATAGTTTCTAGTTCCTACGAATGAAATCACGATTCTGCGTCAGTCGTTCGTCAACTAAAATATGACACTAAGATATGACAACATGTAGCAAACCATTCTTTCTTTGAATGATTATGGCCCCATAACCGTTAGAACTGGCATCAGTGTGAAACTCAATAGCTGCCGCCTCACGATCTAATATTGTTAGTACAGACTCCTGAGCTAAGTATTTGAACAGTTTTCCTTTAAATATTGTCATGTATGTAGGTCCGTCCACCTTATTGTCCCCTTCAGTGAATAAAGTGGGCCTACCATACGAGTATTATTTGGGTATAAAGTTTCTGAAGTAGGAGGCAAGGCCCAAGAACTGTCTATTCTGAGTAGCAATCTTCGGGGTAGGAGAATCGACCACTTCTCCTGCTCTAACTACATGACCCACAAAATGTACTCCTGTTCTCATGAATTTACATTTCTATAAAAAAAGGAAAACTGCGTCTGACAATGCTCTCAGGGTTAAAGCAACTTCCAGACAATGGGAAAGTTTATCAGAGAAACCAAGTCCATAATCAAGGTAACCCAGCGCAACGCTAATTCCAAGTTTATTACTAAGCCTGTTTGATACACCTTTGATTGGCTGCAGCCGAATTTCTAAGATCAAAGGGCTTAGTTAGATACCCATATTGACCATCTTGTGAGGGTGAGGAACTACCGTAAATAACTTACGCTTCTAGGAGGGCTGAAACTTTTTCGTCTTTGAACATTCTTATATTGATCAATAGGGTCTACCCGTAAATCTCCTGTAAAGACGCGATGCCCTGGTATACCATCGATAAAGAATTCAGAATATTTTCGTAACTAAATTAAGATCAAAAAGATTTTTGATTTGATTTTGTCCACACAGTTTATGTCAGTATCTATATCCTCAAGAGCTTAGCTTAATTTGGGTATGCTTTTCGCTAAAACTCACTTCCTTTTGTAAAAAAAAAGCAATACGGTTAATTTGCACACTGACGTACTCGTTTTTAAAAAATCACTGCCTATAGAATTACTTTACCGTTTATCGTTCCATTCGGCACAACGTAAAATAGTAACGTAATCGTGATATGTTATATGCGAACGCGATTTTCTATTTGCGAGAAACATCTTACGGTTCCTTTTTTTTTTCTTCTTTTTTTTTTTTTTTTTTTTTTTAACTACCCCCGATACTACGACACTGTAAAATAATGACTGAAACTGAAATTGATGATGATTGATGATAGACTTACATACTTTAAAAGGTAGTAGAGTCACGCTGATCGTACGAATAGGCCAGCTATATCGGGGCCCTACTACCTACGCACAGCAGATCAACCTAAAATTACAGGATTGAATTTTTAAAATTTTATTATCTTTCTTCTTAGTCTATACGTAGCTATTGTATTTGCTTAGCTGTCCACCATAGTTCCAAAACCATTCATCATTAAAATTTAAATACTTGGCACTCTGCCACTATGTGCATCTAAAGACACTGCCTCAATCAAGTTGGGAACAAATAATCTAGGGTATTTCTGAATCTTCTTTTTATGTCTGCAAACGGTGTTGGGCCGTCACATCATTAGGACTTGCAGCGGGGTGGCGTGTCGAAATCGGAATGTAATAGGAGCGGTCTAAGAACAGCTGTTATTACGACATATAAATGGGTATTTTTGATCGATAACCTTTAAACTCCTGGACATAGGCCTCTTCTTGAAAAGGAGTTATTGGCCTACTGTACCACGCTGGCCAGACGGGTTGGTTTAGGGTTGGTTTCAAGTTTTCCTTCTCTTTGCATTGATGTTGTCTTGCGTAGAGGCCTATGTCCAGCAGTGGACTGTTAAAGTCTGTTGATAATTGATGATGATGAACCTTTAAACTGTTAAGAAAGGAAGGTACTCCTTGTGGAGCCTGACCTGTACGCGTTAACAAGAGGCGATGTTCACTTGCTATTATGTGATTCATTAGCCCCTTATACCCAATCTCTTCGATGTATCCACTACAGTACTGTGTTCCACATGTATAGTTTGGATTTTTTCAGCCTAAGTGAATCTATTCTACCTGATGGAAAGCGTGAGTACAATCTAAGAGTATTATATAATTGGTCACCGTATTCAATAGTATTAATTGCAAATATGGACAATTGTGAACCACACTGTGGCGGCCTCGAGAGAGACCTTTTAAGCACTGCTTAAAGGACCCAGGATGTTACCTTATTTACGAGTTCACCACGTAGGTACTCTTAAGAATAGAAATCTCATGTCCGTTTTCATTGACTATACTTAAACCGTCTCTTTACAAGAACATCGAAGCACTTAGGAATCCTCCTAAAGGTCGGTGAAAACGAAAATATCACTAAAGGTTGCCGAAAGCGGTCTAAAATCCACTAAAAAAGCTTCGTTTAAGCTGTGTAGCGCTATCTATTGATAGTTTTGAGAACTAAAATAAGTCAAAAGTCAGGTATATAATTTGGATAGCGAACGGTCATTGCTACCATCGTAGCTATCTTGTCTTAATATATATTTATTTTAGTATTATCATCGGCTTACCTATTGGTCTACGTGGTATTCGAATCTAGACCACTCATTGAAATGCCTGCTGAATACTATCCTCTATCCTAGCAGAAAAAAATATTTATAAGCAACTTAGCTAAAAAGGTAAATTGTTAAATTGTGTATGTACTCACATAGAAATGCCAAAAAAAAATTATATTACTGAGCAGACAAAACCTAATGCCATCTGTGGCCTATAAAAAAAACTTTTGTAGTTTTGAAAGTTTAAGTTACTAGTACAACTAGTAACCGCTAGATGGCACTTCTACAGAGTTTTAAAAAAATACAATAGATGGCGCATAATGAAAGAAAAGAATTTATATCCCGCCAAATTTATTGACAAAACAATAGGGACTCACATATAACATACAAAAGTGGAGTGATATGGAATGATTGTGACCACAACTCTGTTAAAATGTCTATAAAATCGCAAAAATCATTGAACGAGGAGCTATCCGAAATAATCGAGAGAAGTTATTCAGTAAGAAGTCCATCGCTTGAAAGTTTATCTGGGTGAGTATGCAAACTTATTTTGACTTATTTGATAATGATATGACTGCTACCAATATTAATCAATTACAAAAATAACATGACAGTGTTGTGGAGAAACTTGGGGGAGTACCATGTCCAGCTATGGATATGTTTTTTCTGAGGCGATGATGACCAAAAATATATTAGATTAATTCTATATACTTATTGACCTATTGGCATACACACAGATCAAACTTGTGTTCAAACAGGTTTGTTGAATTTATAACAAAGAGCCACTCATAGCAAAGTCGCCCAAGATTACTAGAATGGAAACTAGATTACTAGAATGGAAACTAGTAAAATATCGTTAAGACGAGATGCTCATAGCCGAGAAGCCATAAGTGATTAGAAACAACGAGTGTAAGCAGCGCTTCGGTATGAACATGGATGGGTCACCGTTTGTTCCATGATAAATGGTATGGCTTATATATAGCCATACCGAGGATCAGTTTGGATTATTTACTCCTGGCTTCTCTATCCTCAATCACCCGAAGACCCTGAGGGATTTTCTACCTTGTCAGTAAAAATAGAGACACTTCTATTTTTTACTGCACGGTTGGCCCAGTGGATTAAGTGGTCACCACGTCGCTCTCTTCTGCGCCAAGTGTTGTGGGTTCCAATCCTACACGGGATCTATCTATCTATATATGCACACCGTGTTCGGTGAGTGCGACTCCCTCCTGTTCAGCCTGGGTTCTCCCTATGATGGTCTCTGATATGGCCAGCAAAGCCGAACTTAGTTTTAAAAGTTCGGTTTATACAGCAGAGCTGCCCGTCAGAGTTGCATATATATGGTAGGAGATCTTGGGTCTGGTTTTGCGCAGTTGACGCTTCGCGTCAAGTTCCGTCACACGGGCGGTCTCAAACTTCTCGACACCCGTGCAGACCGTCCTTCGCCATTCGGATATGACACTCGCATACCGCTCCCAGGCATCCGTTCGTATGCTTCAGGTGAGGAGGTTACGCTTGAGGACATCCTTATACCGGAGGTATTGACCACCCTGTCTACGCTTTCCGCAAGCCAACTCTGAGAAGAAGACAGCTTTTGGTAAATACCTCGGTAGCCGCATAGAAAATGACAACACTTTGGCGTCAGAGATACCAGCCAGGATAGCGGGTGCTGCATCGGCCTTCGGAAAATGTCTATTTAGAGGAAAAATAAAACAACCAATAAATTTTAAGTCACTTTAAATTGTTTTCTCAGTGAAGAAGAAGATGAATGTCTGGCACGCGAGCTGATGAAGAAACTGACGCCTGCTGTCCTTAGTAAATTAAGAAGATGTTTCAAGAAAAATAAAGAGAGAAGTAAAGCTCAGGATATTGACCGGTAATATTTAGTTTTAGAGCTTAAATATACTAGTTGAGCCCTGCGATTTTACCCGCGGCATTGTTCAATTTCGTGTTTACTGCTGCGCCTAAGCGCGCGGGGGCAGAATCTGCTAGCGGCACGCGCTCATGCGCCGTGGCGCGTGTTCGGTGTGTTGGACCTGGCGTGTTTTCTATACTAATCGATGTACTTGCATACAATATTAAAATCTGCCGCTCCGCGCTGGCCTAAAATTATTTAAACTTAGCTTAGGCAACTCATCTATCAAAATTAGTCCAGCGGTTCCTGCGAAAAGCCGGAACAGACAGACAGACCGACAAAAATTTCAATAAGAGTGTTATATATTATTGGGGTCTTGGATCTGTATCAATTATATCAAATAGGTATAAATTTATCGAAGAAAAATCAATCATCATCAGCTTTTAACAGTCCACTGTTGGCCTAATTATCCCTCTTCATAAGGTTCTCCCAAGGAGATATCAGTGTACTATACAGATGGTTTGGTATAGACTTAGTTTCAAGTTTTCTTTTTAGGGTTCCGTAGTTCACGGCTCAGAACCCTTATAGTTTGGTCATCTCCGTCCGTCCGGTCTCGACTTGCCGTCCAAAACGTTAATGCTAGAATATGAAACTTTGTATGGCTATATGTATTTGTCACGTCGACAAAGAACTCCCGAGCTCAGCAGTGGGACGTTATATGTTAATAACCGGTCCTATGCCGCCCGATGACGTGCTGGTAATCGCAATGTTGATAGGTGCATCAAGATATCCGTATATAATAGGTCAGTGGATAGACATTAGAAAAAAAAGTTGTTTTCAGACGTGTAGAAGAAGTAATGCGCATAGCTGCTGCTGAGGAGGGAATAGAATTCGCTCCCTCTGAAACTCCTCCTGAAGACTCACTATGGCTGGATGAGAACGGATTTGTTTCGGCGCTCGACAAAATATTTGGTTAGACCTATTAAAGTTTCTACTAAAGAGATTTTATTACATGATATTGACATTGATATCGGAAATCGGTAGTGTTAATTACTAAGCTGGTAATGTTGACCTTTGGAACTATTTCGCCACTGAACTGGTTGTGAATACTAGGGGAATCAATAAAACCACTGTATCCTGATCTAGCGAATAGCTCCCTGATAGCTTCCAGACTGTTCTCTTTATTAAAACAATATTTACATATTCAAGAAGCATTCGGTAACAAAAAATAGCGCGATTCATTTTACGGTACAACGCCATCTATCGAGCTTGACCTACACTACAAATGATAAATATTCATAAACGGGCAGTAACTAGGAAAACTACCTCGTATGCGACTGTTGTGTGAATCGAAACTGGAAGTTTCAGCAAAAGACGCCGTTCCAAAGATTAACCAGAACAAACAAACAGTAAAAGATAGTGTAAAGCGCTTTATCTTTCCTTTAACAATCACTTCCTTACTACAGTATTCTTACAGAATAAGGCAACCTACAGGTTGCCTTATTTTTCAGTTTCTTTTCACCCCACAGGCCATCATAAATACACCACCCACTCCCATAAGCTGTTCCATCTCCTGGACCCCTTCAGCAGTGGGAAGGTCTGGTGGAGGCAGTTGGTAGCAAAGCTTGTCGCTATAGGAGCTCGCACCACTAGTTCTAGAGCTGAAGTTTGGAAGCCCCTCACACATCTTACCGTCAAGAAGCTGGAACATTGTAAGGTATGTGTTATCTTTCTTTATTCATGATAAAGATTGATTATAATAAAAACATGCAAATATATTCAATTTTAGTGACGTTTTTTTGTGTGTTTCTTATGAACCTAAAAAGGACAGAGCCTGTACTAATCTAAGTGCTGATTAATTAATTACTTCCCTATGTATTTCCAACAAAATAACAAGAGTAGATCTTGTTTCGTTCATTGAAAATGAAATCGTTGCAGCTGTTTAGTCCTATAGAAAGACTTTCAATAAAGTACCAGCTTTCGCCCGCGGCTCAATCCACGTGTATGTCGTTTACCACTGTATAAAGTAGCCATGTAGTCCATGGTTATAACGTATCCATGTAGCCCATGTTATAAAGTAGCCAATAATGACAAAACAAACAAAAATAATTAAAAAAAAGCATTCTTAGTCAAAGGCTTTTGTCATGCAAGAGGTTGACAGTTGGTTATTAAAATGCAGCCATGTCCTTTCTCAGACTATAGACTGTGTACCAAGCTTCGCAGACAAACAGACAGTTACTTTCGATTTTATTTTATTAGTAAGTAGTAAGGATCATCATCAACAGCCTTTAACAGTCTACTGCTGAACATAGGCCTCTCCTTTGGCCTACTATACCACGCTGGCATGACGGGTTGGTAAAGGGTTTGTTTCAAGTTTTCCTTCTCTTGGCAGTGATGTTAGCTGCTTATTTTGTTCCTTTAGACGCCTCTTACGACACCCATGGAATAAATAGGAGTGGTGACACTTTGTATTCTTAATCCGACACCACACGGACATTAGTAAGGATAAGGGATTAAGTACCAATTACATTCAGACATAGAACGAATGATCGTGCAAATTACTTCGAAATGTCTTTAACCGACCTCTGTGCTAAGAACTCTTCTCTTTCTGCCCACAGAGAGAGACAATAGTGAAGCTAGTGAGTGTAGAGCGAGAAGAGTCGTTCTGTTACGTGGCCGTCTCTAAAGGTGGTCGTGTGGGAGTCTACAGTGGAGACCTACGACTTTTACATAGTTATGAGGTTATTTATAATATTATCTATTGGACATCTTACACACAACGCTATCTAGTCCCAAACTAAGCAGAGCTTGTATTATGGGTACTAGACAACTGATATAAATACATAAACATACTTTTTTATAAGTAAATACATAAATATACATACATAGAGAACACCCAAACTCCGAAACAAATATTTGGGGATCACACAAACATTTGGTCCGACACGGTAATTGAACCCGAGACCTCTTGATCAGTAGCTGCATACGCTAACCACTAGACTAACAAGGCAGTCGATTATCTATTAGTTTTTAATCTTTTATTGGGAGTATAACTGCAGCAGTTTATCTGATCTTTCAGATGTTTTACCATAGAAGTGGAACCAGAGGTCGTGTGAAAAATAGATGGATCACGGATGTCATTTTCTTGCAGGTAAGAAAGGAAATACCTTTGAAATCTTTGTATCAAACAAGTATAATAACAAATAAATAAATATTTTGGACATTACATAAATAAATATTACACACAACGTCGTCAAAAAACACCCAGACTCCGAAACAAATGTTTGTGTGACCCGCAGGTCACACAAACATTTAGTCCGACCCGGGAATCGAACCCGACACCTCTTGATCAGCAGCCGCATACGCTAACCACCAGACCAACAAGGCAGTTGAACTATGTAGTGATGGGTTAAGAATACGGAATATCACCACCCCTATTCATCCTGTAGTAGGTGTCGTGAAAGACAACCAAGGGAGGAAACTCTGCAGGAGCACTCCACTATACCTTTCCTTTTTGTGCGGGTACTTACGAAGTTCGAGCCCCAGAGGTATCTTGGAGTGCTCAATACGCTGAACCACATCTAAAATACTCGTAAATCCTTTATCAACTCGTCTAAAATAGTATAATAAGTCAAAAAATAAGGTGGTGATGATTAAATTCATCATCATCCTATCGCAGTCCACTGCGCTGGACATAGGCCCTCTTCCATTGCATATCATAATGATCTAATTTGATCGATTGATCATCCCAATGCAGATGCATCAAATTCGTATTCATCATCGTCATCAACAGCCTGTAACAGTCCACTGCTGGACATAGGCCTCTCCTTAGAAAGGAGGTATTCAAATTCGTATTACTTCTCATAAATGGCATACCTGCCTTACACAACTGAACAACATCCACTGGAAGAAAATGCCTGTGGCATTAAAGACGCCTTGTGCAATATGTTTGCGGGAAGTATATATAAATAAATTGAGGCGGAGGTGTCGTGTTCCTCCATCACAAAGGGAGGATCCTCCGACCAGGCGAGGTGATCATGCCAGTTGATGTTATGATGTTGTATATATGTTAATCGGCGCGAGAATTTCTCTATCGCGATTCAGGATTCGTAGTTACTCCGTATGGTTCATTCCGTGATTTCTTCGTGGTTCAGTGTTCTTTCGGTAGATATATATGTTTTTCACTTGCTCTGTATGTAGAAGTCGCCACAAAATAAATAAATATGTTTTTAGAGTTAACTTTGATTTCCAGGACGTGCAATATTTGGTATTATCTGCGTCAGATCGCAGCCTCACGATATATGATGTAACCACACTATCACATAATGCACTGATTTGTATAACTGGGCTACCCAATATACCTATGGTGAGTTAAACAATAATGATAATAGAGCTAGCAACTCCCTAAAACTTATAATAATTCACTTAGCCATTGCGTAATATACAGGAATATGATATGTTTTCAGTGCATGGCGTATTATCCATCAGTTTCGATAAGTGACACCTCAGAACTAGCACTAGGCACCGAACGAGGAGATATCATAAGAATAAAGTTCTTGCAGCCCAGGATCCAGTTCATGCATGTGAACACTACTGACTTTATCAATTATTATTTTTGGATGGTGAGTGGAACCGTTATATTTCTGTAGATAAATGAAGAGTTTACCCATAATCACCACGCTGGGCAGGCGGGTTGGTAATCAAATGAAGCCGAGGATGACGATTGATGACGATGGGCAGATGAGTTATCTGATGAAATTAAACTACCGCTGGATATGAACGCTTACAGCTAAAGTCACAAGCACCTTTGAGGAGTCCCCTTGAAGGCTTGGACGACGTATCGGTTCAGACGTTATGCTGTTTTCTTTTTATTTTTGACCTACCAAAATGAGTCTTCTCTGCCTGATGGTAAGCATGAGTAGAATCCAGGGATAAGGGTGACCATTCTAATTGTGAGAGCAGACAATGCAGCATGGTGACCCACACTATGACATTTTTGGAGATTAGCCTAGGACTAGCGTTGGAGAATATGATTAAATTAAATGTTTTTTTTTACTTTAATGTTGTTAAATATTATTTCAGGAGCTATCTAGCCCCCCTCACACTTCACACTGCACTATAACTCAGTGGAAACGGGTTCATGCCCGATCAGTTCGAAGACTGCGATATATGGGTCAATGGTTGCTGTCCTGTTCTCATGATGCTGTCGCTAGTGTACGATTAAGACACGTGCCGGGACTGATGGATGATTACGTGTTCAAAGTTTTGAGGGTGAGTAAAGAGTTAGAATGTTCTAACTTGAGAGAGAGATAGAGCGACAGAGACAGACAGAGAGAGAGAGAGAGAGAGGGAGAGGGAGAATGTCTATTCTTTATATATTTGTCTTACCAATTCAAAGATTTTTACAAATTTGAAATAATTTCGTTAATTGTTATTATAGTGTACGTGTCAGTGAGTTATTCATTCTCTCGTTCACTGAGAATGAATGAGGTGTCATTGTACTATTCATTCAATCGTTTACTGTGAATGGGTGAGGTGTTACTAAGTTATTCATTCGCTCGTTCACTACGAGTGAATGAGAAGGAAGCATTGTGTCATCTCGAGATGACACAATTCAGTCGATTGTTAGCAACGATAGCGAGTGGACGCGTGCGACTGTGAGCCGACAATATAGAAGGTTAAACTACAGTTATGACTGAATTTTCTGTTTTCGGTTGGTTTCAGTCCTATCACTTCACTTTTGACTCTAGTGGGAGGAATAAGTACATCTATATATCTACACAAATAAATAAAATTGAACTGTCTGTTTGTAATGTCAAATTAACTGTTTTTTACTAAATTCATATGGAAGTATGTGCGGTACTCGAACCAATTAGCAATTTCATTTTTTTTGTCTGTCACTCTGCCTGTCTGTCTGTGTGTGCCGGGTTATCTCTGGAACCCCTGGACCGATTTTGACGGGACTTTCACTGATAACATAAGAAGGTTTAAGTTTTTAGGCTAGCTTCGCCCCGCCGCGTTGCTCGCAATTTAGAATAAAAACCGCGGGTAACAAGCGAGACTCAACTAGTAAATAAATAATTACTTACTCATATTTTAGAAACATTGATGAAAAGCACTAGTAAATATAAAAAAAAACCATGAAATACACCAGATTATACTTACATTCCTGCACTACACAGCCCTTACTGCTAACCTTTGATTATCAGGGAGTGAGCTGCTTCCACACGATTCCATCTCTCCACATGGTGGCAGCTGGTGGTATCGACGGCTCCGTCCGTCTCTGGCAGCCAGGAACACGTGCAGCCTTCGCCACTCTCCCCACACCCGCCAACACCGCCATCTTGGATCTCGTCATCGTTGCTGCACAGGAGATACTCATTGCGTACTGTAATAATTGTGTGAGTATTATACTGGGCAGACCTATGTCCAGCAGTGGACTGCGATAGGCTGTTGATGATGAAATTGTGGTTTCTGTTTGTATAAAGAGCTTAAGTACTAGAAAACATTCCTTGTTTTTAGGGTTCCGTAGTTCATGACTCGGAACATTTATAGCTTCGCCATGTCCGTCCGTTCGTCCGTCCTCAGTCAAAACGGTTCGTGCTGGACAAGTGAAACTTTGCACGAATATGTGTTGTAATTACGTAGACAAAGTGCTACATAAAGTTATGAAAAATATGTTTATTTGGGGTACCTCCCCTACACGTAAAGTGGGATGTTTGTTTTTCTCGCGTTTACCCCATCGTGTTTAGTATCATTAGAAAGGCCTTTAAAAAACATTGTTAGGTTTCTAAAACTATTTTTCGATTTATGTATCCGTTAATGAGTTATTCAAATTTAAAGCGCATTTTGTGGCCTGACACGGTCAATTTTTGTGAAACATTTACCAACGTCCCTTAAATTTAAGGGGCCACTCAAAGATAATTATGCAACCTTAAGAATATAATCGGTTTTACCAACCTTTACGGGATACCAAAATTCTAATAATAATAATAATAAGCACATAGTTAAGATTGTTTTTTGAAAAGTTAGAAAAATATACGACAAGCGTGTTACTAACATAGGTAGCCCATAAATTTTGTGAGACATTTTGTGAGACCGGTCTCGGGTTCGATTCCCGGGTCGGACCAATTATTTGTGTAATCCACAAATATTTGTTTCGGAGTCTGGGTATTTTCTATGTATAATAATAATATTAATAATATTTTCATTTCCATCCCCATCACTAAAATGTTTGGCATTCCACAACTGTGCGGTTTTCCCGAAACTTCCTGCCTTGCACATCTAAATTGTGGAATGAACTGTCGCCTGCGGTGTTTCCGGACCGATACGACCTTCAAACCTTCAAAAAAAAAGCATACTCCCTTCTTAAAGGCCGGCAACGCACCTGTGACTTCTCTGGTGTATTGGGTGTCCACGGGCGGCGGCAATCACCTACCATCAAGTTATCCGTCTGCTCGTTTGCCCCCTATAATATAAAAAAAATTATAATATGTATTTATTTACAAAAAAAAATGTATATGTATTTATATCAGTTGTCTAGTACCACTAATACACGCTCTGTTTAGTTTGGGACTAGATGATGTTGTGTGTAAAAGATGTCCGAAATTAAAAGGAACTTAAAAAACTGCTTTGTTGCTCATAAGATAAGGTTGTTTTTTTGAATACATTTCTATTGCCAGACGGTGCACATTTGGGACATTTACGAGGAGTGTCTGCTGCAGAGCATTAAAATCAAATTCCCGTTCCTTGGTGTTTTGGGGAAGAAGGTGGAATTTGGAGCATGCTGTATATACTCTGGTAAGTATCATATCACTGTTAACGCGTATATATATATATAGGGTACTAGCTGACCCCAATTAGCCCCCTCTGCGTAATTTTCGACAAATAAACAAAATTGAAGTATTTTTTTGTAATTTCAAATGAACAGTTTTTATTGGAAAATCAGTTATTGGGAAGTCAGTGCCCTCAAATATACCGGCAACTAGTTCAATCTTCGAATTTCAGTTCTCCCTTAGGGTTGCGGAGGTCCGATGCCAGTCGCGGAAAACTGAAATTCAGGTAAAACCGGATGAACTAGTAGCCGACCCCAAATAAACTTGGGAATAAAGGGAGATGATGATAATGAGTTTGTATTGGAAAAAGCATAAATCAAAAAGGTAATTTTTCAAAATTTCTGTCTGTATGTCTGTCAGTTTGTTTTGGCTAATCTCTCGAAAAGTTAGAGCTTACTACTTAAACTAAAAAAAAAAAAGTTTCAGTCTGTAGCGTTACTCACAATCTAAAATAAAAACGGCAGGTAACACCGCTGGAATCAGCTAGTTTCAAATATATCCTGCATAACAAAGCTATGAACACACACACACAACCAAACCTTCAAACACATACGAAGTCTTACTTCTCACTCATACTCCACTCCAGGTCCAATAAGAAAAGAACAAGAAGATTCTATATCGGAGGTGACAGACTTTCCGATGTCTCGACGCGCATCCAGCGTATACCAAGGCTCTACAGGCGGACTGATGCTGCAGCTGAATCAAACTGATTTGGAGACCAAACGGAGACTGGAGGAAGAGACGTGAGAATTTGTTTTGTGGGAAAACTTGAATTTACATCATCAAATAAAATATCTATATAAATAAATAAAATTGGAGTCTGTTTGTCATATATAATATGTGTCAGTGTATAATACCCGTGTCGGTCCAGCCGTTTGGGAGGAGTATGGTAACTAACATTGTGACACGAGAATTTTATAAAGAAATATAAGAAATATATTATAAAATATATTATAATAAGAAATATGATAAATATGATAGGACACTTACATGGAAAAAGGAATTTAAAAAAAAACGGCTGCACCAATTTTGACGGTACTTTCACTTGCAAATAGCTGATAACATAATGAGTGGCTTAGGCAAAATTTTTTTGACACAAGCTTCGTTCTAGGGTGTCACTCGCGATACAATAAACTAGGCATCTTCGGAGCCATTATTCCCAAGTTTATTTGGGGTCGGCTACTAGTTCAACCGGTTTTACGTGAATATCAGTTTTTCCACGGAGCGACTGGCATCGGACCTCCGCAACCCTAAGGGAGAACTGAAATTCGAAGGTTGAACTAGCTGTCAGTATATTTGAGGGCACTGACTTCCCAATAACGATTGCCATAGATGTTCATGACAACCGGGACCGAAGGCTTTACGTGCTCTCCGATACAATAAACTAGTATTGATTGTAATTTAACATCTGATCTTTTACAGTGAATACACACGCTATAATCGTTCTGAACTTCTGTTTACTTGCTGTGACTACGTCTGTACTATCGCCATTGGTAAAATACAAGGGGATGTCGTGGGACCTCCTGCTGACACTCTGAGGGCTCGGAGACCCTCGACGTGGGACCTGCATGAGAGTGTGGATGATGGGAGTGATTTGGAAGGTAACATTCTGAATATTATTTTTCTTAATTGTGACACTTTTAAAGAGGTCTCTGTCAGGGGAGGGGTAAGGCTGTCCCCACGCTGGCCGAGTGTGAATTGTGGACCGACTGCTTAACGTGACCTCCGAATCACGGAAACGTACATGACATACATCGACTGCCTCGTTGGTCTAGTGGTAAGCGTATGCGGCTGCTGATCAAGAGGTCTCGGGTTCGATTCCCGGGTCGGACCAAATATTATTTGTGTGATTCACAAATATTTGTTTCGGAGTCTGGGTGTTTTCTATGTATAATATGTATGTACTAGCTTTCCGCCCGCGGCTTCGCCCGCGTGGAATTCGTTTATATCGCGCGACACGGTATGGGTAGATTAAACAATCTTACATGATTTTATATTTGATAATAAGGAACTTTGACACAAACTTTCGTCCCCTATTTCAAACCCTTCTACCTTTATTTTCGCGATAAAAAGTATCCTATGTCCTTTCCCAAGTTCAGTTCTATCTTCATACCAAATTATATCAAAATCGGTTCAGTGGTTTAGGTGAAAGCGTAACAGACAGACAGACAGGTAGACAGAGTTACTTTCGCATTTATAATATTAGTAGGGATTACACCATCGGAAAGTAGAGATTTCATCAAACAGAAAACACCCCAAGTTTTTGAAAAAAGTAGATATTTTGACAGGTGAATTTTCGCTATTATTTCAAATATGTAGGGTGAAAAAAATAAATATTTCAAATCAAATAACTTACAGTGTATTCGGGACATAAAAAGGTAAGTTTTCACAAAACTTCGTTTAAAAATGATTTTATTTGTAAAAGATAAAAATAGAAAACCAAAAGCTTTTTTTAATTTTTCACATATAGTTTCAGGTTAGGTATGTGAAAAAAAGTGTAAATAAAAAATCGGCCAAGTGCGTGTCAGGCCACGCACAGGAAAGGGTTCCTCAGTCACCCATAATGGTACGTGGATTAGAAATTGTATCCAATGGATAATTGTTATGTTTACGTAATAATGCGTTAAATTTGTATTACGTTTTCCAAGTAAGCACATTGTAGAAGTTAAGCCTCTGTAACTCCTGAACTAACAAAGTCATCTAATTCGTTATAGTTTTCATTTAAAGTTCATTATATGGACCACTATCACGAATTTTTCCAGATTTTTCGAGCCGGCCGTTTAGCTTTTAGAGGGGGAGGATGCCCGGTTTTACACAAAAGTGGCCTTTAAAGTGGAATTTCTCGCAAACGGATTCCTAAATCAAACAATCGTCTTAACAACCATTTAATGTTTTTAAAAGACCTATATAATGATACCCCATATGATGGGGTAGCCGCGAGAAAAAAAAACATCCACATTTTACGTGTCGGGGAGGTACCCTAAATAAAAATATTTTTCATAATTTTATTGTAGCACTTTGTCGACGTAATTACAATACATATTCATGCAAAGTTGCATGTTTCTAGCACTTACTGTTTGGATGGTAAGTCGAGGACGGACGGACGAACGGACAGACGGACATGACGAGTCTATAAGGGTTCGAAGTCATAAACTTCGGAACCCTAAAAAGTTGTAGATCTTTTAATTACCTACAACTTTGCCATTTAACTTTTTTCCATAGGACTTGTAGTTTTGCCGGAAATTGAGATAAATCGTTTCTTACCCTTTGTTCTATATATTTAGCCATCCAAAGTGACTCTACCCGGCCTGCTGGAAAGCATGAGCAGAATCCAAGAGTCGGGGCTACCACACTTGCTGCGAATGCAGACAATAATGTATTCCGGCCCACACTATGGCGGCTTAGATGATAGAGATGCTTTTTCACGCCCCGTCCGAGGAGGACCCGAACCCCCCCCCCTACCCGACTCTCCTCAGATCGCAGATCGCCCGTAAATTATTTTTCCTTTCATTTTTATAATATTCTCCTCCTTTTCCAATGGGTTTCATCGTACTATAATTTTGTTTTCAAAAATTATCTACCCTGGTCTACTGGTCTATATGTCATTTACAAACTATCATTATGGTTGCCATGCAAGTGTGTTATGCCTAGCAACCTGTGAAGTTTTGACAGGAGGTAAACAGTGATACATTTTGACATCTACGATTTATGTATTTTTATAATCACCTAAGTAACAAGGTAAAACCTTTGTATCTCGATTATTGCAGTTAAAAGTAGCCTATGTCCTTTCCCAAGTTCAGTTCTATCTTCATACCAAATTTCATCAAAAACGGTTCAGTGGTTTAGGCGTGAAAGCGTAACAGACAGACAGACAGAGTTACTTTCGCATTTATAATATTAGTGGGATTTACAAAAAAAAAAGTATGTTTATGTATTTATATCAGTTGTCTAGTACCCATAACACAAGCTCTGCTTAGCTTGGGACTAGATTGTGTGTTTAAATGTCCAATGTCCAAAATATTTATATCATAACATATGCCACAAACGGTCACCCATCTAGTTCTGACCGCGATATCGTTGCTTACCATCGGTGATTGTTTCCAGTCACCTAAGGTTACTAGGCCATGGGTATCTCTTCCTAATGATATGTTACTAGTATTATCTTTTAGAATCAACTACATCGACAGTAGTAACTAAACCGATGCGGTCTTATCTACCAACTGCAACTCCGCTTCTGCTGTCACCCTCAACTGCTGAGCTACCACAGACAGACCTGGAGACCTTGTTAGAAAATGCTGGTAAGAAGCTTCTTAATAAAGATTTTTGTTAAAGGTACTTTTAGCTTACTTTAGCCCGCGGATCCACTCGCGTTTATGTCGGTTATCGCAGTAAAAAGTGGTGTGTGTTATATACACGGTATCTTAGTGTGTGTGACATTTTATTTATTTATTTAATCTATTTTTATGCATATTTAAAAAGAATATACAGTTAAGGATTGTTGAATTGGCGGTTAGCGGGAAGTTTGAGTCCCTTTCATTTAATATATGAGGCCGTCAGCGCAAAAACGGCCTAACCCACAATTTTCCATATTCCGACTTAACTACAAAAAGTGATCCAAAATCTGTTAAATATCATGCTAAATCGGCCTATCTTTAATTTATTATCCTCAGTAAAAGCTACGCTGCAAAACTAGTTTTTGAATTTATTATTTTTTTATTAATCGTAATGCAAGAGTGGCCTAAGCCGCTTAGGCCATTTTTGCATACCGTCATCACAAATTTTTGGCGGGACAGGCTGCTGTAATGACGAAGTGTACGTACGACGAGAGTGAAGATCTACCTACTCCGGATCCGAACCTGAATTTCTGGAAATGTATAAAACTTAATTCTTCAACTTCTCAAACTGTAATATTTTTATTGGAATTAAAAATGTGACTAAAACGTTCACTAACACAAAATAAATGAAGGAAAACGAACATGCCATATATAACTACAGTTGTGACAAAAAGGTGTTACTTTTGTAAAGGTTGTGACTTTTATTATATGTGAAGTAGAATCTAGGAATTCATATCTAGGTGTCGTCATCAAAAAATAGAGAAGCCAAATGTAAGGATTATAAGTTAATTTCAAATTTACCTACTCAAAATAAAGGTATACGAGGTGTGAATAAAGTCGATTAGAATTTCGCGTTGTATTATCTAGCTATGTTAGACATGACTGTGTTCTAATTTATGTCTATTCCGTGTAATAATAATCATAAGAAGCATCAAGTCAATGGGCAAAACCTAATTTTTATAATAATATGTTATAACAGGACAGGTAGACTGATTGTCGCTGGAAACGATAATACTTATATCTTAGAGTGGAGACCGCAATGAACGTAATGTAGGGTGTTTATCAAAGGATTGATATAGAATGCCTACGAGATCGAGGTGTCTGAAGCTCCTTGGGGGAGACCTTTGTTCAGCAGTGAACGGCGATATTTTGATAAAAAATCGAGAATGTCGTGCTCGCTTGCACCATTAATCGAAGGACTACTCCGAGATGAATTTTACATTACCCCACGAAATTTATAAATATGTATTTGTAATGTGTCTTTTATTATTCAAGAGCACCCTGGCAATGTTAAAAGTGCCTAAAACACTTTAGGCCGAAAAAACCTATTCTGAAAGTTTTCATACTAAAGCGGTCAGTGTACTCAATTCGGTACAACCCTGAAATTATATGAAAACTAAATTATTTTAATTTTTCACTTACATTTGCTGTTTTTGTAAATTAAGGTAAAACCTGTTGAACTAGTAGCCGACCCCAAATAAACTTGGGAATAAAGGCTAGGAAGATGATTGGTAATTTGCGTTTGACCTCTAATGGGTTAAGTTTTTTTTGATAAAACCGGAAGTATCCAGTACTAACATCTTTTATAAACGGCCTAACCTTGGTTATAGTGGTGAATCGGTAAAAGAACTTTAAATGCAAAAGTGGCCTAAGCCACACAAATAATACAAATATATGGATTTATTTCAAAATAACAAACTTCATTCTGAAGAATTTAGGACGGTAATTGCATAAAATATGCTGGACTAAAATCCACTACAATAAATTATATGCAAATTAATGTGAAATTCGTGATTATACAAAACCTATTAATTTCATACTGTTTGTCTCAAGGTTAAGCCACTTTTGCGCTGACAGCCTGATATATCGTTTTATTTTCCTCCAGGTCTTCAAGGGATACTAGAAAAAGACTTTGTATTGATGCAAGGACTCAAGAACGATTTAAACCGAAAATTGGCTGAAATCGAAGCTAACAAGGGAACGGTAAGTCAAGTTAATTTGGTAAAGTTCAGAATATTTACTTGATTCATCTCACACATTGTTTTTTTTCCTAGCCTTTATTCCCAAGTTTATTTGGGGTCGGCTACTAGTTCAACCGGTTTTACCTGAATTTCAGTTTGTCCACGGAGTGACTGGCATCGGACCTCCGCAACCCTAAGGGAGAATTGAAATTCGAAGATTGAACTAGTTTTCAGTATATTTGAGGGCACTGACTTCCCAATAACGAATGCCATAGATGTTCATGACAACCGGGACCGACGGCTTTACGTGCTCTCCAACACATCTATCTACTCGTAATTACTTTAAACGAGCTATTCTTGTATACATATAATCAGTCTAGATTAATTTAATCATCATCATCAACCATAGGTCTCTCCAATTGCACGCCACTTAGTTCGATCCTCGGCTTCTCGCATTCAGCTCCTGTGAGCCGTCTTGGGCAAATCATCATCCACCACTCAACTGTTCCCACCCCTAGTCACCCTGTTGGTGGTAAGAGGAGACTGAGGGAGCAAACTACGCAGGAAACAGCACTGCAAAGAGAAGGAAAACTTGGAACAAATTATATACAACCCGTTTGGCTAACGTGGTATAGTAGACCAAAATCTCCTTTCTAAGGAGATAGTTATGTCCAGCAGTAGACTGTTAAAGGCTTTTGATTATGCCGGTGACGGATTAAGAATACAGAGTGTCACCACCCCTATTCATCCCGCAGGTATCGTAAACGACGACTAAGGGATAAACTACGCAAGACAACATCAATGCCAAGAGAAGGAAAACTTGAAACCAACCCTATACCAACCCGTCTGGGCGGCGTGGTATAGTAGGCCAAAACCTCCTTTCTAAGGAGAGGCCTATGTCTTGCAGTGGACTGTTGAAGGCTGTTGATGATAACGTGTTCTTAAATTTTTACCTGAGGTGGAGCATTAGACACCAAAAATGTCAAACGGGAAAAAAATATCAGGGTAGGTATTTAGGGTCAGGTTGTTAGAAATATCGGTGATTATTGATATAGATATTATTGGTGACAATGTTACTTATTGCTCTTACAGATGCTTAATGCCGTGAACATAGGGGCTCCTTACTTAGCTCTGAAAATGTACGAACCATCGCATGTAGAGCCTGTGGACGAAATGCACGAGAGATACAAGAAAATAATGAGGTAATTATTTAATAAATAAATAAATCTTTTGGACATCTTACACACAACGCCATCTAGTTCCAAACTAAGCAGAACTTGTATTATGGGTACTAAACAACTGATATAAATACATAAACATACTTTTAGAATATACATAGAAAAAACCCAAACTCCGAAACAAATTTGCGGATCACACAAACACCTTTTCCGACCCGGGAATCGAACTCGTGACCTCAAGCACAGCAGTCGCATACACTCCCACTGCGCCACCGAGGCAGTATGTGATTGTTTTAAAAAAAAAACAGGTTATTTTACAACTGCTGGCATCTCATTCCTTGTCGTTTGTCTGACCTCTCACCCCATTCATCGTCAGACTGCACTGTTGACTTACTGAGTTAAGTGGCCGATACACCGCTTTTTACTGCACCAAGTGTAGTGGGTTCAAATTTCAAATCCTACACGGAATAACAATTTGTGAGATCGCTCAATTGTTGTACTGAGTCTGGATGGATTTTGTGTTCATTTCATGTTTATAAAGTTCCCCGCGATACAGGAATATATTCATAATGCGGAAGTTGTTTTAAAAAAAATAAAAAGAATAAGGGTTTGAATAAAGAATAACACGTAGGCGAAGCTATGGACGAGAGCTAGTTATTATGTAGACTTATTAACAATCCAGATTGTTCCCGGGTTCGAGTGTGGCAGTCACACCAACAGGCAGCGAGAAGTCGACACCGAGAAACTGCAAAAATCTAAAATTATGATGTGAGTGATTTTCATTAACTTTATTATTTAACTAGGTGAGCCCCGCGGTGTTGCCCGTGGGGTGAAACTTGTCTAGAAAATGTACAACACTTTGTGTGGTTGACAAATTGTTGTTCTGAGTCTGGGTGCTCTTTGTGTCCGTTTCATGTATGTTTGTAAAGTAGTTGTCTTTTAAAAGAAAAAAAGAAATTTTATATAGTTCTAGTTTATATTTCAAAGTGACTACCGTATGCGTCTGCTGTGCTTGAGGTCTTGGGTTCGATTCTCGAGTCGGACAATATGTTTGTATGATCCACAAATATTTGTTTCGGAGTTTGGGTGTTTTCTATGTATAATATGCATGTATTTACAAATAAAAAAGTATGTTTATGTTAGTTATTAACTAACTAATTATCAAGAAACAGGATATCAACTTCTCGAATCTAGACTAGAACACAGGTAAAAGTGAAAGAATTTTATTGATAAGGGTTTAATTAATCAGTAAAATGTAAATATTTATTTAAAACTTGCCGCTTAGACAGTTTAGGTGTTGCGTTCTTAGATATGTAGTGTAATCTTACGTTTGCATATTTTTCCATTACGGCTTTTATTAGTATTATTAAATGGTTAATCATTGGCGATTGATCGTATTGGTGAAAATTTATTAGGACGAGCAAATTGTGCCATTTTTTGTTACGAACCAGCTTGAACCCCTTCCTATCGCATTTATCCACATTTTTGTAAGTTTTTGATCCTTCGGATAGCTAAAATTTTAAAAATATAAGCAATGTATAAATTATGATGGAGTCATCATCAACAGCCTTCAACAGTCCACTGCTGGACATAGGCCTCTCCTTAGAAAGGAGGTATTGGCCTACTATACCACGCTGGCCAGACGGGTTGGTATAGGGTTGGTTTCAAGTTTTCCTTCTCTTTGCATTGATGTTTTCTTGCGTAGTTTATCCCTTAGTCGCCTTTTACGACATCCGCGGGATGAATAGGGGTGGTGACACTCTGTATTCTTAATCCGTCACCACACGGCAAATGATGGAGTACCACAATAAATTAAAAATCTAAACTTTATTTACACTTTTTTTACTTTTACATAATTATAATATTATAAATTATTTATATCTTTAATAATCATGCGTACTTAATAGGATCGTATAAAATATCGACAATCATAAATATCACAACACATCTCTAACACAAGCCGGCCGGCAGCGGCCGCATCCCGAAACTATCATGTGAGTGAGAGTATCAATAAAACACTTATCCATTGCGTTATTATACCAGCCGATTCATTGATCGATTCGCACTAAGTAAGCAATTGTTTTAAAAGTTTTAAGTTCCTAAAAAAAAGGATTGATTTGGTATTTCATCATGTTTTTAAAATGTTTTAATGAATTCAGTATGAAAAACTATAATATTATAGTACTTATATATGAAATTAGATGCCACCTTTCTTGTAATTTACAATACAGCTGTTATTTTTGAAAACAAACGCTGAACAACGCGGCATTTTGTCAAAAATCATGAGCAGTGAAGACGTCGCAAGTTGGCATTCGACTAATGTCCGAAAATGGCATCAAGCCGCTTTGAGGCCAGATGCGTTCACAAGCGTCACGCCTCAATTGCATATCTCCTGTGTTTTTTTGATCTGTGCCCGTACCGAAACCTGTACCGTACAGGTGTCATATCTGTCCTACCTATCTACAACTGACATATGACATAACTGACATGTGATTATGAGTCTTTTATCGCTAGTATTATGATTCTATTTAGCTTTAATGACACAATAGGTCAAGTTCATTCATTCAACTCTGATTACATATAGAAATGATAAATAATTAATTTGTACATGTTTTATACGAGAACTAGCTCAGTGGGCTAAGGGTGAAACTACTCTAAAAAGTAATCTGAGTTACTCCTTATAAAAAGTTTCATAAGTCTGTCCAGCCGTTCCAGAGATTATCTGTAACAAACAGAAAAAAAAATTTTTTTTTTTTGATGTAAGTACCGCAGTTAATAGTTTTTCACTCAATCCCCAGTTCCCTCGATTTCTCCAGATTCCTACCATCAGATTATGGTTGCCTTATCATGGGACCATATGGAAGGCACCAGTTTTCAAATAAAAAATAATGATTATCGAAGTCGGTTCACCCATTTCAAAGTACTGAAGTAACAAACAAAAAAATACAGTCCAATTGAGAACCTCCTGAGTCGGTTAATAAATGGTCTTCCTATCAAATTTCCTGTTTACGGTTTATATGATTAACATTATTACATTTAAAATTTAACAATTCAACGTATCGTTGAGGCGGCTTTATCCATATTGATCTATGTACTCGTTAATTATTTTACCATTTAAAATGGTTGTCAGATCCTTTTAAAGATGACAATTTGACAACTATTTCTTCGAGTAAAACGTAAGGATTGAATGCCTAGGGGTTTCAAAAGTTGCAAAAATTATCGGAACCTATTACTATAAATCTGACCATCCGGCGGTCCGGTATCTCATTAGCCGTGATAGTTAGATAGATACTTGGGCTTTGACTTAGTATTAATATTATAAATGCGAAGGTTATTTTGTTTGTCGCGCTTTGACGCCAAGACTTTTTTGAGATTTAAATGAAATTTTATAGATAGATAGTCTAGAACCTGAAGAAAGACGTAGGCGTCTTTACCACGACAATTGATTTACATGCGGTAGGAACCGGGGGCGAAAACTATTGTTAAAAATTTAAGTAATACTTCACAGATTTTTTCTTTCATATTATCGTAGAATTCGTAACAGTTACTTGTTCGTATTGATAACATTCAATAGGTTTGAAATACTTTTATTTTTATTCTTGATCCACTTGGAAAGGAACTTCCAAGGCCTTCCAAATTTTATTAATATTTCTTTACCCTTTTTAGGGTGCCGAAGTTTATGACTCGGAACTCTTATAGATTCGTCATGTCCGTTCGTCCGTCCCCCCTCTAAAAGCTAAACGGCCGACTCAAAAAGTCTGGAAAAAATTGTGAAGGTTGTCCATATAATGAACTTTGAAGGAGCACTGTAACGGGTTAGATGACTTTGTTAGTTCAGGAGTTATTATCTCTTTTAGAAGGCCTTTATTGAGAGACATGTTTCGACATAAATGTTGGACCTGAACGGAACGGAGGGTACTCGACCAGTGTAATGTAACAAAATGGATGCAAGATTCTAGAGTAAGTCAGATTTGATGGACATCATTCGTGTTTCGTTGGTGTGTGGGAGACCGGAGGCCCAATACTGCTCTTAGGTTCAGCTCATGCTTTCCATCAGGCAAAATAGTCACTTTGGAATTCAAAAAAAACCGTCCACTCGCCGCCATCCACTATAATTATGAGAGCGGTAAGCTCGCTTGCCCACTTTTTGCAAGGGAGTTTGCTGCGAAAATCGGCTATATAAGCCATCTCTGGGCGCATCAGCGCCAAGCCCTATAAGGGGTCGAAGTGGTCGCCATGACCGAAATCGGTCGGATTGTTATTATTATTCGAGTAAATGAAAAGGAAGAGAAATTAATTTTTGATACTTTTCACTAAAAAGGTGAGGTTTACCGGGAGTTTAGGTTCGGATACCCTCACTTTCTTAAGGATTTTGGTGGGCTGTATTCTGTGATTCTTGAGTTACAGAAGTCCATTTTGGTTGGCTCAGTGCGTGTGCGACTGCTGTGCTTGAGGTCTTGGCTTCGATTTTCGGATCGGACCAAATATTTCTATGATCTGCAAATATTTTTCTATGTATTTACAAATAATATCATCATCATCATCAACAGCCTTTAACAGTCCACTGCTGGACATAGGCCTCTCCTTTAAAAGGAAGTTTTGGCCTACTATACCACGCTGGCCAGACGGGTTTGTTTCAAATGTGTATTATATGTATCGTAACATCAGTTATCTAGTACCCATTGTACATGCTCTGCTTAGTTTGGGACTAGACTACTTTGAGGGTTGTGTCAAATGTCCGAAAACAACGACAGTAGTCAGTTTTTATTAAAGGGCTTTGTTTTTTTTTAAATGCCCAAAGTATCAAAATCATTAATTCCACCTATTGGTCAACAGGGCGATAAGCAGAATAATTGCCTCACTGTGTTAGATTGAGTTTGTTACACTGTATTTACGGTCTCATTTGTGAATATCTTAAAAATATATATTAATGACAGACTACAATAAAGCTTCATACATAATAATGAATAATTCAATGCATTCTGGATTGTTTTCATTTCCATTATCATCGACTACCCATAATGTCCACCTGATGGGGCAACACTTAAACATTGTATATAAAAAAATCGTGAGGTGCGTGTCAGGCCACGCATAGAATAGAGTTCCGTATTCACCCATAACGACACGAGATTTTAAATGTTCAATGTATAATTGTAATGTTTACTTAGTATTCAGATTTTTTTGTACGAAGTTTTTCAAGAAATGTATTTTACAAGTTAAACCTCTATAACTCCTGAACTTACAAAGCATTAAAAACAAAGACGAACTTCAATGATAAACTTAGACCGTTATACCATGAATTTTTCCAGATTTTTTGAGTAAGCCGTTTAGCTTTTAGAGGCGGGTGGAGGGGGGACATTGGAGCCCAAAAAAGTATACGTATATCAAAAAAGCGATTACATCTTTTTTATCTATATTACAATTAATCTCTGAAACGGCTTTTGCGTTTTTGACGTGACTTTCGCTGGCAAGGACAACATAAGGAGTAATATATAGGCTACTTTCTGTTAGAATAATGTAATCTAACCCCTATGCCCCCAAGTCCCACGGCATTAACAAGAACAATACTGGGTAACAACGCGGGACTTAGTTAGTTGTCAACATAAGTATACGGGTACCAGCTGACTATAGCTATTAAACACAGTCGCGGCCTTGACTATCACTGAAAAAGAATATAAAATAAATTAAAAGGACGGTAAACATTTTTTTTTGGAGCTACCCACAAAAGAACAATAACATTCAAAATGCGGATTTACTTTAAACAATATTTTTATTGTTGTATTTAAAACCAATTCGATTTAATAGGGTTGTCATTTTTTTTTTTAATTTAATTATATTATAAAGCATACATTAACATGATGCAGGCACCACACTTCGTTATGCGCTATTCGTTATGTGTCTACGCCGTATTCGCCCAAATATTAGTTATGCGCGCAAACAACAAACATGCCATCCACACTTCGAACTGGTATGCCAATAAGCATCAAATAAGGCAAATATGTGTGTTGCAGAGATGTGTCATTGTCATTTTTATGGTAAACGAAACGAATACTCTCCAGACTTCGCCATATGCGCGCGAATAACCCGCCTAACGAATAGCGCATAGCGAAGTGTGGTGCCTGCTTGACAGTAGCCATACGGAGGCATTTCCCTTTTATCAAAGTATTAGTTTAAATGGACATATAACTTACACTGTTAAGTTATGACATAGAATGTGTTTATGTATTTGTGTGGATGTATGTGTGAAATCTATACAAACAAATAAAATTGGAGTGTCTTTTTGTAATATAAAAGAACCAGTTTTTACTAAATGCATATTATCAAATATACATACGGTATTAATATTAAAAAGCAACTTTATAAATTTTTTTTGTCTGACTGTTTGTCTGTTTGTTCCGGGTAATCTTTGGAACGACTGAACCGATTTTGACGGGACTTTCACTGGCAGAAAGCTGATTACTTAAGGAGTAGGCCAATTTTTGTAGACTAGCTACGCTCCCCGGCGTTACTTGTGATTTACAACAATAACGGTGGGTAATACCGTGGGTCTCAGCTACTTATAAATGTTTTATTATAATTGCTATGTGTGAGTTCACGGTAATAGGTGTTTTTTTTTGTAAATGCGACTAATAAAAAATACAAAAAAAATAAACAAACACGCTTTTAAACTAAAAAATAGAAAATATTTTTAATGTAACAAAGCGTGGGGCGACGTTATTGAAATGTTTTTTAAAACTATTTTTTAGAAAAAATACTAATTTGTTTAAACTTTTTTTGTTTTATTTTTTTCAAATTAGTGTATTGTCATCGGTGCTCGATAAATCTACAAAGTTTGAACGAAATCTGGCCGTTTTAAGTGGGTCAAAATCGCACCCAAAGGAGTTGGTTACAAACATACAAATAAACATACAGGTGAAGCTAATAAAAAGCGTGTAAAAAGTGCAAAAATTTACAAACAGTTTTGTATCGGAAAAGTGGCTCCTCTACTCCGCCGGATTATAATTTATGTAAAAATGAAGCTATCAGTTTAAAAACGAACTCAACGTAATTAAATGGTGAGTAATAGCACATACTCATAAAGATAAAACTGTAATGACTATTTTAGTTAGAAAAACAAATAATAAGAAATATTTAGATAAAGAATAACAATAAAGATTAAAAATTTAAGATAGCGTGCCATCTAGCGAAAACAGCTCAAATTTTTAGTAAACACAACTTCTGCATCGCGCAAATAAAATTCTCGAGTTAATAAATCTATATTTTTCATTTCACGGGCGATGGTTGTATATTTAACTGTAATGTATAAAATGTCTTTAACAATCAACATACAGTTGACTATCATTTCATTCTATATTTATATTTAAAAAAAATACGTGTGACACTCAGGAACTGCCGCGGTAAAGCATAGCATTTTTTATCGCAATTATAATTATTTATTTTTTATTTATGCAGTATTTTTTTGTCGTTTTACCAACATACATTCTAACACTATTATTGCCAAACAATATAATCATCCTATTAACCGAATGACAGTGACAACTAAACAGGTAACTTAATGGTAATATGATCATATCTATGGAATAAAAAAACACTATTCAATTCAACAGATTCATTTCAACAGATTTCACTATTCAACAGATTCAGTAAGACGGTACTAGAGGACGCGGACGCTATGTATTGTGCCTACGATATCCCTTCATATGACGCATGCCAGGCGCCCGTTATTTTTCCTTGTCACACTGCAGTTACAATCATATTCTCTATTCTTTTTTAACACGGGGTGTTAGGTTTGTATTGTGCCTGAGATATCCCTTCCATTTGATTTATCTATGACAAATGCCAGGCGCCCGTTATTTGTCCTTGTCGCACTGCAGTTACAATCATATTCTCTATTCTTTTTTAACACGGGGTGTTAGGTTTGTATTGTGCCTGAGATATCCCTTCCATTTGATTTATCTATGACACATGCCAGGCGCCCGTTATTTTTCCTTGTCGCACTGCAGTTACAATAATATTCTCTATTCTTTTTTAACACGGGGTGTTAGGTTTGTATTGTGCCTGAGATATCCCTTCCATTTGATTTATCTATGACAAATGCCAGGCGCCCGTTATTTGTCCTTGTCGCACTGCAGTTACAATCATATTCTCTATTCTTTTTTAACACGGGGTGTTAGGTTTGTATTGTGCCTGAGATATCCCTTCCATTTGATTTATCTATGACACATGCCAGGCGCCCGTTATTTGTCCTTGTCGCACTGCAGTTACAATCATATTCTCTATTATTTTTTAACACGGGGTGTTAGGTTTGTATTGTGCCTGAGATATCCCTTCTATTTGATTAATCTATGACGCATGCCAGGCGCCCGTTATTTGTCCTTGTGGCACTGCAGTTACAATCACATTCTCTATCCTTTTTTCACACGGTGTGTTAGGTTTTTTTCGTTACGGAATTTCTTGATTCGGTCGCCGCGCTCAAAGCCCGCGATGAAAGCTATGCAATAGCTTCAAATTGTCGAGATCTCTGAATCTGAACTGATTTCAAAAATGCCAATACAAAGCCACATCATTGTAGGCTGTAGATTAACTTGAATAATAATTACACGATAACACGCGGGCGGAGCCGCTCTCAAAATCTAGTATTTGATATTGATACAGTTCGGGTCTTTATCTGTTCAAATACTATTAAAAATAAGACACGGTTTTGAAGCTTTGAAGTTTTATGTTATTCGTGACTGGTGTCAACCCTATCAAGTCTTAACATACCAACATTGATTTAAATAAAGTATTACAGTTTATATTCATTGCTCGCATTTAAGTAATCGTGTTGTGTTCTGTAAACATTATATAGATACTGACTCCATACACCAATGTTAGTAAATTTTATCACGTTATCACATAACACCGTCCTTATCACTGGTTTTGAGTAATCTTCACATCTTAAAAAGTACATTAATTTGGTTATTTCGTCACGGACGCTGGTGGACTAAAGACGACTTTTTATTTGACTCATTGACGGTTACAAAAATAAAATGTTTGCGACTGTGAAATTAGGGAAGAAGAATGGAGAGTTAGCGAAGAAGTTATTTGAAATAAGATCGGTGACGTTATTAGCGAAGAAGAATTATTCTCAAAGGGAGAATTTCGATGAATTCTACAAGTTTTATAGTGATAAAGTTTGTCATGATGATCGGTATAAGCCTTTGAATGGGAAGGATTACGACAGGTTCATTAGCTTGAGGGCGTCGAGGAGGGAACCGGCAGTTACCAGGCAAATCAGTAAGTGGTAGAAAATAGCATTATTAAACTTACTTTGGCTATTCAACCATAGATGTGTTCTCATTCTAACTTATGTCACGCTTTTTACTATTTTTAAATTATATTCTTTATTATACAGCAAATAAGATAATCATTTTTTTTTTATGAAAATTATCCTAGCCTCTAAACTTTTTTTCGCAAATAGTTAGTTCCCAACATAATAATTAAAAAACCTAACGTAACCAAATAAGAATGAAAATACCTAAGAATGGCTTTATTTAAGTAACAAATTATTAATTATTCACTATCCATATAATACAGTATAATATTATTCTTTTTTATCAAAAAACCTCTTACGACGCCCACGGGATAAATAGGGGCCGTGACACTCGGCATTCAGAATCTACACGGGCAAAATTAAGAACCAATAATTTTAACAAAAAAACCGACTTCAAAGAAAAACTATTCTGAGTACACTAATCGCGACTCAATTTCTCTAGGATCTTATCATCAGGTCCTGGTTTCCTTATCATGCGTCCACATGGGAAGCACCAGCTTTCAAATAAAAAAAAAACTAAATCGGTTCAGTCAGTCGAAAGTTCTGAGGTAACAAACAAAAAAAATACAGTTTAATTGAGAACCTCCTCCTTTTTTGAAGTCGGTTTAAAAGTTTGAAACCCTGCAGCCTTATTTATATAAGTATTGATTCTTTTTTGCTTTAATGACACAATAGTTCAAGTTCATTCATTCAACTCTGATTACATATAGAAATGATAAATAATTAATTTGTACATCTTTTATACGAGAATTAGCTCAGTGGGCTAAGGGCGAAATTAGTCCATTTATTATTTTAGATTGATTTTATATTAATGTTGGGTATGGAAGAACAAGGGTACAAGGGAAGAGGAATGCCGAATATGGTGGATGGATTGTGTGAAAGAAGATATGGCTAGGAAGGGAATTTAACAGTGAAATGACGAGTGATAGAGAAAGGAAGAATATAACCTACTGCGCCGACCGCAAATAAAATTGAGATAAGGGCTGTCATATGATGATGATGATGATAAATGGTTTAAAGCTATCAAACGAAAGGAAGAAAAAATGATACAAATTTTGAATGATTCAGTTTAAAAGTTTTATTTAATTTATAAACCTGAATAGTTTGTTGTTTAGATTATAAGGTATTTGGTTTCAAATTCTCATTATCTTGCCTCCATGGTAACGTAGTATGATAACATAGAACAACAGTGTTAAACATATGCCCATTTAGGCTAATACTTTGACAGAGATCCTGCAAATAGCCACTCCTTACAGTGTTGATCTACGGCCGCAATATTTACATATAAATTGTTTATAAAATGTAATATTGACTGATGTAGCAATGATAAGTGAATGACGTGCCACTTGTGCAGATAATAATTTTTATTCAATTAAAATTTAATGTCAATGGCCAGTTATCATAAGAATTAGTTATCATTAATCAGAAAATAATTGCTTTTGTAGCCATACAGGGACAGACAACTGGTGATCATGGCTAATAAATAATACGTAGCGATGGTCCAGTGTTTTTCTTTATTCTTTTTTTATTTAGAGACCTTTAGTCCCATCGTATCTTATCCGATGTTAGTCTATATTACAAGGTCAAAGTTTGTAATACGTAAATATTTCTAATAAGTCAAGTGCAGCATTTAAAATAAATATTTCGGACAATTACACACAACGTTATCTAGTCCCAAGCTAAGCAGAGCTTGTATTATGGGTACTAAATAACTGATATAAATACATAAACATACTTTTTTTTCGTAAATACATACATATTATATGTAGAAAAACACCCAGACTCCGAAACAAATAGGTACTTGTGGTCTGCTAAAATGTTGGCAAACATCATAAGTTCAGGGGTTAGTGACTGTAAAGCCGAATGCCATGGGTTCGATTTTCACTAAGGACAAAGAAATTTAGTAACGATTTATTGTTTTGTGTCCGGGTGTAATCATCTATATACTCTGCTATGCAACTCTGTCCTCGTGCTGTTGTAGCAAAGAGTAGCCTATTCCCTTCCTCAATTATCAAAGTATCTTAATGAAGCGATTTAGCCGTGAAAGTGTAACAAGACAGACAGAAGACCAACCTAAAATGACAGCATTCGTGCGCCTTTCGTTGGTGAGTGTGAGACCGGAGGCCAAATCATTCAGCATCATTCTCGCAGCCTCTGAACCCCGGGAGAATGATGCAGAAACATCTCACTTAGCCGCCATGGTGGGGGTCATCATGCTGCATTAAATGCACTCACAATTCTACTCATGCTTTCCATCAGGCAGTGTAGACTCACTTTGGCTGAATTAATAAAAAAAAGTTTCCGGGCCCCCTTTTATTTAAACCGCAGAGTGGGACACCATTTCCCATATACCAACACTATAACCCTGCCGCAAACCCCGGTAGAATATGGCCCGTGGTAGTATCCGTACCTAAGCTAAAAAAAGAGAGCTCGCTTCAAGTTCTCCTGCTCTTTGGAGTGATGTTGTCCTGCGTAGTTTGACATTCAAGCCGAGCCCTCTTATCACACCCATATTTGACACAAACAGTTTTGATAAACGGACTTCCTCTGTGATACTCAGAAGCGATAGCTTTTGCGTAATTCAAGTAGAGCTGGCCTGACTGCCGTTATCTTATTTTTTGTAAAGACTACATTTATTTATTTACTATACTGTACTTTACAAACCACTTCCAAGGCAATAGCGTAGAACTAAATAGGTATATTTGTAACCAGTTGAGTCCCGCAGTGTCACCTGTCGTTATTGATATTAATTATAAGTAAGCAGAGCTTAGTTGGAGGCCATCGAGCGGCTTAAAAACATCCATCGGGAGGATTACGTAGCCACAACTTGTCTTGTTATTCCCTAACCCGCAATCGGCCAGAGTGGGGACATAATAATGTGTCCTTAACCCTCTCTTGAGAGGAGATCCGAGTGCATCAGTGGGACATTATGGGTTGATGATGTTATGATGTAAGCAGATTAAAGCTAGCCTAAAAAATAACCTAATTTACTCATTATGTCATCAGCTGTCTGATGATTCCAATGAGGCCCATTCATTCTGCATCATTCTCCGGCCGAGAGAATAATGCGCCTCATCATTTTGCATTGTTTTCAATACTCCTGGATTCTGCTCATGCTTTTCATCAGGCAGAGTAGAGTGGAGACTTTGGTGGGCTTTAACAAAAAAAAAAGCGGCCAAGTGCGAGTCGGACTAGCCCATGAAGGGTTCCGTACCAGCAAGTAACATCATATAAAAGTTCTTGTAGTTCGTTGTAACTTTCATCGATGTTTTTATACTAGTGTATTGATTGGATGAAAGGTATATTGCGTGTTACGATTTATGACGTATAAAAAAAAAACTACTCACTAGATCTCGTTCAAACCAACTTTCGTTGGTGGTTTACATGGTAATGTACAACATATATTTTTTTTAGTTTTATCACTCTCTTATTTTAGAAGTTAGAGGGGGGGGGACACACACATTTTTCCACTTTGGAAGTGTCTCTCGCGCAAACTATTCAGTTTAGAAAAAAATGATATTAGAAACCTCAACATCATTTTTGAAGACCTATCCATAGATACCCCACATGTATAGGTTTGATGAAAAAAAAAATTTCGAGTTTCAGTTCGAAGTATGGGGACCCCCAAAATGTATTGTTTTTTTTCTATTTTTATATAAAAATCTTAATGCGGTTCACAGAATACATAGACTGACCAAATTTCAACAGTATAGCTCTTATAGTTTCGGAAATAATTGGCTGTGACATACGGACGGACAGACAGACAGACAGACTTGACGAGTCTATAAGGGTTCCGTTTTTTGCCATTTGGCTACGGAACCCTAAAAACGACCACCTTTTAAGCTACTTTTTACCAAATATAAATAATATTTTTATAAAGATGTTATTTTATTGCTACGCGTTCAAAAGAAATAATAATATTGTTGGAAATGCAATAAATAATAAGTTGTTCAAGTTACCGTGACTTTGTTTTAAAATGTGTAGGTAAAAAAATATTTATGAAGCGTTCACAGCCGAGTGACCTTAGGTGATTGGAAACACTCACCGAGGGTAAACTATGACGTCACGATTATACCCACATGGGTGACAGTCTGTGGCTTGATATGAGCGTTTCCGGGATTCGGAGGTCACGTTGTTATCTAAGATAACAGTCATGAAGTTTAGTTGGAGGTCTTCGGGCGTGTGGCGACTTCCACATACAGCGCAACGTATATTTACAACAGCGCCATCTACCGAAGAAAGATTGAACTACGAAGAAAACACATAACGATCCGTACGGAGTAACTACTAATCCTGAGTCGCGAGATTGACATTCTCGCGCCGATTAGTATATATACAGCATCCCAATATCAACTGTTGGGCAGTAGCCCGCCAGGAACGATCACCTCCCTTTGTGTTGGAGGAACGTCGTGTTCCTCCAACACAAAGGGAGGATCCGTTCCTCTACAGGCGGTTTAAAAACATCCAAAGATTTACGTAGCAACAATATGTTTAGCCAGCCCACAACCCGAACTCGGCCACTCCGATAAGGCCATACGGCCCTACTAGTGTGGACGTATGGCCTTAACCCTCTCCTGAGAGAATGTTATGGATTGTTGATGGTGATGACATGAAATACGAGCTACTTTCAAATTCAGATTCAAAGTCTTTTCAATACCAATATCACGGACATTGGTAGTACTGAACTAATAAATCTTCTGTATTATGATAACGTTGTTTGAACTAGATAATAATATGACGTCAGTGGGCCACAATGCTTCTGAGATAAAAATTATCTAAGATCTTGAAAAAGATTGAGGACACAGAGGAAAACAAGATGTTTATGATATTTGGAGGCAGATTCTTCTTTTATCATCTATACATCTGCCGATCGTGAGGTCTCGTATTTGATTCCCGTCTAGGGTCAAGTTTTGTTGGGGGTTTTCCAACATGAAATTATTAATAACAGCGCGGAGTTTGGTAATTTGGTGATAATTCACGTCCGTCCGAAGATGTCCGAAATATTTATTTATTTTGAGTGACATAAATTATATAAAGTAAGTAATTCATGTTGTACTTTTAATATGAAAAATAACGGAAATGAATCGTTACCACTAGATAAAAAATAAAGTAAAGGAAGTAGGAAGTTGATGGTAGAAACGATTTCATGAATGTGAAGGTTATCATTAAAACCGAAACTAGATTTAGTTCCAATTTAGTTCCCTTTAATTGTTTTATAGCTAGCTAGCTACACACGTTACCGAGTCTTAATCGTCTATTAAAAATGTTTCCCATAAAAAAGGTTATAGTTTTTTGTTTTGGAAAAGTGTAAACCCCCACGGGCCGGCACTCCACCGGAGTTTGCGGCGGGGCGGTGTGCCGGAATCGGACCTACTATTAAGACATCTGTTAAAGTAAACCAAACTTAAAAGATAGACATATGTTGATGTGGACTTTCTTTTAGAAGAGAAACAATTCTTCATACATTATCATCACGAATCTTTAACCATTAAGGCTCTCAAAAGAAATAATTTTTCCCTGTTTTTAAATAATGTTTTATTGATACTCCGCTGTTATTGGTCGTTGCATGATTATAGTACGGTTAACGGTTTAAGATCTTTATTTCTCACTAAGAATTAACATAAATTCACTTACATGAGAAAAACACTTACATAACTTATAACAAAACACAAGAGTACGCACAGAAACCTTAATTAATCACAATTATTTATAATAATTTTTCAAACTATCAGAAACACACACACGAGGGTATGAAATGAATTATTTAATTTAGTTGCACCGGCCGGTGGCATAAGACGGTTCTATTTTCATTAAAAAAAAAATCTTTAGTTTAAAGTAAGTTTATAGCTATTGTATATACTTTTTATATATAAAATATATTCTCGATGAATTGACTATCTAATAGTGAAATAATTTTTCAAATCGGCCTAATATTTCCTGAGATTAGCGCGTTCTAACAAACAATCTCTTCAGCTTTATTATATTAGCATAGATTATTATTTACTGAGTCCTAGATTAGATAATGTAATTCTTTGATTGATGTTTTATCAGTCAAACGTAAGCCACATGTGTCACCGAGATTACAATCATAAATCATAAGACTGCTTGCATTTTCCTGTAGACTATTTTTATCTGCAGCATAAGGGTCAGGTGTGTATTGCCATGCTGAGTGACCCTCCCGTCCTTGCCCTATAGGTTATATTATAGAACCTTGTTGGGATTATTGGCGCAGAGGATAATGAAACACGTCTTCGTCTCTGCTGTTCAACAGTTCGGTTTATTGTGTGCACGAAATCTTTATCAGTTTCTTATTTCACTCAACACTCAATGGTCTAATGTAAACCGTTTAGTTATTTATGGAGGCTTGAGTTTTTGTTACAACCAACAAACCTCAAAGAGAAAATTTAATTAGAAAATATAGGATGATGGAAATGAAAAGAATTGGATGTGTTTTTTTTTCATATCAATAAACAAATAAATAAAATTGGTATCTGTATGTAGTATCAAATGAACAGTAAGTTTTGTCTGTCTGTCTGTCGGCTAGTCTAATACAGGCTAATACATGTTTGGAACTTATTATAATATATTTTTAGAACGTTCAAAACAACACAGTTCTTTCACACACTATTTTTTATTAAACTTTAACATTGGAAGCTCTCAAAAGGTATTATTTTGTCCCGGTTGTGTAACATTTTTACACACAACGCTATCTAGTCCCAAACTAAGCAGAGCTTGTATTACGGTTAATAGACAACTGATATAAATACATAAACAGTTTTTTTGTAAATATATACATATTGTACATAGAAAACACCCAAACATTTGCGGATCACACAAACATTTGGTCCGACCCGGGAATCGCGCCCGATACCTCTTGATCAGCATACGCTAGCCACTAGACCAACATGGCAGTCAGCTATTATCACGTTCAACCAAACAAACAAATTCTTCATCTTGGTAATATTCAGTATAAGTAAGATGATGGATCTTCTGACTCATATTCATCTAAAAATTCCACCCAAAAGTAGCATAATATTGATCGTCGTGTGTCAGTTTTAATCTTATTTTGCATTTCAATCAAGTTTTTTAGGTGTAAAAATAATAATTGTTGTTCGTTCCGCTAGGTTCCAGTAGATAATACGCTGTTTAGTTAGTGTAATTTTATTTAATTGTAGTCAGTGGCCCCGTTACGGTTTGCTTGGTGTAGACAGCAGAATACGTCGTATGAATTATACTGGTAGTAATCTTCTTGTAATCACCAAATTTAAGTAGACAAAAATTTGCTAGATTGAATACTTTAATCTTATTGAATTACAGTCAATTTTTAAATATCACACGCATGGTTGTTTAGTTCAGAACCAACTAAAAGTTCATTAGAGACACATGTTTATCAGTTAAAAACTTTTAACAAACATCTATTGAAGATTCATCAACAGCCTTCTACAGTCTACGTCTGGACATAGGCGTCTCCTTAGAAAGAAAGTTTTGGCCTACTATACCACGCTGGCCAGACGGGTTGGTATAGTTATTATTATTATTATTTAGTATGACACACTAGCAGCTAAAGAGCTGATGCGTGTGTTTCAAATTAGCTTGGAGATATGTTTGTCGAGCCTGTTCTTAAAGCAGTTTAGTGTGGGAGCCATAACCACGCTCTCTGGAAGCCTGTTCCAGGCTGTCACAACTCGGTTAGGTAAGGAATATAGTGTTGGTTTCAAGTTTTCCTTCTCTTTGCATTGATGTTGTCTTGCGTAGTTTATCCCTTAGTCGCCTTTTACGACACCCGCGGGATGAATAGGGGTGGTGACACTCTGTATTCTTAATCCGTCACTACACGGACATCTATTGAAGATTGTACCTTATTAACAAAATAACTTTCGATCTAGCTTCATAAGACATGATAATTTACATAATTGTGATTTTGATTGATACATCCACAGAAATTAAAGAATTTCTACATTAATACATTATTTTTGGCGATATGGCTACCATTTGTACATTAATATATTAGTATTTTTAAGTTTTAATCTGTAATTCAGTGTACAAATAACGAGTTTTCTGTCGATCTATCTCAAACACCTGTCCCTAGCTGTCAAACGTTTCATTCAAAACAAAGACGTGCTTCGATACCAAAAGCTAATAACTTGTCGGTGGCATTTCTATCACACTCTTGACATTGGCAGAATGGTCGACATCGGCACAGTTTGCCACAAAATAAAAACTTACGTCAGTATGAAGTTTGTTCTGGCAGCTTGCTAAACTACACAAGACAAAGGCACTATAAAGAGAAAACTTGAAATAAAATCTTCATCAACCCGTCTGGCTGTGGCCTGGTGTAGTAGGTCAAAATTCCTTTGATTATTTTAGGATGTTCATGATGATGAAGGATCATTTAGTATGTAGAATAGTCACGTTGATTGCAGACGGACTAGAACCACCTAATAATGACAGCATTCTTGCTGTTGTATTTCGTTGGTGAGTCTGAGACCGGCAGTCCAATCATTCATGCCTACCCTCACAATGAGGATGGTGACCCCTACTCTTAGATTCTACTAATGTTTTCCATCAGGCAGAGTATAGTCACTTTGGTTGACTTAAATATATAAAAAACAACATAACTGTAACTCAAACTGATTATTGTTAAGAAAATAGGCACTAGAGTTAAATTTAACACGTTTGAACAAATGCTAATATGTAATAAACTATTCTTTCGGAAGCGGTCTTTGAACTCGAGTGTTGATCACGTGTCTATGAAAATTAAAAAGTTTGTTGTATTTTCTTCAGAAGAGGCACTCTATCCAAGTGACCTTAGGTGATTGGAAACAATCGCCGAGGCTTAGCAACTACGGCGCGGTCAGTAGCTAGATGCACCCATCTAGCTGTAGCACCCACCGTTCTTAAAGCTAGCTCGAAAAATCTGACAAATTCATGATAGTAGCCCATATGATGAACTTTGAAGGAAAACTATAACCATAGCTTTCTTAGTTAAGGAGTTATAGAAGTCTAACTTGTAAAATGCGTTTTCTTTGAAAATTACATGCAAAATTAACGAAATAAAAACTAAACATGTGTCTAATGTAAAAATCAATATAGTAATAATAATAAGTATATATAATAATAATAGTAAAAAATACCAACCGATTTTTTATGGACCAATACCAGTCCTATGGTCATCTCAAACTCAAGAGTCATAACTCCTTTGACGATGTTTTCGTTTAGTGTCTCACATTATACTCTATCCATTTTCTTTCTTACAATTTATTAACCTTCCGCCCTTTTTACCCAACTAAGACGTAAGATCATGTTTGGCATTATATGTATGTTACCGTAACATCTAAACTACTGAACGGAATTTGATGAATGAGGTGTTAATAGTTTTGTAATAATGTACCACCCTACGCAGTGCTGGATTTACACATTTGCCGCCCCAAAGCTTTAAAATTCTTGCCGCCCCTACTGGCTCCTAAAATTAGATACACTTTTCACAATTAAGTTAATTCCTTTCTTTAGGAAAAAAATTAGTTACTAGATTATTTTTATAACTTTGGTTTTTTTAAGCTAAGCAAAGCTTGTTTTTTACTGCACTACTTATAAGGTTTGGTAAGCTAAGGAAGATAGGTAAGTAAGGCCCGATACTGCTAACCATGCACCTTTTTTTTTGCGGGGAATGCTTTTCGCACCATATGCCCTCCGTGGAGGAGACGGAGGGCGTATATGGGAATCCCGGCGAACCGGTTTACCCACTAAACCCCGCGGCGGCCTACCTTGGCAGTCGGGAGGAGCTCTAGGAACGCATCAGCGACTTCTGGAGTCCCCACTACGTTACCCCATGATTGGGGTACTCAATAAATTACCCTTGGGGCAGGACGATATCGCGCCTCTCACGGTTTTACACAGTAAAAGGCGGAACATCAACCCGCCCCAGACGAAACCCTTCAGCCGAACCGGGGTGTCGCCTACTCGAGTCGCTTGCAGTGGTCACATTTTCCCAAGATGGAGCCGCAACGACCCTTAGGCAACGATTGGGGACTAGCTGCCTCTACCGCATCCCCTTCGCCGCCTCCTTCGAGCGGGATCGGCCCTTTCCCGATGCCGCTCTGCGGACTCCTTCTGGAGCATTAGGTTCTCACAGAAGGAGACCGCGGCCTCCCACCCTTTATCACTGGCCAGCATTGCCGCCATCAATGCTGGCAGTAACAGGGTTCGTCCGATCTGCCCGACCAGGTCTCGACGCTTGGCATCCCGCGCAGGGCAGTCCGCTAGCGTATGCTGGGCGGAGTCCCCGTCGGACCCGCAGTGATTGCATTGTGCCGTAACCAAACGTCCGATTCTATTTAGATACTTACCGAAACAACCATGTCCGGTGAGTTCTTGAGTCAATCGGTAGGTGACACAGTCGGTCCTCTCTATCCAAGCTTTGAAGCTTGGCATAACGGCTCCAAGAGCGCGTTGGCTGGCACAGCCCTGTGTTTCGAGCCGTGCCCTCCAAGTGCGTGTGTGCGTTCTGCCGTAGTATTTTAGGCTCATGATCGTACGGTAGCCCCGTACGATCCGAATGGCCATCAGCCGCAGCAGACTCCTAAGTTGAGCCTTACAGCGGGAGGAACCCGCCAGGTCCTTAGACCAGACGTATGCCCCATAGAGGACCATGGATCGCACGACGCCCATGTAGAGACAGCGAACTTCTTCACTTGGTCCCCGAGATTGGGCAGCAGACGATGGTACGCCCCTGCTACCCCTCGAACCCGGGGTACTAATCGCCTGAAATGCTCCTCGAAGCTCCACCGACTGTCCAGGATGAGGTCTAGGTACTTTATGTACTGGCCCACCCGGACTTGTGCCACCCACTCGGAAACGCGAGCTGGGTAGTTCCTGGCGCTTACGTAGGCCATGGAAACAAATCGCCTCAGTTTTCTGAGGCTCAGATCACGAATCTTTTCCACAACACAAGCCACTGCCTGCTCGGCGAGCAGAAGCACTTCCTCGAAGCGTGACCCTCTGGCCAGTATTAGGGTACCGTCCGCATAGCAGACGACACTTAAGCCAGAGGGCAGACTGGTGCGAAGGACCGCATCGTATGCGAGGTTCCATAATGATGGGCCCAATACAGAGCTCTGAGGAACCCTGCAACACACTTCCCTTCGATTCTCCACCCCGTTCCGATCCACAAACTTCACCGTCCTGTCGCGCAGGTAGACTGTCAACGTCAATATATCCAAAAGTTTGCAGTACTTGGTCGGCAGCGGCGGGGTATCGACAAGACATGTCTTGGTCGTGTTGGTTATCTGGGCCTGATCCTTGACGGTAGGTGGCTCTTCGACGAGCACTTCCGAAAGCTTGCTCCGAAGCTGGTCGACACTGCCTGCGCACTTTAATGACTTCTGCCCAATTTGGGTAGAGCCAATGTCGCGACGAGACAACTGTACATGGGAGTTGTCTGGTCTATGGCACTGTACGATGCACCGGTGTGGGCGGCGGCTATGACCGCCCAAAATATGGCATGCCTCCGGTGACCCCAGAGGATATTGGTGGTTTGAGCCATATACGGTTACCGCGGTCACAACCTTCTGCGATCTATGCCATGGTCATGCTACCCTGAGTGTGGCCAAAAATGAAAGGAAAAATTTCTCCTCCATCCGCTTCAGTGGCCTTCAGGCTTCAATGGAGGCGACGTCCACGTATGCCGTACGTCGCCATGGAGAGATAAGCAATTAATGGCACTCGCTTCAGTGAGAGGAAGCACTAGGAGAGGTTCAGAGGGTGTAATAACAGGTTCCTTGGACCCCTGCTATTTCAGGTGCAGAGTGGCACACCATTTGATTTTAGTCGGTTCGATGCCGTTGCAAGCTCCGGTAGCGTGACGGCTCGAGGGGGTTTCCACACGTCAAAAAAAAGGTGTTTTAAGTGGTCGCCACTCTGCATTCTACTGCGCAAAGTGTGGTGGGTTCCTACGTGGGAAAACACTTTGTGCAATTCACAAATTGTTGTCCTAAGTCTAGGTGTTCTCTGTGTTAGTGTTATGTAAGTTTGTAGAGCTCACCGCGACACAGGATTTATACTCCTTTTGGTTGGTTGCCTAAAATAAGGTTTTTTTTCTGTACCAGTTTAGTTTTTGGGCCATTTTGCCGCCCCCCTAATTCTGCCGCCCCAAGCTTCAGCTTTTTCAGCTTATATGGTAAATCCGGCCCTGACCCTACGAGTTATAGTTTTAAAACTTTTTCTTGTTTGTCTAAATTACGAAAAACTTTAATTAATAATCAATCAGTTTTAATTTACGCCAGTCTAATAGGGAATTAGTTTCGTTTGTATTTAATACATATTAAATATATAAATTAATTAGTTGAGGTAAATAAATATTTGACCCGCTATTTTATTATAAAACAATGTAAATATATTCCTTTGTTTACAATTGTGGAATAATTTGGAATTATATGTACATATATGTTGTATTCAAATATCAAATGGTTACACTTTGTATAACTCACGAAGGTATTCAAAGCATTCCATGAATAAATGATACTGTTTTTTTCTATATTTAAGCCTGCCAAAGTGACTCCACTCTGCCTGATAGAAAGCATGAGTAGAATCCAGGAGTATTGGTCACCATACATATTGCGAATGCTGCATCCTACTGATCCTAGCTCACTACTGAGATCCTAGACTTGCTATAGCGTCTTTGGGCCTCCAGTCTCTGACTCACTCACGAAAGACGACGACTGCACTTAAGGCGCATTTTCATTGGTCGTTAGAGCCCGCATGCGGGTATTCCCCGTATGCGGGCTAACAACCAATGAAATTAATCGGTTGGTGTAAAGCAAGCGTGGTGCGGTAACTCACTCAGTGGTCTTGAACCTACCGATTTTACGGTATTTCTACCGATATGGGCTCTGTCCTGCCGAAATACCGAAATATATATATTTTTCTACGATTTCAGAGTAAACATCATCAACAGTCTTTAACAGTCCACAGCTATACATAGGCCTCTCCTTTGAAAGGAGGTTTTGGCCTACTATACCACGCTGGCCAGACGGGTTGGTATAGGGTTTGGTTCAAGTTTTCCTTCTCTTGGCAGTGATGTTAGATGCTTATTTTGTTCCTTTAGTCGCTATTTTGTATAGCTTCTGTGAATTGTGTTTCTCTATCATATTTATTCTATTGTCAGTCACTGATGAACTAAGGTCTTCTACAAGGCTGACAACATCGGCAAGAGTCAACTGAGAGTAGTCCTGATATCATTAGTCAATAACAAAACACATACAAAGTAAAATGTTTTAGTAATAAACAAATCAAATTATGATGAATATAATAAAACAAGTGGGCGTAAGCGCAATCTATCAACACAAGATAATACCCCAATATTTGGATTTAGATAACAGACTTTTGACTGATAGATAATAACGTTTAAAATACAACAATGTAAAGAGTAAACTCAGAAGATTGATAAGAAATGAATGATGTAAGAAAATTCGAAAATAACAAAGTCCACAAATCAATTTTGTTGATAAATTACACCTTTGATTTGATAAGTGTTTTATCAGCAATATACGTTAAATCACAGAAATACAAGATAAGTTATCAAAATACAAAATGTAGCTGACATTAGGAATTTATGACGCATTGATAAATACGAAATCTACAAAATTAACAAGTGATTATTTGTTAGAAATTAGTAGCTTAAATAAGAAAATATATCTTAACTCAACAGTATTTTATTCTGTATATACAAGGATATAAATTATAATAAAATTACGAAAAGTATTAGCGAGTGCGTCTGAGCGTCTCAGGCAACCGTTTTTCTTGATTATTATTTAGTTTAAAATAAGACATGGATTGGTCAAGACATAGCTAACTCAAGTTTGAGTGAATGATGAAAAAATAATACAATGTTAGATAAAAGAGGAAGGAAGACCAGATTAAAACAATAAGCGAAGAGCGAATGACGGAAGCGAATTGTAAATTTTCCCGAGATGATGCATCGGTACAGCTAGATCTCAAAGTTTTTACAGACATCTGGTTTTGAATAAACTTAATATGTAGCACAGTAACGTAGTTTAATGCCTCTTCATGGAGTCACATTGTTAATCTTGCTTGAATCATAGGTCTTACTTTTTTGTTTTTACTTGTGGATGTGTTGTTGTTGACGTGACTTGTTGTTGTTGACTTGACTTGTTGTTGTTGACTTGTTTTTACGGTAGAGTGACGTCCCTACCGTTCTTTGCGGCGGGATGGTGTGTCGACCGACTAAAACCACATGGTGTGCCACTCTAGCCTGAAATAGGAGTATTCAGGAACAGCTGTTATTACGGCATCTGGACGTAGGTCTTACCTAGATCAGTCAGATCACTAATTTGAAATACCTATTGAGTAGACATAAATATTTAACATTGTGCTAATATTTAGTGAAACCTACTCATATTAAGAAACTCAATCAAAACTTATATATATAATATGATTTTGTATGTACCCCAATGCTGAAGGCATAATCTTATTTCGAAATTCTGACTATTTTAAATTACTTGTTACAGCATCGCTCTCCTATAAAGTAGGTAAGCAGATGATCTCGCTAGCTGAGGGGATGCCCAACGAGAAGGTGTTTCCATTCAATCGGTTACTTCTGGAGAGCACTTCTGGTGAGCCGCTCGAGCTACAAGGGAAAGATCTGGCTGCTGCACTGCAGTATTTACCTTCTCAAGGGTAAGTTAGAGACTGTACTTATTGTTCCAAAACTCCTGCTGTACGCTGCCACATTTCGCTGTTGCACATTGTAGAACAAAGCTGATGGAAGGAAGAACTGAAACAATTTCTGAAGTGTGCTTTAAACAGTGATAAAATTCATTTTCACACCGTTAGTTGCCGCACCCTATGTCCTTCTGCAATTTTAGCTTTCAATCCAATAATAATAATTAGCTTTATCAAGTTTCTTAGACCTTAGACCTGATATTGAATTTCTCTCTTTTAGACTGCCATCCCTCTTAACTGAGCTTCGCTCATTCCAAGAAGACCTGCATCGTCCTCCACAACTTCCACGTGATATTCTGGTCACCAGCGGCAGTCAGCACGGCATCTACCAGTGTGTGGAGCTATTGGTAGATCCAGGAGATCCAGTCCTCACTACCGAGTTTGCTTACACTGGAATCCATAGTACGGTTAGTAATGGGGACTTTTTTAATCGTTTCAAAGTAAGAAGCTATTGAGAAATGTTTGTATTAACTCTTAGTGAGAATTAAAGAATGATATTTAAGGATTTAAACTTTACTAAACAGATTTAAAATGATATACTTTAGGATTTCTAATATCTCTTTTTGAAGATATGTCATCATCATTCATTTTAGTTATTTTAGTCTATTTTAGTCGTTCTTGGCTAGATAAGACCCTCTATCTATCCTCTACATAATATGATGAGATCGCTAAATATCCCAATCTTGGGCAGTCCTCATCCATATGCTACATGTCATTTCGTTTCGGTGGTTGTCAATTTAAGTTCAAAATATAAACGACATCAGTATCATCGCCCATTTAATCAAGCCATTTTATTTCGTGTATTTTGGTGATTTGCCAAACGCCTGTTAACATTTAAATCTACCGTCATTCTGGATTTAATGACTAGCATTGCTAATCATTAACACCCGTTCAGTTCATTGCTGAATATAGGCCTCTCCTCAAAGAGGAAGTTTTCGCCTATGTACTACGCTGGAAAGACGAATGGGTACAAGGTTTGTTTTAAGTTTTCTTTTGCTTATCAGAGGTTGGTCTAAGTAATTGAGCCTCTTTATCGCCTTTTACGAAACCCATGAGACGAATAGGGCGTGTAAACACACTCACCACAGCGAGTATAATACTAAATTTCTTATTACTTAATGAAAATGTTGTATTTTTTCCAGCTAAAACCATATCAACCAGAAATAATCGGTATTCCAGAAGACGAAGATGGTCTAATTCCAGAAACCTTAGACTCAGTTCTTGGGGAACGGTTGCGGTTAGGACTGAAGATGCCCAAGGTTCTGTACACCATTCCCACTGGCAGCAATCCATCTGGAACAGTTTTACCTGAAGAAAGAAGGAGACAGATATATGAGTTGTCTTGCAAATATGACTTCATAATTCTTGAAGACGATCCTTATATGTTCTTGAATTATACGGATGTAAGTACATAATATTTTATGATACATAATTATTAAGTACCTGGGCGACCGAGCTTTGCTTGGTTGCTACTATTAATTGTAACAATAGTGGTTTTAGATGATAATCTACATAAACTGCCCTAAGACTATCACAGCGATAATACACGCATTTTCTCTATTTAACAACGCCATGTATTCTTTCAAGTAGCTGTAGTGTTTCTGTGTTGGAGTACCAACCACAAACTATGTGCTACTGAAAAAGTAGTGCTAATTTGAAAGAAAACGCATGAGAAGTCGAAGACATGCGTTTTCCCGAACAGAAGACTAATCCAGAGCGATTATCCACACTTGAAAACCCCCAAATATCACAGCGAAATCGTTATGAGTCGTTTCTGAGTTCCGAGTTCCGCCAGGGGGGTGTCACTCCGCAGTTTAGGTATAGTCGGCCGGCTGCCTGCCGGGTCAGACACGCCGGTCGAACAGACATCGTCAGAACAGTTATGAGTTACACGATAGAAAGAGACGCAATTGTAGGTAAATATAATCGTAGTGATTCGGCGCTGTGCGATCTGAATTGAACTTAATCTTTTGACACCGAGGGTATGTATAACTTTAATTTACTTTTCGGAGTGAGTCTTCTGTACTGATACTATTATGTATTCTGTGGTCCCGCTCTGAATTTTGGAATGAAATAATTATCACCTGAAAAAATTTAAAAGAAAACAGCCCTTCTAGTTTAATACTATCTCTTTTCTATTCCAGACGCAAGTACCATCATTCCTATCAATGGACACACATGGTCGAGTAATCAGACTGGACTCGGTGTCTAAAGTTGTGAGCGCTGGTCTGAGAGGCGCGTGGGTAACAGCCCCGACTCCCCTACTGGAGCGACTGGAACTACATATGCAGGCGGAATTGTTGCATTCTTGTACATTGTCACAGGTAAATATACCATCATCATCAACAGCTTACAGGACAAAGGCATCTGCTCAGAAAATAGGTTTTGACATACTATACCAAGATGCCAGACGAGCTTGTTAAAGTAGGTTTTGACATACTATACCAAGATGCTAGACGGGATTGGTAAAGTAAGTTTTGACATACTATACCAAGATGCTAGACGGGATTGGTAAAGTAAGTTTTGACATACTATACCAAGATGCTAGACGGGATTGGTAAATTAAGTTTTGACATACTATACCAAGATGCCAGACTGGATTGGTAAAGTAAGTTTTGACATACTATACCAAGATGCTAGACGGGATTGGTAAAGTAAGTTTTGACATACTATACCGAGATGCCAGACGGGTTTGGTAAAGTAAGCTTTGACATGCTATACCAAGATGCTAGACGGGATTGGTAAAGTAAGTTTTGACATACTATACCGAGATGCCAGACGGGTTTGGTAAAGTAAGCTTTGACATGCTATACCAAGATGCTAGACGGGATTGGTAAAGTAAGTTTTGACATACTATACCAAGATGCTAGACGGGATTGGTAAAGTAAGTTTTGACATACTATACCAAGATGCTAGACGGGATTGGTAAAGTAAGTTTTGACATACTATACCAAGATGCTAGACGGGATTTTTAAAGTATGTTTTGACATACTATACCAAGATGCTAGACGGGATTGGTAAAGTAAGTTTTGACATACTATACGAAGATGCCAGACGGGTTTGGTAAAGTTAGTTTTGACATACTATACCAAGATGCTAGACGGGATTGGTAAAGTAAGTTTTGACATACTATAATAAGATGCCAGACGGGTTTGGTAAAGTAACTTTTGACAAACTATGTATAAAGTTACCTTTATTACAGTCTTTTAAAGAACTCAACTTATATAGTTTTATTGGGTAAGGATGAGATAAAACAAGAGAAAGCCGTAGTCAAAAGAGATATTCGTAAATAGCAATTATTGTCATGTTATTAGAGATATTTTATGTCTCCTTAACATACGTTAATTACATACGTAAGTGATCATGTTTGGTTATTTAATAATTTTAACAAAAAGGAACCGACTTCAATGAAAAACTATTCCGAGTACCCAAATCGCGACAATTGTGCCTACGATATTTGAGGAGTTCCCTCGATTTCCTTGGGATTCCATCATCAGATCCCGATATGGTGACGATGGTACCACCTGTAAGCTACGCCCATTCCAATTAAAAAAATTTTTTTTGAAATCTTTTCATAAACGACGAAATTATCGCTGAACATACATAAAAAAAAAAAACCGACGAATTGAGAACCTCCTCCTTTTTTTTGAAGTCGGTTAAAAATCGAAATGTACTTTTTATAAAGCCAAAACCTATTTTCAGTGGAATTTTAATAAATTGTTAAGATAAGTTAAGATAAGATTCTTTATTTGCTAGAAATATGGTACATTATAGAGATCTTAGGGCTAGTCTTCGTATTTCGCCTACTGAATTCGGCATGCAAATATACAATTATAATTTGCTGACAACATTTTATCATTTTATACTTCATCTTGACAGTTCACAACTGTAAAAAAAAGTTAATGCAGTTTTTTTAACTTTTTGGTATGATTAAGACATATTATAAATGATATATTATGATGTTTTATAAATTTGATGATAATAGGTTAAAATAGTAATTTATTTCTCATTTAGTATAGCCTACAAGCCTATAGGATAAACAGGATGCGCTGGGTGTTTTTTGTGACTTATCCAAGGCATTCGATTGCGTTTCTCATGAAACATTGATCAGGAAATTGCATCACTATGGAATAAGGAATACTGCTTTGGATCTTCTTATCTCTTATTTGGGTAATAGGACTCAAAGAGTGGAAGTTAATGGACAGAGGTCCCTCGGGTCTCTGGTCACTATGGGGGTTCCGCAGGGCTCAATTCTCGGTCCATTTTTGTTTCTCGTTTATATAAATGACCTACCTAATCTGATAAAAGATAATCAGGAGATAGTGCTATTTGCGGATGACACCTCACTTTTATTTAGACTAAAACGACAGCAATTAGTTACTGACGATGTGAATAACACTCTCTCCAAGGTCGTGAACTGGTTCAACGTTAATAACTTGCTCTTAAACGAGAAAAAAACTAAATGTATTCGATTTTTTACACCTAATGTTAAGCAGGTAAAAACTAATGTTCTGATAAATGGAAAGGAGTTGGATCTTGTGGACACCACTAAGTTTTTGGGTATAACTCTAGATTCTAAATTGCAGTGGGGCCCACACATTGATGGCTTGTCGAATAGACTCAGTTCTGCAGCATACGCGGTTTATAAAATTCGCCAATTAACTGATGTAGACACCGCAAGACTGGTGTATTTTAGCTATTTTCATAGTGTAATGTCATACGGTATTTTGTTGTGGGGAAATGCTGCTGACATTCAAAGTATCTTTGTGTTGCAAAAGAGAGCTATTCGCGCAATTTATAATCTCAGTTATAGGCAGTCACTGAGGGATAAGTTTAAAGAAATTGGTATTATGACAGTCGCATCTCAATATGTATATGAAAATCTAGTGTATGTTAAGAAAAATATACATTCATTCACAAAGTTTAGCGACATTCATAATATAAACACTAGAAATAAAGATAAACTCGTGTTGCCAACGACTAGACTACAAAAAGTAAGCAAGTCTTTTCGATGTCAGGGTGTGAGATTCTACAATAAGATTCCAAGCAAATTTCATGAATTAAGTATTAACAAATTTAAGTCCTTGGTTAAACAGAAACTGTGTGATAAAGCTTACTACACAGTTACTGATTTTTTAAATGATAAATTTGCTTGAGAGTGATGCTGCTCGCTCCCACAAGTGATGAACATTTAAATTTTGTTCTAATTTGTATTTCATTTATTCTAATTTATTTAGTTTTTCGTTGAAATTGAATTGTATAGTATTTTTTATTTATTTTTTGTTTTTTTTTGTGTAAGTTTGTAAATGTGAGTATAGTGTAGGCTTGTAATGTTAGTTTATATTTTAGTAATTTTCTGGTGGTTTTGAGTGTTTCCACGGCCTACTCAAGTGTCCTGCTGGCGGCAGTGTCGTGTTCCGGGTCGTGGATCCTGACTACATCGGTTAGGCTACACGATGGCTGGGGCCCGTGTGCCGTCTGTATGGACAGGTCGACTCAAAACTATGGTTCTTTCTTCAAAAGGCCAACCCAGACCCTATACTGCACTCACATAGTTCTCTTTAATATTGTACACGGACTTAAAAAAAAAAAAAGAAAAAAAGACACCTCTGTGGTTTGTTTCGGCGTTTCTTCCCAGAGTGAGTCGTAGGAAATGCCGGCGCCTTCTAGCTATAAGTCCGACTTGTAAAAATGTCTGAAAAGATTTACTTACAGAAATAAATATCATTTATCATTTATCATTTATCATTTATCATTTATCATTTATCATTTATCATTTATCATTTATCATTTATCATTTATCATTTATCATTTATATATTACTAACATGCGAAATGACCTACATGCCTACATTAGTCGTAATTGTTATATGATTTATGGTTTGGGGTTTTTGATGCTTATCACAGACAATTTAGGTAGTACAGACTACAATAAAAAAAAAATAGTAGAAGTTTTTTTTTTTTAATTTAAACCTACCTAAGTGACTCTACTCTTGAAAGCCTGAGTAGGGATCACCATCTTAACTGTGAATGCAGGCTCTACCGGGGCAGTACAACCCCCACACAAAAGTTCAAACTAAAAATGACAGCATTCTTGGTGTCGTATTTCGGTAATGAGTGTGAAACCAAAGACCCAATAATGCAGAAGCATCTCAGTAAGCTGCCATAGTGTGGGTCACCATGATGCATTGTCTGCAATTAGGAGTACTCAACTTCCTAGCCTATATTCCCAAGTTTATTTGGGGTCGGCTACTAGTTCAACCGGTTTTACCTGAATTTCAGTTTTTCCGAACTGAAATTCGAAGATTGAACTAGTTGTCAGTATATTTGAGGGCACTGACTTCCCAATAACGATTACCATAGATGTTTATGACAACCGGGACCGACGGCTTTACGTGCTCTCTGATGCACGGGCGTGAATCACCGCCAAACTCCGGGCTGCTATTAGGAATATCCTAAGAAAATCCCAAGAACACGTTTTGGCCCGACCCTTGGATTTGAACCCAAGAAATAATGATTAGCAGTCGCATACGCTAAGCACTAGACCAACGAGGCAGTGTATGGTGACCAGTACTCTTGGAGTCAATTCATGCTTTCCATCAGGAAGAGTAATAGTTGGCAAAAGGAAATCGTGACACTATAATTAGTACATCTTTCTATTTCAGGCAATACTGCTCCACGTCATCAGGAACCGTTCATCATTAGCCCGCCACCTGATCGGAGCGCGCCAGTTTTACCTAAAAAGGCGAGATGCTTTGAACTCTGCCTTAGAACCCATTTCGGACCTCGCTCCTTACTCTATACCAAAAGCAGGACTGTTCTACTGGATCAGGGTCAATGGAGTCTCTGATGTATTCAATATGGTGAGTATCAGGATTCTTTATGTGACAAAAAGTGATCTATAAACATATCAGCTGACGGATTAAGAATATAAAGTGTGGTAATATAAATATGGGTATATTGATCGTCTGTGGTGACTACACGATCAAACTACGTAGGACCTTACTTACTTCGCTGGCTCAGTGACAAAAGTGTGTCTTAGCCTCGGACAGTAGAATGCGCCATTCTTTTCTATTCTGTGCCAGTTCTGACAATTCGGGCACTTTGATCTCTTTCATATCTCGGGTAATCTCATCTTTCCTGCGGTATCTCGGTCGTCCCACCGGCCGCCACCCTATGGGCTGCCCAAGATATGCTCTTTTGACGACTCGATCCTCACCCTTGTGTCAGTGCCAAACATAATCGGGGAAATAAAAGCTGCCCGACTTCGCTGTCTTGGCCACATCGAAAGAATGGGTGAGGATCGAGCCGTTAAAAGAGCATATCACGTAGGACCACTTAATATAAATTTGTAACCAACCCTTGCACAAACCTAGTCTAGTCAGTATTGTGATACTCCTAGTCGATTTGGACTACTGCGGACACTCTGCACGGACACTAAACAAAAGCAGGTGCACTGTCTGACCCTCGCTTTCACAATTCGATTGTACGGCGTACTATACTCAGCCGGTGTGGTAGAAAGTAGTCCAAAGACACAAAATAGGTCACACTCAGTGTAAAAAGTTCAATGTCCTACTACTACATTACATACTGCAAATTAGAGTCTATAGGAATTAGAGGTGTGCCACTTGAACTTTTTAAAGACTATTTGAGAAATCGGTCACAAACAGTAAAAATAGACCATGTCATTAGCTCCAAACAAACGGTAAATTTTGGTGTTCCTCAGGGTTCAGTGTTGGGACCCACATTGTTCACTATTTACATAAATAGTCTTTGTGATTTAGCACTACCAAATGCAAAAGTCATTACATTTGCTGATGACACTGTAATTTTATTTAAACAGTCCTCATGGGAACAGGTAAAATCAGATGCTGAAATAGGTCTCTGCAAAATAATGCAATGGCTTGACTATAATTTATTAACTTTGAACTTACAAAAAACAAAATATATTAATTTTAGTATTAAAGAAAATTTACAGCCACATCCAGAGTTAATGGTAAAAGCACATATGGAAACCTGTGTACGATCTTATGATTGCAACTGTTACATACTATCTAAAACAAATAGTATCAAATATCTTGGTATAGATATCGATAAAAACTTGAATTGGAAACAGCACATTTCCAATCTCAAGTCTCGCGTGCGTAAACTTATTCCTATTTACAAAAGATTAAGAAACTTAAAGGACGACAGAGTCAACAAAACAGTGTATTTGACGTTGTGTCAGTCCATAATTATGTACGGGATTACTGTATGGGGCGGTGCTAAGAAGAGCGCACTAATAAAAATTGAAAGGGCAATGCGATGTATCATTAAGATTATAAATTTCAAACAATTCAGATATCCTACAGCTACACTATATAAAGAGTTTAAAGTTTTAAATGCCCGTCAACTTTTCATCAAAAATATTGTCTTAAGACAACATAATCGAAAACAACGCACGAATGTATCCGATAGAAGAGCAAACTATACTATATTTGACGTACCTGCATGTAATACTAGTTTCGCACAGAGTTTCTTTCACTTCTTGGCTCCGTTACTGTATAATCGAATAAGCAAAATAAAGCCTCTAAAAGATATGTCAAGGTTTGGCTGTAAAGGGGCGCTGGATGAGTTTCTGAGTAACTTGGATTATGAACGAACTGAATGTTTTATACGAATTGAAAAATAGTTTATTTATTATACTTTTATGGCGAACGTGTTAAAAACTTTGATGAAAAAAAAAAAAAAACTTATATTATATAAAGTAGATATTATTTGTAATATAGTATGTACATGACGGATTTATATAATGTAGTGGTCCTAAAGTAATGTGAATAATATGGATGAATATGTATGTATGTAGGTGTATATGTATTTATGTGTATATATGTGTATGTGTGTATTTATATGTATATATGAATGTGTATGTGGTATACGTAATATAAATCATAATTTATATTGCACACACCTACATGGTGAAACGGAAGTAGGTATTATTGTTTGAAAGCGTTAAATGAACTATTGTGTATTTTGATGTTTTTAAAAATAAAATAAAATTTGTCCCGTTGATTATCTATGTTCCTTGCATATACTACTTGTTTACATTAGACTGTAACTTGTCTTCGGAATCTTTTGTAGGCCCTGCGCGCACGGGAAACTTTTGTCGCTGTGACTGTTTTGTCACTTTCATTAGGTCTGTAGAATTATATGGAGGTGCGCGCACGTTGCGACGTGACAATCGGATGACAAAACAGTTTTGGGCCTGCGAACAAGCCTGCGACAAAACTGTCACCGCGCCGCTAGATTTAGATACAAGCGCGCGCACGAGTGACGAAACAGTTTCTGCCCGTGCCCTAAGCCAAAAGCGGAAAGCGGAAAGGACTAACTTTTTATTTACATTTTCAGACAACAGGGGATTCTGTTTGAAATAGCATTGTAATCAAAACAGAAGTGTCTCCTAGCGTTCAATCACCACATTATCATAAAGGGTCTAAGCAGTATGCCTTGAAGTTGTTCTAATAAAATATTCAAGGTTTTCTTCGAAATTACTAGAGCTTGAATTGTTTTAGAGAAAATGAAATATGATATAATTTGTTTAATTTAACACTGGTTGAAAGATTACCAGATGTTATTTAATTTTGAGAATGACACAATGATCGAAGATTCAATGTTTCGGCCCAAAAAATTTAATTTTGTACTGAATCGATTTTTACCCTTGAAAATCGACTGTCGATTTTTTGTGTTGGTATAAAAAAATATTTACAATAGTTACAATTAGCTGAATGTATTAATTTGATAGGTAATAAAAATAATTCTTATAATCGAATTCCTTGAACTAAAAAATCGATGATTTTACTGATAAGAGATCCCACAGATTGTTTAATGAATGTTTTTGTTTTTCATAAAATGGATTTATATTTATATTGTAAATACAGAAAAGATATAGAATCGATCCTTTAGAAATAGTTTTTTTCAATAATCGATTCTTCATGTACTGATTCGAATCGAATCAAAAATCCCTGCAAAATAATTTAACCTAACGCCATTTTCCGTGCCCCGCTCTCCGCTTACTTTTGATGCCCGCTGGCGATAAGCAAATATATATAGTATATAGAAGAAGTGGAAAGAAGACCAGCACTTTACGAGAAAAGATTAAAAGAATATTCTGACATATGATAAATACTAGGCATGCCTTTTAAGTTCTGTCGTTTCCATATTTAACGGCAGTTTTGAATTTGGAACAGTTCTATATTCGAATGTGTTTAAATTTTGAATCTCAAAACATTTTTAACACCCCATCTTTAAAGTGGAATAAATGTTATAATTAGTGGTTTGAGCGAAGGGAAAAGTGTACTAAACTATGTGGTGAATACTTTGAAAATATGCAGTAATTCATTAAAACTTTCTACACTCATTCGAAAACTTTTACGCCGTATGAATTCGCAAATAATGACTGTCTCCTCCAAATGCATATCGTTAAATGAACCATGGATTTACAAAAATGTTTCGTGACTGTCATTCCCCGTGTGCGCACTCAGATTTTGAGACGCGACGCGACATGACAAAAACTTTTTTGTCGCAGCGACAAAAGTCACCCGTCAGCGCACTGCTTAATGCTTTCTTCAATCCAAAAAAATCTAGCATTGTAAAATGTGTCTTTAAGCAAATATATACAGTTGATAATTGTGAAACGAGAATCTTACCTTGCCGTAACACAGTCTCGACTAGCACGGAAGGTAAAGAAACTTTTTTTTTTGTATACCGCCAATTGACACTTTATTTGGACTTTTAACAAATTGTATCTAGCGAATAGTATCTAAAACATTTAATTTTAAATATTTACATATTTTATATATTTACTGGTGAATGGTGATTCTCAGAGATTAACGGATTGCACAAACGTACACAAACATGTGTATGTGTTCAGGTATTGTTTTGTTATATTTCTTTTGTTTAATTTTAAGTATGTTATACATTTTGTTAAAAATGTTTTATGCTAATTAGTTTATAATGGTATACTGTATCACTTTTTTGCAAAATAAATTCAATTCTATTCTATTCTATTCTACTACTACACAAGATGACGTCATACAACAACAATTTTACATGAAGTTTGTTATACTTAGTATAAAGTAACGTATAAAATAGGGTTACCATCTCTACAATTTGGAAACCAGGACAAAAACTGCAAAATTCCTCGGATTCAACGGATTCGGACGTCAACAGTTTTTTTTATTTGTCAATTGTCAGTAGTATTTAATAAGTAAAAATCAGTTCTAATGGTCCTAAACTCCTAAATTATTTAAATATATTTATTTAGGTGTTGAGAATTAGGTATCTTATTTTCATGGATCGCTAAAATTATTGAAATTGTTTACAATATTAACTTAAAGAATATTTACATAGAAGCGTCAATAAATTCCCTCGCATCATCGGTTACTGATAACACTCCCAAAAGACTGGCAGCATTACTTTGAATGACACTTGCTTTTTTTTAGTTGAGAATAAGTGTCACATTGTATATTTCTTAAAACATAAGTAGTACCTTTTTGGAAAATTTAGAGTTAAAAGAGAATAAGAGACAGCATATAACTTTAATCGACCGACGAAAAACCAGAAAAACTCATTAATATTAAGGGTTTGACCCGGATTGCAAATAAAACCCGGACGCTCCCCGGACGTTCTCCAAACTAGGACAAATCCGGGAAAAGCCGTACGAATGGCAGCCCTAATATAGTAGTACATTGCCTAATACAGTTTTAAAATGCACTTAATTTGTGAAGTAATTGTTTTAATAATTATAATAGGTACGTGCGTAATACTGTATTAGTTATTTCCTTTTGACGTAGTTGAGTGTAAGGACGATTCGAATGAATTGATTGGTAACTAATGAATTATTGAATAAATGAATAAATAATTTGAAATGTTACACTGTGTAAATCAAAATCTCTATTTTACATATAACCTAGTTTCTTTGTTTACTGTTGCTGACGGAATTAAACATGTACACAAATAATTTATAAATATTTGGGTTTCACTCTAAATAATAAATATTTCGGATATCTTAAACACAACATTATCTAATCCCAAACTAAGCAGAGCTTGTATTATGGGTACTAAACAACTTATATGTATACAAAAACATACTTTTTTTTTGTAAAAACATACATATTTTACATATAGAACACCCAAACTCCGAAACATATATTTGTGAATCACACAAATAATTGGTCCGACCCGGGAATCGAACCCGAGACCTCTTGATCAGCAGTCGCATACGCTAACCACTAGACCACCAAGGCAGTCAAAACTGTACTAACCCTAATAAAGTTTTAGGAACTCATTTACTACCGAAATTCGCGGTAATAAATACTTCCAGCTTTTGTAGTTGACTGTACCAGCTATCTTTAATCAATTATTAATATTATAAATGCGAAAGTAACCCTGTCTATCGCACTTTCACGCCAAAACTACCGAACCTATTTAAATGAATTTTTTGTGCCATAAATATTAATAATAATATCTCACATTTATTACCTACTAAGCTAAGCTAAGTCCCGCGGTGTTACCCGCTATTATTGTTGTAAATTGCCTAAAGTGACTATATATCGGTAAAATAATTTTCAAAATTGAACGAATTAACATTTCATTGAACATAGAAGTTACCCCCTTCAACCACACAAACTATAACTCTTTATAATTCTTACTATTATTGTAAATACGAAAGTTACTCTGCCTGTCTGTTTATCCGGCTTTCACGCCACAACCACTGAACCTATTTTAATGAAATTTTGTACACAAATAGTCTAAAACATGAAGTCTACTTTTTATCGCGACAACCAACGCACACGCGGCTGGAGTCGGGGGTGAAAACTAGTATAGTAGTATAATAAATGATGATCATGATAAAATATTTATTTGAACTGTTCCAGGTATTTAATACAGCTCTCCAGCAAGGTCTCATGTTGGTTCCCGGACAAGCTTTCCTGTTCGACAGTGGCGCCCCCTCTCAACATATTCGATTAACCTTTAGTAGGGTGCGGTTTGAGGATATGGAAACCGCAGTACAACGTCTAGCAAATCTCATCCGAGACGAACAACAAATAAAGAAGAAGATGTATGCCAATGAATAATAGATGGCGCTGTAACTACTTTTGATGTTTTGCTACTATCGTTATAGATGGCGCTAAAAGTTCAAGCTTAATTTATTCTCTTAAACTCTTCTAAAAGAGAAAACTATAAACTCAAAAAATAAACACACTCAAGTTTGTGTTTTGTAAGAAAAGTATTGTATTTTTAAATTATAAATTTTAAAGTGTAAGAATTTTTTATTGTAAATAAGTCCTTTTTGTAGAATATTAAGCTCTTGTATAGACTTACGACTTACCTACGTGAATATTAAATTTTATTTTGTGAATTATTTAGGGTCAATTAAGAAATATTTAAGTTAACCTAATATTTTGTGGTTTTTAAATAGTTAAAGTTTATTTTACTTCATTAATAGTAAGTGAAATATTTTTGAAATAAAAATAGCAAAATAAAAAAAACAATAAAACAGACGCTATACCTAGTACATTCGTAGTAACTTAATCCCGTTGTATATTAAATTAGTTTTTATTGTTACTTTTTAATTTTAATAATTTATTTCTGCACTAAAATATTTTGAACATGATGTATTATTCTCATGTAAAATTTTATTACTTTAAATCAAAATTCTGGGGAAAACTTTATTTGTTTATTTATTCCTACTATTCGATACTAGATGGCGGTAGTTTACTCGTATTTTGTAATAAACAGCTTACAATAATTCCTCACGAAATTCGATATATTTCGGTTTATATAATAATTTAATACTTTATATAATCAATCTGTACATAAATAAAATTACTGTTAAAATGTAACTTGTATTTTATTCAAGATATTATTTTATTATTTTATACATTCATTCATTCATATAATTGGGTTATGGGAGGTGACTAAGTGCTAACCCAGTACGTTAACACGTTGCAAAGTTAAGCAATTCTAGCCTGATCAGTCTTTGGATGGGTGATCGCTCTCTCCGTGCCTTGTCGAGCACGTTAAGCTGTCGGACTCAGTTGAAAAGAAATTCTGTGACAACTACTAATTCTACTAAACTTTTATTTCAAGTCTGTTAAAATGACGACTCTGCCTGGTAGAAAGCATGACTAGAATCTAAGAGCATTGGTCACCATACTCGATCTGAACGTAGAATGCAATAAAGCGAGATACTGTTTCATGTCCCGCTTAAAAAACCCCGTATCATAGTGGGAGAGAGACATGTGCCTCGTAGTGAGTTCCAGCTGTCTTATCAACAATCATAACGTCCCACTGCTGGGCTCGGTCTCGGTTTCCTCTCGGGAGAGGGCTAAGGTCATACGTCCCCATGGCAAGACACGTAATCTTACCGTCGGCTGTTTTTAAGCCGCCCGAAGGCCTCCAACTAAACTTCACGACAGCTTATGATAACAACCGGGACCTCACATACATCACATATGGTCAACCATCCAGGTACTGACCGCGCCATCGTTGCTTACCCTCGGTGATTGTTTCCAATCACCTTCTGTCTGAAGGTTTGGCACAGGAAGGAAGAGCCAAAACGTTGAGTTTGAGAACGTATGTCTACAATTCTGACTTCCAAGGAAAGCACGTGTTGTTCTGTAGAGGAAGACAGAAGAGCGAACCAATTAGAAGAGCTCTTCAGAACATTTTTTTGTTATATTTCATTTAATGATTTAGAAAAGTTACAGCTCGTTATATCTGACTGCCTTGTTGGTCTAGTGGTAAGCATATGCTGATGAAGAGGTCTCGGGTCCGATTTTCGGGTCGGCTAAATATTATTTGTGTGATTCACAAATATTTGATTCGGAGTCTGGGTGTTTTATATATATGTATGTAATATGGTATAATATGTATGTAATTTACAAAAAAAAGTATGTTATTTATTTATATCAGTTGTCTAGTACCCATAATACTAGCTTAGCGAGTTGCTTTTTCACGTTTAAAAGACCTGGGATCATAGTGGGAAGGAAACACGTGAGCTATAGTGAGTTTTAGGTTTTAACTGCTCGCATAGGAATGAAGAGCCGAACTGTTTAGTATTTATTTCACTCTAAAGCGGTGACTTCCAAATATACCATGTCTTGTTCTGTTAAGGAAGGGAGAAGGAGGGACCAGTTATAAGAGCTCTTCTGAACACTCTCCATGGTAAAGGCGATGAGGACCATAGATAGTGTCTCCAGCAAAGACAATCAGCAAAATCATGACTCAACTCAATAACGGTTGGCCTAGTGGTTTAAGCGGTCGCAACGTTGCATTCTACTGCGCCAAGTGTTGTGGGTTCAAACTCCACATAGGACAACATTTTGTGTGATCTACAATTTTTGTTATGAGTCTGGGTACTTTTTGTGCCCGTTTCATGTATGTTTGTAAAGTCCCGCGCTACACAAGATGTAAGGTTGTCTGGAAGAGAAATGTCAAGTAAGAGTAGCCAGAATTTTGTTTCTAGCTACTTTTTTTCTTTGGCTATTATTAAATCTGTGCAGTGGTTTACAGACAGACTTACTTTCCAATTTATAATATTAATATGGATTTACTATAGCTACTGCCTATTACTAGCGAGTTATTCTGGACCTAATTTCGCTAGTGAAGGATAGAAGAAAACAATTCTTGACGTCGATTGCACATCCCTAATGGTTACTGTACGATGTTTGATTCCGTACCATTTGGAAGGGCAGAGTATGGTACAGAGCCAGAGGTTTGTGTAAAAATATTTTCAAATTACATTTCCACAAATATCACAGAAAAAGATATAGCAACATTCAGATTGGAGTGGACAATTCATTTAGATTTTAAAAATGTTGAATGAAGTCCAATCATCAAAATCCAAATAATCATGATTATGTTTACATTTTTTTATATATAGATGCCAAAATGACCAACACTATGGCGGACTAGTGAGATGCTTTTTCACGATGCTTTTGCAAACATTTATCGTTTTCAATTCTATTTCTCTATTCTCTTGTTTTATCGGCTAAAGTCACTCATTCACGTGATCAGAATAAATTATTAGCCAATGAAAAAAAAAAAAGAGAATGGAGAAATAAAATAGAATAAAAAAACGAAAAACGCTTGCAACTTGGCTCGGCGGGCAGATACCATAGTGAAAGGAATAATACACGCGCTACTAAATTAGTTTCTTTATTATCTATACATTAAAAAAATCAATGAAAAAAGTAGGTACTACTTAAATACATAATAACGAATCAAATTTAGAAGCCGATCCCTCAAACAATACTGAAGTCTAGGAAGATTTTTTTTGAGAAGAGCCATTATTATTGTAAATGTAAAATAAATTACCACTGAATCAAAAAGCGAATCTGCGACTTTAGACGTTGCAATCGCGAGTTCATCAACCTATTATACAAAGCCCTTATGTACACAACCAAGAGTCCCCACTAATTACGTTCCCAAAATTAACATAATGCAGTCTCTGTGCCTCACACTACACTGTGCATACTTTCTCATTATTAGCGCAAAGAGTTGTTTTATTCCGACGTCGACGAGTTAGCGTACAATTTCCCATTTACTTCATCTCATCATCACTTTCTATCAGATATTCAACCTTAAGTCTAGAAGCACAGAAGCTATATTCCAAAATGAGTCATTGACGAGGTAATATCTTAGACGCGTCGTTCTAATTTAAACTTTGAACGCGACAGATAAGGTTGGGTTTAGTTTGGAACTCGTTAAAGGTTCTTTAAACGTCCGATTGCTCCGAATTAAGGAAATAAGCAGTTTTAATTGCTGAGCGATTATTCGAGAGCGATTTCGCGTTTTGTCGCAATGTCGCGTCGCGAAATTAGCCGTCGGACTGTAATAGCATTTTGAAATGATTGTGCCCTCTTTTAATTAAGTGCTTGTTTTGATATTGAGATTGAAATTTGAAATTTTAAAACAATTCTCATTTTTTATTACTCTTTTGGTTTAATAGTTAGTGATTCTGACTGCCAGAGGTAGTGTTGTGTTTAATTCTCATTTATACCAAAAAGTGAGCAGAATCGCTTGTTCTGTCCCGATCTTTTATAATGTTTTACAGTTATTTTTCAATAGTTTGTATATTATTAGCATAGAATTTTTTGTATTTAAACTTACTTAGGTGTCTACTCTGCCTGATGGAAAGCATGAGTAGAATCTAAGAGTAAGGGTACTATATCTTCATTGTGAGTGATAGTAACAGAGTGACCCACACTATGGCGGCCTATTGAGATGTTTCTGCATCATGGGGCTTCTGGTCTCGCACTTACCAACGAAATACGACAGCACGAATACTGTCTTTAAGATGGTCTTCTGTTTGAGGGTAACACTGCCCCGGTCGAGCCGGCCCATTCGTGTTGAAGTCAGCGTGGCTCTACTACCTTGAGATCACTGCTAGGATTTGCTTAGGCGATTCACACACTGGCGACGCGAACACGCGCGTAGGCGCGGGCCAGCCATTGCAGCCAATCCCGAATCTGCAAGCCGCACGCGCTCACGCGTAGCGCGTAGCGCGTGTTCGGTGTGTTGGACCTGGCGTGTTTTCTATACTAATCGATGTACTTGCATACAATATTAAAATCTGCCACTCCGCGCTACGCGTCGGAGCGCGGTGCAGTGTGTTAATCGCCTTTGTTTGTTTTTATTATAATCTAATTCGGTGCCGAATTAAATCCATTTTTATTCAGTTATATCGACGTGATTGAGTAACCAACATCGATTTGAAATAGCGCATTTTAATAGAAGCAAGAAAAATAGATCCTTTTGTATTATAGGATATAAAACCCTGGTTCTTGACAACAATATTAACGTCTTTAAAAGAAATCTAAAGATACATGATACAAAAATATCAAACAATAGAAAAAGAAATCACACTCCACATTGATAAACACCCGGATAATGCGCGTTAACACCCGCCGAACGCATTATTATGACAAAAAAATGCGTTTTAACACCCGCCGCATGCATTCAATCAGTATCAGCTTATAATACACACTCAACATTGCGCAAAATACTTCAAAACATTGTCAAAAAAAAGAAGATTTTGTGTCAAAACTGACACCTTTGTACAATAGACATTTTTACAAATTTACTTTGTACTTCTTAGAATTGGACTTTGAAAAAAATTGCTCTCAGAAATATTTGCAAGAACCGCAAATTTAAGTTTGTCTTGAGGTTTGTTTGCATTTGTTTTCATGTATCAATCTCAATCATTATTGTTGTACTCTAGACCGTTGTAATAAGAACTATAATTGCTTAATATCGGCACTATTTTTGTTACACTAGTTTTCAAGCAATAGTCGCACGTGAACAGATATATTACACAAAGCATTTTTGATCTGTTCCCGGCTTATTTCGTAGAAAATATATTGTTTATAATTACTGCCTCGTTGTTATAGTGGTTAGCGTATGCGACTGCTCTAGAGGAGACCTCTTGATCAGCAGTTGCGAGTTCAAATCCCAAGTCGGATAAAGAAAACTGCTGTTGTGTTTTCATATAGGAAAATTCTTAATAACAGCCCGTAGTATGGAAGTTTGTGCACGCTCGTGCCTCGGAGAGCATGTTAAGCCGTCGATCCCAGTTGTCATGAACATCTATGGCAAATGACATTGGGAAGTCAGTGCCTTCAAATATACTGACAATTAGTTCAACATTCGAATTTTAGTTCCCCTTCAGGGTTGCGGAGGTACGATGTCAGTAGCTCCGTTGGAAAAACTAATATTCAGGTAAAACCGGTTACCGAGTAGCCGACCCCAAATAATCTGGGGCATGAAGTCTAGGGAGATGATGATCCTGGATGTAATTTACTTCTCTCGCAATAATAATGTGTTTAATTATCAACATACTATAATATTCTACAACTAGACACAGATATCTCCAAAGAAATGTGGTTCTGGCATACTATTTCATATTGGCCAGATGAGTTGGTATTTTGAAGTTTTTCTTAAATAAATTAGTAGTACTGTACTCCTACGTAGCTTGCTCCCTCACCCCTCTCATACACACCCACAAAACGCAAAATATTAATTCTTAAATATTTCGGAAATATTACAAATTCAAAAGTAACTCTGCCTATCTGTTACGATTTCACGGTTAAACCGTCTCACTGATTTCAATGAAATTTGATATGCAAATACTTTAATTCTTGAGACAGGACATAGGCTACTTTTTACAACTAAACCGGCCTATAAACGGGCAGAGCCGAACGCTAGCCTTTGCCCGCTACTCCGCCCGATTTCTTTATATTTCCATCATCAGTGGATTCCTGTACTTAATGAATTTTAGTTATAACATAGGAGAAGCAGACGTTCCGATGCTAAATGTAAATGAAATTGAAAGGAAACTGCAAGACGACTGGAAATGGAAAATATAACGTTATTAACGATACTCATTCATTGTGATAGATTGTGGTATAAGTTATAAGATGATAGCGATAAGCCTTTAAAAGTAAAAACCTATTAATTATACTATAGGAAAGAAAAAGTGTTATTCGTTAGAAAAGTAATCAGAGATTAAACAATCATTTAATTCATTTACTTATCAGTTGCCAGTTTCAAAACCTGATGTACTATTATCATCTTATCTGTAAAATAACTACAGATTTCAACTTCACAAACTATTTTTTACAAACATACATGAAACGGACACAAAGAACACCCAGTCAGAACAACAATTTGGGAATCACACAAAGTATTTAGTAGATTATTATTTAGTAGAGCCACGCTGATTTCAGCACGAATGGGCCGGCTCGACCCGGCCAGTACTACCCTCACACAGATTCTACTCATGCTTTCCATCAGGCAGAGTAGAGTCACTTTGGCAGGCTTAAATATAAAAAAAAAAAAAAAAAAAAAAATTTGTCCCACGTGGGATTTGAACCCAAACCAATTTATTTGACACTTGGCTTAGTAGAAAGCGGCGTCGCGACCGCTTAAACCACTATGCCTACCGTTTAGTCAAAATTGTTTTCTTAAGTACTTAATTACATATGTTGAGAAATGTTAAAACATTTTTACATACACTCCTGGATTTTCGAAAGGATGACAAAGCCGTATAATTAAGTTTAAATAATAAGTGGAGACCACGTCTATGTAAACGTAGTGACGTGCGCCAGGTGGCGGGACAACGTCGTAAGAGGTCCAGCAGTGACTGGATGTAAAAAGTATCAGACCGGGCAATCGCATCAGATTGCAGTAGGCTGATGATGATGATGGTGATAAATACATTTTTGTTTTGTTTTACAAAGTTCCCACGACACAACATTTGTTCCTAATAAAAACGTCCACAGTTCGCTAACTTCATTTCAGTAATAGTAACGGTCTTTGCCAATCGAGTTTCATACCTATATCAATGTTTAAATCCTAATTATTCAATTACCAATTCAATTTCTAATTAGTCAGTACCAAGTCCAAGGACCTTCGACAATTCACCTTGGACTTGGTATCATATGCAAACTATTTAAAGTAACCGTTGGATCCAATATAAAATCGCTTATATCTCTTCAATTACAACACGGCATAAATGCATCAGTGTGAATGCATTTTCTTTACTATTTCCTCCCAAATTAACACATCTTTATGAAATATTCTGGAACCATTTTCACATTTATATTGTTTCCTGCATACTAATATTATAAAGTAAGTAATTTTGTCGTCTTTCTTACACTGTTAAACCGCGGTTTAATTGAAATTTGGCATGGAGATTGATTGACTTTGATTCTTGAGGTATAGCCTATTTACAGCGATAATTGAGAAACGGGAGGAGGGGGGGGGGGGGGGGGGGTGATGGTAGGACAGTAGGCTAAAATTCTAAAATATTTCACTTCACTGCAGTGTGGTAAAATAATTTATAATCAGTCAGTTGGGACATAGACGAAGATCTGATGATATATATTTTTTCGGGCATCTTACACACAACCTCAAAACTAAGCAGAGTTTGTATTATGGGTACTAAACAACTGATAAAAAAACATACTTCTTTTTTGTAAATACATATTGTATATTAAAGATAGAAAAACACCCAGACTCCGAAACAAATATTTGTGAATCACACACATATTCTGACTGGTCTGACCCGAGAATCGAACCCGAGACCTCTTGATCAGGAGCCGCATACGCTAACCATTAGACCAACAAGGCAGTCATGTTGAATCCATACCAATATTAAAAGTTGGAGAATAACTTTGCTGCCAAATGCACTCTGCTAAGCCTGATGGAAAGCATCATGGAATGGTGATCATCGTCCTCATTGCCAATGCGGAAATTGCAACGCGTTGATGCTTTCTATTGCAAGAGCCTCTTGTATATCCTGGGAATGAAGTTCAAAAGCTTAGAATAGACAACACTTTGTGTGACCCACGAATTGTTGTTCTGAGTCTGGGTGTCCTCTATGTCCATTTCTTCCTTGTCCTAACGCGAGAGTTACCTATAAAAAAAAAATAAGCTTACTACCGATTTAAAAGAACGTACACCAAAATTATCGGTCCCATACCCCAAAAATTGTATAATAAGTATATAATGATGATAAAAATATTAAACACCATGTACAAATCCCATAAGAACGCCCGCTGTTCCTCCTAAACCGTGAAATATGTTCTTTATATTCAGTGAATGAGTGAGCGAATGAATGAATGAGCGGATTATACCGAGGTGTCGGTAATGCGGTGATTATTGGGGTCATTATGGGTTTACGGTGTGATGCTTAATAATGGTTATGATTATTAGATGGGATTTGTTATGTATAAAAAGTTCTTAGATTATAAGTCTTAATTTTTCCGTAGTTTCTGTGAGACCGATGCCAGAATCCTCCCTATAGTTAATTTTATTTTTATTTATTTAATTTTCTATATTGTACACACATTGACAGATCGGCGGAATTGGCTGTCTTGTATGTACGGATATCATCACCATCATCAGCTTGTCGCAGTCCACTGCTGGATATATTCCTCCCCAATTCTACGGATATAATAAGTGACAATAATTACGGTAGTAATAGTAGAGTGTACTAATTTTAAATTAACTATGCGAATAATAAGACAATTACTAAACTTTAATTATCTATACAAACAAATAAATGAAATAGGAGTGTCTGTTTGTAATACAAAAGTAACCGCTTTTTACTAAATGCATATATGTATGTATACACGGTACATATGACAATTTTCTTTTTTTTTCAATTTTTGTCTGTCTGTCTGTTTGTTGCGAGTAATCTCTGGATCGATTTCGACGGGACTTTCACTGGCAGATAGCTAATGATATAAAGAGTAACATAAGCTACTTTATTTAGACTAGCTTTGCCCCGCGGCGTTGCCCGCGGTTACAACAACAAACGCGGGTAACACCGCGGGGTTCAGCTAGTATAATATAACTTTAACACCTAAATGTGCAGATTATACATATAAACATACGAATACATAGAGACACACACATATATATACACAGACTAAAATATCTATAAAACACAATGATATTGACAATGAACTTGTTAAAATACATTCCTGAAATTAAACTCACCTGTATTTTAATGAACTTGTAATTTTTTTACCTAACTAGTTTCGCCTTATGGCATTATCAAAAGGTTCCTCTCTCTCTTCTACTCAAGTGAGAATTATATATTCAAAACAACTCTGTCTATGTGTAAAACTTTCACAACTAAATAGTTTCGCAGACTTCAATGAAATTTGGCGTTGTTATCAGCCTTTAACAGCCCACTGCTGGACATAGGCCTCTCCTTAGAAAGGAGGTTTTGGCCTACTATACCACGCTGGCCAGACGGATTGGTATAGGTATGTTTTCAAGTTTTCCTTCTCTTTGTATTGATTTTGTCTTGCGTACTTTATCCCTTAATCACTTTTTACGACACCCGCGGGATGAATAGGGAAGGTGACACTGTTTTCTTAATCCGTCACCACAGGGAATGGCTTTGATATAATTATATTTAATTTTTGAGGACATACTCTTTCTTAACAGCGATAAACAAGCGTGCTACAGATAAAATAGTATTTTATTAAACATAAATTACATCGAACAGAAAATTAATTCCACACCGTTGAAAAAGTCAACTGTATCGTTTTTTCGGTAAGGCGGGACTCATTCGAGATAAAATTAGTACTTGTATACCCGTGACCACGAGCGGTATAACCCGTTTGAAACGTCGGAATATATAAGGTATCGTAACTGTTTCAATAATTTTATCGCGAATATTACAAACAAAAACTATAATTAAAAGTAGTGAAAGTCTTAAAACAAGTAAATTGTATATAAAAATTCTGACAATGAATTACCGCACTGCAAGGATTTATAACCGACCTCTTTAAAGAAATAAATCCTAGGTATGGGTATTTGATATTCAACATCAACAGCCTTTAACAGTCCACTGCTGGACATAGGCCACTCCTTTATAAGGAGGTTTTGGCCTACTATACCACGCTGGCCAGACGGGTTGGTAAAGGGTTTGTTTTAAGTTTTCCTTCTCTTGGCAGTGATGTTAGCTGCTTATTTTGTTCCTTTAGTCGCCTCTTACGACACCCATGGAATGAATGGGGGTGGTGTCACTTTGTATTTGTATTTGATATTACCCGTCTATAAAACTTAAAATGTTTTGTTTCGTTGCGATCCTTTTAAAAACCAATTACAAAGTTCATTTATTCACTCCGAAGTCCTTAGGTTTCATTAAAAAGAAAATTCTTATCAAATTTTACCTCTTTCATTTATATTGAAACTCAAAATTTCTTTTAAATTTCTTCTTCTCACTTAGTTATATGTTTTACCTAACTGTAATATACAGCAACTAAAAGTTACACTTTTATTAGCCCACATCACCACCCCTATTCATCCCGCGGGTGTCGTAAAAGGCGACTAAGGGATAAACTACGCAAGACAACATCAATGTAAAGAGAAGGAAAACTTGAAACCAACCCTATACCAACCCGTCTGGCCAGCGTGGTATAGTAGGCCAATACCTCCTTTCTAAGGAGAGGCCTACAGAGTTTGTTTAAAGTATTCATAATACCAGTCCTGCATAGTTTGATCTCTTAGTCGCCTTTTACGACACCCAGGGATGAATAGCGCTATTAACTCTTCATATTCTTAATCATTTACCATACATACACGACAAACAAACCTCATAATAAACACATAAATAACTTATTTAGTCAAAATGGTTTGTTACAATGATCCTGTCAAATATAGGAGGTCAGTTAATAATAAAGCGTCGGTGTAAACGGTCCACAATTGAATTTAGCAGTGTAATAACATAGAAATGATCGCTTGATACGTCCGCGTCTCCCGAGAAATACTTTAATGTTTAAACTGTAGTGATGTTGCTGATGAGAATTATCGATATATTATTATCTAATTTAGGACTTGACCAAATTCAAATATTAAATCAAATATCTGTTTCTAGTACGTAAATAAAATAATATCTACTTTGAAGACTTTAAACTTAGTTATTTATAATAATGAATAGTTAACATGCTTTTATATTTTCTGATATGTTGATGAGATTTGATTAATTTAGTAGGGCCTATGGTGAAAAAAAAAATTACAAAATATCGTAACTGCAAGTCAAAAAATTATTGTTTGCCATTAGTTGAAATTTTAGTTTAAGTTTTGACAAGCTTTGAGATTTTATTTCATTATTGTAGGTCAGTCGTCCGTGTGGTGACGGATTAAGAATACCGAGTGTCACCACCCCTATTCATCCCGCGGGTGTCGTAAAAGGCGACTAAGGGATAAACTACGCAAGACAATATCAATGTAAAGAGAAGGAAAACTTGAAATCAACCCTATACCAACCCGTCTGGCCAGCGTGGTATAGTAGGCCAATACTTCCTTTCTAAGGAGAGGCCTATGTCCAGCAGTGGACTGTTAAAGGCTGTTGATGATGATGATGAAGTCAGTAAACCTCGTTTCTAAGTGGCTTTCTAAACTAGCAGTTGTCTCTTAAAGGATTTTTGGTACTCAGAGCTTCATAGATGTGTCAACAATGAGGGACACCGTTTTTGTGATCACCTACTTTTGACAACAAGTAGAACGTACTGGCTCCACTGTAGAATGAGGCATAGCATAGCATTCAAGCACAGGCATAGGCATATCATAGGCAGCTGTAAAAGTTTATTATTATTATGCCGTGATCATTTTTAAAACTTTAAAACCGTATTAAAGAGGTGACTCTCATTGAATGAGGCCAGCTGGTTAATTAATTATGTGCTTAAAAAAAACTTCATTATCATCATCTCTATCTGTACATACGTTTTTACCAGAAAATGTATGTAGAGACTATTTATTCTGTCATTTTAAGTATTAATTGTAATAATATCTAACTAATTCAATAAATTTTATCGACTTTCAACATTGTCACATCACTAAATGGGCGGGGGCGAGAGCGCGAAATTGGAGGAAAACTTTCGTAAGGGGAAATGAAATGGGATTGATAAAAATTGGAACCAAGCCGCCTGAACAGGGGCGGACTCGGAGAACTGTATTATTTAACCTTTGTGTTAATGCTTTGTTTGCAGCGTGTTCATCTCTATTGACTTACTGGTTCTCATACTAAAATAAAATGTCATGTAAATAGAAAATATCTATTGTTTATTAATTTCTCTTAAATAGCTTCTCAAACTTACATTTCATTCTCAAACGGCTATCAACACTTCTAAGTAAAAGCCAAAAATATGGAACGTAAAAATGGACAGAAATCGGCAAAAAACTAATTACTGAATATGCTTCCTAGGGGTGTAAGTAAAAATGTATGTATTGTCTCCTTTCTAAGGTACTTATTTATATCAGTGGACATCAAAACCGTTGATGATGGATGATGTTGATGCAAAAAAATCCAAAATCAATTTTACCAAGCAAAACATATGACCCAGTTCGTCCCGTAAGATTAACTGTTGATTTATGTTTCAAGTCATTAATGTTTGTTTTAATATATCTATATATATTATGTATAAAGGTTTTACAGACTTGACCCGTAAGGTCTAGGACTTAAAGCAGTTATTTCTTCACACATTCTTAGAAGTATGTTCTCGTTTTATCCAAAATTCTGGTATTGTTCTTTTTTTTAAATTTAATAGAGCTCATGTATTTCACCTGCTTTCAACGTATCATATATATATAACCATTGTAGATGTAAAAACATACGTGTGTACAAAAGATGCACATAATAATTGTTGATCAAACAATAAGAAATATTACATCAAAAATTTCCCCAAATCCACCCCTGTCTATTCCGAGGGCTCGAAATTCACTTAGCTTCGTTTGTCGAAGCTTTTCGCCTCTTGAAACTTTTCAATAGCCCGGAATCGAATTCAGGCACCTCCCAGTCTCCCCGCGCGCCCCCTCAGCTACCCTCGTTCCCTGAAAGGAGAGCCTTTGAACACCTGACTCTTGCCTTGCGTATGTGGTATATGTATAGTAGGTTTACAGAAGACGAAAACATATATTTAAAATTATGTTCAGTTTTTGTTGATGATGTATTTTTTCTCTTTTTTTTCTTATTCAAAAGACAACACCCGCATTATTAATATAAATCTAGTATCGCGGGGGACTGTAAAAACATATACATTAAAATTATTTTCAACTTTTTAGTTTAAAAGCGTGTACTTATATTAAGTTTTTAAAACTATTTTTTAGAAAAAAGACTCAAAAAGACTTATTTGTTTAAAGACTTTTTTCACAGTTTTTTTTTTCAATATTATTGTTATCGGTCCTCGATAAATCTACAAAGTTTGAACCTATGCCCAGCTGTGGACATATGCCTCTCTCATAGTGTTCTCCGATAGGCTGATAAAGATGATGATGAAACAAGGAATTCAAACCGATGAAAGAGATTTGCTTGCCACTACCAGAAGTGGAAGACGCTTTCAAAGGTCTAATTTGCTAGCAATCTGTATTGTATACAAACCTTTTGTCCTCGGCTCCGCCCGCGTGTAGGCCCGACATGGCAGTAAATAGTGGCCTATGTGTTATTTCAATATATAACCTTTATTAAAATAAGGTTTCATAATAAAATCAATCAGTAGTTTTTGCGTGAAAGAGCAACAAACATACATGCATACGTATTAGAGAACAGACTTTATGGTGATAGTCCTAATAAGGGTAAATATTACAATACTCCTAAGCCAGGAGTTTTGTAAGGGAAATGTCATTTCTTATTATTAAATTAATTGTATTCAATTTTTCATTTTAAATGTAAAAATATTTGTAGAGCACATTTTGTGGGAAGACATAGTGTACTTTTAACAAATGCATAAGACCTGTAACTACTTTCCACAAATCAAGAGGGGCTGGGGTTCGATTCCCGGGTCCGGACCAAATATTATTTGTGTGACTCACAAATATTTATTTCGGAGTCTGGGTGTTTTCTATGTAATATGTATGTGTTTCCAAAAAAAAATGGTTACGTATTTATATCAGTTGTTTAGTAACAATAATACAAGCTCTGCTTAGCTTTGGACTAGACGCTGTTGTGTGTAAGATGTCCGAAATATTTATTATTTATTATTATTATTGAAAAATTTCAAACAAGCCCTATTTTCGAACAAACAAATACTTTTATAATCTACCTGAGCTAGGTACATAATATATGCTTATGTTTCAGGTAACTAAAGACAGGCATCATCTTCCTAGCCTTTATTCCCAAGTTTATTTGGGGTCGGCTACTAGTTCAATCGGTTTTACACGAATTTCAGTTTTTCCACGGAGCGACTGGCATCGGACCTCCGCAACCTGGAGGGAGAACTGAAATTCGAAGATTGAACTAGTTGTCAGTATATTTGATTGCACTGACTTCCCAATAACGATTACCATAGATGTTCATGACAATCGGGACCGACGACTTTACGTGCTCTCCGATTCACGGGCGTGAATCACCGCCATACTTCCAAACTCGGGGCTGCTATTAGGAAAAAACCCAAAAACACTTTTTGGCCCGACCAGCGATTTGAACCCGAGACCTCATACGCTAACCACTAGACCAACGAGGCAACTACAGACAGTATTAATAATAATTAAAGTGCTCAAAATCTTTTAAATAGACAATCTAGTATTTACTCATATTCATTATTCACCCCTTCGTATACAATTTAATCGAGCTATACATTGTTTGAACGTTAGTTAATTTAAATGTAAAATCATCCCCTAAACTTTCATATTATAGAGTTGATTTGAACAGTTTGCTAGCCGCGGGACATGATCCAGTAACAGCGTCAAACCCCGCCCGGGATCGAACTCAGGACACCCGCTGGCGACATCCCGTCTGTAATATTGTTACGTTAAACTTATTTCTGTTTTGGGTGGACGTGGTTCCGTAGATGCGTATTATATTTTCACTCTTATTAGCTTCTTCTGTATGTGTCGGAATCTTTTGAAATTGATTGGCACACACTTCAAAACTTCGAATTGAATTGAAGCTTCGCACACAAACTACAATCCATATTATATTATTAAAAATACTAGCTTTCGCCCGTGGCTCCGCCCACGTGTATGTCGGTTATCACGGTAAAAAGCCTATGCCTATGTCCTTTCCCAAGTTCAGTTCTATCTTCATACCAAATTTCATCAAAATCGGTTCAGTGGTTTAGGTGTGAAAGTGTAACAGACAGACAGAGTTACTTTCGCATTTATAATATTAGTAGGGATGAAAGTAACTTTGCCTGTCTGTTTAGCTTTCACGGCTAAACCGCTGCTCCGATTTCAATTAAATTTGGTAAGGAGATATTTAGTATTGGAGGAAAGGTACTCGTATAGGCTATATTTTACCGCGATAACCTACACACACGCGGACGGAGTTGCGGCAAAAAGCAGTATTTTCTTAGTTTATCTGATTAGCCTGATCTTCAGGATGAACTTTTTTTTTCAAACCGAAGAAAACGATAGTATCTTTTACCACGTAAGCAACGAAGCGTGTACTAATAGTTACAATATTATCATTTTACGAAAAATATATACAAGTAAGGAAAAATTGCTTTGACAAACTAAATATTTACCTTTTACCGATTAATCTATTCAAGTAACTATAAATAAATAAATATTTCGGACAAATTACATACAACCTCATCTAGTCCCAAATTAAGCAGAGCTTGTGCTATGGGTACTAGACAATAGACAACTGACATAAATACATAAACATATTTTTTTTTGTAAATACATACATATTATACATAGAAAACACACCCAAACTGCGAAACAAATATTTGCAGATCGTACAAACATTTGGTCCGACCCGGGAATCGAACCCAAGACCAAGATCAGCAGCCGCATACGCAAACTACTAGACCAACTTAGTAGATAGTTACTTTTATGTAGACCACAGTTCACTAATCTGTAAACTTTCTTTTATAGATTTATAAAACAGCTACCTACTACCTTTTTGTTTTTCGTTTAATTAACTGAGACACACTGATTTCAGCACAAATGAACCGGCTCTACCAGGGCAGTACTACTCTCAAACAGAAGACCAGGCCGCTATGGTATGGGTCACCATGCTGCATTGCCTACGTTCACAATGAGGATGCTGACCCCTACTTCTGGATTCTACTAATGCTTTCCACCAGGCAGAGTAGAGTCACTTTGGTTGGCTTGAATATAAAAATAACTTGTACTTAGTTATTAAAACATTAATGTAAGTATGAATATACTATCTGAAGTAATTTCAAAAAGAAATTCATTGATAAAGAACAAAACCCCCATCACAAAAGAGCGTGTATTACATTTCAAGATATTTAATAACACAATTACTTTTCTTTTATATAAATCTACAAGCTAAAACACACAACAAGAAAAAAGGTTTTCTCATTTCACATAGAACCCTAAAACATTCGCAACATAAAAGAAAGTTATCTCGATTGTCAGCGGTACCCCGTGGTGCTAACTGCACAGTGGGCCGTAATGACTAGTTTGAACACAACACTGTCAGATATCGCTGACACGTTTCCTTCTTAAATTGTTACTGCTCTGTAATAAGCACTGTAATTGAGTTGCATGTGATATCACAGAAGGATATTTTGGTGGGAGGTTGGGTTTTAATAACATTATAGATTGGGAAAATAAAAAAATATTCATACCGCTCGCTTTTAATCCATACTAATATCACTACGTATCCTACTAATATTTATTATAAGCGCGAAAGTTTGTGAATATGTATGTTTGTTGCTCTTTCACGCACAATCTATTGAACAGATTTGGATGAAACTTTACAGTAATATACACTCGGTTCCAAAAATAACGGGTCAGTCACATAAACCCGAATATCTCCCGAACTACGTATGCCATCCTAATGAAACGAAGACTGTTCAATTGAGAATTTAATTATACAGATAAAAAATAAAATAAAACTTAGTTACACCCACAATGTTAATCTTAAATTAAAAAAAAACTAAAGTAGTCATATTTTTCTTAAGATTACATTTTTTTTATGATTGTTTTTTTGCTGTTTTTCATCACTGGAGGCTTCATCACGTGGAGGCAATACAAAGTATTAAATGTAGAAAGTGATGAAAAACAGCAAAAAAACAATCATAAAAAAAATGTAATCTTAAGAAAAATATGACTACTTTAGTTTTTTTTTAATTTAAGATTAATATTGTGGGTGTAACTAAGTTTTATTTTATTTTTTATCTGTATAATTAAATTCTCAATTGAACAGTCTTCGTTTCATTAGGATGGCATACGTAGTTCGGGAGATATTCGGGTTTATGTGACTGACCCGTTATTGGTTTATGTGACTGACCCGTTATTTTTGGAACCGGCTATAGTTTATATATCAGAATAACACATAGGCTACTTTTTATTGTAATAATCGAGATAAACGGGTGAAAGCTAGGGGATTATAAAAATACATTAAATCGTAGATTTTAAAATGTATCACTGCTTATCTCCTGTCAAAACTTCACAGGTTGCTATGCAAAACAAACTTGCATAGCAACCATAATGATATACGCGGGTAACGTCTGTCTGTCTGTTCGCGATAATTGTTGTACCCAGATAGTCTAGAGCCTGAGAAAGAACATAGGCTACTTTTTACCGCGATAACCGACAAAATACTAGTTATTTATAAATTCGTATGTAACTCTGAATGTTTCTCTGTTTGTTACATTTTCACGGTTAAAACGCTGCATCAATTTCAATAAAATTTGGCATACTTTGATTCTTGAGGAAGGATATTCTGAATCGCGATAATCGACATACACGAGGGTGGACTTGCGGGTAATGTTTGATTATTGATTGCGTTGATGTCAGGTACAATCAATTTGTCAATAAAAATATTGTAAAAACAGCGAAAAAATATTCCATGTAAGAGCTTCCATTGCATATGCTGCATAAATTATTAATTTTTTTGCAAAAATTTGTCTACCTTTTATGATCGGCTTACAGTAATCTTCTTTATGTTAAATAATTTTGTTAACGGTGTATAACATCACCCTACGAGCCACAAAAGACGCAAACGAGTTCACAGGTCTTCTAGTCAAAAAATAAGCCATTTAAATGCCATCAAAAACTTTATTCAATCAAAACTAAATAACCAACACACAATTCCTTCTTTGATATTCTTGTTAAAAACTCATAACATAAAAACCTACACAGATGATATCTTTGAGCGCCCGATGCATTTGTTCGCGGCAAATTGCTTGAAACATCGCCGATCTGATAACGCCATAATAGAGGTAGGTTCAGATGATTTTGGGCGTTTTTGTAAGCACGCAGCTGTTCCTTGTGCAATTTCTTTTTTTTTTAATCTGTGACTACTCTGTCTGAGGGAAATTATGAGTAGAAAACAAGAGTAAGGGGCATGCTAATTGCGAAAGCAGACATGATGGCGAGATGGCGGCATAGTGGGATGTTTTTTATGTCATCAACATCATCAACAGCCTTTAACAGTCCACTGCTGGTCATAGTCCTCTCCTTTGAAAGGAGGTTTTAGCCTACTATACCACGCTGGCCAGACGGGTTGGTATAGGGTTGGTTTCAAGTTTTCCTTCTCTTTGCATCGATGTTGTCTTGCGTAGTTTATCCCTTAGTCGCCTTTTACGACACCAGCGGGATGAATAGGGTGGTGACACTCTGTATTCTTAATTCGTCACCACACGGACAACACCATAGTACAAACTAGGTTAATATCAAGCATCTCAAACTGCAATATATACATTCGCAGTGAGTATGGTGACCACTCCTTTTAGATGCTACTCATGCTTTCCATCAGGCAGAGTAGAGTCACTTTAATAAGCTTAACAAAAAAGTTTATCTTCTCATTGCAGTGCTGTTGTCCTGAGTAGTTCGGTTCCTCAGTTGGCAGTGCGCAGGTTTATATTTAAGCTACTGACTGCTCTGCCTGGAAAGCATGGGTAGAATCCAGGAGTAGAGGTCACAATCCTCGTTGCAAATGCAGACAATGCGGCGTGGTGACCCACACTATAACAGCCTAGTTAGATACTTCTAAATCATTGGACAAGTCTGTCCGTGTGGTGACGGATTAAGAATACAAAGTGTCACCACCCCTATTCATTCCATAGGTGTCGTAAAAGGCGACTAAAGAAACAAAATAAGCAGCTAACATCACTGCCAAGAGAAGAAAAACTTGAAACAAACCCTTTACCAACCCGTATGGCCAGCGTGGTATAGTAGGCCAAAACCTCCTTTCAAAGGAGAGGCCTATGTCCAGCAGTGGACTGTTAATGATGATGATGATAATGGACAAGTCTAACGAGTTTCAATAATTGACCTAAAAGTTACCCTTTAAAAATATTAATTTCACACATAACATAAGCAGTTTTCGTTATTATTGTAGTCAATACACTGGAAATAATATGGCATAGCCGTAAGGTTTCAAAATACAAAACATACATAGCGGCCATTAGCACAAATCGCATCACAAATAATTCTAAAACGTGTAGGGATAACAAATGTAACGTTTAGCAAGAGTAATGAGGGCAGTGGTTCTCAAACTCGTAAATATAATACTACTCTACTATTTAATATTATTAATGTCAGACGGACATATTTAAATGTGTGCAACTGCCTCGTTGGTCTAGTGATTAGCGTATACGACTGCTAATCAAGAGGTCTCGGGTTCCAATTCCGGGTCGGGCCAAAAAGTGTTTTTGGGATTTTCTTAGGAAATTCCTAATAGCTGCCCGGAGTTTGGAAGTTTGGCGGTGATTCACGCCCGTGCCTCGGAGAGCATGTAAAGCCGTCGGTCCCAGTTGTCATGAACATCTATGGCAATCGTTATTGGAAAGTCAGTGCCCTCAAACATACTGACAACTAGTTCAATCTTCGAATTTCAGTTCTCCCTTAGGGTTGCGGAGGTCCGATGCCAGTCGCTCCGTGAAAAAATTGAAATTCAGGGAAAACCGGTTGAACTAGTAGCCGACCCCAAATAAACTTGGGAATAATGGCTAGGAGGACAGGACATAAATGTGCACCCTTTGTTTTTTTTATTTGGTTTATAGTCGTAACTTAGATATAGAATTTATACTTAATACTCGCCAAACGCAATTGCTAAGTATACATTTCTCAGTATAACATCACCTTACATAAATATATTTTTTATCTGTTGCCCCCTTTTGTGTAATAGTAAAAACGTTCTTTGAGGTCAAAATATGTCAATGTCCTCGAAACAGACTGAAAAATATATATATTTCTCAATTTATCTTGTGTATAACTTGGACGGATATTTTAGCTAAAAATTTTATTTGAAATTAAAGCGAAGAAATAGAAAAACTTAAAAGTAAAATCAGACAACTAGAGTATATCTAGAACGGTATGCTATATTTAAACGCGAAATTTTATACGTTAGCCGTTTTAACATTAACACTTATAAGAAAAAAAAGTTTTAGGGCCGTTGTAATTGGAGGTGGTCTGTGCCTACCCCATTGGGCTTAACATTATGTTTCTATGTATGTGACCAACCTAATTGACTAAATAAAAAGTAATAAAATCCATGAGAACACATAATTGCATACATACTCAATTCACAGAGTTTTAGCACCAAAAGTCAGCGATAAAATAAAACTTTGACATCCACAATCGCTTCAAACCACAATGCAACAAAACAAATCATATTACATAGTACTATCTCACTTTTTATCGAATCTCTCGCTTCCACAGGCTCCCTGCTGACTCGTTAGCAACGAATAAACCCTGTAATACAATGAAACAGAAATAGTGTAAAAAATACAAATCGCAAAGTTAGTTTTGCGGTTTAAAAGACTTTATTCCGTTGTGTTAAAACCTGTTTTTAGATGGCCTCAACTTGATTTAAGTTTGTTTGTAAGCTAAGAGTGACATTTGTTTGAGGCGTTGTCCCAATATGGTGTTAGAGAGTAATGAAATTGTATTTTTCTGTTTTTAATTGGTGCAAATTGTCGTTTTGGGGCGATGAATACTTACGAAAACCAATTATTTCTAAACGATGTGTTTAAGTGTATTTTGGGTTTTTAAAAGTAACTAATTCCACATCCGTTTGAAAGTCATGTTAACGAAAATGCATGTATAATTTCACACTAAATGTTAATGACGTGATATTCCACGGCAATTGCACCTTACTTGAAGCTTGACATTGACACCCAGTGGTGAATTTGATCTGAAACAGAACAATAATACTATAAGAAATGTTTCTATTTCATTTTTTCATCTAGCATTCAAATAAATAAAAAAAAATTACTCAAAAATATTATTAGACATGCTTACAAATGTCGGCTACAAGCAAATATATAGGTTATAAAGCATACAGCTCAAAGAATTGTAATAATAGTAAAAAATAGTAAAATTAAAAATTGCAATAATAGTAAAATAGATGCTGCAGTGTATTAGAGGATCCGTTTAAGTGCTTATTGTCCTGTATATTATTTAAAGACATGTCTTTAGTGTACCTAATGTAATTGCAAGATAACATTGGCTTCGATCAAAACTTGCACATAATAGATGGTATTGGCCATACTATCAGTGTATGTTATTGTATTAATGACGAAAAATAACCCGATCCTTCACATTAATAGAATATTGACTTCAATTCTAAAGCATAAAGTTTGGTAGTCACAATAATATTGCAGGCAAACCACAAATAAATAAACCATTATTTTTGTGTGATATAAAGGGTTCAAATCCCGGGTCAGGCCAAAAAGTGTTTTTTGTGTTTTTCTTAAGAAATTCCTAATAGCAGCCCGGAGTTTGGAGGTTTGGCGGTGATTCACGCCCGTGCCTCGGAGAGCCGAGAAAGCCGTCGGTCCCGGGAGTCATGAACATCTATGACAATCGTTATTGGGAAGTGAGTGCCCACTAGTTTAATCTTCAATTTTCAGATCTCTCTTAGGGTTGCGGAGGTTCGATGCCAGTCGCTCCTTGGAAAAATTGAAATTCAGGTAAAACCGGTTGAACTAGTAGCCGACCCAAATAAACTTGGGAATAACGGCTAGAAAGATGATGATTTTTGTGTGATATAAAATTACAATTAAATATACTTTTCAAGCACCGATGGTGTAGGTTATGTTACGTCGGCCATCTTTGTGCAATCTAATCTTCTGATTGTATCAGTTCAATTGTATCGAAACGGATGTGTAAGTTATAATTAAGTGGTGAAATTTACCGCAACTTATTGTATTTATTTAGTATCGATTTTATTTACGGAACGGTAATTTTAAATCTCTGTGGAAAACCACAAATTTTTGGCCATGTAATACACACGCTATCTACCTTCAAACTTAGCAGAGCTTGTTTTATGAAGACTAAATTAACTGATAGAATATTTACATACGAAAGGAATGTCTGTAGATCACACAAACACTGAAACAAGTATTTGTGTGATCTGAGTATACAGGCATTTGTTTCGAGGTTTGGGTATTTTCTATGTATGATATGCATGTATTTACAAAAACATACCCAGGAATTGAACCCGAGACGTGTACTTGAGTACAACACTGCGCTACCGAGGCACTCATTACCAATAAGTAACACTAGTACCGTTTTCTTTCAGTGTGATGTGTGGTGTTATCTGTTATCACTTAACACAAAATTATCTTCATAAAGAGTTATCTTCGCCGGCTTTGTAAGAAACTCGTTGATTAGGTACATACAATAACATAAATTGGTACCAGTCTAATCAAAATTATTAACACAGTGCGTTACTTGTTCCGTAATACTGGGAGAGGGCACTTACTTTTGTAAAATAGAAAAAAAACTCAGAGATCAGGGACTACATTGGAGTTATGTACAAAAGTGTCTGAATAAATAACTATCATTATTTTTTATTATAAGTAAGTATTGTAATGACACACATCGATTAAAGCAATAATTCTGTCCATTAATTTCTAAAACATGTAAATTAATTATAGTTTGTATTTTTAAATATTTAATAAGGTAAATTGTTATTTTGTCTTTGTCTACTCTTTTGGGGACAAAGACGTGAGTATCCATGTAATATAAATTACACACCTGAAAAAAAAAGTATAATCATCTTTATAAATCTCATAAAATCCTACTATTGTATTGCTACTAATTATATCAAATAATACAAAACGAAGAATCTGTTCTCCAAGATCTTTAAAGAAACTAGCCAAGCATGAAATCCATCACACACTGTAATAAAAAGCTTACCACGAACGCCTCCGAACAAATCCCTCTTCGAATCTTCTCTTTGCGAAACTGATCTAATGTGAACCAAATCCTTTTATACTTACATCCAAAAAAACCTAATGCTACTAATAAAGCCGCAGAATTCGCAGAATCTTTTGTCCTGAATTCTCAAGGAATTGACCACTGTGCGGCTAAGACGTTACAATGAGATCACAAATCGGTTTTGAGTTGAATTTCAAGGGTCTCGCATTACTGTGCGTAAGTGTGAGGCACAATGCACAGTGTGCTGAATGGAAAAAAAAATGGTCAAATGACCATTGGGCGGATTAGGTTTGTCAAGAGCTGTATTGTATGGTGTTATTATTGATGTGTTTAAAATAACATTCTTTGGCGGCTTTTCGAGTGTTATGAAAAGTTATAGAAATATTATGGTTGATTTTGTACACTTCAGTAAGTGCAGTGCACTTAATTACATAAATACCTAATGCAGGCTTTGTATTATATTTATAGCTCTGTCTTGATTATGTAGATAAGACAGATATGTATTTTTAGATTTTATTTCATATTTTGATGATTTTGAGCTAATCAAGAGGTCTCGGGTTCAAATCCCGGGTCGGGAGAATAAGTGTTTTTGGGTTTTCTTAGAAAATTCCTATTAAGCAAGCCCGGGGTTTGGCGGTGATTCATGCCCGTGCCTCAGAGAGCACGTATAGCCGTCGAACATGACATTTATAGCAATTGTTATTAGGAAGTCAGTGCCCTCAAATTTACTGACAACTAGTTCAACCTTCGAATTTCAGTTCTCCCTTAGGGTTGCGGAGGTCTGATGCCAGTCGCTCCATGGAAAAACTGATATTCATGTAAAACCGGTTTTACTACTTGCCGACGCCAAATAATATTAGGAATAAGGCTAGGAAGAAGATTTTGAATTTCTTACTTAAACTTCCATTATCGAAACCCAAAAGCAGTTTATAGATACTTGCATAGTCAAGAGTTCAGATTATAAGACGGGTCACATCATGATACGTGTCTTAATTGGACCAATGACTTGTAAAGTCCAACGGGATCGTAAATTTAATTGGCATATTTGATTAGTGTTGTTTGTTATTAATTATTAATTAAAAAAAATTGAATGCTTTTTTTAGTATAGACATAGATGAACTATGAAAGAAGCCGTCTTCTTCCAGTGCTTTTCTATTTTTCAGCTGTCCAAGAGCCATCTTGATACAGGTATACATAATAGGCCTAATAATGCAAGAGCCTCTCAATAAGTCGCTTTAGTGTAGATTCACTGTTGTATTATTTGATGAGTATGATGACCACTGACCCTGTCTTCTGCTCATGCCTTCCATCAGACAGACTAAAGTCACTTTGGCAAGCTCATAAAAAAAAATTAAGATTTTTTTTTTCAGAATTTCACGCAATGTACAGTGGTCGCCAAAACCTTTGCTATAAAGTATCGGTCAGAAGTGATTGTAGTGGGGCGTTCGCGTTGTTGACTCGTACGAGTCATCATTCAATTATATCGGTGAAAAAACACTGGGCGTACTCGTGTGTGGACAGCGGTGACCTGGGAGATGGTCAAACCGCATGTAGCCTAAATTTTTTGGGGATTCCTTTATCCATATAAACAAGTCGTGAAATGTGTTTCAAAGCTCAAAACTTGAAAACCGCTCGACTAATTTATTTGTATTTTTAAATAGGATTTATTTGAAAAATTAAAAAAGTAATAGTAAAAATAACACTTCTCTTTTTCCATACAAACTGTAGAGTAAAATAAATCTGCCCGATTTGCCGGGGCTTTTACTGACTGACAATATAATAAGTAACTTAAACTACTTTTATTTTAGACTAACTTCACCCCACGGATTTCCCGCGGTTATAAAAGTGCAACAACACCCGCAGGGAACACCACAGTGCACAGCTAGTTAATAATAAATTATTTCATACATGTCACATACGGTAGTACAGAATAAGTCATCTTTTTTATCACACAATAATTTTGGATAGTAATCGAAAAGATTTCCTTTCGATAAACAAAACAAAGCAGCAACTTTGATACACCTCGTTTATGTGAAACTGTCAACACGTGTAACTGAAATATCAGTTTACGACCAATACTTAAAAATTAGGCCTCCAGTGAATACATACATTTATACTTCATCATCATGGACATAGGCCAGGTTTTGGCCTACTATTTTATCCACACGCAAATGGAAGAGATACAGGCTGCTTCCTTCTGTTCTTCTGAACCTTGCAATTTTCTTCGTCAAAGACACTTTTATACAAGCTTAGCAGTTTCAGAGGTCAATTCGATAACTCGTACCAACGTACGAACGAGTACAAGTTCGAGTTATGTTACCGATAAGTTACAACGTACGCCTTATTGGTCGATAGTTTAAAATAGGACAGCTGTCTGAATTTCAGCTACTACTTACTCAAGTAATAGCTTGTTGCCACTTGTTACTTACAAATAGACCACTGTTCTTTCAATTTGATCAGGTTCGACTCTATATATTTCTATGTTCTTTGTTAAGTGATGTAAAACGGCAAAAATTGCTTGCCAAATCACTGGCGTTTTTTAATAATTGTTTTATGCTCTAACAAATGAGTTTGAAATTGGATCGGGCTCGAAGCGCTTACAAAAATGGATGCTTAATACGATTAGAGTGAAAGAGAAAGAGCTATCTGGGTGGAAAGGGATAAAGCTACAGTGTAGAAATCTTTTTGTTCTCTGACATTTTGTTATTTAGGCGCATTATTCGGTTTCGTTAGTTTTAATGATTCAATTCGACATTCAATTTAAAGGCTCCAAATGATTTCGAAACAAATTATTATTTTTAAAATGTTCTCTTTACAAATAATGTTATTTGTATTCCAATTTCAAATTGGATTCTAGTTTCAATTTGTTTCTAATTTTAAATAAGCTTCTTTTAAATTATTTTGAAAATTGTCTTTTTTTATTAAATTGAAGGTGAACATTTTACAGGGCCGTTAATATTTAAAATACACTAATAGCGTCGGACAATATAATAATAATTCATACTAATATTAGGTATGAACTTGAAAGCAACCCTGTCTGTCTTGACTGACTTCAATAAAAGTGCATAAATACACCTTTTTACACGCTTTTTATCAGATTCACCTGTATATTTGTTTGTTTTTAACCGACTCCTTTGGGGGCGATTTAGACCCAGTTTAAACGGCAAGATTTCGTTCAAACTCTGTAGATTTATCGAGGACCGATGAGAATACACTAATTTGAAAAGTCTACTAAAAAGTCTAAACAAACTAGTCTTTTTTACTCCTTTTTCTAAAAAAATTTATTAAAAACTAAACAAACACGCTAATAAACAAAAAAGTTGAAAATAATTTTAATGTAACAAAGCGTGGGGTGCGTTATGAAAATATTTCAATTACGTCGTTGTTTGATTAGCTTCGAAACCCTAAAAAGCTGCTAAAAAAAGCACCTTGGTAAAATTGTCTCTGTAATTTTACTAGAATAGTTGTAACATGTTATTTCCTTCAGGTATAGCTTATCTATAATATCTATAGCAATGTGTAAGCAGGAGAAAATATTCCTTTGGAAAACTTCCATTAAGTGCATTGTGTAAGAGTAAAGTTCCAAAAAACAATATTTGACGTAATTAATACACTTTAAAAGTTCGCGACATTTGTCTTTTTTCTAAGGCTGACTTAGGGCCACCACACACTAGCTACTATTAGCATCGGCGATCGGCAACTAGTCGCTTTTTAAAAGCTAAATACGGCGACCGAACGCTCTACACCGCACACTTATAAACGCCAAACGCGGAGATTGAGTCGCTTTTTAGAAGCGCGACACAGCAGCTGAACGCTACTCTCCGCACACATTCGGATTCCGGTAGCATTGATTTGGCATCTGAGCAGTCGCTAAAACGTGCGTTTCCGATACCGCGATCGAACGCAGGAAGTCGCTAAAACGCAATGCAGCATCGATACAGTCGCCAAATCGCCGATGCTAAAAGTAGCTAGTGTGCTGTGGCCCTTACGTAAGGTCATAACATCACGCTCACGTTGATGAGATTGCGTAGGTCAGCTAATTCTTAACTAAGGATACAGGGTCAAACTTTGCACACGATAAACACTTTGTCATTCAAACATACACCTTATATCTTATACTTTAAAATTGAATTTAAATACACGATTAATTAGAAGAATTAACAGCTCATCTAAAGCACTTTCTTCTTAAATGAGTACCTAGCCGTTATAATTGGTACGTTGTCAAGTCTCTTATTAATCAGTTGACGTAGAAATGATTTAAAACATAAATTAAGTGTAAACAGCGAACGAACGAGATATAATCTCATTTGTGAGAGAACATCTCTCTGTAATGTTGTGTAAGCGCGGACTAATTTGTGTACAATTGCTCAGTTTAAAGAGCTTTAGGTTTGTTCCTGTTTAGGGAGTTTTGTGGCATACGTTTAAATTTGATTAAAGTGATAAAAGTGATGTCTAATCTTTCATGATTGTAGGATTCGGCTGCCCGCTGGTCAATTGATATTAATATGTAATTCTTAATAATATTATAAATTCTAAAGTAATTCTGTATCTCAAATTAATTTTTATTTTTTAAAAGGACAACTGCCACACATGGATTATTAGTACATTGTTCACCGAGGGAGGAAAGAGACCGATTACTAGCGAGGGAGCAGTTTGTGGCCCGAAGGCGCAGCCTAGGGCCACAATACTCCCGAGGTAGGAATGGGACTTTCATCCGAGTGCTACACAGTGCTTTATACTACACCTGTGAGGAACATTTAAAGTATTTTTAAAATAAAATCAAAACGTAAGACACCATGTAAGATACAATTTAGCTTAGAATTTGACAAATATTTCACGCTTCTTTTGTTTTTTTTTTATTCTTCATAAAAGGATGTCAGTGGCACGGCGATTCCATATTTAAATTATATGAAAACTCCTTGACACACAACACATGAGAAATGAAAATTCATACAACTTTCTCTCCCGCTAAAACACGTTAGAAATGGATTTTCATACATTTTTTCCTCCCGCTTATTTAGGTCAAGGAAAAGACTAACTTTCTCTTTTCATTTTCAGGGAATATTGACTACTGTTCCGATCAGGTGTAGTATAAATTCCTTTACAAACATACAAGAGACGTACACAAAGTACACCCAGAAACAGAATAACAATTTGAAGATCACACAAAATACCTTGTCCTAATCCTACAGGATTTGAACCCACAATACTTAGCGCAGTAGGAAGCGGCTGGTGACTTCTTAAGCCACTAGGCCAACCGTGCAATCATCTGTCTTGTATTATGGGTACTAGACAACTGATATAAATACATAAACATACCTTTTTAGGGTTCCGTAGCCAAATAGCAAAAAACGGAACCCTTACAGATTCGTCATGTCTGTCTGTCTGTCTGTCCGTCCGTATGTCACAGCCACTTTTTTTGTAAATACATGCATGTTGTACATAAAAATCATCCAAACTTTTTTGTTAAACTTTTTAGTAATCTTAACAGACATTCTTTAAGTCACTGTTTATTCATTATTTCAGTCACACATACACCTCATTCAAACATACATCTTATATCTTATACTTTAAAATTGAATTTAAATACACGATTAATTAGAAGAATTAACAGCTCATCTAAAGCACTTTCTTCTTAAATGAGTACCTAGCCGTTATAATTGGTACGTTGTCAAGTCTCTTATTAATCAGTTGACGTAGAAATGATTTAAAACATAAATTAAGTGTAAACAGCGAACGAACGAGATATAATCTCATTTGTGAGAGAACATCTCTCTGTAATGTTGTGTAAGCGCGGACTAATTTGTGTACAATTGCTCAGTTTAAAGAGCTTTAGGTTTGTTCCTGTTTAGGGAGTTTTGTGGCATACGTTTAAATTTGATTAAAGTGATAAAAGTGATGTCTAATCTTTCATGATTGTAGGATTCGGCTGCCCGCTGGTCAATTGATATTAATATGTAATTCTTAATAATATTATAAATTCTAAAGTAATTCTGTATCTCAAATTAATTTTTATTTTTTAAAAGGACAACTGCCACACATGGATTATTAGTACATTGTTCACCGAGGGAGGAAAGAGACCGATTACTAGCGAGGGAGCAGTTTGTGGCCCGAAGGCGCAGCCTAGGGCCACAATACTCCCGAGGTAGGAATGGGACTTTCATCCGAGTGCTACACAGTGCTTTATACTACACCTGTGAGGAACATTTAAAGTATTTTTAAAATAAAATCAAAACGTAAGACACCATGTAAGATACAATTTAGCTTAGAATTTGACAAATATTTCACGCTTCTTTTGTTTTTTTTTTATTCTTCATAAAAGGATGTCAGTGGCACGGCGATTCCATATTTAAATTATATGAAAACTCCTTGACACACAACACATGAGAAATGAAAATTCATACAACTTTCTCTCCCGCTAAAACACGTTAGAAATGGATTTTCATACATTTTTTCCTCCCGCTTATTTAGGTCAAGGAAAAGACTAACTTTCTCTTTTCATTTTCAGGGAATATTGACTACTGTTCCGATCAGGTGTAGTATAAATTCCTTTACAAACATACAAGAGACGTACACAAAGTACACCCAGAAACAGAATAACAATTTGAAGATCACACAAAATACCTTGTCCTAATCCTACAGGATTTGAACCCACAATACTTAGCGCAGTAGGAAGCGGCTGGTGACTTCTTAAGCCACTAGGCCAACCGTGCAATCATCTGTCTTGTATTATGGGTACTAGACAACTGATATAAATACATAAACATACCTTTTTAGGGTTCCGTAGCCAAATAGCAAAAAACGGAACCCTTACAGATTCGTCATGTCTGTCTGTCTGTCTGTCCGTCCGTATGTCACAGCCACTTTTTTTGTAAATACATGCATGTTGTACATAAAAATCATCCAAACTTTTTTGTTAAACTTTTTAGTAATCTTAACAGACATTCTTTAAGTCACTGTTTATTCATTATTTCAGTCACACATACACCTCATTCAAACATACATCTTATATCTTATACTTTAAAATTGAATTTAAATACACGATTAATTAGAAGAATTAACAGCTCATCTAAAGCACTTTCTTCTTAAATGAGTACCTAGCCGTTATAATTGGTACGTTGTCAAGTCTCTTATTAATCAGTTGACGTAGAAATGATTTAAAACATAAATTAAGTGTAAACAGCGAACGAACGAGATATAATCTCATTTGTGAGAGAACATCTCTCTGTAATGTTGTGTAAGCACGGACTAATTTGTGTACAATTGCTCAGTTTAAAGAGCTTTAGGTTTGTTCCTGTTTAGGGAGTTTTGTGGCATACGTTTAAATTTGATTAAAGTGATAAAAGTGATGTCTAATCTTTCATGATTGTAGGATTCGGCTGCCCGCTGGTCAATTGATATTAATATGTAATTCTTAATAATATTATAAATTCTAAAGTAATTCTGTATCTCAAATTAATTTTTATTTTTTAAAAGGACAACTGCCACACATGGAATAATAGTACATTGTTCACCGAGGGAGGAAAGAGACCGATTACTAGCGAGGGAGCAGTTTGTGGCCCGAAGGCGCAGCCTAGGGCCACAATACTCCCGAGGTAGGAATGGGACTTTCATCCGAGTGCTACACAGTGCTTTATACTACACCTGTGAGGAACATTTAAAGTATTTTTAAAATAAAATCAAAACGTAAGACACCATGTAAGATACAATTTAGCTTAGAATTTGACAAATATTTCACGCTTCTTTTGTTTTTTTTTTATTCTTCATAAAAGGATGTCAGTGGCACGGCGATTCCATATTTAAATTATATGAAAACTCCTTGACACACAACACATGAGAAATGAAAATTCATACAACTTTCTCTCCCGCTAAAACACGTTAGAAATGGATTTTCATACATTTTTTCCTCCCGCTTATTTAGGTCAAGGAAAAGACTAACTTTCTCTTTTCATTTTCAGGGAATATTGACTACTGTTCCGATCAGGTGTAGTATAAATTCCTTTACAAACATACAAGAGACGTACACAAAGTACACCCAGAAACAGAATAACAATTTGAAGATCACACAAAATACCTTGTCCTAATCCTACAGGATTTGAACCCACAATACGGCTGGCAACACCGGCAATGTTTATAAGTGATCCATGTAATTAGTTAATTTGTGATAAAATACGAAAATCCGTAAATTTGGAGTGAAATACCGATAAACAGAAGTGTTAAGGATTGTACCTATCGTGATATTGTTATCTTAGTGTAGGTGTGCGTCTTAGGGAACAAAATAGAATCAGAACAAAAGTGTCATAGTTATCATTTATATTAAATATCGGACTCAAATTGTATATAAACAATGAACAAGTAAACATTTAATCGTCTAAATACGTAAGTGAACACAAAATAAACATAATATATTCAAGTCCTTGTAAAGTAAAGTAAAGATATAACATAGTTGTCGGTTATTTTTACAAATAATTTCAAATTTTCGAAAATTTGCTCGTCTCCAGTGTCTGTCAAAAGAACTCCTCCTAAAAGCAGTAGCAATGAAACTACCCCTTTGGTGCATGTTGACAGTTCCGATATTGACTTGCATACACTGTCTAATCAAGACCAAACAGAATTCAACGTAACGCGCAGGATGAAAAGGAGACCTAATAACGACCTTTCCGATTGCACTAATGTCACGTTATCGCAGTTAAAAAATATGTTCGAGGAGTTACAAAATAAGCAAGACGCGACATTTAATGTCATAAAATCTAGTATGGAAGCTATAGTAAAGCAAAATACAGAGCTCAAAATTTGTATGGATGTTTTATCAGCTAAATACGACGATGTCCTCGTCATTGTCAGTAAATTTCAGCAAGAAAATAATTGTAACAAAAAAATTATTAAATCACTGGAAACGAAATTAGAACACCTGGAGAAAAAGTCTCGTATTGCCTCAGTTGAACTGCGTGGCGTACCTGTGAGTGAAACGGAAAATAAACAAAGCTTGGTTGAATTGGTTAAGGGCATTGGCACAGTTATTAATGCGCCTATAGGGAATAGTGACATTCGTGATATATATCGTATGAAGATGAAGGATAAACCAAACGGTCATATTATAGTGGACTTTAACTCAACAAACACAAAAGAAAACATAATAAAATCAACCCTTTCATATAATAGAGATAAAAATGCGGAGCACCGATTAAACACAGGTTTACTTAACATAAGAGGGCCACCAAAACCAGTTTATGTCGCTGAATATCTGACAAATAAAACAAAGAGACTGTACTATTTAGCTCGAGCTTTCGCAAAAAGCTACCACTATGATGGCTGTTAATAATACGCAAAATGAAGGTGTTGTTGTGTACTTTCGGAGTGATACATTTATCACTGTTGAGGAAATGGAAATAACGGAAGCAAACTGCCTGGTAATTAAACCAGACAACAATACAGTAGTTTTAGCAATATATCGCCCGCCTGGCTACAAAAATGTGGGTAACTTTATCCAGTCCCTAAATAATGCACTCGTGAAATATTCTTGCAAACGTAATATTATAGTCGTAGGTGACATTAATATCGATGTCTGTGAAAATAGTATTGATTCAAATGCGTCTTTATACTTGAACATGCTGGCTTACCACGGAATATTAACAGCTCACACACTTCCAACACGTGGTAGAACATGCCTAGATCATGTTTTATTAAAAACTAAGTCATCGGCACGTGCCTTGGTACTACGGACCACACTTACTGACCACCATAGTGTGGCTTTATATATCTCAAACAGAATCAGAGAGAAACCAGTAAAAACTATAAGACGTTTAAACCAAACCGATTTCTCTAGAGACCTGGCGAATATAGATTTGGGTGATTTATACAATATGGAAGATGTTGACATTGCTACTAATTATTTTTTGAAAGCACTCAAAACGCTTATCGCTGCTAATTCCATGGAAATAAAAATTTCAACACGAAAAAGACTGTTAAAACCTTGGATTACACCAGGCATGTTGAGGTGTTTGAAAAATCGAGACAACCTTTATAAAAAAACTAAAGGAGATCCAAATAACGTCAGTCTGTTGATTACTTATAAGAGATATCGGAATTTTTGCTGCAAACTGGTGAAAAGATTAAAACGCGAATATGAAAGCCTGCAACTAAAAAATGCTAGTAATGACAGCAAAAAACTGTGGAAAGCGATAAAAGAAATTACACATACCGAGAAACCAAGGGTTGCATCTCTCGACTTGATAAACACCTCTAACCCAGAAGAATCAATCAATTCGGTCAATAATTACTTTGCGAGTGTTGGTAGATCCTTGGCCGAAAAAAATACAAGTACAAATGGTAGTGTGCAGAAAAATAATATAAAAACATATAGAAATTCGTTTGTACTTTTGCCTACAGATGAAAATGAAATTGCAGAATTAGTGGCAGACCTTAGAGGTGATTGTGCTGTGGGATTGGACATGATTTCCGCAGATATATTGAAATCAAATAGAAAAATACTTATAAAGCCCCTTACGTACATTTGTAATCTGTCCTTGTCGTCTGGAGTGTTTCCAGACGCTTTTAAAAAATCTAGAATCTGTCCGATTCACAAAAGTGGAGATAGAGACTGTGTCGATAACTATAGACCTATTTCAATTCTCTCAGCCATGTCTAAAATTCTAGAGCGTATAATAAATAAGAGATTAGTCAAATATCTCGAATATAATAAACTACTTTCATCTGCACAATTCGGATTTCGGGCCAAAAAATCAACATCGGACGCTGTACACGAGCTGACAGACTTTGTAGTAAATAATCTTGATAGTAAAAAAAAGGTTATTGGAATATTTTTGGATCTTGCCAAAGCATTCGACACAGTCTCTATACCAATCTTATTGAGGAAGCTTGAGTGTTTCGGAATTAGGGGTATACAATTAAAACTATTCGAGGGTTACCTAACAAATAGAACACAGTGCGTAAGAATTGGAGAACTGATAAGTGACGAGGTTCAGGTAGTTTATGGGGTTCCTCAGGGCAGTATTTTGGGCCCAACTTTGTTTCTCGTGTATATCAATGATCTGTGTCAAATGGAGCTTCCAATGGCGAAAATAGTGACGTTCGCTGATGACACGGCGTTGCTTTTTAGCGGAGAGACATGGAAGGAAGCTTTTTCAAATGCACAGATTGGTTTTGATGACGTATCGAAATGGCTGAATGATAATATTCTGACACTAAATTTGGACAAAACTAAATATATGACATTCTCGATAAGGAACCCTGGTCCGGAAATAAATAAATATTTTATTAAATCGCATATATGTATTGATAAAAATTCTAGCTGTTTATGTTCTAAACTTTCAAAAACAGACGCAATTAGGTACTTAGGCATTGTTATTGACCATAGATTAAATTTTCAGGAACACATTGCTTTGTTAGCTGCAAGAACACGTAAACTCATTTATATGTTTAAAAACCTACGGCATGTTGCCAATAAAGAGCTCATAAGAGCAGTTTATCTTGCATTGGGGCAATCTCAACTTAGTTATTGTATCTCAGTCTGGGGTGCAGCGGCAAAAACCTGTTTAATCAAAATCGAAAGAGCGCAGAGAGCTGTTCTAAAAGTAGGCTTTTTTCTACCCTTCTTCCACCCCACTATTGATGTTTATAGACAGGTTAACGTGCTCACGGTACGGCAGCTTTATGTTCTCCACACTGTACTGAGGAAACACTCTATGATAAATTACGACCCTAAAATTGTTGACAATCGCCGTAGAAAGGACATAGTGTGCTCAAACGGATCCTTTCAAACTAGTTTCGCTCACCGTTTCTTTTGTTATCAGGGCCGAAATCTATATAACAAATTAAATAGGATCTTGGGAATACACCATTTGCTAAAGAACAAATTTAAGAATGTTGTCAGGGATTGGTTGCAAAAACTGGATTACAGTGCTACGGAAAATTTGTTTCGCTAAGGATTGTCACGCATGCACCTACATACACAAGCGCACAGACACACACACACACACACACACACACACACACACACACACACTCACTCATGACAGTAAAAATACAGACGCACTCTCTTGTGGATACACATCCTCATATGCCACCATACATATTGATACAAAGACCCCCTGAACTATGCAAAGAGGAAGAGATAAAAATAAAACATAAAATGTAAAACTCATTTCTTTCCTAGATTTATTTAAATGTAATCACACAATTATTATTATTATTTTTTATATCACTAATTGTTCCTTTGTACTTGGTGAATTTAACTAATGACTGTTTTTTGTTTTTTGCCGCCGTGGTGAGGACCTGGTGATCTGTAATACAGGTTATACCTATGATAGACACCAGCTCCTTGCAGACACTTGATGGATTATTTTTGTTGTTTAATTGGAATTTGCAGAATTACATTTTACTGTACCATGTCTTGTCTTTGTAAGGAGAAATAAATAAATATTATTATTATATTATTATTAAATACTTAGCGCAGTAGGAAGCGGCTGGTGACTTCTTAAGCCACTAGGCCAACCGTGCAATCATCTGTCTTGTATTATGGGTACTAGACAACTGATATAAATACATAAACATACCTTTTTAGGGTTCCGTAGCCAAATAGCAAAAAACGGAACCCTTACAGATTCGTCATGTCTGTCTGTCTGTCTGTCCGTCCGTATGTCACAGCCACTTTTTTTGTAAATACATGCATGTTGTACATAAAAATCATCCAAACTTTTTTGTTAAACTTTTTAGTAATCTTAACAGACATTCTTTAAGTCACTGTTTATTCATTATTTCAGTCACAAATTAAAAAAAAAAATTAGAAGCGAAGAAAACTACTTGTATAAAAAACATTTGGTTACAGTAATTAAAGGAAGTTAAATTTAACATCCAACATTTGTTTACATAAGTAGTTGGTTACAAAGCTATTTAGTAATTTTTAAACAATTTCGTCATAATACTTCTAAATAAAAGATGACACTACCACTTTTGAACGAAGCAGTTTCAAACCTCTTTACGTCAGCACAATATAAAATAATAAAAAGCCTATTAGGTTGGAACAACATAATCTTCCATCATCCATCCTGCTCTCACCTATACTTCTCTCCTTGTCACTCCTCAGGACTCCTTCGGCCATCTCTGTCCAGCGAAGTATAATTATTAACGCCTTAAGACAAGGCGCCAATCACATTATACAGTATCTCTGGCAATTTGCCGCTAAGAAATCACTTTGCCACTTTGAAAGTGTTTTCACATTCTGTGGAATTTTTATTTTAGGTAGGATAATGTTGTTACGTAAGACTGAGAGATGAATACGTTATATCTGTGTAAATAAATGAAATTGGAGTGTCTATTTCAAATATTAAATGAACTGTTAAAAACGTATAAATGGTACTTACATAAAAAATGTAATTTTTGAAATTTTTGTTTTTCTGTCAGTTTGGTTCAGATTGTAGCAACCATTTTACTATACTTTATTTATAACACGTAACGCATAAATTATATTATTAAAATTATTTTCTTATCCTTTATTCAAAATTAAAATAACTAAAAAGCAAACCCGGGTTGAGAGCGTTGTTTACGTTATTTTGTGACGTCACGAAGGAATGCAGCGGCCGGCCGACCGATCGCCCCTGCATTGAGACAGACGCGCGGGATCGATTCACTAGCATTGTATAGCTCGCGGCGGATGCGTACTAATTTGTTAGAAAACTTAAAAAAGGATTATACTGTGTTCAATAGTGGAGTAAACGTTTTATTTGAACTTTATACATCCTTCCTACATAATTGGTGACCCCGACGAGCCGTTGGTTGAAGACAACGGCAAACAAGGACGACGCCCTGCGGTTGGAAAAAAATATACCCACTTATTTGGATCTGTGAGAGGATTGGTTTACCTATACTCATATTAAGGAATATTTTAAAAGGTGAGCGATTTGTATTATTTTACGATGACTGGTAGTGAAGAAGTGTCACGGGTCGGTGTTCGAATACCACCTTTCTGGCCAGAAGAACCAGCACTATGGTTCGCACAAATTGAAGGTCAATTTTTACTTTCAAAAATAACAACTGACGACACAAAATTCTTTTATGTGGTGGCCCAATTAGATCACCAATATGCAGCTGAGGTCAAGGACATTATTATAAATCCACCCGGCACGGATAAATACATCAAATTAAAAACAGAATTAATTAAAAGACTTTCTGCATCACAGGAAAAGAAGGTGAAACAATTGCTTGTACATGAAGAGCTTGGTGATCGCAAGCCATCACAGTTCCTGCGTCACCTTCAAGACCTCGCTGGACCAAATATACCCCAGGATTTTCTTAAAACTATTTGGTCAAGCCGCCTACCCCACAACATACAATCAGTAATAGCTTCGCAGTTGGACCTGACCCTTGAAAAGCTGGCTGAACTTGCTGATAAGGTTATCGAAATAGCTCCGTTAAACCACCATCAGATTGCGAGTGCTGGTAAGTCAGATATGAGTGATTTATCTAGGCAAGTAGCTGACTTAACTAAGCAGGTTGCATCGCTTACAGCGCAGCTGCATAGGAAAAATCGTCACCGCTCACCATCAATAGGTAAACAGCGTCCTCGCTCAACAAGCCGAAGCCGATTGCCACAACCGCCACAAAACCATCCGTACTGCTTTTTCCACTTTAATTTCGGAGCTCGAGCTAGAAAATGCAAAAAGCCGTGTAGTTATGAGTCGGAAAACGACCACGGCAGTCGCAAGTAGCGGCAAGCGACAGCCGTTCAACAACAGGCCGCCTATTTATTGTGGACCAGACCACAAAAATAAGTTTCCTGATAGATACAGGCTCAGACTTATGTGTCTACCCACGTTTATTAATAAACGAACGTCGAGAAAAAACCACGTACCAACTTTTCGCAGCTAATAATACCATTATTGATACATATGGCTGGGTTCAACTACAACTAAACCTGGGACTGCGTAGAAACTTCTCTTGGAGATTCGTGGTTGCTGATGTCTCCAAGCCTATAATCGGAGTGGATTTACTTTCGCATTATAATCTTTTGGTTGATTGTCGACAGAAACGTCTCATCGATGAAATAACCTCTCTTTCCACGGTGATGAGAAGCTGTGCTCCTACTCCGGCAGTCGTATCAGTGAAAGCAGTTCCAGAAGGTTCCAGATTTTACCAGCTCTTACGTGAGTACCCTACTATAACTCGCCCAGCTGGAACATCTATTGAGCCTAAGCATAATACTATGCATTACATACGGACCTCACCAGGACCACCTGTAACAGCGCGTCCTCGCCGGCTTCCTCCTGACCGTCTGAAAATTGCCCAAAAGGAGTTTGAGGATATGGTTCAAAATGGTACAGCTCGCAGATCAGAAAGTCCTTGGTCATCTGCTCTACACTTAGCTCCAAAGAAGGACAACGGCTGGAGACCCTGTGGTGATTACAGATCCCTGAATGCACGCACTTTACCTGACAGATATCCGATCAGACACATTCAGGACTTTACCCACCAGTTAGCAGGCAGTACGGTGTTTTCTAAAGTAGATTTAGTCAAGGCTTTCTCCCAAATTCCAGTCTATCCACCAGATATTCCGAAAACCGCAATTACTACACCATTCGGGCTCTTTGAATTCCCATTTATGACTTTTGGATTACGAAATGCAGCCCAGACATTTCAGCGGTTCATCGACGAAGTCTTAAATGGCATGCCATTTGCATATGGATATGTTGATGACATTTTAATCTACTCACCAACTGAAGAAATGCATTTTCAACACCTGAAAAAGTTGTTCCAGCGCCTGTCAGAATATGGCATATTAATTAACACCGCTAAATGTGAGTTTGCTAAATCTAAAATTACATTTTTAGGTCATGAAGTATCTGCTGAAGGAATATCACCTCTTCAAGACAAAATTCAGGCGCTACTAGACTACCCAGAGCCCAAAAATGTAAAAGAACTGCGTCGCTTTCTGGGTATGTTTAATTTCTACAGGCGATTTATTCCTGGTGCATCAGCCTTTCAAAAGCCTCTCCATATAGCACTATCTGGACCTAAAAGGAAAGGCTCTGACCCAATTACTATGACTTCTGAAATGAGTGCTGCGTTCAACCAGAGTAAGTCCGCTCTAACGAAAGCTACTCTACTGGCACATCCAGATTCACAAGCAGAACTAGCAATTCACACAGATGCATCAGACAGCGCAATAGGTGCTGTCTTACAACAAAATGTCAACGGTGATTGGCAACCACTGGCCTTCTTCTCTCGTCGGTTAAAACCTTCGCAAAAGAAGTACAGTCCCTACGATCGTGAGCTGCTAGCAATCTATTCAGCTATTCGCCATTTTCGTCATATGGTAGAAGCCCGGAACTTCGTCATATACACTGACCATAAGCCACTCACGTTCGCCTTCTCTTCACGCCGAGATAACTGTTCCCCTCGCCAATTTCGATATTTAGACTACATCTCTCAGTTCACTACAGACATAAGATTTGTATCTGGCCCAGAAAACGTCGTTGCTGATGCTATGTCACGTGTTGAAGCTATCACTGAACCTCTAGATTACAAAGCACTAGCACTGGCACAAGAAGAAGATCCAGAGTTACAGAAGCTCATGAACTCGAGTACGTCTCTAAAAATAAAAAAAATAAAAACTGACGATTGTGAAATCTACTGCGACGTGTCCACATCATCTCCTAGACCTCTACTAACCAGAAGCTTCCGAAGACAAGCCTTCAACCATCTGCACAACTTGAGTCATTCCGGAGCCAGAGCCACTATTAAACTACTGACTGAAAGATTTGTATGGCCGGGAATCAAGAAAGACTGTCGACAGTGGTCGAATGAATGCATTGATTGCCAACGCACCAAAATCCATCGCCATACATCCTCTCCCACCCATCCTTTTTCCAGCCCTTCTAGCCGTTTTTCTCATGTACATATGGACATTGTAGGTCCCTTACCATTATCGCTTGGTTACAGATACTGCCTCACAGTCATCGACCGATTCACGCGGTGGCCTGAAGCGTATCCTCTCGCAGACATCACCGCTGAAACCTGTTCGAGAGCCTTCATAGCTGGCTGGGTCTCCCGTTTTGGCTGCCCAGAGACCATCACAACCGACAGGGGGAGACAATTCGAGTCTGCTATGTTCCACTCCATCTCTACCTTACTTGGCTCCAAGCACCGACCTACAGTGGCTTATCACCCCGCCTGCAATGGGATGATTGAGCGTCTACATCGGCAGCTGAAATCCGCCATCATGTGCCACGCAGATGCGCGCTGGTCTGAAGTTCTTCCTTTCGTACTGCTTGGAATCCGCAGCTCATGGAAGGAGGACATCAAGTCTTCTGCAGCCGAGCTCGTCTACGGTGAACCTCTTCGCCTTCCTGGTGAGTTTTTTGCACCGTCAAAAGACCACACCATGGATATTACAGACTTCACTAGTAGACTGCGCAACCACATCTCGAAGCTCGCTCCAGTTCCAGCTAAATGGCATGTCTCAAAGGCAAAAACATTCTACATACCTCGAGACCTGATGACAGCTGATCAGGTATTTCTTCGTGTCGGCCCTGGAAAGAGATCCTTAGAACCACCATATTCTGGACCCTACAAGGTTATCACTAGAGGTGAGAAGACATTTACTATCAACCTCCAGGGACGAGAGTGTACTGTGTCTATTGACAGATTAAAACCGGCCTACCTAGCCTCAGATGAAACCAAGAGTGGTAACACGCTGGTGAACCAACAAACTACTGGAGACGCCAAGAAGACTAGAAGTGGTCGCGTTGTACGGTTTCCTAATTACTATCGACCGTAGCGAACAACGGTCTCAGCCGGGGAGTAATGTAGCAACCATTTTACTATACTTTATTTATAACACGTAACGCATAAATTATATTATTAAAATTATTTTCTTATCCTTTATTCAAAATTAAAATAACTAAAAAGCAAACCCGGGTTGAGAGCGTTGTTTACGTTATTTTGTGACGTCACGAAGGAATGCAGCGGCCGGCCGACCGATCGCCCCTGCATTGAGACAGACGCGCGGGATCGATTCACTAGCATTGTATAGCTCGCGGCGGATGCGTACTAATTTGTTAGAAAACTTAAAAAAGGATTATACTGTGTTCAATAGTGGAGTAAACGTTTTATTTGAACTTTATACATCCTTCCTACAAGATGATCTCTAAAACGCCTTTATGGATTTTGAAAAATACTGTGTCAAAAATACTCTGTTCTACCTGATGGTACCCTTGAGTAGAATACAAGTGTTGTTGTCACCATACTCATTGGGAACTATGGCGGCCTAGTGAGACTCTCCTACATTAGTCTAGTCGACAATTTGAAAATGGTACAAAATAGAGATACTGCTCTTAAAATTATGTGCGATAGCTCATTGGATCTGGAATGACGCCTAGAAAAATGTGCCAATAGCGTATATTAGCACATAAAAAATTGCAAAAGTTATAAACAATTAAAGATGAAAAAAAAGCGGCCAAGTGCGAGTCGGACTCGCCCATGAAGGGTTCCGTATCAACAAGTAACATTATATAAAAGTTCTTGTGGTTCGTTGATTGAATGAAAGGTAAATTGCTGTTTACGCTTTATGACGTATTAAAAAAAAAATTCTTACTAGATCTCGTTCAAACCAATTTTCGTTGGTAGTTTACATGGTAATGTACAACATATATTTATTTTAGTTTTATCACTCTCTTATATTAGAAGTTACAGGGGGGGGGACACACATTTTTCCACTTTGGAAGTGTCTCTCACGCAAACTATTCAGTTTAGAAAAAAATGATATAAGAAACCTCAACATCATTTTTGAACACCTATCCATAGATATGACATATCCATACACACGTATGAGTTTGATGAAAAAAATTTTTTTTGAGTTTCAGTTCCAAGTACCGTAACCCCCAAAATGTATTGTTTTTCGTCCATGTTTATGTGAAAATCTTAATGCGGTTTACAGATTACATCTACTTACCAAGTTTCAACAGTATAGCTCTTGTAGTTTTGGAAAAAAGTGGCTGTGACATACGGACGGACAGACAGACAGACAGACATGACGAATCTAAAAGGGTTCCGTTTTTTGCCATTTGGCACCGGAACCCTAAAAAATGGCATTTCGTTTTTTGCCAATATTTCATAAACTATTCAAATTTAAGGAATTTCAAAAAAGATTCTAAAAGAAGAGGAAATTTCTAATAAAAAGCTCCTAACTCCCGGAACTCTATCTCCATTTTTTAATACACGCTTTTGGCACATTTTTCTAACCGTCACTCCGGATCCAATGAGCTATCGCACATAATTTTAAGAGCAGTATCTCTATTTTGTACCATTTTCAACTTGTCGACTAGACTACACCATGGGCCTCCGGTTTCGCACTCACCAACGAAATACGATAGTTTTTCTCGAAAGAGCGTTATTAAGAGTTGCATCAAGCTAACACTTAAATATTTGACACCAGATTAGGCCTATAGTTACACTCGGATGCATGTCGTTTATCGCGGTAATGAGTAGACTATTTCCTTACTCAAAACTAAAAGTAACTAAAGCTAAATTCCATTGAAGTCGGAGCAGCGGTTTAGCACTAAAAGGTGACTGAATTTAGTTCGATTAAAACTCCATCAATTGACCCAAAATTTATAATAGGTCCTTAACTTTCAGATGCATTTATAACACTTTTAATATCCATTCATTCTTTCATTCAATATTGTCCGATATTGCCAACATATTCTCTCCAACAATAGCCCACTTAATCCTTCTAATAATGTGTTGAATATTGGAATATTGGTAATACTTATGCTTTCAATATCTATTGTCAAATGTTTGTAACAAATCTTGTTGAATGTACGCTTTTGAAATAAGATTATGAATTATAGGTTGGGCGATATCAATGAATGACCAATATGGGATTGTGTGTAGTGATGTCGATGTTTGTGCAGCATTAAGTAACAAAATGAGCAACTCCAATAATTCCAAGAATACCCAAATGTGGATTACAAATATAATTAAAAAATATTTCGGACATCTTACACACAACGTCATCTAGTCCAAAACTAAGCAGAACGTGTCTTATGGGTACTAAACAACTGATATAGAACTGACAAGGCAGTCAATAAAGAATTTATATGCTGTACTCGACTTTGCTGACGTTAGTATTTTTCTGTTAGTTTGGTGTGTCTCGGGAACTATAGTTTGTACGTGTGGTCTATATTCACAATGAGAATGGTGACCATTATTCTTGGATCCTAATCATGCTTTCCATCAGGCAGAGTAGAGTCATTTTGGCGGGCATAATTATGAAAAAAAACGTTAAAATCTAGACTGACAAAAACTATTACATTTCACTTTGGTTTTGCGGTAGTAAAAATAGGTAGTAAGTTGTTACAAAATAGTTTCAACAGCATATACTTGATTGCCTTGTTGGTCTAGTGGTTAGCGTATACGGCTGCTGATCAAGAGGTCTCGGGTTCGATTCCCAAGTCCGACTTAATGTTTGTATTGCTTTCTATTTATATTTACAAAAAAAGGTATCTATATATTTATAACAGTTGTCTATTAACACTGTTTGGTTTAGACTAGATGATGTTGTGTGTCATTCGTCCGAAATATTTATTATTATACATTAACAATTTTGTTGGTCATCATTGGCTTCTCTAAGTGCCTAACAAATTAATGCTTGCTACTATTTTTTATAATAGTTAAGTACAATACTTATAAGGTCCGTTGAGTGCAAGTTGATTCAATTTGTTCTTACTGTTTTGTTTAAAATCGTTGTTGTTTTGTTGCTTCGTTACTCAGTTTTTGTTCTATTTGTTTTAGTTACATCGTTTAAGTAATTTATGAAATGTTATTATTGCATTTAAATAGCTGTTGGACTCTGGAGTTGCAGCGAAAAGTTTTTTCAAGATATATTTTTGGCGTTAATGAAATTATATTTTAAGTGTTTTATTTTTATTACAGCGACAATTTCGTCGTTTATGAACCGATTTCAAAAATTCTTTTTGCATTGGAATAGGCGTAGCTTACGGGTGGTCCCATCGTCACCATATCGGAATCTGATGATGGGATCCCAAGGAAATCGACTACCTATTAGCGAAAACTAGGATCCATCAAGGCACTATCATCATAATCATCAGCCCATCGCAGACTGCTGGACATAGGCCTTTCTGATTTCTCATCACTCTGATCGATTTTGGGTTTCTCGCACTATAGCATTACTTTATTTTATTTATTAGCCAGTAAAATGTATCAAAAAATAAAATTGAAGTCGGAAAACGTAGTAAATATGTAATGGAATGAAAAAATGATTGAGTATAAAGTTTTCTGAACGTTTTGAAATTTTAATTTGAATGTTTTAAATCTTTTATGTAACTTAGAAAATTACACACAAGTTAACTCAGTAATATGTTTTTAAAGATTTACTGCCTTAGTGGCTCAGTATGCGTATGCTACTGCTGTGCTTGAGGTCTCAGGTTCGTTTCCCGATGCGCATTAAATATTTGTATGAAATTAAAAAAAAAGGATATCTAAAATGTATTTATATCATTTGTCTAGTACCTATAGTACAAGCTCTGCTTAGCAAAACTAAGTAGAGCTTGCTATGCCTAGGTGGCGTTGTGTGTCAGATGTCTTAAACAAAAAAATTGAATCCAGTGTTGCCAAAAATAAAATAAGTATTTATACCTTAAATTCAAATACCGCAACAGACTTAATAGGTAGGTACTTATTTAAACGTCAAATCTACGCTCAAAGTGGACAAAATTACAATAATTTGTAAAATAAAACAACGAATTTCAACATAAATATATCGATGGCGATTCTAAAAGCACTCTAAATGCCATTTTGTACTTTTTTTTACTTAAAAAGCCCAAAAATTATCATCGCTAATAAGGTGGTATTAAGATGTAGCCAGTATATAAAGACCCTTTATTGTTACCTCAAATATATATTTTATCACAAAAAGAAGTTGGAATTTATAATAAATCTGAAATAAATTTACACAGCTATAAGAAATATATTTTGTTAAATTATTTTGGTAGATTTTTTTAAGAGAAAATTGATGAAACTGTAGATTATAAAGTAATTTATTTATAACGTCAAAGATCTTAAGGGTCAAGGTATATTGGTCTTCTATTACCAATTTTACTTTTGAGTGGGCAGGTATTAATTTGAGAGAGTGTTATAATGATCCGCGTGATGGATTGGATGAGTCAGCAAATGTTTGCTTTTTGGGCAATTTGCCTTGTTAGTTGGATCAAATGTTGGTCTATGTATCGTACATTTTTAAGGTACAAATTAGCTATATTTTTTTCTAACTTCTTAAATAAATTTACATTAGTTTTTTTATTCGAATTGAAAAAGAGAAGAGTTTTTTGTTTTGCCTATTTTAATGTGTGTTTCAACATTTATATTTTGTAAACTGGATTAAGTATCTACCACGTTTAACAGCTGACCGTTTAACTCTGGGGTTTAACCCAACTGTGACAATTCTTTTATATTGTAGCCTCACAAAGTAACTCTACTCTCCCTGATGGAAAGCATATGTAGAATCTAGTAGTAGGGGCCAGCATCCTTATTGTTAGTGCATACAATGCGGCATGGTGACCCACAACATGGCGGCTTAGTAAGAAGGCTCAACTCCTGTGTCCCTGGATCACACCCAATGTTGTCCCACGTGGGATATGAACCTACGACGTGGCGCAGTGCCAAACGTGCAGTCTATTATATTTACTATATATAAATAATATAATTATTATCACTATTTCTATATGTTAGCACAAACTAAATTACGAGACTATTCAACCAACCTGTGGCGAGAACGCTGAAGTTGAGACAATAGTCCAATCAGTTACAAGATGTGTCGCCGCTCGGCTCATCTCAGCTGCAATCGAGTTAGAACCCTGTTACCAGCGCAGTGGACACTTGACTTGATAGAAGAGTACGAACATTATACAGAGACTTTAGAATTAATCCATAAAGTCTATTTTTCAACAACACTTTTACTCGTCAGTGTCCAATGTCATTATTTTCATCTTCCCAGTCTTTATTATTTATTGTAGGCCACTACTTCAATGAGTTTTGCCTGAATCAGTATTTCATCACAGCTCCGCAATCCTAAGGGCAAACTGAATCATCTATAAGACTTTGTTCTCTTCTCAATACTAATAATACACACTTGGGTTCCTCCCAAGTGTGTATTATTAGTATTGAGAGTCTATGTGCCTATGAGTCTATGTGTCTAGTCTATGAGTCTATGTGCTCCCTCTGTCGGCTCTTATGACACCCACGGGATGACACTTCGTTTCTTAATTCGTCACCACATGAATGATTATTATAATGTATGTTGAAACCTTCCCTATACCAAATTGTATACATATATTGACTGATTCGTGGTAGCATATGCGACGGCTGTGCTTGAGGTCTCTTGTTCGATACCCGGGTAAGAACAAATGTTCGTGTGATCTGCAAATATTTGTTTCGGAGTCTGGTTGATTTCTGTGTATAATATGTATGTATTTACGAAAAAAATAAAGTCCATAATTATATTTATTTGAGTTGTCTAGTTTAAAAGCTCTGTTTGGGACTAGGTGGCGTTGTGTAAGATGTCCGAAATATTTATTTATTTATAATATTCAACTCTCTGTCTCAGTCACTACTCTATGTTTTCAATGTGCAATCACAAGACGGACAACAAGCAACTAACTGACCACTGCAATGGCGGCCACTGTCAACTATAACATGGTTTGGACACGTGAAATGTTCTCAATACTGAAGTTTGTTATACATTACGCTTGCACCAACTCAATGGGGTAGGCAGAACTTCATTTAGATAGTTAGGGTTCAATTTTGTTGTAAATTGTACTACTGACCTGAAAATTTAGGCCGCTATAGTATTTAGAATGAGGAAGTCTATGCCCAACGGTTGGCGTCTTTTGCCTAATATTTATAAATTAAATAACTTTTGTCTTATTTCGGTTGTCGCGCTAAGAACTAGTTTGTTTTTTAATAATCAATAATTATCTTTGAAATGAAAACTTTATAAAAAACAGTTGGTCTCCATCTTCACTGTGATGATGGCGATAAATAAGTTACACACAGAAACATATCAAAGGATTGCGTCTATCTCGCAATATTTTGTCACATCCCTTTAAAAAAAAATTGATGGCCATTTAAGAATCTCTATGGAGAAGAACGGGCAAGAAACTCCATGGACACTCTTTTAAATCAAAATGTTTTTTACAAAATCTTGGTTACATCATTCATGTTGAGATGGTACATTATGTGAGAACGATGTAGCAAGACGTGCACGTTAAAAGTGTCCATAGTACAACAAAAATACAATTGAAAATTAAAATAATTAATTCAAATAAGCCGTGGCAACTAAGAGATGACCAGTCACAACTGACAGCGCCCGTTCACGAACATGACGCATGGATCCGCACCATTCAACTCAACCATTTTGAAGGGAATTAAATGATCCGACACACGCGCCACCATCAGCGTGACATTTGAGTGAGCATGACATACTCTCAACCGCCAGGGCAGATTCAAGTCAAGAAAAGACGTAGGTTTTCAGTGAATGATAGCTTGAATAGCTTCTTAGTACATAGTACTCACACAATATGGGCTATGCGATTATATAATACTAAAGAGATTGAATCTATACAATGCAAAGAAAGTTGTACAATCTTCAGCAGCTCCAACAATACCATTTAATGCTATCAATTTATGTGCCCCTGTCCTTGTGAAGCAGGACCAGCATTGAGCCAAGCATTTTTATCAGCGATATAATCGCTCAACTTGTGTGCGTTTAATGCATGTTTTAAATTTTGTCTCATTCAGTTCAAGAATACTTTGTGGAATTTTATTATAGCATCTCAAACAGTACCCCATAAAAAAACATTATATGATTGCCCAAATTAATTGAATGCTATTAGTGGGATCCCTTCTTAAGTATTACTTGCAATTTTTTTATGTATGAAGATCGTTTGTTCGCCAAAAGGCTAAGAGCGGGCACGAGCTCTTTTGTAAAAAAAAAACTCTATGACACACCAAAAATGAATCACAAGTATTATTTAAAAAGATAAATCAGACCCAATATTTTGAAACTATGTTTTAATTATATACGTTTTACATTTTAGATTATTAGGTAGGTGCAATGCTAGTCCTCGTGGTTCTTCTCGTAGACCCCAGCTAGGGTCTCAGAGTAACTTTTCCAGGTCTGTGTGCGGTTGAAGTGGTTTTCCGCGCCAGCTGCAACTACAGGAAGGCCATTGGTTTGTGCCTTTTGGTAGTCCCAAGGTGTTAGTCCGGTGGTATGTAACTAAAGAGATCAAACAAGACTTTGTGGGGAGTCCCCGCGTGGTGACTATTCTGAACGTCACTCCGTTAATACATATATAAGACTGATAGACTTTACAAGCGATATGTCGCGAAGACTTCATAACTAAGACTAAACAACAATTTGTAGATCACATAAAGTGTCTACCCACAGTTTGAACCCACAACACAAACACAGAAAAAAAAGACCGAGTAGCTTGCTTTGGACACAGCGAATACCTAGACTCATGTGTCCCATCTCGGGCTTAAACCCACAACACTGTAGTAGAAAACGGCAAGGTAACCCCTATGCCATTGGTGCAGTTTACAAATCAGAGACTTGATTTCTGTGACAAAAGGCTACGAAACCTCTTAAGTAATTTAATGTAAAGTCTTCAACTGATTTCATCGGAAAATTGTACAAGCATACTTACCGTGACAAACCGCACGGAGCCACGGGCAAAAGTAGTACCAAATAATAATCTTCAACATAAAGTAATCAGGAGATTTCTAATTAATTACATAAAATGTTTAGGTTATTAAATAATGTTACAACATCAAGTAAAGGTTGGGTTAATTTTAGATCTTATTAAAACCATTTTGAACAACCCTTTGAGCTTTCTAAGTGGTAATTACAGGGTTAATGAGAACCCAACAATCACGACTGACTGGTAATAAATTGTTCGAAGACCAGATAAAGGATAATTCACGAGATCAAAGTGTGACAAGAACAGGTGCGCTGTTAGCACCAGCTGTTTGGGAAAACGGAGGATAATATCGTGGTTTTCGAACCGACCTGGAAAAATTTAAGGTATCGGTTTCTTGCTACTGTTAGTTACCTGAGAACTTCAGTCATTTATGAACAGAATTTGGAAATTCCTTCTTTGTTTCGGATGAAATGTAAATTTTTTGTTACTTATCACATGAACCATATTGTCTAAGTTTAATTTTTTGAACCGCGCTAAGCAGCCAGCGAGGTGCAAGCTCGCAGTACGCACGCCAACCGCGGGTTGCAAGCTCTTTATCATCATCATCATCAACAGCCTTTAACAGTCCACTGCTGGACATAGGCCTCTCCTTTGAAAGGAGGTTTTGGCCTACTATACCACGCTGGCCAGACGGGTTGGTAAAGGGTTTGTTTCAAGTTTTCCTTCTCTTGGCAGTGATGTTAGCTGCTTATTTTGTTCCTTTAGTCGCCTCTTACGACACCCATGGAATGAATAGGGGTGGTGACACTTTGTATTCTTAATCCGTCACGACACAGACACTCTTTATACTGATGTTATGAAACACATTTTACGACATACGATTTAAGGGTCGAATTCAAATGACAAGCTAATCGCTGGGTTGGAGCGGTGCCGTTGCCGTGCTTGTATAGTGTGCGTTAACCTTATCGTATCTAAAAGTAGTGTCCACCATTTTCATTGCGAATACAGAGAATGTAGTATGGTGCCCACTACCTTGACGGCCTAATAAGAAGCTGCTGCATCATTGGCTCGCAATCACCAACAAAACACAACAGCACAAATGCTGTATTTTTAAGTTGGTCTTCTATTAGAAGGTAGTAGCGTCCCAGCCGACCCGGCCCATTCATGCTAAAAACACCCTAGCTTTACTATCTTGAGAGTCATGCATATTATATTTAAACATATCTAAATTTGTAAATTAATTTGGTCACCCTAACGCCGCCCGCAGCGTCCAACATTAATGGATCGTGGGCATGCCGCGCTATTAATTAAGTCAAGGGTACCTTGCCCACTGCTGGACAATTTTGCGGTCACCCTCCGACTCACTTGTTATAAAAACAATGCTTACATTGTTTTAGATTGTCAAGTTTTCTTTTGTTGAAATTTAACTTAGGCATATATGTATAATATTTTATAATAATCCTTCTCATCATTTTCTTTATGTTGATGTGAAATCTATAGTTCTATTCAAAATTTTAACTGTATCTGTAACTAGTAACTGTTTATTACGCTTATAAAGCTAAACCACTGCACAGATTTCAATCGAATTTGGCACAGACAATTTGATGTTCGGAAGGACATAGACTTCTCTTTACATATACGCGGGCGTAGCCGCGAGCAAAAGCTAGTTATATTTTAAATTCACAAGTAACTCTGTTCGTTTGTCTGTTACGCTTCCACAGCTAAACCGCTAAAACGATACTTAAGTCTAACATTTAATATTACTTTAACATTTATTTCGTCCGTGTGGTGACGGATTAAGAATACAAAATGTCACCACCCCTATTCATTCCATGGGTGTCGTAAGAGGCGACTAAAGGAACAAAATAAGCAGCTAACATCACTGCCAAGAGAAGGAAAACTTGAAACAAACCCGTTACCACCCGGTCTGGCCAGCGTGGTTTAGTAGGCAAAAACCTCCTTTCAAAGAAGAGGCCTATGTCCAGCAGTGGACTGTTAAAGGCTGTTGATGATGATGATGACGATGATAACATTTATAGTTGTTCTTAGTCAGATAACTTAGGAGGATATTCATCTCATTCAAACTTAGAACTTTAAATTAATTCTACAAACAATTGATTTTCTATTCTAGAAACAAATATATCTATGTCATTATGAGGATCGCAGAGGGCCACGGGTTGAGAGACGAGGGTAGAGGGAGGAAGTTCAAAACCAATCAATGTTGCTTAATTGGCGCTTTAATGCCCGCTCATTCAACAATTACCTGTAGCGGTCGCTGTCAGCTGAGCCAGGGATGGACTTTGTCGATATACGGATAGTCCGGATAAAATACGTATACCTAGTGTGTATAATACTATTTATTAGCCACTAGCTCTTGCTCGTGGCGTCGATCGAATGTAGGTATACCGGTAGGTTATCGCGGTAAAGATTGGCTTTTGTTCTCCCTCAAGAATAAAAAGCATTTAGGTAGGTACATGTAAAATGTTATTTAACTTTGTGTAGCAGTTTCGCCGTGAAAGTGTAACAGACAGCAAAGCCACTTTCCGATTTTAAATGTTACTATGCATTTTTTTTGCTTCGATTTTATTACGTGTTTTTTATACAAACTTTCAAGTCTTGTATTACCTCCTTGGAAGCGAAATATCCTGAAAAACTTTCGTAATACATGCTTACAACATAAACCGAGAATCGAACCAAGTGGCATGTAATTGGAGAGGCCTATATCTAGCAGTGAACTGAGATAGGCAGATTATGTGATAATGATGTGACGATATAAAAAGCATTAGCATTACCGAACAGGTCTTTAGATAGTTCCATTAAAGTACATTTATGTAATCAATTAAATGGAAAAGTTATCTATACTAGTATTTCATTAATAATAATAACCTAACCTGACCATAAAACTAAACATACAAAATACAACTTTAAACCAACTCTAATAAAGTGTTAATTCATTCGAAGTTCGTCTTAAATTCCATTTTGACGTTTTAAATTCAATCGATCTCAATGTATCAGAAATCAGATTAACTACTTTCAATTATGACAAAATCATCAATTTTGTTTATAATTCCTCCTTTGGTTTAATCTTACCCCCTGTAACCTGGGACCCCTGATTGAGCATACCCACAGATTGTAAAGGACCTCACAGATTACACCGTAAATTATTTCAGGGATATAGTTTTGCAAACCGGTGCTGATATTTTTTTTCTTTCTTGTTTCCTCTTTTAAACTGAATAAAACTACAGCATCCTGATTCTGAATTTGCTGTCTTTAGACTGTAAATTTTTAGACTGCGGCTGTGGCGCTGGCTGCGACTGCTGTGCTTGAGATCGGGAATCGAACGCGGGGTCGGACGAAATGTTTGTGTGATCCGCAAATATTTTTTTCGGAGTCTGGGTGTTTTCCATATACAATGTGTGGGTATTTAAATATAAAAATTATGTTTATGTATTCATATAAGTTGTCTAGTACCCACTAGATGACGTTGTGTGTAAGATATCCGAAATATTTATTTATTTATCAACTCGAGGTAGGTCATTTTTATCTATTTAGGTAGCAAAATAAAGACTTTCTTCAAATGACCCTTTTCGACCGAAGTCATTGATGTATATCAATGACCGAAGTGATATCTTGGCCTCATAGAAAACTGCGATTGAGCATGCTTTCCAATGGTAGTGGAGTTAACAGAGCTTAAACTATTCTCCCTTTGAATCAAAGATCGGTAAATTATATGACTCTTGAGCTGCAACCCAAGAGTCATAAATAAGGCTTGCCACCTTCATTCATCTGATGACCTGTCTGCTCTAACGGACAAGAGGCTTGGGCAAACAGCAATTTCACTTCACTCAATAGAAGTAGAGAATTGGAATCATCTGGATGTCTTGAATAACATCTTGACATCAGGAAAACGAAGCGCTCATGCCAAGTGGCCTTAGGTGATTGGAAACAATCACCGATGGTAAGCAACAATATCGTAGTCAAGCCTAGATGGGTGACCGTTTGCAGTATGATATGTTATGAGCGTTTCCGTGATTCGGAGGCCACATTAAGCAGTCGGGCCCCGTTATTATTTTAAGATAACAATCGTGAAGCTTAGTTGGAAGCGGGTGGTATGGTCTTAACCTTCTCCTGAGAGAAGACTATAGGCCAGCAATAAGACATTATAGGTTGTTGATTGATCAAGAAAACCTCCGGATATCTTAATATCCGGTTATCGGTCAGTGCAGTGTAAATGTTCTGTAACATTAACCAATCAATTTGAAACATGAACTTGCTTAATTTAACCATCATCCGCCATTATAGATCGTTATTATATTTAATCTCGTCACCCGCTTTCAGGCAATGATATTAATTTATACGGCCAAGAACATATTCATTGAATAGTGACAAGTAAACTTTTTAAATGTATGTATAGGTAGATAATATGCGTCTACCATACTAAGTTTTGTGCTGTATAAATAATTCTATTTATTAAATAAATTCTAAAAAATATAAATGAATGTGTGAAAACTGTGCGACAGTAAATTTTATTGTTATAATTTCAGTAATGGTGAAAAATCTATTCCTTATTCAGCAAGCATACGTAGTTCAATTTAAGTTAATACTTAAGCAGGATTTTCAAATGTCTCCAAAAGGACATATACAATTCATTGCAAAATTCCCACATAACAACGTGAGTAATTGGAATGGTTATCAAACAAACAGTAATCACTTCTACGTTTTTAGGGTTCCGTAGTTCACGTCTTTCGAACCCTTATAGTTTCGTAATATGCGTCTTTCCGTCCTCGACCTACCTTCCAAACAGTGTAAGAATTTTAGAAAGCTGCAACGTCGCATGGAAGCGTGTATTTATTACGTCGACAAAGTGCTAAAAAAATTCAGTTTTTTTTGTCTTATCTTCAAAGTGTGGGCTACTTTAAGATAGATCTATTAAGAGGTTGCTACAGCAATTTTTGATTTAGGGATCCGAAAACGGGGCTTCCCCATCCAACTCTATAAACTAAGCGGCTGGTTCGAAAAATCTTGAAAAAATCATGATAGTTGTTCATATAATGAACTTTAAAGAAAAAGTATAGCGACTTGGACCTATTCGTTAATTCAGAAGTTATAGAGGCCTAACTTGTAAAATGCACTGACTTGGAAAACTACGTACAAAAAATATAAACAATTAATTTTTAAAAATAAAATCGAATAAAAAATGGACTCGATTTTAACTTGCCGTGCTAATCAGCGATTACGAAACACATTTCAATGCTTGGTCTGATGAACACTTGGCCGATTAAAAAGTCAATAAATAATAATAAAATTCTATGAAACTATTACTAGGTACATATACCGATTGACTCAGATACTCACCGGACATGGCTGTTTTGGTGAGTATCTGAATAGAATAGGACGTGAGGTTACGGCACAATGCCACCACTGCGGGTCCGACCGGGACTCCGCCCAGCACACGCTGGAGAACTGCCCTGTGTGGGAGTCCGAGCGTCGAGTCCTAGTCGGACAGATCGGACGGAACCTGTCACCGCCAGCATTGATCGCGGCAATGCTGGCGAGTGGCGAAGGATGGGAAGCCGCGGTCTCCTTCTGTGGAACGTTATGCTCCAGAAGGAGTCCGCTGAGCGGGATCGGGAAAGGGCCGATCCTGCTCGAAGGAGGCGGCGAAGGGGACGTGGCAGAGGTCGATAGCCCCCCAGTCGTCGCTTAAAGGGTCGTTGCAGCCACATCTTGGGTAGATGTGACCGCTGCAAAGGACCCGAGACAGGTGACACCCCCGGTGCGGCCGGGGGGTGTCGTCTAAGGCGGTTCGGTGTTGCGCCTCTTATTGCGTGGAGTGGTGAGAGGCATGACAGCGTCCTGCCTTGGGGGTGAGAATAATCACCCCGGGATGTACCCCAATCGTGGGGTAAGGCAGGGGGGACTTCAGAAGCCGCTGATGCGTTCCTGGTGTTCCTCCCAACTGCCGAGGTAGGCCGCCGCGGGGTTTAGTGGGTAAACCGATTCCTCCGGGAGTCCCACACACGCCCTTTGTTAACCACACGAAGGGTATGGTGCGAAAAGCATTCCCCGCGTAAAAAAAAAAAAAAAAAAAACCTAATACAAAAATTATTAAAACATATTGATATTAGGTGCCTATGTAATTAACAGATACATTCCATTAACCCTTTTCGTTCCGGAACCATTCAATCAATTGATAACACAAACTAATCAATCAACTCATTCAATAAGTGTTAATACTTGAAAAATGTAACCATAGATTGAAGAATTCTAGATTAGAACAAAAATATTGATGGAATTTCGACTATTTCTGCCAATGTCAATTATTTTACGTTTTCAATTCTATAGTTTTGTAGTATTCAAGTCATCGTCGTGATGAATTTATTGATATTGAATGTGGATGAGATTAAATGGAGACCTACTGTAGAAAAATACTTTAAATAAATCTAAAAACAATTTTACTGAAAACAAAAAACAATTAATTTTACAATGAAAACTAGTGACAGAATCAAAGACTAAAAATCTTGGGTGTGTTTCTTAAAAAAATAAACAACTTATGTGAAAATCTATTACCTACATTATACTAGGCAATTAAACAAATTTAAAATTTCAAAATCCTTCTAGCAATTAGACCGTTAAAACAAAATGAAAATCGATTCATCCGTTTGGGAGCTACGATGCCACGGACAGACAGACACGTCAAACTTATTATGACACCCCGTCGATTTGCGTCGGGGGTTAAAAATGGACAAGTCGTAATACCTAAATTCACACCTTCACAGTCAAATTTTACTGACAACTAACAAATTCCAAAAGGAACAAATGGAAATACAAGAAAAATTAAAAAAATTGGTCTGAGATGAACTGTTAGACGATAGCCATTACGAGATCCATGTTCAAATTATATTTGGAAAGTTATTCTTGCTTTGAAACATTATTTCGTCATAACTTTTAAGATTTTTATTTCATATTAATAAAAATACTTATTAAAACTACAGCTATATTTGTATAGTATTACATAGCCATAATACCTAACTACTCTACGATTACTCAGGCAAGTCGCGTACACTACCACAGCACCAATGAGACGCAATATCATCAGTAGTCTATTCTAGAAATCTCTAAGTCCCTGGTTAAATAATACAAAGTGCAATTAAGTCACCCAATGCATCGCGTGCATTCAATCAAGTGATGAGTGTGTTGCCATGATTGTGGACTTTAAATATTTAATGCGTAATAACTTCAATGTATTGTACCGCGAAAGTACTTAGGTTTGAAAAGTATCACAGAGTAATGTAGATTTAGATAAGGCTACAAATACTTCTATTTGAATATGAAAAGTATGTGCAGAGGCAAAATTACGCAGTCGGTCCCGGTTGTTATCATAAGATAGCAGTCGTGAAGCTTAGTTGGGGGCCTTCGGGCGGCTTAAAAACATCCAACAGCAAGTTTACGTAGCCACAACGTGTCTTGCCAGTCCCTAACCCGCACTCGGCCAGCGTGGGGACGTATCACGTATGGCCTTAACCCTCTCTTGAGAGGAGACCTGAGCCCAGCAGTGGGACGTTATGGGTTGTTGATGATGATGATGATGAATTTTACTTTTAATAGTTTTTTTTTTATAGCCTTAGGTACTGATATAGTAGGACATGGCGATCTAGTCTACGGAATAATGAGTAATTTTACTTTAACTTAAATTAATAAAGCAAAACTGTAATAAAGTTGTATCCATTAACACTTTTCTTAATGTTTCTAGTTTAGGCACTCTGTTCTTGTGTTCCTTTAATACACTGCACTAATTGTAGGCACTTTAAAAGGTAAAATAAAATATAAAAAAATTATGAAAATCCGTCATTTATTTTATTGGTTTACCAACAATTATTTACACAGTCCAAAAACAAACTAAATCTCATTAGGAGCAGAATAGCATTAATGTAACAATTAAGTGCTTATAGGTAAACTCTCCATGCAAATAAAGAGTTGTACCGTACATTACTGTAGTTTAACCTCGTAAGGCCCCACCTAAATTTAGGACGATAAACACTACGACCCAATGTACTAAAAATAGGCGCAAGTAGTTGCGGCCCAGAACTTTGGTTTAGTAAAAAAGTGTTAAAATGTAATGTTTTTGGCAAATTTATTTGAATTTATTTTAAAATTATATTAAATACGCCCTGGTATTTCCTATACCGAAATTTAACCGCTCAGATGCGAAGTCTCAAAACGCAAAATTCCGTAGAGTGCGATCGGGCTGATATCAGCCCACCTAAAATTCGCACCTTGGTGCGACTGGGCTGTTTTCATCCCACCTAATCACCGCGTCATAAATCGTCTATTCTTGTCTAAACTATACAAATTCACATGACTGTCTCTTTTCTACGCGTTGCCTCATTAGTTCATTGACGCTCAAAAAATAACACGTGCCTACAAATGATCTACCTGAATCGGAAATTTATTGTTGGCCGTCAGTCACCCGTAACGTGTACTTGCGCGAACGTGTCGAATTTTGAAAAGTCGTGTATTTGTTGTGTTTTAGTTTATTTCAACCAAATAAGTGATTATAACATCTAAATAAGTTATATATTTGTGTTTTGTGATTGAGTTTGAACCTCAGAGTGAGTATTTTTTTTATTTATAAAAGTTTTTGGTCCGCGTTGCGACCGTTTAGAGAATTTTGGGCGGCTTGATTCAATTCCATATTTTTCAGTATTTTACAAACCTACCTAAGAAATCTTAACATAATATCGTAGTATATGAGTGTAGCTATAATATAATGATAATATTTTTTATTTACGTGAAAGCGTATATTTATAAAAAAATGCTAGATATGCGGAAAAAAAAAATGTTCACCGTTTGAAAATGTTTCGTGTTAGTCTTATGCCTGTAATTTTATATTTTTGTACTATGGAGTGTGTTTTTTTTATAATATTACGTGGGGATAGGTCCATTCCATCGATAAAAGTATTAAAATATGCATGCTATCATTTACTTTTTATAATAATTGAACTCAAAGTGCACATAGTGACTTTTTCAACCATAGTGAATGTTTACCGTCCTCTAAATGAAATTAGGTACTAAATTTCAACAAACTGTCAGTTCTACGTCATAGCCTCATTAATAAGCTACAAGAATAATACCACTTGAAGCTTTGTCTGCCACTATTTACCCGACAAAAAAATTAAATACCAGCGCGGGGCGGCGGCGCGCCGCCGACCGCCGAAACCCCTCGCACTCTACGGAATTTTGCGTTTTGAGGCTTCGCATCTGAGCGGTTGGGCTGAAATCAGCCCAATCGCATCTGAGCGGATAACTATTCCATGCAAAAAATATGTTGAAATAATTTGTCCTTTTTTTAGGTTACTGGGTCATAGTTTTAAGTATAATTGTTCGAAAAAATCAAATTTAGTAAATTTTTGATCATGTCATAATTTTAGGTCGCTGGGCCGTAATTTAGTAATTTTAAAAACTGTCTTGGGCCGGAACGTCAAAATATTTTTGTCATTAAATTAGGTCGTTGGGCCTTACGAGGTTAATTAAACATAGGTACACAAACAAATACAAATTTAATACAATTTGAAAAACACAAAAGATTATTTATGACGCTTATAGTAATCATAAAAAAAAGAATGAGCCCTGCCTCTACATAATAACCTATATTTACATTTACTTTTACGTTCAAATTTACACTTCCGTTGCTACTGATCCCTAAGTAAACAAAACCTAATTTTACTCAAGTAGTCAACGTTTAGGTTAATACAGTCAAGTTTGTTCGGAAATCAGCATGACTGTAACGGCCCGTTTACGACCTTACCGCTGTGAGCGGTAGCTAAGAGCGAAACGCCTAATAATAACTAAGCTCATAGCTATGAGCGGCGACTCGTGGCGTGCCTCGTATATTTTTATACTTTTGATATTACCGCTCGGCGTTTCTCTCTTAGCTACCGCTCACAGCGGTAAGGTCGTAAACGGCCCGTAATACTTTTAATTTTTTTTGTTGAAAATTTGTTGTATTATTAATTGAATGTTTTCCTTTCTATCGGTCTTTCTTTAACATTATATTTCTTTGATTGTAATTATTTTTGAATGTTGTATATACACACCTACATAGGTAGGTACTGTTAAAAAATATAAGGTATACATTTTTCTGTGAATAGGTTTCTATAAACAATATCGTCTCAAGCTTTAATGCCAAAATCTATTAAAAATCTGCAGATTCCATTTATAGTCAACGTGAAATAATTTTTTTATTTTATTAGCTGTAAATCTCTCTATTTCTTATAAAGATAATAATATAACTTATAAATATTAATAAAGTAATGAGTGTTTATGCATGCAAACATATTAAATAAAAAATAAAATAATGAAGTTATCTCCCACAAAAGCCAGAAGCTTGTTATTTCAAAGTTAACCGTGTAACAGCGGGCTGCGAACAATCACTGAACGTCGAACAAAAGAAACGCATCGACAATACAAGACACGCCAAGAAAAAAACAAAATCCCCACAGCGATTGGTCGATCGACGGGTGACGTCACGACGCGCCCCGCCCCCTAGCAACCGTCGCTACACCTGAGATGAGAGCGAGTGAGATCTTTGTAAGAGTGAAGAAGACAAAGTTATATTGACGATTCTATGTGTTATGTCTAGACGTCCTAAGTTTGTGTTTAAACATACTACTAATTTAAGCTCTATGCCTTAGATTTTACAGATGACTTTTGAATAGCTGAGTATAAGATATAAGTCACATTGTTATCCCCTCTCTGGTCAGTTGGAAAAGCTGTTATTGTTTGGATGCGGGTTAACCGATTTGGTTAAATTTGTGTGTTAACAGGCAGATGTCCGGCGAGGTCTCACTCCCTCTCCTTCCCCCCTCTGAGACAGGTAGCGTCTGATTGGCCCTGTATTGATTATCGTCATTAATTAGAATCGAGTTCATTAGCATTTGCTTAATTGGAAGTTTCGACTGCGTTTACGTCTGTTTTTTGCCGAGTAACGCTAATGTATGCAAAAAAAGTATTAATTAGCTTGTCATGCATTAAGTTTTATCTGAAAGTGTCTCTAATTATCCTATGCTTTTAAGTATTTGATTGGATATATTATTATAACAAATGATTGATTGATTAATTTAAATATTAAACTGTTTACAAACATGTACTTATATCTACTTATAAAAAATATAATAAAAATGCAGGTGTGTTAACGGTACTTCAAGCTTTTAATCTACTTTCAATTCGCCCCATCAAGTTTAACTTCCCAAACCTTCATGGAAGAAGCAACAAGCAAACGACCTAGAACATGGAGAACCCTCAAAGAAATCGCTAACAAACTCCCGGCAACACTCTAACACCTAGCACAATCGACCCAATCAAACATAAAAAAAACTATTCAACCATCACCAACTCTCAATACAGTTCAAAGAAACTCCAAGGGGAAAATGCTAATACGCCGCTTCTTGCTTCTTACCAAACAAAATCACTTCGCGACCCCAAATTTCGCACTTTCAATGGGCAATTTCGCTCGCCCCCCTTTGAATAAGCCCCGCCTTCTTCTTCCCCGCCGGGTCTAGTAGTAGTTTCGGAGCGCCAGTGACGTACGCGTATCGCTGCGAGATGGACGCGCCTGACGAACGATTTTACGGCAACCAAACACCGGACCGTTCCGAAACGAACAGTCCACGCTCGCAGATGAGCAGCCCAAATTCTAGCTCTCCTATAAACGTGACAGACCAATCAATAACGTTATCACAACACCAACAGAATTTAGAAACGTTAAATAGAATGGGAATGTTTTTTCACGCACAGCAAATACAACATTTAAATCAGAGTTTTGATGCAGTGAAGTCTAGATTAGGCTTGACTCAAGTGCCTACGAGTGTGAATCAGGGTCCGAGGCATACAATAGACGCTATATTAGGACTGAACGGACAGAGGCAGGTATCTCGAGTGCAGGGTGAATTTGAACCACGGAGAGATGAACGGGAGTGTGAAACTGTGCCAGTGTCGCCGGGAGCTGTGGAGAGTGCTGGTATGTTGAATTAGTATTACTTGCCATGTATCTATTTATTTTTTATAGAAGAGATGACTTGGATTGTATACGTGGAAGAACTTAAATGAGGCTCACTTTAAAGTTTTTGTGGTGGTACTAAACATTTAATATTTTGACAGTTTTACAAACTACATTATAATATTACAATTTATTTCAAGTTTGTTGTTTCATGTTTATCGTATTTGATTGAAACCCCTAGTTGAAAATGAATAAATACGGATTGAAATGGTTGATTGGCATTTCAGTGAAGATATGGATAAGTTACTGTAAGATTAATTTCAGTGAAAAAAAAAAAAATATAAATATTTTAAAAGATATCACATAAAATTATCAATAGTTAGTTATATAAAAGATAACTATTAAAGTATATTAATATTTTTGTTAACACAAAACTTTGACTGCCTACCTATTAAATTAAGCTTGCTACTAAGCTACCAATTTCATTCAAGTCTCCGTCGGTTCTATTAATATTTATTAATTACTGCTCATAAAGTAAAAAAATGTGTGCAAATAGTTTTTCATTCATTCATTTAACTAACGATTTAGATTTGGGCTATGAGTTTAATTTTGTAAGTGGTTTTTTTTTTACATTTTTATTCATGTAGACATGTTACTAAATTAATTTATAAGCTTAATTATTTTTTAAGGATATTAGTTATTGTTCTTTAAAAAAACTTAACTTATAAGGACAACAATAAAGTGTCGAAAACCTATTAAGCAATTAATCCAAAAAAGTTATCCTTTCGCTTAATTATAACGAGTGCTTTCATAAATACAATCGTGAAAAATTAAAACTTAATAACTTTTTTTGCTATGCATTGCAAATAATTTGAAACGTAGGCGGTGCATTATAAGCGCCGCCCGCGAGCATCCGCCCGCCGCGTACCGCGCGCCGCCGACGGGTTAACTTCAAAATACATTAAATAGTTCTAAAATTAAATTTATCATTTATCAAAAAAAACCTTTTATACTTAAAAACAATTCTTTTATTTTGATTTATTATTTAGTATTTTTTTTATTTTTATAAATGTTTGTTTTAAAATTCTTAGGATCTTATAGAAAGTTATCGAATTAAAACGTTGTACACCGACAACGTTAGATTTCCTGGATTAAGATTAATAAAATAATTACAAATTTTAACTTTTAACTGTCATTAAGGTAACTTATTTTTTGCAGATATTAAATTACATTTAAGATTAGTATGTAGAAATTATTTTATGTGGTTATAAATATTTGTTAGCGGCTTAAATATGGAAAAGTAAATACTTATACAGTACAATTAATATTCTAGCTACAATTAAAATACGTAATTATTAAAGTACAGCTTGTACAGCAGTTTTTGAATAAAATATTAAATTAATATACCTAATGATATATTACATACAAATCGGTCCAGCCGTTTCGGATGAGTATGGGAACGAACATTATGACACCAGAATTTTATAAATAAGACTAGCTGATGCCCGCGGCTCCGCTCGCGCCCTAGGAGTATAAAAAATAGATGTTGGCCGATTCTCAGACCTACTGAATATGCATATAAAGTTTCATAAAGATCGGTCAAGCCGTTTCGGAGGAGTATGGCAACGAAAACTGTGACACGAGAATTTTATATATAAGATTTAATAATCATACAATAATGAGTTGCTTAAAGCCGTAGAGTATAAGGCGGGTATAGCGGTGGATAGTAACTAAAGTATTATTCATATGTAGGTAAAGATAAATCTTAGGTAGGTATATGTATATTAAATTTTCGTGTCACAATGTTATTTACCATACTCCTCCGAAACGGCTCGACCGATTTGTATGAAATTTTATATGCATATTTAGTAGGTCTGAGAATCTGCTTCTATCTATTCTTCATACCCCTAGGATTCATATAGCTAGTCTATTATTTGTTATATTGTTAATAAATAAAGAAGTAAATAAATCTTCGCGTTTTAGACTCTCGTATAAAAGCAATCGCCTGTCACTTTGAACTCACAGATAATAATTAAAACAAAACATCCACAACTTTACACACACATAAACACATTATGTGTCACAATAGTGTAATACATATGCCCATTTGAGCTTATACTTTAACAGCGGGGAACGACTGTAAATGGCTATTTCCTATCGTGTTGGTATTTAAGAATGTTACCTACTGTAAAGTTTCATCCAAATTTTAGCATGAAAGAATAACAAACATTGATACATTCTCATAAACTTTTGCATTTATAATATGTATTATTAGGGTTTTATATATTTATTAAAAACCCTTACAATATCTTAACAGGATTTATTCCTAAAACAATATTGCAAGCTTATTACGACGATATGTACAACATCGATTAGTAGGTATTATCAAAGTAATATGTAGTGCTTTTGCCCGCGGCTCCGCCAGCGTGTAGGTCCGTCATGGCGGTAAATAGAAGCCTATGTGTTATCCTGATATGTAACCTATATTATTGTGAAGTTTCATAGAAATCCGTTCAGTAGTTTGACGCGAAAGAGCAACAAACATATACATACAAACTTTCGCGTTTATAATATTAGTAGGATAGTATTGCAAACGAACACATAGATATTATTTAAGATCTTAATTTGAGATTTCAATACAAATTTCAAAGCGCTATTTCTGATTGCCTTGATGGTCTAGTGTTCAGCGTATGCGGCTGCTCAATCTCAATATCAAGAGGTCTCGGGTTCTATTCCCGAAATGTTTGTAAGATCTGTAAATATTTGTTTTTAGGGTTCCGTAGCCAAATGGCAAAAAACGGAACCCTTATAGATTCGTCATGTCTGTCTGTCTGTCTGTCTGTCCGTCCGTATGTCACAGCCACTTTTTTCCGAAACCATAAGAGCTATACTGCTGAAACTTGGTAAGCAGATGTAATCTGTGAACCGCATTAAGATTTTCACATAAAAATAGAAAAAAAACAATAGATTTTGGGGGTCCCCATACTTGGAACTGAAACTCAAACAAATAAATACGTGTATCTATGGATAGGTGTTCAAAAATGATGTTGAGGTTTCTAATATCATTTTTTTCTAAACTGAATAGTTTGCGCGAGAGACACTTCCAAAGTGTAAAAATGTGTGTCTCCCCCCCTGTAACTTCTAAAATAAGAGAGTGATAAAACTAAAAAAAAATATATGTTGTACATTACCATGCAAACTACCAACGAAAATTGGTTTGAACGAGATGTAATAAGTAGTTTTTTTTGTAATCGTAAACCGCAATTTACCTTTCATTCAATCAATACGCTATTATAAAAACATTGATCGAAGTTACAACGAACTACAAGAACTTTTAAATGATGTTACTTGCTGATACGGAACCCTTCATGGGCGAGTCCGACTCGCACTTGGCCACTTTTTTATCCATAATGTGTTTGTATTTACAAAAAAAGGTATATATGTATTTGTATCAGTTGCCTACCCATAGCAAAAGCTCTGCTTAGTTTGGGACTAGAAGATGTTGTTTGTCCGAAATATTTATTTCTATGAATTTCGGCAAGCTACTATTGTTAATGTCAATTATGTTGATTATAATTTAATAATCATTGCTATTCGTCCAATAACATGTTTCCTTCTTACTATGATCCCGGGTCCTTCAAGCGGGGCGTGAAGAACCATCTCACTAGGCCGCCATAGTGTAGGTCACCATGTTGCAATGTCCACATTGGTAATGAGGATGGTGATCACAACTCTTGAATTCTGCTCATGCTTTCTATAAGGCTGAGCAGAGTCATTTGGCAGCACTATATAAAAAAAACAAAATAACACGTGAAAGTGCATTTCAAAACACCGCAACAAAAAACACTTTAGAACTTGATTAACTTGACTGACCCATGTGTTGTGATAATCAGGCTCATAATTTTGATACGACGTTTTATTTTAAGTTGTCTGATAATTATTGACGTTTGCTAATTATCATAGACTTGTAAAGTCCCACGGTGTTACACGCGGTTATAATGGTAAATAGCGAGTAACGCCGCGGAGTGAAACTTGTCTAAAAAAATTAGTCTAAGTTACTCCTAATGTCATTAGTCCCCTGGGAGTGAGTCCCATCAAAATCAGCCCAGCCGTTCCTGAGGTTACCCGAACAAACAAACAGACAGACGGACGGACAGACAGACACAATAATTTAAAATGCATTTTGGATGTTAGTACCGTAAATGCTTTGATATGCATTTAGTAAAAAACTGTTCATTTGATATTACATACAGACACTCCAATTTTATTTATTTGTATAAATATTTTTTCAAACAGTTAATCAGAATTATTTTTTTAAAACGTATCACTTACGTATATTTTTTTTTTTAAATAGGTAGTTGTAAATTTCATAATAATATTTATTACATGTTTAAATTACTAAAGCAACACGATAGAAAGTAGCCATTTACAGGAGTTCCCCGCTGTCAAAGTCTAAGCCCAAATGGGCATATGTTTTACACTATTGTGACACTTAATGTGTTAATGTGTGTGTAAAGTTTTGGATGTTTTGTTTTAATTATTATCTGTGGGTTCAAAGTGACAGGTGATTGTTTTGATACGTGAGTCTAAAATGCGAATATTTTCCTAAACAAAAAATTGTAAACTCTTTTTAACCGACTTAAAAAAAAGAAGGTGGTTCTCAAGTCCGATGAACCGATTTCAAAAATTATTTTTGTATTGGAATGGGCGTAGCTCACAGGTGGTCCTGGTCCCAGGTCCCATCGTCACCATACCGGGCTCTGATGATGGGATCCCGAGAAATTCGAGGAAACTCCTCAAATATCATAGGCACAATTGTCGCGATTTGGGTACTCGGAATAGTTTTTCTTTGAAGTCGGTTTCTTTTTGTTAAAATTATGTATCGGGAAAATACGATATTGCTATTTGTATTAGGGCCGCCAGTGTTGTTATAATATGCTATAGTATGAAAACCACTGACATTGGAACAACTTCGTTAGCATTATTTCAACAGGAATAATTTCAACTCGTTTTTGGTAATTTCCTTATTGATTTTCGGTTCCTTGTTGCCGTCGTACCGTGATGATATTTATGACCTTATTAATAGGCTATTCAAAATTAAAATTTATAAATTAAAATAAATTTAAGAACATTAAAACTCGGAACTTCAAGAAATTCTTTACAACACTACAATTATTATAAAATATAGTTCTCCGCCGCGTTTGTCTGTCTGTCTCTGTTTGCGATAAACTCAAAAACCACTGCACCGATTTAAATGAAATTTTGTACTCGAATAGTCTAAACCCTGACAAAGGACACAGTCTACTTGTTACCGCGATAAATGATATACATAGACGCTGGCGGATCCGCAGGCGAAATCTAGTAGTATTTAAATAAAGTCGCGTCTTTACAATGGGTAGAGTGAGTCGAGAGGAATGTTTGTATGTAATAAATAAATAAATATTTCTGACATCTTACACACAACGTCATCTAGTCCCAAACTAAGCAGAACTTGTATTATGGGTTCTAAAGAACTGATATAAATACATAAACATACTTTTTTTTTGTAAATACATACATATTATACATAGAAAACATCCAGACTCCGAAACAAATATTTGTGGATCACAAAAATATTTGGTCCGACCCGGGAATCGAACCCGAGACCTTTTGATCAGCAGTCGCATACGCTAACCACTAGACTAACAAGGCACATCATATCCAATATATGCACAATAGAGGAAGATATCCGAGAATATCTAAGACTCCGTAAGAAGCCGGGAAGGATCTCTAGTGACTTAATAAAATTATTAAATTGCATTTCAATTATTTTATTTCATTTTCTCATTAATGTAACACTTAACACCGGATGCAGCACGTCAGTTCCAATCATTAGTTGGATCAATATGTTGGTTAGTTATAGAAATGTTTGTCCAAATGTTGGCTTATTGAGATCAACATTGAGATTGTATAGTCAGTTTCCGCTTACGAAATCGTATTAGTGCTGTAATCACATTGAATAATAAATAGTGATTGTGGCAATTAGGGTTTATTTTTATTTTATTACATTATATTAGAAACGCTCATAGTTAAATGGCCTTAAGTGACTGGTAACAATCATAGAGGTTAAGCAACGACGGCGCGGTCTGTACCTAGATGGGTGACCGTTTGTAATATGATATGTCATATATCACAAGATAACAGTCGTAGAGATTATATGGAAGCCTTGCGGTGCCTTAAAACATCTAAGGGCAAGATTATGTAGCCACAACGTGTCTTGACAGTCCCCAACTAGCACTCGGCCAGCATGGAGACGCATGACCTTAACCCTCTCCTGATGATTATGATGACATTTTATTAGAAGGTTTATCGATCAGTTCGTATCTTCCTATATATATTTTCGAGGTAGTAGAGGTAGGCTAATTTAAGAATGAATGGGTGGGCTCGACCGGGTAAATACTATCCTCTCACAGAAGACCAACCTAAAACTAACAGCATTTGTGTTGTTATATTTCCTTGGTGAGTGACAGACCGGAGGTCTAATGATGCAGTAGCATCTCACTCTATTGTAAATACTATGCATTGGAAATGAGTATGGTGATCAATAATCTTGAATTCCACTCATCAGGCTCTGTCTGAATCATTTTGCTGCTATATTAAATTATTATATTAATGTTTAAATATTTTTGTACCTACGCTATAAGTGTACCTAAATATCCGCATCGTTACATTTTCCTCACATTTTACTGTTGTCTTAATAAAATCCACAAATATTTGTTTCGGAGTCTGGGTGTTTTTCCATGTATAATATGTATGTATTTACAAAAAAAAAGTATGTTTATGTATTTATATCAGTTGTTTAGTACCCATAACACAAGCTCTGCTTATTTTGGGACTAGACGATGTTGTGTGTAAGATGTCCAAAATATTTATTTATTTATTGTTTTATCAATGTGACCAAAAATTGTAAAAACTAAGTTGGAAAAGAGTGTCCATGGAGTTTCTTGTCAGTTCTTCTCCATAGGATCTACGAATTGGAACAGACAATTAGCTTCACGACTAACTACTGACTGACTAATTTACGTTTTAAAAGTGCCGTTGTATTGGTGTATTTGAAATAAAAATAGTTTGATTTGATATAAAATACAAAAAAACTAACTTCAAAAAATCGGCCAAGTGCGTGTCGGGCCACGCACAGGAAAGGGTTCCTCAGTTACCCATAATGGTACATGGATAGATGGTATCCAATAGATAATTGTTAAGTTTACGTATTAATAGTGGTAATTTTGTATGACATTTTCCAAGTGAGCGCATTTTACAAGTTAAGCCTCTATAACTCCTGAACTAACAAAGTTATCGAATCCGTTATAGTTTTCCTTTAAAGTTCATTATATGGACCATCATTATGAGTTTTATCAGATTTTTTGAGCCAGCCGTTTAGCTTTTAGAGGGGGGGACGCCCTGTTTTTACAAAAAAGTGCCCTTTAAAGTGAAATATCTCGCAAACGGATACCTAAATCAAAAAATCGTCTTTGAAACCCTTAATTGCTTTTAAAAGACCCATCTAATGATACCCCACAGGATAGGTTAGTCGCGAGAAAAAAAAACCCCACTTTACGTGTAGGGGAAGTACCCCAAATAAATTTATTTTTCATAATTTTATTGTACCACTTTGACGACGTAATTACAACACATATTCATGCAAAGTTTCATCTTTCTAGCACTTACCGTTTGGCCGGTAAGTCGAGGACGGACGGACGGACGGACAGACGGATATGACGAACCTATAAGGGTTCCGAGTCATAAACTTCGGAACCCTAAAAAGGAGGAGTTTTCTATTTATTGATTACTCTATAATTTGTAGGCCTTATTTCAATCAAATTTCAATCTAGTTTATCATTCTAATGAGTTTATCAATTAATCTATCAGTCAATATAGTTTTCATAGGCCCAGTTAAAAACTATATGGCCTTGTGTGCCCGATATATGAAAATGTTATCACTTCTTTTATTAATTCCAATCTTTAAAGTCCAGGGTTGGAATTAGCTCACAAAAAAAATAAAAATATTGCAGAAATTAAAGATCTTAAGAGGCTTATAGGTAACTTCACGTTCAGGTAAGGCATCTTCAGGATATAGGTATACCTGCATGAATTATTTGATCCCCATAATTATTGTCTTTTTTTATTTAAACCTAAAATAAATTAGACTCAAAAGTAAATGCTGTAAGGTACCAATTCCTTCGGTCTTTCATCTATTATTGTGTTAATTAATTTTCTTTGTTTCATTTCAAAGTAAATCCTTCACCTTGTAACTTCAATTAAAAAAACTATCTAATCACACTCACTTAAAGCCAAGTAGCAAATCATTTGGCTAATTTTAAAGACCTTAGACAAGTAATTGCAAAAATTGACTTTATAAATTGAAACTAAGATTAGTTTTCGATTGTATAATTAAGCTGTTATTTAAGTTTATATTTCGCAATGACATATAAACAGGCTTTCAATCAGCAGTACTTGTAACGCATTAACATTTATTATCGGTATGAAAATCTTAGATCTGTTAATGTATTTTTATGATGTCTATTTGGACCATAGAGCAACACAGGCCGGCAGACCGGAGGGAAGTCGGCATAGCGTCTTTTCGTGATACTAAACAGTCCGTTATTTATTTCGGGGGACAGCTGTCCCCTGTCTCTAAAATGTGTATGTGTGAAGCTTCACACATACACATTTTAGAGTCACATACAAATACAATCACCAGTCTCTTAGAACTCACACATAACAATTAAATCAAAACATTCACAATTTCACACACACTTAAACACATTCTGTGTCATATCAGTGTAAAGTTGATGCCCATTTAGGCTTATGACGAACACGCAGGCTCGTAGGTTGGTAATGCTTATCACGTAGCCCTACTTCAGATCATCACCAATTTGGTCGACGACTTCTTTCGACACTTCCACACACATTCGCTGTTTAAATTAATTTCGAGCGCCTTCTATCATGCATCCTCTTTACTCATTCATCTTCTTTCAATCCGCTACTCTCAGTTACAACAAATATATTTTTAGGAACCGCAAATCAACAGTATTAATTCCACTTCCTCACCTCTTCTTAATACCTAATATAATAATACTATTTCTATTCATTAAAGTTGAAGCTAGAATTTCATTGTGCACATGTAAACAGTACTGTAAATACCATTCAATTTATTTCTCACCAAACCATCATATATATGCCGAAGGCTATCCCACTTCTTATTTGCGGACGACGTTATGATCACAGCCGAGACGGAAACGTGTTAAGCAGCAGTTTGTCCCTCTAATGAGCTTTCTTCAGCTGTTTATTTTAATGAGCTTATCTTCAAAGGTCACTCGACATTCGGTTGAACGCACACATAATTTCTTTGAATACAAAATGGGGTCATAGCGTGGTCGTTATAATTTGTGTGAAATTAATAATTAGTTAATCGAGTTAAGGTTTTATCAGATATAGCGGTGGCGTGCGCTTAACTTGGAATTTTTGGTACTTGTAATTTTGTGATAAGATTTTTTGAGTTGTTTATTTATTTAGTGTGTTAAATAAAAGTAAATAAAGGGTATCTTATATTCTTTTTATATGAGCGTGTACAGAAAGCAAGAGTAGTGACTACCTTTCACTATGGCGGCCTATCGAGATGTTTCTGCATCATAAGTCCTAAGTTGAGACCATTGGCACAGTGATGCAGAAACTCACCAATGAAATACAACAGAACGAATGCTGTCATTTTAGGCCAATATCGCCATCTATATCTACTTTTATTATCTATATATTTGATAGATCTAAGTATATAAAAAAAACATTTACTGCTGCGTGAAGACCACGTTCTCATCTAGAAAATATTTTTAGGTACTAAAGTAAATTCCTGCATTTTTCCCAGAGTTTTCAGTCACACAGCTCTTCACCCAATTTGTAACTATTTTGAATCCAATTAATTTAGGACTATGAAAATAAGTTATATTTAAGGTTATATTTATTTTTTTAAAAACTTTTCGATACATAGAAAAATCAAAAAGTTAAACGTCATAAAAAGGTTTCAACAGTTATTGTACTAGAAATAGTGTACTTGAATCATATCGTATTTGTTTTACCTATCTAAAGAGAAAGTAGACATTTATTAAATTTAAAGCAAAATAATGCTTCCATCACTAAAGCCATTGTCATACAGATTATTAAATAAAAACTATATAATTATGCCGTATTATATCGATACAAAAAATCGAAATACGCCCAAACCTACCCATTAACAGTGATCGAATGATCGTTTAGCGCTGCGGTCAGTACCACAGGGGGACATAATCGAATATTGGCTCGTAATAGCGATTGCAAATCGATTGTAAGCCACACAATCCAGTTGGCAATTGAGCGCTCGTGATGAAGCTTGCAATTGGTAACTAAACTTGTTAGTGTGTGTGTGTTTCTATGTAAATTAATGTGTTTTAGTTTCTATGTGTGCGTTCAGGTAGGAATTAAGATGCAATATATTTTTAGTTTGTCATGAAAGTAACTATTAGGGTAGTAATAATAACAACTGAACTTTTCAAGAGTATTTACAATTTCATATATTACGTTACAGACGTACGTAGTTACATCAAAGATCTGGTTCCATATTTCTAAAATCCTTACCATCAGTTTTACAATTGGGATAGTATGTTTGTTTGTTACGCTTGTCGTTTGTCGTCTTCACTTATAATTTCTTAATATGGTGTTGTACGTATTTTAACATCCTGAGAAATCTAAGTTTGGAATTAAAATGCCTACTGTTAGTGTAGTATATCCTTCTAGATTGTGGGCTCACAGATGCACGCGCCCACTCGCTATCGTTGCTAACAGTCGACTGAACTGTGTCACGACCGCACGTACTCTCGAGATGACATAATGCTTCCTTCTCATTCATTCATAGTGAACGAATGAATGAATAGCTTCGTGACACCTCATTCATTTACAGTGAACGAGGGTATGAATAACTTAGTGACACATACACTACAGTTTGGTACTGACATATGCCGTCTACCTATGTAGGTAGTGTAAAATTTTGTTATTATTTTCACTACATATTATTAGTAGAAGGTAAAGGCCTCCGCCGCGTCTGTTTATCTATCTGTTCGAGACCAACTCTGAAAACCACTGCACCGATTCAAATGAAATTTTGTACCCAGACCGTCTAAAGTCTGAAAAAGGAGATAAGCTACATACTTTTTATCACGATAACTGACATAGACATGGGCCGAACCGCGGGCTTGACTCATCAAATATAAAATAAATAAATAAATATTTTGGACATCTTCTACACAACATTACCTAGTCCCAAAGTAAGCAGAGCTTGTATTATGGGTACTAAACAACTTCAGACATAAATAGATTAACATATTTTTTTTGTAATTAAATACTGTTGTTTGGTGTTTTTCCATATTATATATAGAAAAACACCCAGACTCCGAAACGAATATTTGTGGATCACACAAATATTTGGTCTGAACCGGGAATCGAACCCGAGACCTCTTGATCAGCAGCCGCATAAGCTAACCACTAGACCAACAAATAAAAAGATCAGTTATTGAAACAATAGATGCAAAAATCTCGACTGGGTGTAAATTTACAAACCGGATCGGCTTAAATCCTTTAAAGGTTTCACATATCTACCTTGGTATAGTATTAGATAAAGGGCATTTCATAATTGGGTCTTATGTAAGAGTGTAAAGAAACCTCCCCACCTAAGATCCATCAAGCCGTTTGGCCCTGTACATACATATACCCATAAAACGTATCTCTCCTGGCAAGTTTTAAAATTAACTTTTAAAGTCTTTAAATTAACGCCCTGACTACTGTTACATAACTATCAATTTATCGTATTAATATTTAGAGTACCTATTATCTATCTATACATAAACCAAATTTTACACAGAACCGCTCCGTTATCGCTTAATTGACTAACAAACACGAAACTAAACTTTCGCATTTATAATTACTTTCAATAAATTTAAACCGCCCGTCAGTACTGATTGACTTTACACTTTGTTCCCATTAATCGCTTATTAAATCGACGGATCTCTAAAACCAAATAATTCAATAATGAAACCATTTGGAAAAAATCATTAAAACCGAAGAGCTTTAATACGCTACACGGTAAATCTGACACGTGATTAGGGTTGCTACACGAAAAAAAAACAACGAGACAACCCATTATAGACGATAATGCTCGCGAGTGTTGCCAGATTATCGATAATTATTACGAAAAAGAAAAAAAAATACCAGATTGTATCGCGATAAGTGTAAAATGTCTTAATGCGTTGGCCACAATATTTTTATTTGTTTTGTATACTCCCTGTAATCTACAGCGGTAATCTAAATGTGACATAATTCCGTCTCGTTCATTAGTTATAGGTATGAGTGAGAGGTCAGATTTGATCGTTCAATCTACTGTGACGTGTATAGAGATGTTTTGTAGGCTGTCTTGTTCACTTTTGATTTCTTAATCGTTTTTCCAACTGACAGATGACGTATCAAACGATTGTGGCGCTATCCTTTATTTAAATGAATATGAAGGATTCAGTAGTCGATTTCATATTGTGGAGATGTTTTGTTTATGTATAAACAAAGATTTTTTAAGAATATAGGTAAAAGGTTTAAAAATAATTACGATTTTTTAAATGTTAGTCTGAATATCAGGCAGGTAGGTAAGTCCCCAACCCGCACTCCGCCAGCGTGGGGACTTTTGGCCTTAACCCTCTCCTGAGAGAAGACTCGCGCCCAGAAGTAGGACTTTATGGATTGTAGATGGTTGGGTTTAGTAAAAAACCTTCTTTCTAAAGAGAAGTCCTGTGGAGTGTGGAGTGCTAAAGGCTGTTGATGATGATTTGGAAGGTATACCTACCTAATTTTATGCGCTTTGACTTTCCTCGTATGTATCTGTGAACATATTTTAGTATGGGGATTGATGTTTTTAGGGTTCCGTAGCCAAATGGCAAAAAACGGAACCCTTATAGATTCGTCAAGTCTGTCTGTCTGTCTGTCTGTCTGTCTGTCCGTCCGTATGTCACAGCCAATTATTTCCGAAACTATAAGTGCTATACTGTTGAAATTTGGTCAGTCGATGTATTCTGTGAACCGCATTAAGATTTTTATATAAAAATAGAAAAAAAACAATACATTTTGGGGGTCCCCATACTTGGAACTGAAACTCAAAAATTTTTTTTTCATCAAACCTATACGTGTGGGGTATCTATGGATAGGTGTTCAAAAATGATGTTGAGGTTTCTAATGTCATTTTTTTCTAAACTGAATAGTTTGCGCGAGAGACACTTCCAAAGTGGAAAAATGTGTGTCCCCCCCCCTCTAACTTCTAAAATAAGAGAGTGATAAAACTAAAAAATAAATATGTTGTATATTACTATAAAAACTACCAACGAAAATTGGTTTGAACGAGATCTAGTGAGTAGTTTTTTTTTTAATACGTCATAAATCGTAAATCGCAATTTACCTTTCATTCAATCAATAAACTAGTATGAAAACATCGATGAAAGTTACAACGAATTACAAGAACTTTTATATGATGTTACTTGCTGATACGGAACCCTTCATGGGCGAGTCCGACTCGCACTTGGCCGCTTTTTTATTTAATATAGTGCCCTTTAAATACTCTTATACGAGATAAGCTTATCTGCCAGTGAAAGTCTTTAGTTTTAATTTATTCTATGGTTCGTATGGGAAAACAAAGGTGTTGTTTTTACTATGTTGCTCGCAATCCTACGTTTTTATCTCCATAAAAACCTTGCTTGTGGTTTAAGGACAATATATAAAAAAAATCTGTATTAGTGTGATGCCAGCCGCTCCGTCGAAAGACTGATATTCAGTTAAACCTTTTGAACTAGTAGCCGAACCCAAATAATATTGGGAATAATGCTAAGGAATAAGAAGAGTTTTTGCGCTTAGTAACAGATTTGGTGATCCATTTTTAGGGTTCCGTAGCCAAATGGCAAAAAACGGAACCCTTATAGATTCGTCAAGTCTGTCTGTCTGTCTGTCTGTCTGTCTGTCTGTCTGTCTGTCTGTCCGTCCGTATGTCACAGCCAATTATTTCCGAAACTATAAGAGCTATACTGTTGAAATTTGGTCAGTCGATGTATACTGTGAACCGCATTAAGATTTTTACATAAAAATAGAAAAAAAACAATACATTTTGGGGGTCCCCATACTTGGAACTGAAACTCAAAAAATTTTTTTTCATCATACCTATATGTGTGGGGTATCTGTGGATAGGTGTTCAAAAATGATGTTGAGGTTTCTGATATCATTTTTTTTTAAACTGAATAGTTTGCGCGAGAGACACTTCCAAAGTGGAAAAATGTGTGTCCCCCCCCCTCTAACTTCTAAAATAAGAGAGTGATAAAACTAAAAAAAATATATGTTGTACATTACCATGCAAACTATCAACGAAAATTGGTTTGAACGAGATCTAGTTAGTAGTTTTTTTTAATACGTCATAAATCGTAACACGCAATTTACCTTTCATCCAATCAATACACTAGTATAAAAACATCAATGAAAGTGTAGTGACCTACAAGCATACCACAGGTCCTACCGCAATCATAGCGATCGGCGCACTGAGGCGCGCGAGCAAGCGTCGAAGTATAAATATGAGCGGGTGCGCCCCCAGACATCAGCCGCGCGCTCGAGGAGCGACAACGTGCCTGCGTGGAATATTATCGTGTACTGGCGGGTGAAGCGAATGTCGCGAGTATTTATGTATCGCGCGCTCGTACGTCATAGATCGACACCCGCACGCCATTGGTCCTTGTAGTTTGAACGCTCACAAACACTACCCCTATTATAGGACTAACTTTGTAAATATATATAATGCATCCTGCCAATAAAATATTCATATTCGAATCAACTACCAAGCGTTTCACTTCTACAACACGACCTCTAAAGTGGTGACCCCGACGTGATGCCTGACGAAAATAAGACTCAAGATCCAGCCCCGCGAAAAATGCTGTGTGAAGAAGACATAGAAATGATCTCAGTGAAATCCCGAATACCTCCATTCTGGCGAGATAAACCACGCTTATGGTTTGCACAATTTGAAACTATGGTGTCTAACCAGAAACTTAGCGAAGAGGGCAAGTTCGGATTGGCTGTGGCTCAACTAGACAAGGCGGACGTCGAGCAAATAAGCGACATTATTTTATCATCGGCAAGAACGGGCAGATTCGAAGCGTTGAAAACAAGGCTATTATCTGTCTACGAGGAGTCCGAAAACAAGCAATTACAAAAGCTGCTTAACGAGGTAGAACTTGGTGACCAGCGCCCTTCTCAATTGCTTAGGCGTATGCGTGATTTGGCCCGCGACAAGATGCCCGACGAAACCCTTCGAATGTTGTGGATGAGCCATCTACCGTCATCAACAAGAGCGGTACTGGCTGTTAGCGAGGAGTCAAAATTGGATTCGTTAGCGGCAATGGCAGACAAGATGGATGAGCAGACGAAAGAGGCTAACGCCGTGTGTTCTTGCAGTCACAGCAGCGTAACATCACAACAATCAGCATCATCGTCTAACGACAAGATATTAAATATGATTGAGGCGCTAACCAGAGAGGTCGCAACCTTGAAACTCGACCGAGCACGAAACTACTACCGTGAACCACAGAGGAGATACCGATCAAGATCCCGTTCAAAGTCAGCAAATCGTGATTCATCTATTTGCTACTTTCATCGCAAGTTCGGCAAAGACGCGTATAGGTGTCGAAGACCCTGTCATTTTGTAAACAAGACGAATACGACACAGGAAAACTAGTACAGACTTTAGCTGCGACGGGAGCCGAAGTCAACGACATATCCAAACACCGTCTATTCATAAAGGAGTTGGCATCCGGACAGCATTTTCTTATCGACACCGGAGCGAACGTCTCGGTATTACCCGTCAAGAGGGTACATAAACAAAAGGCAACAGCACCCACCGAGTACCTATACGCCGCCAACGGTTCACGAATACCCTCATACGGCGAACATACGATGACGTTGAATATCGGATTACGTCGACCGTTTATGTGCAATTTTGTCGTCGCTAAAGTGACCAGACCAATATTGGGAGCCGATTTTTTGCATAAACACCAACTGACAGTAGATATCCACGGAAGAAGGTTGATTGACAAACAAACAGGCCTTTCCGTAGTCGGTTACATTACACCTACGTCAGAACCCAGCATCAACACCGTGAACGACCAGCAGCCGTATCACGACCTGCTGGCTAAGTACCCGGACATCACTCGACCGTCCTTGAAGCTTTGTCACAGCGAAGTTGAACATCACATTGAGACTACCGGCCCACCACTATACGCAAAAGCAAGACCACTGCCACCGCACAAGTACAAGGAAGCTAAAAAAGAGTTCGACGCAATGATCGAGCAAGGTATTTGCAGGCCTTCAAAGAGCCCATGGGCCAGCCCACTGCACCTTGTGTTAAAAAAAGACGGCAAATACCGAGCCTGTGGGGATTATCGTCGTCTTAACGCAGTGACTGTCCCGGATCGGTACCCAATACCCAGGCTACACGACTTTACCTACAACTTGTTGGGTAAAAAATACTTTTCTATCATTGATATGAAGAAGGCTTATTACCAAGTGAGGATGCGCGACGAAGATATAGCGAAGACGGCTGTCATCACACCCTTCGGGTTATTCGAATTCCCGAGGATGTGTTTCGGTCTACGCAATGCTGGCCAGACATTCCAACGACACATCGACAACGTTCTACGAGGACTACCTGTTTTCCCATTCGTCGATGATTTGTTATTGGCTTCAGAAACCGAAGAACAGCACAGAAGAGAGCTAGAAGAAGTGTTTAAAAGGCTTCAAGACCATGGACTTCAACTGAATGTAGCAAAATGTACATTTGGTCAACAAACACTCGATTTTTTGGGCTACACTCTATCTGCCGAAGGAATCAAGCCAACTGTCGGGAAGGTCGAAGCCATTAAATCATACCCACGCCCAGAAACAGTACAACAGCTACGTCGTTTCCTGGGCATGATAAATTTTTATCGCACGAATATCCCACATGCCGCCGAATACCAGAAAGAACTCAACGTCTATCTCAAGAATTCAAAGAAAAACGATAAAACGTTAATTAAATGGAGCGAAACAGCGATACAAGCATTCGAAAAGTGCAAAGATGCCATCATCGACTCCGTATTGTTGTCATATCCATCATCGACACTACCTTTTGTTCTCATGACCGACGCTTCGGATACCTGCGCTGGAGAAGTACTACAACAAAAAATTCAAGGCCAGTGGAGACCACTCGGTTTTTATTCTATAAAATTCAACGACGCACAAAGAAAATACAGTACATACGACAGGGAACTGCTGTCTATATACATGGCTGTTCGTCATTTTCGCCGGACAATCGAAGGCCGTGACGTCACCGTATTGACAGACCATCAACCACTCGTTACTGCACTACGCGCACACCATAAAGACGAAACACCGAGACGTACAAGATATTTAGAATACATCAGCCAGTTTGTCACCGATATACAACACGTGTCAGGGAAGGACAACTGCGTCGCCGACGCCTTGTCCAGAGTCGACACAATAACATGCCCATCGTCTATCAACTACGACGCGCTAGCTAAGCTCAAAAACAAGACGAAGAACTTAAACAACTAATGAAGAGCGATCGTTACACATTTAAGCAAATAGCACTGCCCGGTTCAACCACTCGAGTCACATGTGAAATGACTACCCGGTCCCCTCGTCCTTTCTTACCACCGGAATTCAAGAAGCAAGCTTACGAAGCCCTGCATAATCTTAACCACCCCGGAGTAAGAGCGACGAGACGATTGATCACTTCTCGTTACTTCTGGATGACTATGAAGAAAGATGTCACAGAGTGGGCGAGAGCTTGCGACCAATGCCAGAGAGTCAAGATCTATCGTCACACCAAGGCACCAGTAGCCAGTTTCGCACCAGTTGACCGCTTATGTCACGTACACATTGACATAGTCGGCCCTTTACCGATATCGAATAACTGTCGTTACATACTTACGATGATCGACAGAGCAACCAAGTGGCCAGAAGCTCAACCGATCGAAGATATAACAGCAGAGAAAGTCGCCAACACCTTGTACGCGACCTGGATTGCAAGATTTGGCTGCCCCGTGACCATAACAACGGACCGCGGCAGACAATTCGAATCCGAGCTATTTAATAAACTGATGCATCGCATGGGCATACAACGCATACGTACTACGGCGTATCACCCTGAAGCCAACGGGTTAATAGAACGCTGGCACCGTACCCTTAAAGTATCACTCGCCGCAAGACTAAATACAATGAACTGGACGTATGAGCTACCAACTGTTTTACTTGGTTTGCGCGCCGCTTATAAGACGGACATTGGCACCAGTACCGCAGAATTACTATACGGTAAAACATTACGCTTGCCCGGTGAATTCTACGGCGAAACAAGCACAACATGCAACACGTCATCCTTCTTCATGAATCAACTAAGTGAGTCATTAAGAAAGGCACAGGTGCAACGAGAATCAAACAAAAGGACAGCTGTTTTCATTCACGGCGATCTATACAACTGCACACACGTATATGTACGTATCGATGCGATCCGCAAGCCGTTAACACCTACTTATAACGGTCCTTACCGCGTCATCGATCGCAAAGACAAATATTTTACCGTGCAGTTAGAGAATAAACGCTCGAATATATCTATAGATCGACTGAAACCTGCTTATCAATACAACACGGAAGAAACAAAAGAAGCACCTGTCAAGAACAATTACGTAACAAGGTCTGGCAGGATATCTAAACCTACTGTACGCTTCGCTGAGAGGGGAGTACTGTAGTGACCTACAAGCATACCACAGGTCCTACCGCAATCATAGCGATCGGCGCACTGAGGCGCGCGAGCAAGCGTCGAAGTATAAATATGAGCGGGTGCCAGTGTCTCCATATACACGGTAATTACCGTAGATGCACCGTAATCTGGTCTCTATCTACCGTCAAGGTAATAGTGTATTACCGTGTCAAATATCACCGTATTACCATTAGAAATAACGTTGTTGTAAATATTTTATCATTTACTGTGTAAAGCAAATCTCAGTCTATCAATTTAACAAATTTTGTAATGGCGACACTGCAAAATCCCAAGGGGAATCCCCAATATCTAGAAGTTTATCTCAACTTGCTACTCAATCTATTCTCGTCCTTATTTCTATATGAGAAAGAAAGGAATTTGCGAGCGCATTTTCAGGCAAGTCAATGAAATCAAAACGAAAACTACGGAACCCTAAAAAGAAACAAACTTCGAACAAAAAAAAAAAGTGAAACATTTCACCCAGCAATCAATTAAAAGAAATGCAAAAACTGTGTGGATTTCAGGCCAACTAACGAAATGTTGTCAAAAATGAATAAATTCATTTATGAAAGAGACCCTGTCGTGCTAGGAGAGTCTGATTCAGAATAATAACAAAATATTCAGACTTGATTAGTTCATAATATGGTTTTTTCCTTTGAAAAATTACACGGTAATTTACACGGTACACTTTTTGCACATTCACCGTATTTTTTTCAAGAAACACCGTATTTTTACCCTGGCAACACGGTAACTCTTGATTTACATATGGAGACACTGGCGGGTGCGCCCCCAGACATCAGCCGCGCGCTCGAGGAGCGACAACGTGCCTGCGTGGAATATTATCGTGTACTGGCGGGTGTAGGCTTGCAACGATATATCGGGAAACCGATAAATATCGATATATCGACGCTTAAAAATATCGATATTTATCGATATCGAACAAACGTTCATATCGATGTATCGATATCGAAAAAAATCAATATATCGGTTTTTTTTGGATAATTAATTTATCCAAAAAAAACGAAATATTGATTTTTTCTGTTATAATGATAACAGATAGAGCATTAAACTCCATTATAACCGGCAATAGATAAAGAAAATAAACTTGATATAAATTTTTAATCCGATTAAATAAACAAACTTCTAAAAAATAATATTAAGAAGTAATATTACAGATGGTGCCATCCACGCAGACGCTCCATTATTCGTCGTTAATTGTTTATAATTTATGTGTAAGCTTTTACTAATATTTCAGTTGTATCGGTACACGCCGCCGATTAAATAAGAGTTCACGTGTACATTATAATAAATAAATTATTATAATTTGAATTACGATAATTTTAATAAAAGATTGAAAAAATAATCTAGTTTAATTACATAATATATGTTTATTTATATAACTAAGTATATTTAAGCAGAAATATCGATAAAATATCGATATATTGACCTAATATCGATATATCGAGATTTCGATATCTACACAATTCGATAAATATCGATATCGATATATCGATATTTTTTAAAAACCTTGCATCCCTAGGCGGGTGAAGCGAATGTCGCGAGTATTTATGTATCGCGCGCTCGTACGTCATAGATCGACACCCGCACGCCATTGGTCCTTGTAGTTTGAACGCTCACAAACACTACCCCTATTATAGGACTAACTTTGTAAATATATATAATGCATCCTGCCAATAAAATATTCATATTCGAATCAACTACCAAGCGTTTCACTTCTACAACACGACCTCTAAAAAAGTTACAACGAACTACAAGAACTTTTATATGATGTTACTTGCTGATACGGAACCCTGCATGGGCGAGTCCGACTCGCACTTGGCCGCTTTTTATATGTATATTAGGTATATACATATATAGCACGCCACTTAGAACCCTCAAATATACTACTCTCATTAAAAGCACTCCCAAAAAAAAAATATCATCCATAAAGGTTCTAAACCACTATGGGTCTGTACATTTTAGCCCGCACCGTGGCCCATTCGATCATTCACCGCCGACAAAATAATGGAACTGATAAACGTCGAGTTTCCGCAAACAATTATCCCCCTTCCCCCCCCCTCTAGTATCCGTTTTCATCGCGTTATATCCGGGTGAATATTTTAACAACTTTCTCTGTTGAATGTGTGATGTTCATTTAGCCAATTTTGCCAAGGCGATCAGTCTCAACGGAGACCAGCCTACTACGCAGTAGATATCATGGTGCAAGTGTGTGCACAAACTCAGGTGTACTTTCTGCTCCCTCACTTTGTGATGGAACACTTACCCAATGGGACGACTATCCGACACGACCAGAGATAGATCAGACGCAAGACTGACAGCTTTCCGTGCTGTTCGAGGCACAGGCGTTAAGACCCCATTCTTCTAAACTCCAGGCTGTTATTCAGTATTTCTATAATCAGAATAGCTCGATAACACTTTTTGTCAAGATTCGAATTCAAACCTCTTGATTGGCTAGACATGCTTGCCAATAGACCAACGAGGCAGTTGTTGTTAAATAAATAATAATAATAAATATTTTCTACATCTTTACACATAACGACATCTACTCCCAAACTAAGCAGAGATTTTATTATGGGTACTAAACAACTGATATAAGTACAACATAGTTTTTTTTGTATTTACAAACATAGATAGAAAACACCTAGACTCCGAAACAAATGTTTGTAGATCACACAAACATTTGATCCGACCCGGGCATCGAACCCGAGACCTCTTGATCAGCAGCCGCATACTCTAACCACTAGACAAACAAGGCAGTCATTAAATGTATAGGTACTATGCGCAAGACTGCCTCGGAAGTAGTTAAAGCGATTTCTATGCTGTCTTGAGTTCAATAGGTAAACATACTTATTATATATTTCTAAATACCTATATACATATTATAGATAAATTACACGAGGGCACAGAATAAATGATTGCACTCATCTCACTATATTAATTTGTCCTAGACGGGAATCACACCCTAGATCTCCAATTTAGCAGTCAGGGTCACTAACCACTGAACCAACAGAACTCATCTTCCGAGCCTTTATTCCCAAGTTTATTTGGGGTCGGCTACTAGTTCAACCGGTTTTACCTGAATTTCAGTTTTTCGAAGATTGAACTAGTTGTCAGTATATTTGAGGGTACGGACTTTCCAATAACAATTGCTATGGATGTTTATGACAACCAGGACCGACGGCTTTACGTGCTCTCCGAGGCACGGGTGTGAATCAAAGCCAAACTTCCAAACTCCGGGCTGCTATTAGGAATTTCCTAAGAAAAACCCAAAAACACTTTTTTGGCGAGACCCGGGATTTGAACCCAAGACCTCTTGATTAGCAGTCGCATACGCTAACCACTAGACCAACGAACAAACAGAACTACTAAAACAAATATTTAAATTTCTGCATCAACGAATTCCCTAAATCATTTCAACCACTACGGTTAAATGGTCAATTTCGTACCCGACATTTCGATAAATCAAATTTCACAGACAAGTATTCATGTTCATAATTGTGGTGTAAAGAACTGATGGTCTGATACGCCGTGATAAATGGCACCCTACGGCAGTCGGAATAGAATGCTTTTTAGATCCTATCGCGTACCTGGAAGATAGTTGATTACCTTTTAAATGTATGTAATGTTTTGTTTGTTTAGCGTGAAATATGGAAGTCGTTTCCTAGTTTACGAACTGTTCCGTTTCACCAAACCGTTTCTAAGTTTTTGGGTATTGCAATTACATTTTATTTTTAATCTTAAATCTACAGGGTGAAAGTTGTAATTTGTAATGACCAATGTTAGGCGCATTATTCTTGAATTTATGCAACGTCTCTGGGAGAATGATGCAGAATTATCTGTCCAGGCCACCATGATATGGGTCACCATGCTGCATTGCCTACCTTCACAATGAGGATGGTGACCCCTACTCCTGGATTCTACTCATGCTTTCCATCAGGCAGAGTAGAGTCACTTTGGTAGGCTTAAATATAAAACAAAAACGTAAAATAGAGTTGATTCTGAAATTGAAATCACCTTTCAATAAAGTTGCGTACTTTAAAAGCCTTTAATACACAACTACTGGACCTACACTCAAAAGGTAAACCATACAACCTCCTTTCTAAGGAGGAGCATGTACCCCTCCTTAGAAGCGAGGTACTGGGTTACTATAACACGCTGGCTAGACGGGTTGGTAGAAGCGCTCACAGCAGAGTGGCCTTAGGCGATTGAAAACAATCACTGAGGGTAAGCAACGATAGTGCGGTTAGTACTTAGATGGGTGACCGTTTGTGGCATGACATGTTATGAGCGTTTCCGTGATTCGGAGGTCACGTTAAGCAGTGGGTCCTGGATGTTATCGTAAGATAACACTCGTAAAGCTTAGTTGGAGGCATTCGGGCAGCTTATAACTTCCAACAGTAAGATTATGTAGCCATAACGTGTCTTGACAGTTCCCAACAAGTATTTGGCCAGTGTGGGGACGTATGGCCTTAACCCTCTCCTGAGAGAAGACCCGAGCAAAGCAGTGGGTTGAATGGGTTGTTGATGAGACGGTTTGGTATAGGGTTTGTTTCAACTTTCTTTCTTTTTGATCTGATGTTGTTCTGTACAGTTTGTTCTCATATTCGTCTCTTATGATACGCATGGGATGATTATGGGTGGTGAGACTCTGTATTCTTAATCCATGACCATATAGCGAACTTATTTCTTCATGGTTGGTCCGTCGCGGGGGTCCACAATTACGGCGACTTATAGGTGGATATCGAATAACAATGATCGTGTATTCTTTTGGAGTCATGTTTATTAATTAATCACTGTACTATTATTCTAACCTTACGTACTAAGGTGTGAACATGGCATTGATATATTTTGGTCTTACAGCTACATTATATATAATTTATTTAATAATAATTTATTTATTTCTCTTCACAATGGTACACTTATAGCTAGCTATTTCACACAGTTTGATTTATATATGTAAGGAGCTGGTGTCTGTGATAGGCATGAGATGCCTGTGTTACAAGTCACCAGGTCCTCACCCCTCGGACTAACAGATACAATTTTACCCGAGGTGTTAAAACAGCTGAGTTCATAGATTACTCATTTTAAAGAATCGAAAATTTAAAAAAAAAAAATAAAAAAAAATAAGCTTGAGTTCTTACTACTAGAAATGTATAAAATAAAAAGCGCCAAGCATGTGAATTTCCGTAGAAGTGTATAGAGTAACATGACAGGAAACTAAGTTTTATGTATGTGCGTGTGTTTGTGCACGTGTATGTGTGCGTGCGTGTTTGTGTGTGTGCGTATGCGAGTTTATGTATGTGTGTGTGTGTGTGTGTGTGTGTGTGTGTGTGTGTGTGTGTGTGTGTGTGTGTGCGTGTGTGTGTGTGTGTGTGTGTGTGTGTGTGTGTGTGTGTGTGTGTGCGTGTTTGTGTATGTGTGCAGTGTATATATATTCTAAACCTATCACTACAATGCTTGTAATCTCGGCTTCATCTCAACAAGACAAAGAGTGTCTGAGAACTACGTGATCGATAACTGAAATATGCTGAGATAGTTGTACATGCTTATCTGTTGTATAAGTTCTAATAATTACTTTAAACATTATATAACGCAGGAATAACCACATAGATACAGTCTGCACCATTTTCTGCTTCATTAAAAAAGGTTCTCTCATTCCAGGTGAAGGCTCTGGCAATAGCAACGACGGTTACAGCCAGCGGACCCCAACAGACGATAAATCACCACCCGGCAGTGATGATGATACACCTCGACCAGGATCCGCAGCTGATAACAAGAAGAAACATAGAAGAAATCGCACTACATTCACCACTTATCAACTGCATGAGTTGGAGAGAGCGTTCGAGAAGTCACACTACCCAGATGTGTATTCAAGGGAAGAACTTGCAATGAAGGTGAATTTACCTGAAGTGCGAGTACAGGTAAGTTCAGATAATACCTCTTCAGGTAAACTAATTCTAAACAAGAAAACACCTATGTGAAAATATTTAGATAATATTTTTTTGTACATATTAGTTCTTATTGGATCAACGGTTTCTTAGGGACTTAGGAACCTAAAGTATGTATGTAACAAGTGAAAGACTAAAAATCACCCTGAACAACATCTTGTCTCAGGCGTCCGACTCTGGGGAGGACCCACATGTTATTTAGGGCCCTATCTTGTGGAAGTCTGCAGCTTGCAATCACTGATCTATGTTGTATCTATCGAATGCTCGCGTCCTTTTCAACCTTTATAAACTAGGAGTCTAAATAATAATTTAAGTCCTATTTTCATACCTATTGACTAAAGACACAAATCACATAAATTCCATCGGAATCAAGCAAGCCGTTTCGGAGGAGCATGGCAACTGCTATTCTGATACGAGAACTTTATATTTATAGAAGATAACATGAAAATGTTTGTAGTAATTTCAAAGTAATAGTTTTACACTAAATGCGTAGGAAAGCTTAAACAGTACCTATATCAAAACATCTTTTTAGGGTTCCGTTGCCAAATGGCAAAAAACGTAACCCGATAGATAGATTCGTCATGTCTCTCTGTCTGTCAGTCCGTATGTCACAGCCACTTTTTTCCGAAACTATAAGAGCTATACTGTTGAAACTCGGTCAGTAGATGTATTCTCTGAACCGCAAATTGTGAATCACACAAAGTGTTATACTATGTGGGATTTGAACTCACGACACTTGGCGCAGTAGGAAGCGGCGTGGCGACCGCTTAAGCCACTAGGCCAATCGTGCAGTACAAAAAAAAGCAAGTTCAGCTAATCCTTACAAATATTTTATTGCGAAAGTAACTCTCTCTGTCTGTCTGTCACGCAAAACTACTGAATCTATTTAAATGAAATTTAGTACACATATACTCCAAAGCCTGAGAAAGGACATAGACTAATTCTTACCGCGATAACCGACATGCACGCGGGCGGAGCTGCGATCGAAAGCTAGTTGATAATATATTAGGTACCTACGTTAATTATATAATCCATGTAATTGTAATTGTTTGCCAATATAAATAGTTCAAGAGAATAAACCTTTGAACGAAATGAAAATCCAATAAAACAACCTTTTTTTATAATAAATCGAACACTGCAAACACTGAATGAAGGGCCCTATAGGGAAGGGTAAAGGGCAATAATGAACCCAAGGGGCTTACGCCACTCAATCCCCTTACCATTGCTAACATATGTCAGACGATTGATGGCAACCAGGTTAGATGACCCTCCCCACTATCATACGACGAACATGATTCAAAACTTTTTGAAATTCGTGACGAAATCCAGAGATCTATTTAAAATGGTTATTTATTAATTGCTTTCTTATGACTCTGTTTTTGTGTAGAGTATTTTGAAACTAAGCGCATTGGTAATAAAATGTATAATGCGTTGATATGTTTCTTTAGAGGTATATTTGCGAAACCTAGTGTGAGCAAACTAAGACGCCACTTGGTTTTCTAATAAATGTAAGTCGAATTTAATAGCATGTCATAAAGTAACAGGGAGTTTGTACCATTTCCAAGATAATATAAGAATGATAGAAAACAGCTTTAACTACACAGTTGGCCTACTGGTTAAAGCGACCGCCACGCTGCTTTCTACTGCGTCATATATTTTGGATGCATATCCTATATCGGATATATTTGGCCGAAGCAAGGAGGATTTGTTTAGGTGGGGAATCTCGGACACAGATGATCTTAGTTGTTTGAGCGGTGCAGTTGAAACAATGTCCTATCTTGCATCGTGCCCTGCCTGCCCAGACACCTGCACGCAGGAGGATCTGCTGATTGCTGTTAAAGTGGCTGGGTTCTGGGCTGAAAAAACAGAATTTTACCGACATGTAACGTTTGTTATCGAAACACTAAGGGCCACACCACACTAGCTACTTTTAACATCGGCGATCGGCGATTTTGCGACTGCATCGATGCTGCATCGCGCGTCAACTTGCATCATTCGCGACTTTCTGCGTTCGAACGCGGTATCGGAAACGCGTGTTTTAGCGACTGCTCAGATGCCTGATGCAGCTCCTGCTTGTGTCGCTCTAATAAAGGCCACGCTTCACAGCCATGTTAAGGTACAGGCCTAATGATGGTTTTATAGACCTGTCCCTTCAACCTGATCTGGTTCCTCTCTTTCAACTTCCCATCACTAAACTGAAAATCACTATATACACGTTTAATGCACTGTATCCCGAGATAAGTGCTTAATCACATTATCCGTAGACACTCGTATAGTTTGTATGTAGCGAGGTGTCGATACTGGCGCGAGTTTAAGCGAATTACCGGCCGCTTCCGTCCCAGACGGCGTCTCGCTAACTACATATGACGCTAGTCACTAATATACAGCACTATTTATATTTTGTACTAGCTGATTCAAGCTGTGTTACCCGTAGTTATTGTGGTAAATCGCGACTAACGCCGCGCAACAAAGTTAGTCTAAAAAAGTTGCCTAAGTTACTCTTATGTCATTAGTTTTCTGCCAGAGAAAGTCCCGTCGAAATCGGTTCAGCCGTTCCAGAGAGTACCCAGAATAAACAGAGAGACAAAAAAAAAAACCTTTTTTATGTTAGTACCGTTTATACTTTAATGTGCATTTAGTGAAAAACTGTTAAATTGATATTACATACAGACACTCCTATTTTATTTATTTGTAAAGAACGACAGTAATACATAAATATATAGCCCGAGCCATTATTCCCAAGTTTATTTGGGGTCGGCTACTAGTTCAACCGGTTTTACCTGAATTTCAGTTTTTCCACGTAGCGACTGGCATCGGACCTCCGCAACCCTAAGGGAGAACTGAAATTCGAAGATCGAACTAGTTGTCAGTATATTTGAGGGCACTGACTTCCCAATAACGATTGCCATAGATGTTCATGACAACCGGGACCGACCGAAATCACCGTCAAACTTTCAAACTCCGGGCTGCTATTAGGAATTTCTTAAGAAAAACCCAAAAACACTTTTTGGCCCGACTCGGGTTTTGAACCCGAGACCGAGATTAGCAGTCGCTAACCACTAGACCAACGAGGCAGTTATATACATATATACGTATATTATATAGCCAGCAAAGAGTTCCACAAAAGGGTCTTAATTGAAACGTCCACTATGAACGGCTGGCTGCCTGCACTAATTGCTGCAGTGTTTGACAAACAATACTTCAATAAAGAACTGAAAGGGTGTTTGTGTAAAAACGGTATTAATAGAAGTTCATCATCATCAGCAGCATTTAATTGTCCACTACTGGACATAGACGTTTCCTTGGAAAGTAGATTTCATCACACTAAAGTCCTTGCCGTCCGGCTTTCACGGCATGACATCATACAACATCAACAACCCATAACGTCCCACTGCTGGACTCGGGTTCTCTCAAAGAAGGTTAAGGCCATACGTCCCCACGCTGGCCAAGTGCGGGTTGGCTTAACTACTGAACGGATTTAATTGAAATTAGGTACGAATATAGTCTAGAGCCAGAGAAAGAACATATGCTTTTAACCGCGATAACTATAATAATAAATAATAATAATAAATATTTCGGACATCTTACACAACATCATCTAGTCCCAAACTAAGCAGAGCTTGTATTATGGGTACCAAACAACTGATATAAATACATAAACATACTTTTTTTTGTAAATACATACATATTATACATAGAAAAATACCCATTTGTGGATCACACAAATATTTGGTCTGACCCGGGAATCGAACCCGAGACCTCTTGATTAGCAGCCGCATACGCTAACCACTAGACGAACAAGGCAGTCAATCTTCTGTATGTAATTTTAAATTCACATTTTTCACTTTCCCAAAGTTATATGAAAGTAGAAACGGCACATACTCATTAAATTAATAAGATATAGTACAGAAATTGAAACACTGTATAAAAATGAATACAGAAGTTGAGACACTCCGTATAGCAGTACCCCTATATTATAAATGCTATTACAAATTTCAACACAGTGATTTTTCAACAAGCAAAAACCTATTAAAGCAACTCTTTTACAATCGCAAGCTATCGCAATCTTATCTAATCTTATCTCAAATTACTTTTATTCTCTTCAATAAAGTCAGTCACACATAAACACTTCTTTTCTCCCCGTAACCAGCTTATTAAGACCCCCAGAAACGCACATTCAGTTTGTACTTACGGGCCAAATCAGTTTGGAGTTAATCGATTGAGCTGTCAGTACGAGTGGGCAATTTTATTTTGATCTTTGTTTCATTTGAAGTGGTTAGCAATGAGGGGTCTGTTGTCGCTGGATGATTAACAACAATACCGAAGTGCATTAAGCGCCAAATAGACAACAATAGTGAAGTGATGGTAATCGAATTCCCTGCTTTGATCGGAATAGTTAGGGTGGCTTACTTTTGAGTAGAGTGCAGGATATTTTGTTTTATATCGCTAGGAAGTACCACATATAACTACTGTTTTTTTTATGTGTTTTAAAGTACGTAGTATTCATCTACACGTACAATATTCAATTTTAAATTTGCAGCTTTTTCGTTAAATGAATATGAAAGTATATATGTAATAACCACGGGTAACGCCGCCGGGTACAGCTAGCCTAAAATAGTAAGCATATGTAGCACTACGTATTTCATCCAAGCTCATCATGAAAAAGGCATGTTAAACGATGATCTATAATTACTTTATAAAATTTATTCGTCGTTTCGAACCATTTTATACGATTTACCTTTTTACACGGTGGTTTTATTTCTGTATGTAATATACTGATCCGATAAATAAACTTTAAGTATGTTTATGTATTTATAGACAAAAACAATTGTTTAACATACATATTATTCATAGAAAACACCCAAACTCCGAAACAAAAAAACAATTTGTGGATTACACAAACATTTGGTCTGACCCGTCTGACCTGAGAAATAAAATATATTTTATTTTTATTTAAATTTGACAGTTTAAGAATTTGCAAAACAAAATTACATCATAAAAATACAACATTTTTGTCTACTAGTCTGTGTGAGTCTAGGCTCATCTTAAATCTCATCCACAAATTAATATTCATATTTTTCTAGCTGAGGACTGTCGTATATCCAGCTTTGGGCTGTTAAAGCTATTGATGTTTTTTTAAGAAAATGTAACATTGTTTGAATGTCTAATTTGCAAGCACTTTGCTTTTGAACCTTTCGCGACACATAAAAAAACTATTACAATAGATCCTCTCTCCTTTTCTGAACACTTCCTAATGCGCAGTCATTACATTCACCCCCAAAAACATCTCAATAGGTCGTCACTTATCGCCGTCACGCTCGACTTCCAACCAAACGTGCTAATAAACGTTTTTGTACCCTACCCCTTAAATCACTCTACATAGAACTATGCACCTTATTTTGGTAACCGTATGGTATATAATCTAGTGGCGTAAAATGAGAAGGGTGTCTGCAAAATGGGCTTTTATAATGTTTGTTTAGTGTCGCAATATTGTTTTGTACGAATTTGTAACGATGTTCAAAGTGTAATGGTTTTTAACTTCATTTTGTTCTGTAGATGTACTTATTGGTGATGTAAATTTTTATTTTGAAAATTCACATCACCAAAATTAATTTTTGGACTGTTGTTTTAATTATCATTTCACTTTTTCCTTAAAAAACCTTTGCACCACATCACTACGTAGATTATTTTTGAATTTATTGTTTACTACCGTAGCCATCTATTTGTATCTTTACCTCATCTATATCAAGGTTTGATAAATAACTTCTCTACAGATTGAAATTTTCTTCCAAGATACCTGTTTATAGTCAGTTTTATCTAAAAGTGACAGAAAACGTACAGAGTCATTAACACTAAAAATACCTAAACGTAAATTTTAACACCAAAAAAAGTATAATCACCTAACCAAAGAAAATTACACCACACCGCTAATAGTGTTATAAGAAAACCCATAATTTCCCACTGGCCATAATTACTGTTTCGATCTATCGTGGACAAGAAAGGGTTCAGCGTGCCATTAGCAGTTTTTGTTTTGTCATGTTCTTGTTGGCCTAATGACTGGCTTCCGACGCTAATTATAATTACTTTCATTGATTTACTAATTCGTGTATGCCAATATTGCAATTAATTACTTTTATAGCTTGCGTATATAAAAAAAGACGTTTTCGTTACTTTTTAAAAATAAAAATATATAATTTATAAGTGGCTCAGTCATCTAGATTGATATGACATTATTTTTATATAACTGTGCTTTATTACAGTGAATTAATCAACAGTGAATTATTTATTGCAGCGGTTTTGTGGCCTTGTCTAGTTTTTGGTATAATTACAACTTTTATATCTTTTTCTTTATAGAATATATGTCAAATTTATAATGTTAGGTCTTTACCTATGAAATTGCCTTTCTTCAGTACTGGTCATTTCAAATAAAAAAAAGTTTGTAATGGCTCTGTATTCTAAATTCAAATTAATTTTGTTTTAAAACCAGTACATTCTATTTACAAACTCAGTCTTTTGTTTTTTGATTAGCGTTGTATTTACATTACATTTGAACATTTTGCGTCCTAATGGATACTTTAAAAATTCGTGTAATTATGGAATATGAGTTCCGTCGTGGCACCAACGCGACACAAACGGCAGGTAACATCAAAAACGTTTACGGAGAAAACTGTAAAAAAAATCGGCCAAGTGCGTGTCAGGCCACGCACAGGAGAGGGTTCCTCAGCTCCCACCCATAATAGCACGTGGATTTAAAATCGTATCATTTTACAAGTTAAGTCTCCATAACTCCTGAATTAATACGGTCATCTAATCCGTTATGGTTTTCCTTCAAAGTTCATTATATGGACCACCATCACGAATTTTCCTAGTTTTTTTCAGCCAGCCGTTTAGCTTTTAGAAGGGGGGGGGACGCCCTGTTTTTACAAAAAAGTGCCCTTTAGAGTGGAATTTCTCGCAAACGAATACCTAAATCAAAAAATCGTCTTAGAAACCCTTTATTGTTTTTAAAAGACCTATCTAATGATACCCCACGCGATGGGGTAACCGCGAGAAAAAATTTACATCACCACTTTACGTGTAGGGGAGGTACCCCAAATAAAAATATTTTTCATAATTTTATTGTAGCACTTTGTCGACGTAATTACAACACATATACACGCAAAGTTTCATCTTTCTATCACTTACCGTTTGGACGGTAAGTCGAGGACGGACGGACGGACAGACGGACTTGACGAATCTATAAGGGTTCCGAGTGATATGCTTCGGAACCCTAAAAAGGAACGCACAACCCGTTATTGGTTTTCCCGGTTCCGTTCTGGAAATTTTGACTTGAAAAATGAAGCTCGTGGTCGTCCGGAGACTTAGGTTAACAATAATGAATTAAAGGCGATTGTGGAAGTTGACGAAACTCAATCTACAGCTGAGCTAGCAGCAGCTTTTAATGTAAGCATCAAAACAATATTGATCCACTTGCGACAAATTGGCAAGGTAAAAAAGTTTGATAGATGGGTGCCCCACGACCTTAACGATCACCAGCGTAACGTACGCGTCGAGACCTGCCTTGCGCTGCGCAACAGGCAAAGAAATGAAGGAATTTTGAAACGAATTGTTACGTGCGACGAAAAATGGATTCTGTTCGACAATCGAAAGCGCTCAGCAAGTTGGTTAAACCCTGGTTCAGTACCAAAGCAATGCCCTAAACCAAAAAGACCCCTAAAAAGGTGATGGTCACTGTTTGGTGGTCTAGTGCGGGTGTGATTCACCACAGCTTTTTACAAAACGGTATGAGCATTAATGCAGATGTGTACTGTGAAGAACTGGAGAGAATGATGGAGAAGCTTGCACATCTGCAACCAGCTTTGGTCACTGCTCCTTCACGACTATGCGCGACCCCATACTGCGCAACAGACAGTCTCCAAGCTGCAAGAGCTGGGGTTGGAAGCTCTCCCTCATCCGCCATACTCACCAGACCTTGCACCTACTGACTATTACTTTTTCCAAAATTTAGACAACTTTTTAGTGGGAAAAAAATTCAATTCCCGAGAGGCAGTACAAAATGCTTTTGAAGCATTTGTTGCCTCCCGTCCAGCTGATTTTTACAAGAAGGGCATCAATAAACTGCCAATGCGTTGGCATGCATGCATGTTGCGTCGATTGCATGGGTGATTACTTCGAATAACAGAAATAAAAAAGTTTGAAAAAAATAAGTACTTTCACTTATTGCATACAAAACGGCAATTTGATAGGTAAAGACTTATTTTATCATGTAATATGTACAACTTATAGACCAACCTTAAGGGTAAGTTCGATTTCATGAGTAAGCTATACAATATATCATGTATATGTCGCATCAGGGGTGGCCGAGATGCGAAACATCGGGTCTTCATCATGATCCGAAGTAGTTTTTGATAAATGTGGGCACTGACTTGGATACTCGAACGAAAGATAATTTAAATCACAACAATAACTTTATTTTACTAACGGTTTTTACAATATGGAAACAGACACGTGCGTTGGTACTGAGCGTATGCCAAGACTGTCCGAGGTAGAATGACCACCGCCATATCTTCCCGCCAGTCATCGCTGCATCCCCTCTACCGACGATCGTGTCCAAGCGGGAGGGCGCCACTTGCGTTTCCGTTGACGATTTATTAATTCACTGAAATAATTCTTAGATGGCGCTGTCCGTCGCACCATAGCATCAATCCACGACTTTTCCGGTAACGATTTATTGGTTCACGATCAATCCACGACACGGCCATCTCTGACTAGCACCCGTCCTCGGGTGTAGCACCTGTGGACAAAATATACTCAGAGTAAACTGGCTCGGCTATCCTGCCAATAGAACTAAAGGTAGCAGTTTCTCATTGGTACTTAGTTTCTCCTAAATCTAGGTACAATCATCAATTTTCATGACTTAAGATAATTAAGTTTACATACACAGTGCTCCCTGCACTACATCATTCATTGCAAAAGATCCGACCAACAAGTCAAAATGACCAAACAAGGTAATTCTCACAGTTCTGTTATCCTTTACCATAATTCATAAGCAATGCATACTCAACTCCTGAATCTTTCACTATCATCGCACCAACGATTTGTTACGGATCTGCCGCCACATATGCTCCACACGAGGGGCTCCGCGCACCAACACGGACAAGAATCGCCCCAACGACTCTCAAAGATCTCACGCAACATCTGCTCCAACACATGAAACGCTCCGTGTACCAACACGGACAAGAATCGCACCAACGACTCTCAGAGATCTCACGCAACATGTGCTCCAACACATGAAACGTTCCGTGCACCAACACAGACAGAAATCGCACCAGCGATTCCGTGTAGATTTCGAGTATGAGTATACAAGCCATTCTTACAACTGTGACATCTAGTTCTCGAGGAACTTGGTGATCGGGGATCTTTCTCACACGATCATGGGTACCCCCCCATGATTATTTGTAAGTTCGCTTAGAGTCAAGCGCCTTTGGTAAGTATCTGTCCCCCTACATGAATAATCTTAAATGGACCTGGAATGTTTGATTCCTTTCCTCGTTTTCAATCAAAACACAATCATTGATCGCTAGCTTAGAAACCTGAGCCGTACTTTGATCAAATCGATTTTTATCATAATTGGCATTTTTCTCATTATTCTGTGTCGCTTGCTCTCTAATCTCATCTAAATTAACGTCACTCACATCATCATCAGCGGTCACTAAACCAAGTGGCCGTGCTACTTTTCCTATCATCAACCCGAGAGGGCTAGATTTATTCACCCCATTAATAGTAGAGTTAATAGTAAACTGAACCTCTCCTAAAGCGTCCTGCCAAGAGCGGTCACGACTAGTCTCATAATTTGTAGGGTACTTGTCACACTAACATTACCGATACCTGTCAAACTGACAGTGTTATTTACCCGCTTTCCACTAAGCTTTGACGCAACAAAATCTTTGATGAGAGAGCATTCGGCACCAGAATCGTAATAAAATGAATATGACCCACCAGTGATCATCAGCGTACCGCTGGGATTGCGTTGTTCGCCGCTGCTGCAGGCGCTGCTTTGGAACTGCTTGCGCCTCCTGCCGCGCCAGCTCCTCCACTATTGCCACGTAGACATTTCGTTGCGAAATGTACGGCGTCGCAGTTGTGACATTTCACCGTTGCCGACTGAAACTTCGTTTGATTTATTCCAACACGGCCATCCTATGGGACACACGTCTCTGTGTGTTACTCTGAAACAAAATTCAATAAGCAGTATCACATAGGTCTGTCTCTCGTGACATCGCACCAGCAAATCAAGACAATTTCAAAATCCTTAACATCAAACCAATGATTTTCTCATCAAATAATTGCAAAAACAATAATCGATACACTCAAAACACAACTGACTTGATTATCACGTTGTCTCTCTCACTAGAGACATCAATCGTACTGGGCAAACCAAAATACTTAAGCTCTACATGTGATTATTTTGCTATACCATAGCACAGTAACCTCCAGTTACTCATCTTTGTGCGAACCCCACATGGGAACGCCGAGTCTACCCAGGACTCTACCCAGGAGTCTACACGACAACCTCTGGTACGGTCCAACCATCATGCAAACTTATGTTTAACACTCCTCAAAATCACAACTACTTTGTGCTACATCGATCTCGTCAGTTATGTTCTGGTAATCCGGCATTTTCTTTTGCAACTTATCATGAGCGTATTTAAAGGTACGGTTACAGTCAAGGGCCTTTAATAGATAGTTGTCACTATGACAACCCGTGTCATCCGTGATGAGACACCCTGGAGTGATACAGCACCCAGAACACCACCCAAGTTCGCCTACCTGATAATTATCATTTAGCTCATGTTCCGAAATAAACAAAGAGAACATTGAAGTAATTTACCCAGTTTCGTGTTAGAATCCGAAGCATATACTTTGAAGGAATGAAAGGAAAATGACCTTAATTTTTTTTTTTTACTCATGGGCGCAAGCGTGCATTCAAGCGCCCACAGACAAGGGTCTGTCTCTAAGTGTTAAATAGCTTCAGACTCAACACCAATAAAAATAAAGGACTTCCATCACCCGCCATATACTGCTACACGACAGAGGCCAAAAGTTTACTTGTCGTTTTCACGTATTTGCAGCATAGGCTCTAACGATTGAAAACTATGAATGTATGACACTTGAGCTCAGAGACCCATACCCTTGTATGCTTTTTCAAAGGCCTAAACACATTAGCACCCCTGGCGTCACCCTCCTCTCGAAGAAGGCTGAGCACGCATCTAGCGTTCATTTGCTAGACGGCGAACAGAAAAAAAAAGGTTTTACTTCCCTCAGACAGTGAGTAGCCGCAGGTTGCGCCTCGCGCACAGTGTGAGCCGGCCGTATGCTGCATGTATGCTGCATGTCACGCAGAGGACGCGCACACCGCAGGTCCACATCTCACGGAGCGGCGTGCAGACAGCAGGTCCGCACCTCAGCAGGCGGCGAGTAGACCGGAGATCCGCGCTTGCCAGGCACCAGGCAGTGGCAGACAGCAGATCACAGCACGCGCTCAGCTCGCGTAGACAGCAAGAAGATGCTGTGATAGGCATTAGGCTGCTTACGATTACCGTCACTAGTCTGCAATAGAACGACAATATAATGACTTATCTCTTGTCACGGCGGCCAGTCTCAACGGAGACAAGCCAGTTACTCAGAAGACACCGTAGTACACAAGTGTTTGTAAACACTCGAACACTGTGAGGAAGGAACGATTTAAACTAACCAGCAATAGATCACTTGTCAAGCTTTCAATAATGTCTTTACAAACTTGCTCGTCATCCCGTGTAGTAAAAATTTAAGGCCATTAAACTTAACACATAAATTAGCCAACCAGGCACAGAAATTGTCCGACGACTAACAGGACTTAGTATTCTTGCACCGACTAGTGCTTAAACCATAAAAAAGCTCGGCCTAACCTGACCCTTATAAGTCTCACAAACAACTAGCAAACTTAACATTTTAGAAGTTCATTGAAAACCTGGCACCTAAGGGTTTTTAAAACTTTCCGTAATGTCCTAATAACTTTAGCAATAGCATGAAAGAACTCGCGCTACCAAGATCGAAAGACAACACAGTCTTTACCGGTGTCAATACTTTGCATTTCGATAAACATGACCAGTAGTACTGCGGTTTACATGTTCGTTGTGGTATACACATTGTATCTGGTTAAAATCTTACCTCTATTTTCCGTCCCCATAAATAGAAATAATTCAAGTAATCACACAGCGTGGTGGGTGTTTTATCTTTTGCATACTTAATGCGTTAGTACTACTTTGTTTGATATTACGTAAATCGATTGAAAGTTACTTTTTTTTTTTTTTTTCAAGTAGTGGGTTAACGTTGCATTAAGCAGCCACTTAAACTGCCACTACTATTAATTCGTCACCCATTCGGTAAACAATGCGAAATCGTAATAAGCAACGCCTAGTTTATTATGCACCGGTAGGTATAAAAATTAGTTTTCATCACGTCAAAAAAATATTCACAATATAAAACCATGATAGAAACAGAGCATGAATTTAGTCTTAAAATTCAATCAACTACGATTACTATTGACCCCTTTGTTTACAGCTTTACACCAGCCTTAGGCAATTTCTTACACGCGTTATAGATCGTTTTATCGCTTTAAATTGCGCACACGGTTTACTTTCGTACACCACCAACCAAAATTACGTAAAAATAAATCAAAACTCGATATGAAAATATGATTCGATCTTACCAGTGTAGCGTTAATAACAACTCACAAGCTTTTCAGTAACCTCACTCATTACCGTGTCGGCACTGGTGAACTGCATTGCACCTCTATCACATTGCACTCTCTGTAGATCCCGTACAAAGCACGGTTGCAGATTCCATCGCTTGGCACAATCTTTACTACCTGGAAAGAAAGCGTTATACACACGAACACACTAAAACATAGCGTGAAGTACCCGCATTATTTTTACTTTTTTATTTTTTAATGTACCGCACGTATAACAACATTCCTGAAAACTAAAACGATTTAAATTCGTTTTAACTGTTACTCAAAACCAGATATGGACTACATGTCAATTTATGATTTCTATATACCGGCATCTTTATTTAACTTTCCATTTTATTTTTCTTGTTGCCGTTAGTTATTTTTGACCAAAACTTTATTTATCGATTTGAATTAAGAAACACAACGAACACTTTTTTTTTTAAAAAGACAACTCCCGCATTAGGAACAAATTCCTGTGTCACGGGGGACCCCACAAACACACATGAAACGCACACAAAGAACACTCAAAATACTTTAAATAATTTAGATAGCGAACAGCCTTGAACACATGGTAATCCCAACTTCTGATGTCGCATCAGGGGTGGCCGAGATGCGAAACATCGGGTCTTCATCATGATCCGAAGTAGTTTTTGATAAATGTGGGCACTGACTTGGATACTCGAACGAAAGATAATTTAAATCACAACAATAACTTTATTTTACTAACGGTTTTTACAATATGGAAACAGACACGTGCGTTGGTACTGAGCGTATGCCAAGACTGTCCGAGGTAGAATGACCACCGCCATATCTTCCCGCCAGTCATCGCTGCATCCCCTCTACCGACGATCGTGTCCAAGCGGGAGGGCGCCACTTGCGTTTCCGTTGACGATTTATTAATTCACTGAAATAATTCTTAGATGGCGCTGTCCGTCGCACCATAGCATCAATCCACGACTTTTCCGGTAACGATTTATTGGTTCACGATCAATCCACGACATATATATAATTAAATTAAATTATTATTTTTCCAAAAGTATTTACATTTATGTATAAATACTTTTACATTCACAATTCATAATTGTAATAAAGTGTAAGAAATTTCCCTTCAATGTGTTGCCTATTACGCTTACTACTTGGGTATAACAGAACACTATTATTCAGTAGAATAGATCATAATAGCGACAATTACTGTGGGGGTAAATAAAAGCAATTTACACGGTCGTAATCGCGGGGCTAATCCCGTGACCGATCCCGGAAAGACTCGCGTTGTGGAGGATTATTGTCGCCCTAGCGCGTGTAAATGTATGCAGCTGCGGTACTCAGGAATGCACACACTTCACAGACACACATATAAATAAATAATAATATGATATGTTTTATGTACTCTTATAAGTATACTCATGGATACGTGTTTCTTTCTACATGCATTGTGAGAAATTTTTATTCTATTAAAAATAGTTTACGATGCCCCATTATCTATTTTCAATAATAAATCTACACAAATAAATAAAATAGGAGTGTCTGTTTGTAATATTAAAATAACCGCAAATGCATATGCACGGTACATATGCCAAAATTTTTTTTTTTTACAATTTGTCTCAATAAAGTCTCAAGTAATATTTCAAGTAGTGGTCTCCATGCATGGTGACCACACTTTAGGCCATCATTGGGCCTCCGGTCTCCGGCTCCGGTTCACTCACCAACGAAACACGACAGCACAAATGCGTGTTTGTTTAGTTTGTTTAAAAGCGTGTTTGTTTAGTTTGTTTAAAACTATTTTTTTTTTCTAGACTAAAAAAGACTATTTTTTTTTAACTTTTTTTTTCGAACTAGTATATTGTCATCGGTCCTCGATAAATCTACAAAGTTTGAACGAAATCTGCCCGTCCAAAGTGGGTCAAAATCGCGCCCATAGGAGTCGGTTACAAACATACAAAAAACACAAACAAACATACAGGTGAATTTAATATGAAGCGTGTAAAAAGTAAGGTAGGTGCGTACATGTTTTTTTTTTATAACCCTTTTAAAGTTACTCTACTCAGCTTGATGGAAAACATGAGTAGAATCAAAGAGTAGGGGTCACCATCCTCATCGTGAAGGTAAGCAATGCAAATGGTTTGTGTATCATTCCCGTCGTCTCGGTCAGCAAGAATGCTGTCATTGTTAGAATGGTCTTCTGCGTGAGAGTAGTACTGCCCCGGTGGAAACGGCCCATTCGTGCTAAAATCAGCGTAGATCTACTACCTTAAAATATTAATTTATGTACACTTTCAAGTAGCACTTTACACAAGTCAAGACTTGCAAGTTAGTAGATAATTATGTTTAATCAATCACTAATATTATACATTCATAGAATCTATCTAATATTTCATCATATATAACATTTTATATATATGTAGTATAAATGAGTTGGCATAGGTTTTCTATCAAATTTTTCTATTCTCTGCTATTTTCTAACTTTAAAATCACAAGATTAGCTGTTAAATAACGCGCTAACAGTTATCCAGAACCGTTCAATAACAAGTTAACAGTGTAGCGTGCATTGGATTAGCGACGAGCGAGACGCCGCCTATCGAGTTAGTTCGCAATTAATAACTATTATAACCTAATCCCACACGAACATCGCGGCCACAGCCTTAACAACAAATAGAGAAGACTACAGGATACCCGAAAAAATATGTTAAAATGACTTTTCAATTTCATAAAAAATTTTTTTGGTGTTTTATTACATGAAGATATTTATTTCTGATAGATAGTATCTGTAATAATTCATGGAACATGAAGTATAATAAAATTGAAGTATAATGTTTGTTTTCCGAATTGACAGCTTTTCATTAAATGATCATGGAAGTTTAAACGGTATTTTTAATATATATCCAGGAGTGGCGGTCACCGTCCTCACTGCCACTTGTTCCGGCTAATCTATGTAATGATTGAATCGATTTTGACGTAACTTTCACTGCCAGGTAACTAATGCTAAGAAATAACTTAGACTTTTAAACAAGTTTCGATCTGCTACTTTATCCGCCTCGATCCTCTTCATCCCTTATCCAGTACAGAAATGCGTCATTAAATAAATATTTAAAAATACATGTCTTCTCTACAGTTTATAAGGCTATGTTAGTGGAGGAGTACACGAGCTTGTATAATTCAGTTAGCGCCAACAGCGCGGTGTGAACTTAACTTAGCGCGTGGACGCCTGCACTATAACTACTTAACTGACTGAATATACCACTTTACATGACGTGCTATATGTTTGTTTTATAGTACATGTTTGTTTTATAAAGAGTGTTAGAAGAAGCCTAAGGACATTTACACGCAATGTAGTGTGTATTATGTATTTTGGTCTTTATCTATTTTATATTCACTGCTTGCCTATTCACTCTCCACATCAAACGCGACTATCAGGATAACAAAAGTAGCGTGGGAGTCGCAGTGTGCCGACAATTTGTTCAGCAACACGGAAAATTGTGATTATTGCGATTATGTCACTTACTCGTATGACCCGTTAAATCAAAATATCATGATCAAGAAGCGCTCAAATCCAAGTGGCCTTAGCTGATTGGAAGCAATCACCGAGGGTAAGCAGTAACGGCGCAGTCAACACTTAGATGGGTGGCCGTTTATGGCATGATATGTTATGGGCGTTTCTATGATTAAGAGGTCATGTTTAGCAGTCCGTCCCGGTTGTCATCATAAGATAACAGTCGTGAAGCTTAGTTGAAGGCCTTCTTCGGGTGGCTTATAAACATCCAACGGTAAGATTACGTAACCATAACGTGTCTTGCCAGTCCCTAATCCGCACTCGGCCAGCATGGGGACGTATGGTCTTAACCGACTCCTGAGGAGAGATCTGAGCCCGGCATACCAGGATAGCATAAGTCACGTGGGAGTTACAGTGTGTCGACAATTTGTTCAGCAACACGGGAAAAACGGGTTTATTGCCACCATAATTCTTATCCCCTATTAAAATCGACTTAATTTTTAGACTTAGAAATTAAATTAAGTATGAAATAGTTTGTCATACAATTAGCAAGTTTCTAGGTTCTGAAATAGGAAAAGACCGAATCTCTCAAACTCACACAAGAAACCACAACTCGATGTACCAGGATAACATAAGTCGCGTGGGAGTCGCAGTGTGCCGACAATTTGTTCAGCAACACGGGAAATTGTGTTTATTGCGATCATATCATTTATTCCCCGTTTCTTTTCATTTGATCCCCACACCCGTTCAACCCTCAAGTGTATTAGGATATATTTTCCTTTTATTTTTCTTGGATATTTTTGCGTTTATGATGATTATGGATCATTGAGTTTTGTTTGGTTGGCGGTCGTGCCTTTACTTTTAACCGTATAGTATCTTTGCATAGTATAAAATGAAGTCGCTAGTTTTTAATCTATATATCTCGTAAAAACTTTACGGATTTTATTGTGGTTTTCATGCCTCGTTGGTCTAGTGGATAGGGTATGCGACTGCTAATCAAGAGGTCTCGGGTTCAAATCACGGGTCGGGCCAAAAAGGGTTTTTGGTTTTTTCTTAGGATATTCCTAATAGCAGCCCGGAGTTTGGAAGTTTGGTGGTGATTCACGCCCGTGCCTCGGTGAGCACGTAAAGCCGTCGGTCTCGGTTGTCATGAACATCTATATTAATCGTTATTGGGAAGTCAATTCCCCTCAAATGTACTGACAACTAGTTCAACCCTCGAATTTTAGTTCTCCCTAAGGGTTGCGGAGGTCCGATGTCAGTCGCTCCGTGGAAAAACTGATATTCAGGTAAAACTGGTTGAACTAGTAGCCGACCCAAACAATATTGGGAATAGGGCTAGGAAGAAGAATGTGGTTTTCATGAACAGGAAGAGTATTAAACACGCTCTATTTCGATAAACATTATTCGATTAAAACTAATACATATATCTTTAATGACAAAAATTAAAACAAAAAAAATATAAATATGCACGTGCCGTGCGTCCGGCGCGGGCCAATGGACGCGCACCTTAAGCCGCCTTAGCGTGTGTCACCATGCTGCATTATCCGAATTTAAGATGAGAATGGTAATCACTATTCTTGGATTTTACGCATACTTTTCGCCGGGCAGAGTAGTCATTTTTCCAAGCTTCAACTTAAAAAAATATAAATAAAAAACTGTTTTCAATGTGACCCTAAATAAAACTCCAAAAAAGCAAGCAATGATGGTGTTGACCTGAATTCTTACACTTAGATAAATTAATTGACGATATAATTATCTCATAAATGACTACACTACACACACTACTACAAAAAAGGCCGTTATAAAACATCTTCGAATACGAGAGGAAAAAAATAATAATTGAGGTCTATTAGGAAATTAATACCAATACGTAGAGTCCCTAATAATAGCTGTACTAAAGGTAATCATAACTCAGAACCTTTGTTCGATAATAATTTGATTAAAATTTGACAGCTCCATCCTGTATAGAAAAAATAACAGGAAACAACTAAATATGGGTAATTCAATTATAGCTCATAAGAACTAGTTAATTTGACCTCAAGGTACGAACATTAAATTCACAAACGAGGTGCAATTTATATTGGATACCCTCAAGATTGGGACCAATTCATTTTGAACTCTGTTTCTTTAACAAACTTAGAAGCAATGTTCTACGATTATAGTTCAAAATATATTGGAGTTAAGCAGAGTACAACACGTCAATTACGACTTGAGCTCTGATCCGATTTAAAAAGGGTCTGATTCCGGTTCAAGTTATAATGGGGAGTATACAAAAGCTAAAAAATATGAAAGAATAAAGTAATGAATGGTTAATAGTAGGTTCCGTACGTATCATGTCGGTGTAGATTACGCCAATGGCCGGCGGAACTCTAAACTTGATATTTCCGTTCTCGATGCAAGTTTTTATTCGGCTTAAGTCTTCACATAAATAACAAAAGCAAGCCAATTTTGATGGAGAGGTGACTAAAATGCAGCCTTTAATTTTTTTCACACCATAATTTTACTTTTAATTTTACCGTACTAAATTGCAAATGGATATTTTAGTAACTCCTGGGATTTTTTGACATATAAACTTGGCAATATATCAATATTATTCATCAGCTTATTAATATCATTTTAAAACAATTGAATATCCATAGCTGTTACCTCCCAAACTTCAGAGAAATTGCCGATGATCAGCAAATGATACAATTATTGAAAAACTCAAATGTTATAAATATGAAATTTGTTTTTTTTTTTATTTTAAACCGCTCTAAGATTTATTACTATTTATAAAAGTTAAGTGAAACAGCTTTAACAAAATATTTACCTATGCTTTAAACCTCTTTTTGAAATCAGTGAAAATCCAAACAAAATAATTAGCACTTGACAATACGTGCATCTGCACCACCGATAACAATAGAAGTGTCTCGTTTTCGCGCCATTAAAGCACGGCCATTTTGTTGTGATCACAACAATGGCGGCTTACGTAGACTCACAAGCGGATTATCCATCCAATTTGACATACAATTCAAAACGAATACAACTTACATTTGAATTGAGAACTTTAGAATTCGGCTTCGAGTGGCGGCCCGGTGAAAGATTTAGCATCCAACGTTACAAAATCTTTGATACATACGATAATGTTCCTTATTTTGTGAGTTTTAAGAGTCACAATGGAGGTGTATAAGTTTTGCGCAATCGTTGATATTTGAGAACGTTAGTGAGACCTTGGTGCCTTTACAAAGTTAGGAGTATTAAGTTCTCGGTACCTTTGTAAGTTAGAGATCACCGGCTAATTTTGTGTTATAATATATGAAGGTACTTGAGCACGGTTCTTTTTTGACAAATATACGGAGAATTTGAGATGAAGGCGCTAACTTATTGTGTCGATTTCGTTTTGAAACCTTGCTGAATGGTAGCAATTGTATACACTGTTTGTTGTTGCTAAAACTGGTTTTTAAAGGGCGGTCAAACAGAACAATGATTTGTAGTACTAACAACGTCTGAACGGCTACTTTGTTTTGTTCAATCAAAAACAAAAAAAAGAGTATTCTAAAACAATTACATTGAGAACATCCTTGCGACATATGTGGCGACTTCCACAAACAGCACAAGCGAAAAACATAACAGCACCATCACCCGAAGAAGCACTGAAACATGGAGTAAAGAACTCTGGTGTTCTATATATGCTAATCATATGATTAGCATATATAGAACACCCTATCATCAACCATGCAGCCATGGCCCGCCAGGCACCATCACCTCGCCTGGTCGTAGAATGTTCCCTTTGTTTTGGAGAAACACGATACCATTTATAAAAGGCATACTACCATGCTAACCCCGTAAATTCGAAAATAACTCTATGTTTGTTTGGATGACCCGAAGCACCGATTTCAGTGAAATTTGGCATAAAGATACTTTGACTCTTGAGAAATATCATAAGCATTATTGCAATAACCCAAAACTACACGGGAGGACCTGCGGGTAAAACAAATTTACTTTAAGATATATTAAGGAAAACAAAACTAAACGAAAGAACTAAGTTCTTATTGGTGCACGACAATTAGAACTCATCAGTGCTCCATTCCTGTGTTAAATAAAAAAAATGCGTCTATGGTTTTAGATACATTTTGACCCAGCGTCCTTTAAGTCATGAATCTAACATCTCGGCCAAAATGAGCTCTGTACCCGTACACATATACACACACACAACGAATCTTTCATTTAAAACCGAAGAATAAATAAGAGAAGGTTATTGTTCCAAATCACTAATATACTTGTTTATAGAGCCCAATTAATTGTACCAATCTTGAATTGTGTCTTAATTTAAATAAAGGCTTTAAAGAAATTTCAATGATATCATTAAGCATACAAGCAAAAAACTGTCGTAATTTAATAAAGTATAAATTCGTTTTAACTTTATCAGGGTGGTGGTGATTAGGGCCTTTAATACGAGATTGCCGCAGCTGACAAATACTAAATTAACCTTTTAGCTCGACAAGTATGGCGGTGGAGTTTTGTGCGAAATTAAATTAAGACGTTTCAATAGAATCTTTTAGAAAATTATGTTCTTTATCTTTTGCCTACGTACTACGTACGACTGATCCAGAGGTCTAGGGTTCGATTGGTCGTACCAAATGTTTGTATGATGTACAAACATTTGTTTCGGAGATTGGATGTTTCGTATGTATGTATTGACAAAAAAAAACTATTAATATCATTTGTCAAGTGCCTAGTACAAGCTCTGCTTAATTTGGGACTAGATGATGTTGTGCGTCAGATGTCCGAAATATTGACTGTACCGCAATGGCAAAGAGGCCAAGTTTGAAAAGATATGTCTCCTTTTTAAGGCGTGACGTATATCCAGTAGTGAACTAATAAGGGGTGTGTAATGGCGACTTTATGTTAAATGTAACATTGGTCTTAGCAATTATAATTAAGGGTTTCTGCTTTTTTGAAATGCAGATTTGAATATATTTTAGTTATAGAATAAATTAAACAATATAGAACCCTTCTTCAAAGCAATTGGATAACATTCAGCTTAAACCAATTAAAATCACTGTTCCATAACCATAACATTTAGCGTAATTTATAACTGACTAATATTTAGATAAAGAAAAGCCGTCTCCAGCTAAATGAGCCCAATAAATTAATTAGCGCAGCCGCCGCGGTCTTGAGCAGTTCACAGCTTGTATATATATATGGCATATGTACTGAGTTTACATAAACGTGAACATGCTGTATAATGATATTGAAACTCAATGAATACTCAACGGGCTGTAGTGGAATGCAGTAACCTTATATAACTACAATTTGATCAAACTGACATCGTATTATTTTGTACTAGCTTTCGCCCGCGGCTCCGCCCGCGTTTATGTCGGTTATCGCGGTAAAAATGCTTATGTTGTATGTAATGCTTAGCTTATGTCCTTCCTCAGATTCTAGACTACCCGTGTACCAAATTTCATCAAAATCAGTTTAGCAGTTTATGCGTGAAAACGTAACAGACAGACAGACAGACAGAGTTACTATCACATTTATAACATTAGTAGGGATTTTGTATTTCGTATTTGATTGCAGTCTGTGACAAAATCTGTTACATAAAAATATCATGCTTGGCTACGTCTATGTGATGATCAGCCAGTTAAGTAACTTTGTAGATCATTGTAGATCGTCTACGTCGTAACTTACTTGCTACGGCGTTTTAATTTCACTAAGCAATTCTAATCAATCATACGAATTTTCTTTACCTTACCTGTTAGAGATTTCTTCTTTTCTCTTGCTCACACTCTCTTTCTCTAAATACTTTTGCAATTTACGTTAGAGATACGTAAAGGAAAATAATTTAGTCGGGAGTTTTATCATGTTCTCATTCATGTTTTGCATTCGATCAGGTAGTTTCTTACCAGGTACCGGGAGACTAGTTAGAACATTTTCTCTTTCTTTGGTTTTCATACAACTAGACTTCTAAGGTGTGTTTTTTTATGAAGGTAACCTTTACATTAGGATCATGTTCTGTAGCGCGTAGTAGTTTAAATAATTACATTAATATATCCCGACTAGGGCTAATTCCATACACCTTGTGTTGCAGGTTGTATACCTAAACTCAGAACTAAAGTTTGTTAATCCCACAAAGTATTGTCTCATGTGGGAATCGAACCCCTATAAGTCATCGCAGTAAGAAGCGGCAAGATAACTGCTTAACCCCCACACCATCAGTGGAATTAGTATGAGATACTGAGTCTAGAATTGTAGCAGGTACTAAATAAAATATATTTCTCACCTAAAATTCTTGTAAGAAGATCAGCCATCCTCATTTACAATTTAAATTTAGTAATATGGACCTTAACTCTAAATGGTCAAATTAACAAACATTAAATAACCATACTCCCCTCTATTCCACAGGGAATTCAGATTGCGTGTGACTTTGCAAAATCTTCCCCCACAAAATACCAAAGAAATACCAAAAATTAATTAAGTATAATACACCCTAACAGTAACCTGACACCTCGCAAACATTGTTACGTCATTCGTAGGGTGAGTGCACCAAATACTGTCCATGTTAAATATCCATGCTAAATATCAGTCACTCGTATCCAGTGGTCTGTTGTAATTGGCCGTAGGTTGGGTGTACCAACATACAGCCACGTGACCAACACGTGCTTGCCACGCTCGATGACGACAAACACGATACTGTATTATTTAACGTCAGTCATACTTTTAAGATGTTTTATGTGTTGGTAAAGGAGCAAATGGGTCATCAGATGGTACTTCTACTGTACATGGATAACTGCAATTCTTGAGCCATCTTCCTAGCCTTTATTTACCTATGCCTTTACAAGAAAATTTGACTTCGGCTACTAGTTTAAATATCTACACACTAAATTGAGTTTGAAGTTTGAAAAATAGCCATTGATGTTCATGACAATCGGGACTGACGATTGAACGTGCTCTCCAAAGCACGGGCTTGAAACACCGACAAACTTCCATATTCTCGGCTATTAATAAAATGTTCTTGTAAGAAAAGTCTTGGTCATCAGTCGCATGTCAAAGGAATCAATAATTTGCAATAAGTTCTAGAGTATGGCAATTTTTAGGTAAAAAAGTATAACCAGTATGTATAATATAAAAGCCTGTGTTATTGCTAAACCAATACGACCTTAAAAATATAAAATACGTCAAGGTTATTTGAGGTTAGGGTACGCGTTGTACTTCTGCCTCAATTGCTAGTAACATTTATATGAAAACAACCTAAAACTGTGTGCAATGAGTGTTTACGTCCTATTACATTATAATTTGACTTCGGCGGTTCCATTCCCGGGTTGGAAGTTGTTTAATCTGCAAATATCGGTTTATTTTTTTTTTCAACGTCGTCTAGTCCCACACTTAGCAGAGCTTGTATTATGGGTACTCAACGACTAATATAAATACATAAATATATATATTTTTTACCATTGAAGCACCGAGACTCCGAAACAAGTATTTGTGGATCACACAAATATTTGGTCCGACCCGGGAATCGAACCTGGGACCTCTTTTCAAGCAGCCGCATACGCTAGCCTAGTGGCTAGCGTATGCGTCTGCTAGTAGACCAACAAGGCAGTCTGTTATGGAGTTTGGGTGTTTTCTATGTATAATATCAATGTGTCTGTTAGTAAATCTAACTGTTATACCACAAGCTCTGCTTGGTTTGTAACTAGATGGCGTTATATATCGAATGTGCAAAGTCTTTATAATTGATATTTAAGTTACTACTAGTTTAGACTGTTCTCGAATTCTCGGGTTCCATTCCCGAATCGGACCAAATGTTTGTGTGATCCGCAAATATTTGTTTTAGAGCTTGGTTGTTTTCTATGTATAATATGTATGTATTTACAAAAAAAAAGTATGTTTATGTATTTATATCAGTTGTCTAGGACCCTTAATACAAAAGCTCTGCTTAGTTTGGGACTAGATGACGTTGTGTAAGATGTCCGAAATATTAATTTACATAGAATGATCGAAAATTGATATCTAAACGATCTCTGATTAACATAAATATACTAAATAAACAAAAGTATATGTTAAACTGTAACATCGCCCACAAAGAGCCTAAGGGTGCAATGAGTGAATTAGTACCATGTAATTGCGACCCCATTGACTATTGTCCCATTGTTCCCCATAGGGTCTAATAGCCAGTTGTGAATGCGGTGAGAACAAACTGCGACAATAGGTTCCTGTTTTTGTCACGTTTTCAGATTAGGATTACGTTTTAATTTGACGCGTCGAGTTTTGTTAAAAATAATTATTTTTTATGCTTGACTGCCTTGTTGGTCCAGTGGTTAACGTATTCGATTTCTGATCAGGGGTCACGGGTTCACGACTGCTATCTTATGACAATAACCGGGACCGACTGCTTAACGTGACCTTTGAATCACGGAAACGCTCTTAACATATCATGCCACAAACGGTTACCCATCTAGATACTGACCGCGCCGTCGTAGCTTACCCTCGGTGATTGTTTCCAATCACCTAAGGCCACTCGGCTTTGAACGCTTATGTCTTATGTACCCTAGATAAAACATAAAACGTTTCACACTTTCACAATAAACGTCAATTGACTGCCTTGTTGGTCTAGTGGTTAGCGTATGCGGCTGCTGATCAAGAGGTCTCGGGTTCGATTCCCGGGTCAGACCAAATAATTGTGTGATCCACAAATATTTGTTTCGGAGTCTGGGTGTTTCTGTATGTATAATATGTATGTATTTACAAAAAAAAAATACGTTTATGTATTTATATCAGTTGTTTAGTACCCATAACACAAGCTCTGCTTACTTTGGGACTAGATGATGTTGTGTATAAGATGTCCAAAAGTATTTATTATTTATATTATTTATTTATTTCTATTTTGAGCAAATTCTAATTGTACAACAAAAGAAACCAAAGGCTACTTCACAAAAACTGCTCAATAAACAACACAGTATACAAACAAAGATTCAATAAAGCCATGCAAACAATTAATAAACTCACCTTCACGTTGAATGGAGCAGTTTAAAAACATGTCGGTACCGTAAATCGACATCGCAAACGTACATCGCAGTAATTAATTTAGCTCTAGTAAGTTAATTAGGTTGCGTCGTGTTGCTGTCGTTCATGCAACAATGTTCAATGTTGCTAACGACTGCGTTGATATAGCCATGTTACTCGGGAAACGTAAGACATTTTTTTTTTAATGTGAATTTAACTTCTTTTTAATGTGTATGTAGAATTGAATTTGTACACAAAACATTTCATTATGATAATGCTCTACTATCAGTTACGTTTTTGCTTTACAATCGACTTCAAAAAAGGAGGAGGTTCTCAATTTATCGTAATCTTTTTTTAAGTTTTATTGAATACCTATGGAAGTATATAGATACGGTAATTACATTTTCTTTGCTACGTGTACAAACACAAATAAACTATAACCCGACTATCCAAAAAAAATTTGATCAACCTTACACAGCCTATGGCACTTATTAAACCTCAGTCATTAAAATGATTCAGTACTTTGGCGCTACTGTTTAAACATACAAACATAATTTATATACCTACTTCCAAACCAATTATTCTTCCTTAGGGCTTCGCCGTAGTCAGGTAATAAAATTAAATATCGCATTACTTTCTTTACGACCATTTTTATGATTTTTTAAATAATCACAGTGAATAATAACTCTGATAATGAACTACTGACCTATATAGCAATCCCATAGAAACGTACTTACAGCGTTATATTATATCAAAGTGTCTTTTGAAATGTATCTGCTAATCTTTCTGATGTAAGAATCGAATTACCTGACGCACTATCGTCATAAAATCCGTCTTCAAAAAATTACAGACTTATCCTGCATTACCCAGCAGACGTGGTCCCACCATTAATGACTCAATTTGGTTCCGTCCCGTAAGTAATTTGTTTTCGATTGATTTTGCCCTTTTTATATTCATTCATTGTAGCTATTCTATCAAATTGTTATACGACATCAATTTATCATGCTCGCTTTTTGGAACCGTTTATAATTTACTTAATACTGTAATTGAGTTCAGACGTGTGGAATTGTGTTAAAAAGCAATTTGATTTGTTTCTTATATAGATTTGTTGGCGGTATTACGATGATATGCAACTGAATTCGAAAGGCGATATTAGTTTCTAATAATTACATGAATGTGTGAATAGAAGTTAAATTTTCTATTCTTTGTACAGTGAAGGTTGAAATGTATTAAAATAATTATTTTAAATACAAACTGAATACTGTTTAATTTTGATTTAACTACCAACATATAAGTTATACCTTATACATTATACGTTATATTTTTTTAAATTTTTCCGACAATATTGAAGAGTTTCTTCACCATAGCTGGTCATGTCTATTTTGTTTGTGGCATAGGATTGTAAGCGAACAGAATCAGCAAGAAGTAGGCCTGGGTTCTGATAAAATCTTACTCGACTGAGTAAGAACACCGGAGCCTAGGTTCCCTTAACAACGAATGAAAATCATTAAAAAAGGATTGTTTTACACCGGTTTTTACCACTTCATTCAAGCCGCCACATTTGTACTATAGCAATGCCATCCCGCGAGTTCTTATATCAAGAACTATTATATAACCTAAAACTTTTCAGAAAAGATTGAAGAAAGAAATCACTTTTATTTTATTACAAACTAAGTACAGTGAACAGCAAATATACAAGGTCCCAATAAGGCACGTGTATCAGTTAATAGTTCTCCTATTATCGTCCACGCAATTACCAGTTCTGATCCTTTGTGCAAATATATAAGTCGTTATTAAGTAGTCGGGCGCACTCGTATAAACAGAGGGCTCTTCCCCCGCGGCCGACAACTCGAGCGTTTAGCCTGCGTTTACCCTCCGTTTACCCTGCGTTTAAGATGCGTTATGCAATAACGTTTCAAGTTGTTTGTACACGGCTTTATTGAATTTGTTGGAATTGAGGAGACGCTGGTTTAAATGCTAAGATGTTTCTTTTATTTCTATTGGCAGATAATGAATGTTTGTAAGTTCCATCAGAGCGCGTTGACTACTGGACTTATTTTTATTAAATGATGTGCATTTCGTTTGTAAATATATTTCGGGTAACTTGGGGCATATAAATTTTATTCAAACTTTGTAAGTAGTCAAGTTACCTATATTTTTCTTATTAATAGTAAATATGAAATCTATTGAACAAAGCCTTTTTATGTGCACTACTCAAGGAATATTTAATTAAACTATGTCAGCTATAACTTATTTGATACAGATAGAAATAATATAGGTATACTTAAAGAGTCTCTTAAAGGCATTCTGTCTAAACAAAGAATTAACTTTTCATAGTAAAACTAAGATCTTTGAAGCAACAAATAATGGTCGATTAAAATATATACTTTCCAGTCATTTCAGAACAGATAATTATATGAATAATCATATAATTATCTGTTCTGAAATGACTGAATAATAAAAATAGGTCTTAAGTTGTTATTAGTATTAAGCATATGTAAACTTAAGTATTACATCTAATGACACCTACTTTTGGCACATTTTTTAATAATCACCTTATTGCTCAAACTCACTATTATCATTTACTTAACAATTAATTACATATTTTCTAAGAAACAATCAAAAAAACAAGCACTATGATGTAAAATAATGATAAAAAATCATTAAATAAAATAAAAACGTGTTAATAGCTACTAAATACCTATCTAATGAATGAAATAAAAACTCGACCAGACTCGTCAGTCAGAAACCAACATAAAAGAAAAACAACTTTAATGTTCTTAAAATAAGGCTCAAACACTATCGTACCGATTTAGTTAAACCTTTTAGGGCAGACATCGAGCACAAATGATGTGAAGATAGAATGAAAATCAGTAGATAAACCTTTATGTACATTGCAATCTAAGTCTTAATGCTAAAGCGATAAAATCGCAAATTGAGGCAAACCTTTATTCATTACCTAGGTTAAATAATAGAGGGCCTTAGCCAAATGCAATAGAGTTTATTTTCTTTCATGTGTAGTTTATTTAAGGGTACGCTTGTTTACCACGAGTTAATTTAGTTGTGGATTAACTCAGTTTGAGTGATTGATGTTTTTGGGATCGACTGTACATTGTGATGTGATGTTAGAGCTTTTGTACAGAACTGTACATCTTTTTTCTATTTGTTTTATTTCACATATTATTATTTCCTTGTTGTGGAAAACTCACAATAAAGTGCAGCCCATTTTGAGAAACAAGATTTAATTTCTCGAATAGACTAAAACATAAGTAATTATAGTTAGGTATACTAAGATAGCATAATCATATTTGTTTTTTTTTTATCTTGATGCCTACCAATGTGACTCCACTCTGCCTGATGGTAAGCATGAATAGAATCCAAGAGTGGGGGCCACCAGACTGCCTGCGATGCAGGAAGTACGGCGATTCCGACCCAAACTATGGCGGCTTAGTGAGATGCTTTTTCACATCCCTCTTAAAGGACCCGGGTTCATAATGGGAAGGAAACACGTGTGATGGTAGCGAGTTCCAGTTTTTAACCGCTAATATTTATGCCTGTCCAAATAAGTATATTTGGTCTTATGGAAAGGTCATTGCGAATGCGGATAATGCACCATGGTGGTAGTATGGAAGTCTATTGAGATGTTTTTGCATTATTGAGCCTCTGGTCTCTTAATAACCAACAAAATACGGTACGAATGCTGTCATTTCAGGTTGATCTTCTGTCTGAATGTAGAACTGCCTTCACACAGAAGACCGAGCTCATGAGATGAGATGAAAATAATATTATAAAGAGAAGGAAAACTTAACTTAAATACCTACATATTTCTTACCACGCTTCCCAGACGAGTTGGTATAAGTATTTTTTTGAGTCGAAAACCATTTATTTTAATGTAAATGTGTGATATTTAATTTTAGTTATGCATCGTTTATCATAATGCTTACATACGAGTAAATATAATATAAACTAGCTTTTGCCCGCGGCTCCGCCCGCGCGTATGTAGGTTATCACAGTAAAATGTAGCCTATGTCCTCACCCAAGGTCCCTTCTATGTCTATGCAGAAAGTCATCAAAATCGGTTAAGCGATTTAGGCGTGACAACGTAACAGACAGACAGACAGACAGCGTTATTTTAACATATATAATATTACTAGCTTTTGCCCGCGGCTCCGCCCGCAAGTTTGTCGATTTTCGTGGTAAAAGTAGGCTATATCCTTTCCCGAGGTTCCATATATCTGTATACTAAAATTCATCAAAATCAAAAACTTTAGTATAAGTACATGTCCGAATCATAGGTTTGCTCCATATCATGTAAGTGGGGCTAAAATTATAATCTACAAAGTATGGACTGCCTTGTTGGTCTAGTGGTTAGCGTATGCGGTTGCTGATCAAGGTGGTCTCGGGTTCGATTCTCGGGTCGGACCAAATGTTTTTGTGATCCGCAAATATTTGTTTCGGAGTTTGGGTGTTTTCTATATATAATATGTATGTATTCACAAAAAAAAGTATGTTTATGTATTGTGGAGGAACGGGAATCGTGTTCCTCCAACACAAAGGGAGGATCCTCCGACCAGGCGAGGTGATCATGCCTGGCGGGCCACTGCCCAACAGTTGATGTTGGGATGTTGTATATATGCTAATCGGCGCGAGAATATTACTTTCGCGATGCAGGATTAGTAGTTACTCCGTATAGATCGTTACGTGTTTTCTCCGTAGTTCAATGTTCCTTCGGTAGATGGCGCTGTTGTATGTTTTTGCTTGCGCTGAATGTGGAAGTCGCCACATCACTCCCCTCCAAGACCAGAGGTCGATATATGATGGAGTCAGCTGTCTGTGCTCTGTTGCGGAGCTTGCCAGTGCCAGGAGTGAGCAGTTCCAGTGAGTCGGAACTGAGTGCCGCTAGTTCCAGTGAGTCGGAACTGTATGCCGCTAGTCCCAGTGAGTCGGGGCTGAAGTCCGCTGATCCCAGTGAGTCGGGCGTGCGGTGCGCGGTGCTGCGGTGAAGTCCCCAGTGAGTCGGGGCGGTTGCTGCGTAGTGGCTGGCTGCTGCGTAGACGGGAGAGAGATGCTCTTCTTACGTGGACCGTAGGTGCAGTGTGCTGTGCCTAGACGCTGTTGAGGCCGTAGGGGCTACCAGGCTGGAGCGGTCGCGTCCTGCGTGTGGTGTCCCTGTTGAGGCCGAGGTTGCTGGCTGGCTGAGACATCGCGCTGTGGGAGTGAACAAGATGGCGCTGCTGATCTGCTTTCTTGAAGGCTGCTTCCAATCACGTCGGGGTCACCACTGTGGAGGAACGGGTATCGTGTTCCTCCAACACAAAGGGAGGATCCTCCGATCAGGCGAGGTGATCATGCCTGGCGGGCCACTGCCCAACAGTTGATGTTGGGATGTTGTATATATGCTAATCGGCGCGAGAATATTACTTTCGCGATGCAGGATTAGTAGTTACTCCGTATAGATCGTTACGTGTTTTCTCCGTAGTTCAATGTTCCTTCGGTAGATGGCGCTGTTGTATGTTTTTGCTTGCGCTGAATGTGGAAGTCGCCACAGTATTTATACCAGTTATCTAGTACTCATAAGTAATACAAGCTCAACTGTGTGTAATGACTTACATTTATGAAGTCTTCAATCTTCACATCAAAGTCTCAAGAACAGGCTCACCACGTTTCCCAAAGTGTATATATAAAAGTATCACACACGCACACACACAAATCAAAGATTAAACGCCATAATTGGCTTCACAACCCCAAACAAAATACAATTTCAAGTTAACTAATAGGCCTTATTATATTAGAGGCCACTTCAAAACCAGACTCCATCACAATAGGTCCCATCAAAGACACGCCGTCATTATTTTCTCCTCACGTAGCAAACCTCCCCTTAAAGAACTTCCTTACAAAGTTATTATTAATTTCACCTCGTAACCCAACAAGTAATCTTCAACTTTAACACGCAAAGAATACAGTCCAATTTGCTATGCCAATTGAACTTTACATAAGCCCGTTTGGGTTCTTACAAAGCAAGTTATTGGCTAACTTCTGGTCCACGGGCTGCATCTAAGATGGCGATGTTTTTTGTCTCGCTCGGTCGTACAGTGTTGCCGTATGTGCCGTCTCTGTTGTTTTCTTGGAATGGAAAGAAGGTGAAGTACTTTTTGTTCATGTTTGTGTAGGGTGTTAGAGCGAGATGAAGTGAGAAGTCAATTTCGTATCTTTGTGTAAATAAAGAGGTATCCACGATCGATTCAGCTCGATACCTAGAGAGTGATTTATGTAACGCTTGTAACAATTAGATGGTAGGTAACTTATACAACTTGATTGAAAGACTTGAAATAATACTTTAAAGGTTTAAATAATCTTTATATATATAATTCTTCTGTGAGTGTGTATGTCACCGAACTTCTCTCAAACGACTGGACCGATTTTAATGAAATGTTTTGTGTGTGTTCAAGGGGATCTGGGAATGGTTTAGATTCGCAATTGGACCCGGTAGGTGGCGCTGCGATCAATTCTGGAATTTTAAAGTTGGGCGGTACGAAATTCGCTGGGTCAACTAGTACTTTAATAATAGTTTTTTATCTTATAGTGAGTTTCTTCGTACTAGCCTTATTCCCAATATTATTTGGGGTCGGCTACTAGTACAAGCGGTTTTACCTGAATATCAGTTTTTCCACGGAGCGACTGGCATCGGACCTCCGCAACCGTAAAGGAGAGCTGAAATTCGAAGGTTGAACTAGTTGAACATTTGAGGGCACTGACTTCCCAATAACGATGTTCATGACAACCGGACCAACGTCTTTACGTGCTCATAAGAAAAACCCAAAAACGCTTTTGGCCCGACCCGGACTTTTTTATCTTATAGTGAGTATACCGAGCAATAAATACTAATGTTATAAATTCGTGCGTAGTTCTGTCTGTCTGTTACACTTTCACGGTTAAACTATTACACCGATTTAAAAAAAAACACTGGAAATACTTTGATGTTTGACAAAGGACAGGCGACTCTTTACGGCGATATCTGCCATACACGCTGGCAGCAAAGATTACCTATATAAAATTTAATTCATAAATGTTGTTAGTTTGTATAAGCTTTAGAAACTCAAACAGTTCTGAATCACAGCAGTCGCATACGCTACCACTGCGCTACCGAGACTATCAAATATATCTAATATTAACCATAGAAACAAAACAAATAATCTACTCATCATGTCAATATTTTTCGTTGCTGACAATAATCATCATCTCTACGACCATCACATTAGCCATAATACAATTGTCAAAGTGACAGTAATGACAAAACACTAACAAAATATACCACAGATGTACAATCGCGCACAGCACAACTGAAGCTTGGCCGTCATTGGTGAATGAGACAATTCGATTAGCGCACCGCCTACGTACACACTAACTAAATGAAGATAAATAGTGCGCTTTGTATTGGTACGGCGTTTGTTCTACTTCAATAGAACATTATTGGAAGTTCGAGAGGGATAGATCTATTGCTATCTCATATGGTAATAGGCTTATTGGATATTGATGATTTGCACTGAACTGATTGACGTTTTGATCTGGAGCATTGTTTGTATTTACGGCCTGTCAAGGTTGTATAGTGACATTCGACAGAGCGATGCAGAGAGAGAGAGACACCAACTATAACAAACAGTTATAGGTAGTGTACAGATAAAGTAGGAGTGTGCTGTAGTTAATGTATAACACGATTCATTCTTTAGGTAGTAGAGCCATGCTGATTTCAGCATGAATGGGCCATGACAGTACTTCTACTCATCATCATCATCAACAGCCTTTAACAGTCCACTGCTGGACATAGGCCTCTCCTTGAAAAGGAGGTATTGGCCTACTATAGTACTTCTACTACAAGGATAGTATTAGTACTGCTCTAATCAGGCTGGTTAGCCTTCTGTGTAAGGAAACAGAACACTAAAATAAAAATGACAGCATTCGTGCATTCAGTATTATTTCTGCAATCAGCATTCGTGAGACTCGAGGCCTAATTATTTTGCATTATTCTGCCAGCCTTCTGAGGCTGGAGGATGGCGGCCACCATGGTATGGGTCACTATGTTGTATTGTTTCCACTCACAATGAAGATGTGACCCATAGTCTTGGATTCTACTCGTGTTTTCCATCAGGCTGAGTAGTGTCACTTTGGTAGGCTTAAATAAAAAAAAAGTACTAAAATATGCGACATGCGTTTATTTCAACAATCGATATTAATATTTATTTAAATATTACACACTCGGCATAAAATTTGTATTATCCTAAACATGATGTTGTAAGGTGTGTAGTCATCAAATCCTCTACAAAGGTTTATTAGGTCTGCGGTCTCATACAAAAGTTTATCAAATTCAAAGATACACCCCTTGAAAAGTTATGCTGTGAACACAAAAATGATTATACTTGTATGATTTTCATGGAATGCAAATGTTAAAAAGTTAGAATAAACTTTGTTATAATAAGGTTTAAGTCTCTGGTCCATATCTATTTAAGTTATTATTAACTTTAAGCAAAAAATTTAGACATCCAGTCTCATCTTACATGCAGACATAATAAGAAATTCACCTACCCGCATTTCACAACATTTTTCCCGAAAAACTTCCACATTACGAAATGTTGAGTGCTTGTCTGTGACGTGGTGTGGGTACACCAATAAGCGAGACCAATCTCGTTACCCCGCGGAAGTGTCAGTAGCTTCCCCTTCACCCCCTCCCTTCCACCTTCAGGAGGCTCTATGTAGCGCCTTATTCGCTCACTTCCGATTTAATAAGCCTAAGAGTCACATTGAATGGTATCGGACGTGAGGTTAAATTTTGTTTATGTTTAAGGAAATGTTGATAACACTTGGTAAATAGCCCTGGATTGAATAATTAAATTTGTATATATTTCAAAAAATCAGCCACGATGTTTATTTCAAAAGTCAATAGTTTTAAAGTGAGTGAACTTCAAATTGGCAAAAATACTTTTCATTATAAATCAATGAACTTATATTTACGATGGATATCCCTAAAATATACGTTTGTAGGAAAACAGTCTCAATACAGAGTACAGTCACATACAGCTCGTTTAGTTTGTGCCTCTCAAACATAATTTGGGTGATGTATTGCTTTGCGCTGCACGCTTTCCTCTTAAACAGAATTGTATAGAGCTGTTTACACACCACCTTCGCAGTTATATTTGTGAAGCTGTGAATGCAAAATTATTGGTATAAATGATATTATAAATTTAATTAGCAAAGCTTATACTTTATGTATCTCGGTACAAATTATACTGTTCTATACACAACAATTTACAGCAATATTAATAACATTCTCATACACACAGCCATATGATCTGAAGCTAGGCAAAACTTGTACTTTGGTGACCAGACTGGTAATAAACATACATAAATATACATGCGATATATATATTACACCCAGACACAACAATTATCATGTTCATTATACAAAGATCAATATCAGTGATTCAAATCATTAACCCATTCATAATTATTTATGTTGAATTATACAAAAATACACAATACTTTTAACATATTCCTACGTATATACACTTCTAGACGTCTTTAAACAAAGCGCGTGTGCCGCGGGACCAATTAGTAGAACAATTCCGAGCACGAACTGTTTAACCGCTTTAATTTCACCCCAATAACACGTTAATTCATCTCCACCCTCCCACCTACGCTTGTCGGGGCCCCTCACCCCCTTAGACGCCCGTAGCCGTAATAAAAATTAAAATTTGTTCAACTGTGAAGCTACGAAGTAAGCACGTAAAGTCATGAGACGTTGTTTGTGAAAGGCGATTAATATTAATTTAATTAGGTACGTGCACTTTTGTGTTGGACTGTACACGTGATCCCAGGTAATGAACTGTTATATTGGAGGTTAAATGAAACTTTTTTGAATTTACCTTTCACTGTAGATTAATTTTTTTGGTAATTAAGTTGTAACTACACAGTTTTAAATTTTAAATTATTTATAGCCTATAATTATTTCATTTAAAGAAAATACAGTAGCCTGGTAGACTGACGTAAATCTCGCCTAAGTAAGTAGAAGGAATAATAATATGACAGTTTGGGTGAAATGGGTGATATGGAGTAAAGAAGAGGTCTTTGTGTGAGGATGCGATGATTGGACCATATAACTTTAAAATATCATATTTAAATAAATATAACAAAAATAATAGGTTAAAAGCTAGGTCTTTGGGCTGTTTTTAGAGGAAATATCATACGGAGGAAATTCGACAGGATTTCTATCCTGTACCCTGTTTGTATATTTTCAGAAATATGACGTTCTCAAAGAAGTTTAAAGTCAATCTAGATTAGTAAGTATTAAAAAAGCCAATCAAAAGCTTTTTTATATTTTATTTATACATTTAGTAAAATTTTACGAATTCGATATTAGTACAAAAAGGATGTAAAAAAAACCAATGAATCTTAATTTTAGAAGTTTTGTCGGTATGTCTGGGTGTGAGTTTCTGCACACAAATAAATAATAAACAAACCGATTTGAATACGACTTTTGTCTTATGCATTGTGGTAGAATTCAAGTAGCATTTGGTATTTGTTGTATTTAATCAGCTAATAGATAAATAGAAAAGTTATATAATTTTGAAGAGTCACCACGATACCCGACATTTACATTTTTATTTCTTTTACTTACGCGGGCGATGCCGCAGTCAAATCAATAAACTTGGTAAAACAACCAGCAAAATGATCATGAATAAACTCCAGAATCAAGACTCCTCTAATTCTATTTGCCATATGGCGTAAAAATATCCCAATTACACAAAATAATAACACGCCAAGTCAATTTGCCACTCGATTAAAGTCAAAAGACATCATACGAACGTTGAATAATTAAATTACGAACAATCCAATGTTGCAAACAGCGGGACTGGAATTGAATAACATTTAAACGAAGTGCTCGGCAGTTTTCGGAGGCTCTCGGGGGCGTTCGGAGCCAATCGGCCCGCGCAAATCTGACATCTGTCATATTTGAACCGCATTGTTAGTGTTGTGACGTTCGTTTTTTGAAACTCGACAGTTGGTGGTCCTCCTCTTCTTTTTATTCCTTTTTGTTACGATTTGATTGAATCTGTCGTATTGTAAAACAATGTGTTTGTTTTGTGTGTTCATTTTCTTGGTATTTATTTTGACGTTGACAAGTATTCGCTATGATTGTCATTTGTGGAGTTTTTGGGGTATACGAATAAATTGTGATGGTTGTAATTTGATTTTATGCTTAGGGACGATTATGAAGAGTATGATTTTGGAGAAGCATCTAGTTGTAGGTTTTTCTTTTTAATGTAAAAAAAATAAAATAATTAAAGCGTATGTACATTCCGAAAAGGTTCAGAAAATTATCAAATACCTATCAAGAATCATATCTCTAGTATAGGTCAAACCAGATATGGTACGTTAAAGAAAAATAAAGAAGACAGAGGTTATTCAATAATTATCACAATTCGAGCAGGATGGTAAAGATTTTCATAAATTGACGTCATTTAATACATATGTGAATTAGAAAACTAACGATATCGACCAGAACAATCGAAACTGGTGGTTGCGATGTATGAAGAGCTCAAGGAAACAAAGCTGCATCAATTAGAGTATAGCTCTTAAATACTGACTGCCACGGTGGCGCAGAAGGAGCATATGCAACTGCTGTGCTTGAGGTATCGGGTTCGATTCCCAGGTCGTACCAAATGTTTGTTTGATCCGCAAATATTTGTTTCGGAGTTTGGATGTTTTTATGTATAATATGTAGGTACATATGTATTTACAAAAAGTAAGTATATGTATTTATATCAGTTGTCTAGTATCCATAATACAAGCTCTGCTTAGCTTGGGTCTAGATGGCATTGTGTGTAAGTTGTCCGAAATATTTAAAAAATATATTTAAAAAAATTAATAAATGATGATGAGTCATATTCTATCAACATTATTCAATGTAGTTGTTAGCAGGCTGTTCTTTTAGTTTACGAGCTAACTCAAACTAAAGACATCAAACTACAATTGTTGCAATAAACTCGACTACAATTAATCAAAGTTAAACGAAACTTAAATAATATTCAAACAAATTATCAAACAATTTTGTATTCGACGACCAATTTTCGTTCAAAGAGTTCTTAATTCAATTTCTTCGTACTAAAGTGTAAGTCACACGAAACAAACGAACTTTGAACAGAAAACAAGCGACAATCGCGCTGGTATAATTTTTATGACGCTGCATTATGTGGGGACGCCAAACTTCAGGTTACAATGGGACATTATATTAATTATAGAAACAGAATTTAACGAAACAAAATGACCTGGCTTGAAATGTTATAATTATCATTTTGATGCTCGAGGAATCATAAATTGTAATAAACAGCATAAATCTTAGATTTTAAAACAGAAATGAACATGTTTACTAGGTGTCTTTATTGAAAATCTTTATCACACTCTTGATCACTGTATCTGATTTCTATGGATCAAATAAATTGCTCATAAATCGATACTTTTTGCTGAGAACTATATCATTAAAGAAGTTTGATACTACATTGTTTTGAGTTTATTTGAGCATTTGTTTCTCATTACACTTTAATTTCAATTATGACCTTAACCCTCTCCTAAGAGGAGACTCGATGACGATGACACTTTCATTTACATTTTTACTCTCAAAAATTAACTTTATGGATAAGTCGATTTTTACTATTTATGTCATATTATCATCAATTGCCTTTAAAATATCACTGCTGAACATAGGTCTCTTGACTGCTTCACGCTGTCCACCATGGCCACCCAGGCTTATATGGGCTTGTTTCAAGTTGCCTTCTCCTTACAATGATGTTGTTCTAGGTAGTTTGCTACTTTATTGGTATCTTACGACACTCACACAGTGTATAGGAGTGGTGGGTAAAAAAAAACCACAATTCTGTACAGTTTGAGCTCGAATTTTGACACTAATAACAATCTTCAAGGTCAGTTTTAATTTATTTTTTGTCAGTTTTAGTCTTCATTTCTCATCAATGTAACCATGATATGCCGCTACGAGGTAAGTTACAGCTAATTGTAAATGAGACTTATCCAGACTTTTCCTCGTTCATGGTGCCTGTAGCAGGTGACATCGGGCGTTCGGCCAAGGTTCGCGTGCTCCACAATCACTTGCTCAAAATTACATGTTTTATTATTTCAAATGTAGTTCTCGTTTTACTTAATTAACAGTACAATAACAATTGAGGTTTTACAACCAGCTGTTAGCGTTTTATTTCCCAATTCCAAAGCGCTTTTATTATTTATACCGTTAACATTTCCCAAAATAGAAACTACTTAGAAATAATTATGATTTTAACCGACTTATTAAACAAGGTATTTATTGTATAACTACGAAATTTTCCAGTGACTTAGTGAGTAAGTCAGGTTTCATTCATCATCATCATCATCAACAGCCTTTAACAGTCCACTGCTGGACATAGGCCTCTCCTTGAAAAGGAGGTATTGGCCTACTATACCACGCTGACCAGACGGGTTGGTATAGGGTTGGTTTCAAGTTTTACTTCTCTTTGCATTGATGTTGTCTTGCGTAGTTTATTCCTTAGTCGCCTTTTACGACACCCGCGGGATGAATAGGGGTGGTGACACTCTGTATTCTTAATCCGTCACCACACGTTTCATTAACCATCATAAACCACCCATTACGTCCCACTGCTGGTCTCCGGTCTCCTCTCTGGAGAGGACTAAGGCCCTACGTCCCCGACTTGGCCGACTGCGGGTTGGGGACTGGCAAGACATGTTGTGGCTACGTAAATCTTACCATTGGATGTTTTTAAACCGCCCGAAGGCCTCCTAACTAAGTTTCACCAGTGTTATCACAACCGAGACCGACTACTAATGTGGTCTCCGAATCACAAAAACACTCATAACATATCCATACCACAAACGGTTACTCATTTAGTCCCTGACCATCTCGTTGTTGCTGACCCTCGGTAATTGTTTCACCTAAGGCCATTTACTTGGTCATGAGTTAGGTTTGATTTGCAATTTTTTTTAAATCGATAGTTTTTATTCTGCGATATTACGAACATGTTACAGTTTGCCTGTATCACATCGTATGTCTAATGTAATAAGTGAGATTAGGCGTTGAGTTGCATCGGCATCGATTCTGGACGCCGTCGGGGGTAGTTTTTAGTGGTCACACACCTCATAATCCTTAGTTTGCCACCTGTCGTGTAAAAAGCGGCCAAGTGCGAGTCGGACTCGCCTATGAAAAGTTCCATAGAAGCAAGTAACATCATATAAAAGTTCTTGTAGTTCGTTGTAACTTTCATCGATGTTTTACTAATAGTGTTTTGATTGAATGAATGTGTATTGTTTTTTTTCTATTTTTCTGTGAAAGTCTTAATGCGGTTCACAAAATACATCTACTTACCAAGTTTCAACAGTATAGTTCTTATAGTTTCGGGGTGTGACATACGGACGGACAGACAGACAGACATGAGGAATTTATAAGTGTTCCGTTTTTTGCCATTACTATCAGTGTAGGCAATTTAAGCAGCAACTCGTATTGTGTAACTATTTATATATGTTCAGGCCACATATCACCTTTCAATTTTCTTTTTCCCTTCATATATATTTATTCTCTATTGAAAAAAGGAAATATATGTTTCTTCGTCAATTTTACATAACACTAAACAGTTTAAATATATCAAAGGTCTTTGAAAGTAATAGTAATAAATAACAGTAAGAAGTGTTATTAGATTGACATACAGACTAAATTTATAAATCTTCTGGCTCTGTCAATACATAGCCTTCTCCTTAGAAAGGAGTTTTGGTCTACTACATAACGCTTGCACGGTACTGACAGATTTATATACAATTTGTATCAAATTTCGCCACTCTTTATGCTGTTGTCTGTTTTGTATAAGTAGTCAAATAAATAGACATTATACCAAACAAGTCTAATACGTCACAATGTCTATTATAATCAATACAATAATAAAAACTAGTATTGATATTACAACACTCGGCGGGCCCCACCGATGGTACGAGCCGACACCATACTTCATCGTAGGTCACCTACACATGATATATTAATTCGATACGTTTTATTGAACATACGACTGAGGCATGATAGTGTGTAGTTCGTAATAAGGCTATCTGATTTAAATCGTTCGATTTCTGAAATTATTTTTTTATTTTATTTGACACCGATAAGTGTTAGTCACCAAAGTTATTAAAACTTTTTTCTGCTTTTTCAATTATGTTCTCAATGAATGTATCACTCTGTGACTCATTTATTATATTATGAGTAATAAGAGATTTAAAAGAGATCTCTATTCAATCGACTCTTGAACATAAGAGTAGTCAGTTAAGTTTGTTTCGTATAATCCTAAAACATCAATAACCAAAAGTTCAACTATCTAGCTTCCATTACCGTTGCAAATGCATCTTTATCCCACAGCAATTAAGTATATATCTATCTAATTTGACAAATCACTATCGTGTTCACGCACATTCAAAACTTTCGTCATAATTTACAAAGTGTTAAAGCAGTTAACGTGAAAATTATAGCATTTAAAGAAAATTCGTTTATCGACATAAAAGCCATTATTAGAGCATCAAACCTTTACGATATACAATAAAAAGCCCTAAAAAGGTTCTCTGAAGCGATAAATCAGAGACAGAACACGTCACTTCTAAACAGTTTGCGAAGGCAGACTTAACAGAACTAACTTTGAATACGGCAAAGCATGAAACACGAACTCAATCATACAAATGGTGTACTATCATTGTGGGATCCAACCTAAGAGACATCATCCACACAAGCAAACTTAACTCCTATCCCAATAATAACAAAGTATATTTTAGATTATAAACCTGTAGATGTATAGCATAAATATGGTGTCAAATTGTAGTGTGAAATGATATATTCAGTTGGGGAGTTGAACGTTGAAAATACGTGCGGTTCGCGTGACTATTTCGATTTTGGTTCAGAAGACAGCAGGTTAGAGGCATGCAATGTTTGATGGGTTACCTGTCATAAGTATTAAATTTGTTCAACAGTGAAATATCAGAATGTATTATACTGTTTGTTGTTGGCAGCCCTACTAATTCTTTATCGCCTTTTACCTATTGAATAATGTTTTGACGTTTGAGTTATCTGGGGCTGCATCCGGATTTATGTATGCTGTTACAACTGAGAACCATATTACTTATAACAATAATAATTTTCTGAGACATGTTAAAACATTTCGGTACGAGAACTTTCATTGCGCGATTCAAGGCTTTTAAGCACTGCTTAATATGGTATATCTGCGATATGCCGCTAGTAGCTACAAATTAAACGTTAAATAAGTCATCATGCGATTTTTACTTGAAACACCACATACTCCTGGCTCCTAAGTTCTCGAGGAGTACCGAAGGAGCATTCCACCCCGTCAAAAAAAATGATTCATAAATAAAAGGGCACTGAATTGAAAAACATACCAATTACGGCAATATATGTTCTGGTTATTCAATTTATTTTTGTCAAAAAATTTAGAATAGTTTCTTTTTCCAGGTTTGGTTTCAAAATCGCCGCGCAAAATGGCGTCGTCAAGAAAAGATGGAAGCAGCCCGATTAGGTCTCTCCGAGTACGGCTGTGGTGCTGCTGGAGCTCTACCCAGGCTTGGAGGTCTTGGATTACCTGTAGACCCATGGCTTGCACCACCATTACTTACAGCGCTGCCAGGTTAGTTATCATTTAATATTCAGAGTTTAAAACCTAACACCAGACAACAGTATGGGAAAATGAGTTGAAGGCATTGGATACACAGGAAAATCAACAACCCATAATGTTCCAGTGCTGGGCTCAGGTCTTTTTTCAGGAGTGGGTTAATTGTGATACTACTAAGAATTCTTGATGACTAATTTAAAAAATTATGTTTGAGTTGTTGATTACACCGAGTTTTACAGAAGCCTTCGTACTATTTTCCAACGCTAATTAAATTTTAAATATAATAATAAATCTATATCATATACGCACTTAATTAACACATAATTGTTAATTGCCTTATATAATACCTCTGGAACGTTTTACCTACTAACAAATGTAGGCGTAGAATCATTTATTAAACTCCTTACATGTCAGCTAAATGAGATACTTTTTTCCACAGGTTTCTTAAGCCATCCTCCATCAGGATACCCAAGTTACCTAACACCGCCAGCTCCAGTATCAAGTGGTGCTCCACCAGATCCCCGCTCTTCATCTATAGCGGCCCTACGTATGAAGGCGAAGGAACACGTTGAAAGCCTCAACAAGGGACTACAAATGGTCTAATATATTAAGTCCGACTTAAATAGCATTAACATTCCAATTTTAAATATTAGAACATATTTTTCAAGAGTCAACTATTTAACTTCAAAATTATGTTAAGGTTTCACTGGGTGTCTGAAGTATTTGTAGTGCAATCAAACGCCTTTCAAAAATCTAAATTGTTTAATGGTGTCAAATTTGTGAACAATCAAACTTATTTCTAAAAATACGTATCAAAATGTATTTGTAACATAGATTTCATGATGATTTTCATTGCAACTGTTTTCAAATATATTAACTAATGTTTTAAATGATTTCTTCTCACAATTTCATGTTCCTCGCATCTGAACTAAATTTATTTGGCATTACTAAAAGATAAATATAAGAAACATTTTATGTAAAAAGAATGCTTAGTATTTACATAATTTATTATGTAATCTTTATGTGTTTTTCTACATAGTAATCATATAAATTATTTAAATATCTCTCTTGCATATGGCACACCTGATGTGAGTAGTGTATCCAAGCAATACTTAAGTGTAAATATGGATTTTTAAGAATTATATTTATAAGAACATAAGTACATAGAACTTTTCCTATTGCATTAGGTTATTTAAAAGCACTTCAATAGGCCGCCATGCTGTACTGTCTGCATTCAATGAGTATGGTGGCCAGTACTTTAGATTCATACTTTCCATCAGGCAGAACACAATCTTTTTGGCAGGCTTATTTAAAAAATAATGTATCATGCACTGTCGAAATTACAATGAACTTCTGCATTCTAAATTTAAGCTTCAGCATTGAAGCATTTTGATATTCTATTCTGTTTTATTTTTAAATTAGTTCCAAGTTTTAAATGATTTTTCAAAAGAATTTCTGGTAGCTTTAAGACTATTTTCAATAGTTCACTGAATTTTGGATCATCATTATCACTGATATCGAGTTGTCAGTATCTACTTATCATTTGTCAGTATCTGCTTATTATTTGTCAGTCCTAGTGTACGGACGTGACTATAATATAATACATTATAATATAATACATTATATGATATTATATGATACAATAAGATGAACTTATTGTAATCATAGATTTTGCTATGAATTGATACTCAATTGTAAATATTGTACTTAAATTGTAAAGTATCCATTTGTATGTTGAATGTAGCCTTTTGCTCAGTTGCATTTATGAAATTGTATTTGTAAGTCTAATGGAATCTAACTTACTTATCATACATAAGCTATAACATCTTCAAGTAAAGAAAATAGAATCACTGAAATATTTAATATATACCTTTTTATGTTGTAAAACTATTTTTAAGAGTTTATCAACCATTAATGTTTTTCAATTAAACTCATTGTTGACCCCCTCCCCCCCCCCCCATTCTTGCATTCTACTCAAGCTTTCATCAGGCAGAAGGGAGTTACTTTCGTAAGCTCATACTCAAACCCAGATGAAAGACGTGACGACTTAATAACGCAGATTCAACAATCTAATTTAATTTGTATTTCTTTAAAACCTGTTTGAAATACAAAATAAAAAAGAATAGAAACTAATACAAATTAAATTAGAATGTGATATTCGAGTAAAATAAATCAATGATTTACAATTAATGTATTATGAACGGTTTTAATAATTGTTTAGAAAATATTTTATGTATTTGGAAATGCCTGATTTTACCATTCGGTCTAATTGTCTTGATTATAATATAAAGTGGAAGAAATATAAACATAAAACTAATTAATAGTTTGATAAGTAAAATAATTACAATTTGCATTTGTATCGAATTATTATTTTCACTAAGCAGTGATAGTTGTAGGAATGACTTAAGCTTTGTAAATAAAATAAAAATATAAGTTAGCTGTAGTTGATTTTCTTTCAAATAGAAAACGTGTTTATTGTGATGATTTGAAAGACGTGATATTATTAGAGCGTGTTAGTAACGAGGAACTACAAAAGCATAAGATATGTACTATATTCTAACTACGATAGCCTCTCTAGTAGTCCACATCTGGATATAGGCCTCTTCTTAGAAATGAGGTTAAGGCCCATTATACCGCCCTGACCTTGAAGAATTGTAATGGTTGCTTCCTTTCTTTTTGTAGACTATTATTATTAGGATTAGTTCTTTTTAGAATATAATATCGTGTGTTGTGAGGAACGTTACTAACATACATGAAACGGACACAAAAAACACCCAAACTCAGAACAATAGTTTATGGATTACACAAAGTATTGTCCCACATGGGATTAGAATCCACAATACTTGATGCAGTCAAAGTTTGGTCAGGTTTTTCTTCTGTTTACAGTATTGTTGTCGTATATTTTTTGCTACCTTAGTCGGCACTTACTTCAACTTTATTCACCATCCTAGCGTTGTTCCCGGTTGTTTCCAAAGCTTGCACTTTGGTGCCCGGGGTCCGCTTTCCGGCTTTTCCTCCTCTACTTTGCCCGGTCTTCGGCATCCCTGGTAGTAAGACCATTATCACGCATGTCATCCATTACGACGTCAAGCCAACATCTCTTGGGTCTAACCCTTCTACCGGGCCCAGCGGAGGCGGCATGGCCAGTCATTTGCTACCCACATAGCCAGGCGGTTGCCGCAAAACGTGGCCGTACCAACGCAGTCGACTCTCCTGCATTTTGTCTGCGATGTCTCGGACATGAAGGCTGCAGCGAATGTGGGAGTTTCAACTTTATTCAATGCTAAAATGAGTATTGCAACAATGGAACTCCAATAGTCAAACTTTTTGGATGTCATGTTAAGCTGAGAATAAATCGATTATAGATTTTTTTCCTAAAATCTTATTATTTTTAAGCTACTGGTTTTCAATTAATCAAATTTGAACTATACTGTGTCTGATGGTCCCTGAAGTTTGGGGTTCTAGTTCTATCCATAACGATGTTATAGGTGTTTGAAAAGGCCTGATTGCTTCAAGAAAAAATATTACAGCTGCTTTTTTACTCGACTATTGATATTCTTACTTAGGTAGATATAAATTCATTTAAATTTACTATGGTTTTAATTTTTATATCTCATGCTTTTGTACTTCCACCTTCGTAGAAATGATTTAATCGTATTGTAAATAACTATGTGTAGGTATTTATATGTTTGTATATAGGTATGTGAGTGGTAGTGTAGTTTAAGAGATATATAATACATACATACCGAGAGATTAATAAATGTGTTCTTTCCTAATTTGATTTTCATTTTATTACATTGTTTTTTTTCTAAATTAAGATTATATTAGTTATTAGATAACTTACTATAGTAGAATATAGGAGTAGGGGTCACCATCCTCATTGTGAGGGTAGGCAATGCAGCATGGTGATCCATACCATGGCGGCCTGGTCAGATGTTTCTGCATCATTCTTATGGCCTTGGGCCTCCGGTCTCACACTCGCCAACGAAATACGACAGCAGGAATGCTGATAGTTTAGGTCGGTCTTCTGTGTGAGGGTAGTCAGTACTGCCCGGGTCAAGCCGGTCCATTCGTGCTGAAATCAGCTCTACTACCATTTCCAAACCTCTCCATAACAACCGTTCTTTTGTTCCTCTCACTCTTCCGTGACGTTTACCAGATTGTCGAACCTCGCAGCTATATTAAATCTTGATTTATAAGTTGCGAAAATAAACCTCTGTAATATTTTCCCTTCCTTTAGTAATTACGTTAATTAGTGAACTAATTAAGGCGTCCCTCCATCCACCCCTCAGGGCCGTCCCCTCCATCGTCTAGCGCGCCGCTAATTGTTTTCCGATAATTTATTAACGGAGATCGACTAACCGCTTGCATTTTCACGCCTCCACAAATTATATTAACTATACAAAGATACAAATAAATAAAATTCAGTGTCAGTGAATGTATAATTTCAAATTAACAGCTTTTTTTATCAAATGCATATGATACGTTCCTTACAACAAAAAAACAATTTTTAAATTATTATATGTCTCTCTATCCGTCAGTCTGTCTGTCTGTGTGTTTGTTTGGGCTAATCTTTGGAACAGCGAGACCCATTTTGACGGGACTTTCACTGTTAGAAAGCTGATGATATAAGGAGTAAATTGATGACATTGACTTTACCAGTATCACTAACGAAGACAGATAGATTTTTATTTATATTAAGGCTTACCACAGTGACTACTCTGCCTGATGGTAAGCATGAGTAGAATCCATGAATGCAGCATGGTGTCCTACACTATGGCGGCCTAGTGAGTTTAGATAGATATTCTTTATTGTACAAGGCAATATGAATAATTTTAATGTAACAAAGCGTGGGGCGACGTTCTTGAAATATTTTCAGAAAGCACCCCACGCTTTGTTACATTAAAATTATTTTCTACTTTTTAGTTTAAAAGCGTGTTTGTTTAGTTTTTTGAAACATTTTTTTTTCTAGACTAATTTTTTTTAAATTTTTTTCTTTTTGTTTTTTTTTTCGAATTAGTGTATTGTCATCGGTCCTCGATAAATCTACAAAGTTTGAACGAAATCTGGCCTTTTAAAGTGGGTCAAAATCGCGCCCATAGGAGTCGGTTACAAACATACAAACATACAGGTGAAGCTAATATAAATATATATACAAATAAAAACATTAGTACAATGGGTGGCATTATGGCGGACTGCGATCTCTTTCGGGCAATCTTTAGATGCACTATACCATAAAGTAATATGTAATTTTGTGGTGCGTATTTATAAGTAGTTTTTTTTATATATGTGACACTGTCAAAGTAACTACACTGTCTGATGTAAAGCATGAGACGATTCCAAGAGTGCACACAGTGCAGCATGGTGACCCACACTATGGCATCCCAGTGAGATGCTTCTTCACGCAACGCACTCACCAACGAAAAACGTATACGCGAGGGTAGTACTGCCCTGGTGGACCGGCCCATCCGTGCTGAACTCAACATTGTTGTTCCTTAATACAAGTACCCTAACATATTCCTTTAAATATTATATAAGTGAAAATTAAAATTTTAATGTAAATTATCTAGGTTTTAGCAGGAAACCGAACGAATGTATCGCATGGTGCAAAGTGAGTATCGCCGTTAGTAAGCGACTGCACTCAGGCCAAAGCATTTTTCGTAACTTACAAAATAAATATGAAAATCGTCCTGTAATCTGTAGTCTTCCAATCAACTTTCTTCAATTTGAAAGTTCTATTTATGAAAAAGGTTACTTAAAAAAAACCTAAAACTTACCTTTAAACCAAAACCAAAAGTTACATTGGTAAACGGAAATAGAATGAAAATTCGTGGGCAATTAATGGCGCGGTATGACATTCTTGTGATAAGTAGTATGATTACGAAGTTTGTTCTGATTTACGTTCTAGTGCCAACCCTGACTATTGTTGAGGATGTGATTATGTCAAAGATAGCAAGTAGTATAAATTTACAAATAAATGTATGAAAATAAACAAAACTGTTTGTAAGTCAAGCTTTTTATTAAATGCAAATGCAAGTTATATACTTTCATTTGCATTTACACGATAATACTACGATTCTTACATCAAAAATATAGTAGTAGTTATGATTTGAAATATCTAAAAATGGGCTGTAAACAAATGAGATTAAAGTATATAATTCTACAAAAAAAAATGAAAATGTTGGTTTGGTGATGTGAACAACAAAATTAGAATCATTATCAGCCTAACTTATACGGAACATGGGCTTCTCCTCACGTTTAGAATTGAAATTTGTCCCTTTAAACCAAGCTACCCTGTCGGGTAACATACAATTTGTAAATTTTATTACTATCATTACGGCTTGTGACCAATACAATCAATCAACAGTACAATCTTGTTATATGCCATTGCATCAAAATAATTATAATTACAAACTAGGCCCCACGGTGACTCCTGTTGTACCTTTACAACAATAACGACAATAAACGCGGGTAACACCGCGTTGCGAAGCTAGTCTAACATAAAAGTAGCCTTAATTACTCTGTATTACATTAGATACCTACCAGAGGAAGTCTCGTCGAAATCGGTCCAGACGTTCCAAAGATTAGCCGAAACAAAAACAAAAAAAAAATATGAAAAAAAAAGCTGAGAGTTAAAATCTGTTCAATTGAAATCATAATCAGATATTATTTCTATTATCTGTAAAAATAATCAGAAAACACCCAAGCTCCTGAATAAATATTTTCAGATTACAGAAACATTGAAGTGAAGTTGTCCTCACATTTAATAAAATGCCTTAAACAATGTAATCAAAAATTGTAAAAACAATGTTGGAAAAGAGTGTCCATGGAGTTTCTTGTCTGTTCTTATCCATAGGATCTATGAATTGAAACAGACAATTACCTTCACAACTGACTACTGACTGACTACTTGACGTTTCAAAAGTGCCGTTGTATTGGTTTATTTGAAATAAAACGGTTTGATTTAATTTAATTTGGAAAAAGTTTGTGATTTTGACCGGTTCTTCTCCCTAAGAATGACAGTTTGGAACCTAGCTAGAGTCAGTAATGTACTCGTAAAGTTTCGAATTATGATTTAGACAATACGCTACCACTGCACCACTGCGGCCCACATGTTCAGATGTTGCATAATACCATCCCCGCTCCAACTGGGCCATCAGTCACCGTGTCTTGCGCGTCATAAGTTACCCCCCGCGTCACAATTTATTGTTGGTGTACGTTGCGCTAATCTGTCAACAACTAACTAAATTGTTTGAGTTGCTCTTGATACCTAATATAGCTGTTTTAATACTAATACTTTTAACGGTAGCTATGGTAACTACAATATTTTAACTTAAATCCATACTTAATCCCTACTCATATTATAAATGAGAAAGTAACTCTGTCTGTCTGTCTGTCTGTTACGTTTTCACGCCTAAACCGCTGAACAGACTTTGGTATAGAGATAAATGGAACCTTTTATAAAGGACATAGGCTAGTTTTTACCGCGATACCCGATAGGTATAGATGCAGGTGGAGCCGTGGGCTAAAGCTAGTATTAGGTATTATAAATTTAAAAATTACTTTTGTCAGTCTATTTGTGATGCTTTCATGGCTGACCCGCTGATCGGCCGTTTGAGAACGACTTTTTTGCCGCGGTAACCGAAATACAGGTGGGCGGAGCCGTGGCCAAAATAGTATTAATCACGTGTTATATGTTATAGATACTTACTTCATCTAAAACCATACAATCAGACATCATACAATTATGTGTCCTGAGTGGGCATCGAACCCTTAAGCTCCGACTTTGCAGTAAGGCTCTAACTGTTAGGGCTGCTAGAGCAACCGGCATGAGAAAATGTTTTGTAAACACGTCATCATCACCATCAGTCTTCAACAGTCCACTGCTGGACATAGGCCTCTCCTTAGAAAGGAGGTTTTGACCTACTATACCACGCTGGCCAGACGGGTTGGTATAGGGTTGGATTCAATATGTCGTGCGGTGTTCCACAGGGGTCAGTCCTAGGACCACTCCTGTGGAACATGGGATACGACTGGGCCCTACGAGGGCGTCTCCCCCCCGGGCTGGGTGTAATCTGCTACGCGGATGACACCTTAGTCACGGCCCGGGGGGCTAACTTCCAGGAGGCGGCGCGCCTGGCCACCACAGGAGTGTCCATGGTGGTCGGGCGCATCGAGGCGCTGGGTCTGCGGGTGGCCCTGGATAAGACGGAGGCCCTACTCTTTCCATGGGCCCCGTCGTGGTCCACCCGCCGGCGCCTCGATCGAGGTCAACTCGGTCCTCGTACCGGTCCGGGCCCAGATGAGGTACCTGGGTCTGGTCCTAGACGGAAGGTGGCTCTTCGACGAGCACTTCAGACAGCTGGCTCCAAAGTTGGTGGGCACTGCCTCCGCCCTCGGCCGACTTTTGCCCAATTTGGGCGGGGCCAGTGTTCCCACTAGGCGGCTGTACACGGGGGTGGTCCGGTCGATGGCACTGTACGGTGCACCGGTGTGGGCGGCGGCTCTGTCCGCCCAGAATAGGGCGCGCCTTTGGCGCCCTCAGAGGATATTGGCGGTCAGAGCCATACGCGGATACCGCACGGTGTCGACCGAAGCAGCCTGCGCCTTGGCCGGAACACCCCCGTGGGATCTGGAGGCGGAAGTGCTCGCCGAAGTTTAAAGCTGTGTGAAGCTGAATTCCGGGCGGAGAGGGGCATTCGCCCTCTGCCCGAGGACGTACGCGAGTGGCGCGAAGCCGCTCGTCGAGCCACCTTGGCTAGATGGTCTTTCCGGCTGGAGACTCCACGCGCTGGCTTCGCCACCGTGGAGGCTCTCCAGCCGGTCATCGCCGAGTGGGCAGGGCGGCAGCACGGGACCCTTTCCTTCCGGCTGACGCAGGTGCTTTCCGGGCACGGTTGCTTCGGAAAGTATCTGCACTCGGTCGCAAGGAGGGAACCGAGTCCCGCCTGCCACCACTGCGACTGCAGTGAGGACACGGCCCAGCACACGCTGGCGGTCTGCCCCGCATGGGCGGCGCAGCGCCGGGCCCTCACTGCAGTAATCGGAGAGGAACTCTCGCTGCCGGTCGTAGTCCGCTCCATGGCCGGTAGCGACAGTTGTTTCACCGCGGTCGCAACCTTCTGCGAGGACGTAATCTCGCAGAAGGAGGCGGCGGAGAAGGCCCGGGAGGATGACCTCCACTCGGACCCGATCCGCCGCCGGCGCCCTGGGCGGCGGAGGCGCGCATACCTGCGTCTCATGCCGCCCTGAGAGTGGCCGCGGGTGGACGGGACGGGTTTCCCCGTCCATCCGCTGTAGTGGCCAGCCGCGAGGGGGTGGCGTCCGCGTGTGACCGGACGTCGCCCAATTTGAGAGGATATGGAGATGGTGCCCGCAACAGTGCGGGCAGGCGCCGGGAGGGGTCCAGAAGGAAAACAGTTACCTGGATCCCTTCCAAGTACAGGCGCAGAGAGGTCACACCGTGTGGTTTTAGTCGGTTCGAGTCCGACACACTGCCCCGCCGAGAGCCCCGGTGGGGTGACGGTCCGTGGGGATTTCCACACGTTAAAAAAAAAAAAAAAAAAAAGGGTTGGATTCAAGTCGCCGCCTAAGAGAGGGTCGTCGTACAGAGACGGTGCCCGCATCAGGAGCGGGCAGGCGCTGGAGAAGTTCAGAAGGAGATCCCACCCTGGACTTCTCCTACTCCTAAACGGAGAAGCGCGGAGAGGGCACACTGTGTGGTTTTTAGTCGGTTCAAGTCCGACACACCACCCCTTTTTTTTTTTTTTTTTTTTTTTTAGTGTGTGAAAAATCATCATGGACCGTCACCCCACCGGGGGTTACGGCGGGGTGGTGTGTCGGACTTGAACCGACTAAAAAACACACAGTGTGCCCTCTCCGCGCTTCTCCGTTTAGGAGTAGGAGAAGTCCAGGGTGGGATCTCCTTCTGAACTTCTCCAGCGCCTGCCCGCTCCTGATGCGGGCACCGTCTCTGTACGACCTCTCTTAGGCGGCGTCCGGCACACACCGACGCCGCCCCCTCGCGGCTGGCCACATAGTGCGGGTGGAGGGAAAACCCGTCCCGTCCACCCGCGGCCACACTCAAGGCGGCATGAGGCGCAGATGTTCGCGCCTCCGCCGCCCGAGTCGCCGGCGGCGAATCTGGTCCGATTGGATGTCGTCCTCACGGGCCTTCTCCGCCGCCTCCTTCTGCGTGATTACGTCCTCGCAGAAGGTTGCGACCGCGGTGAATGCGCTCTCGCTGCCGACCATGGAACGAACGACGGCCGGCAGTGAGAGATCCCCTCCGATGACTGCAGTGATGACCCGGCGCTGCGTCTCCCATGCGGGGCAGACCGCCAGCGTGTGATGAGCCGAATCCTCACTGCAGTCGCAGTGGTGGCAGGCGGGACTCAATTCCCTCCTGGCAACCGAGTGCAGGTACTTTCCGAAGCAACCATGCCCGGAAAGAACCTGCGTCAGTCGGAAGGTAAGGGTCCCGTGCTGCCGCACTGCCCATTCGCCGATGACCGGCTGAAGCGCCTCTACGGTGGCGAGGCCAGCACGTGGAGTCTCCAGCCGGACCGACCAGCGATCCATCGTGGCTCGGTGAGCGGCTTCGCGCCACTCGCGCACGTCCTCGGGCGGAGGTCCAACTCCACCACTCTCCGCCCGGTAGTTAGCCACTCGCCGATAAACGTCGGCGAGCACCTCCGCCTCCAAATCCCACGGGGGTGTTCCGGCCAGGGCGCACGCCGCCTCCGTCGATACGGTGCGGTAACCCCGTATGGCTCTGACCGTCAGAGTTCTCTGCGGCCGCCTGAGGCGCGCCCTATTCTGCTCGGTCAGAGCCGCCGCCCACACCGGTGCACCATAGAGTGCCATAGACCGGACAACCCCCGTGTACAGCTGCCTCGTGGCGACACTGGCTCCTCCCAGATTGGGCAAAAGACGCCCAAGGAAGGAGGCAGTGCCGATCAGCTTCGGAGCAAGCTGTTGGAAGTGCTCGTCGAAGAGCCACCTACCGTCTAGGACCAGACCCAGATACTTCAAATGGGCCCGGACCGGTACGAGGACCGAGTTGACCTCGATGGAGGCGCCGGCGGGTGGACCACGACGGGGCCCATGGAAAAGTAGGGCTTCCGTCTTTTCTAGGGCCACCCGCAAACCCAGCGCCTCAATGCGCCCGACCACCAGGGAGACTCCTGTGGTGGCCAGGCG